>OX411711.1:3990000-4615000 GCA_948252095.1 Dicycla oo | reverse complement strand
ATCATTAAAGTGATCAATACAACTCTTTAAGACCAGGTAATCCTAATGAATGACTATTTCATGAAAACTTGACATTTGAGGATTATACTAACTTAAGGAGTTGTATTACTGATTCTAATGATTATAATTATTTAAATACATATTCGTTACGGTCGCGAATCATACTTTATTTAACCGCCAGTCATACTTTATTTAGCAGTTTTTTTTTCGCGATTTCCGGTTTGGTCCCTTAGTAAAAGTTGTTCATAATGATGAGTACAATTACTCCTTAAGGGGGGAGCGGTAAGGTAGCCCGCGAAATTCAAATATTCTTACGTTTTTTGCAATTTGTAGGTTTGAAATGTAATTCGCGACCGTAACAATCATATATTTACAGAATAATAATCATTAGAATCAGTAATATAACTTCATAAGTTAGAAAATACCTCAAATGTCAAGATTTCATTAAATAGTAATTCAATAGAGTCATATGAACTTAGAGACCTGTATTGATGATTTTAATAGTTATAATTATATAAATACAGATATGTTACGGTCGCGTATCATATTCAAATCAACATACAACCTAATACCGACTTGTAAATTGCAAAAAACGTAATAAAGTTTGTATTTCGCCGGCTACCCTGACGCTTTCGCCTTAAGAGGTTATGCGTTATTTAAGTTACACCTTGTATTTTGAAGTTCTCTTAGATTAGATGAACATCCTTCAGTTCTTGGAACTGGTTTTGCATCTTCGACAATATGGCAAACATATCGAAATATACCGGCGCATACCTACCTACCTATATGCGTACGGTTATTTAGATAGATAGCTACAAAATAATTTTGTTTTAGCATAATTATCCTATGATCTACGTTAAAACTCAGGCGACGACAGATATAGGCAACGTGCCAAAAATAATGCCAGTCTAGGCAGAATAGAAAAACACCAACATCAAAAAACAAAATATTTGATACTTACCTATTTATTTATAAAGCATGCATGACGTCACGCCACTATTCCCATTCAATGCTAATATTATTGTATCGTTGTAATCAAATGATTTGAGGCAAAATACAAGCGTTTTGATACGAAAACGATAAAGATAAGCTTATTCGACATACACGATTACCTACTTCACGTAAAAATGTTGCCGCCAATTTTTTTTCTTACTGCTATTCGGTATTTTTGTAACAAAATTGTGTAAGAGAGAAAGAGAGGGTCAATCTGAGGTGGGAGTGAAAGCAAACATAAAGCGATATCTTATTTCGCTAACTCGTTCACCAGCTCCGATAGCCGTGATCGTCTAGTGGTTAGGACCCTACGTTGTGGCCGTAGTAACCCAGGTTCGAATCCTGGTCACGGCAGTGATACACTGTCGCGGCGGAGCATCTCTTTTTGCTTTTATTGTTTTATTTTTGTTTCTTGGATGAAATAATAAATTGTTATATTTACATTTTTTTTCTTTATGTATTTTTATTTACTGCGGATATTATTAGGAGGAAAACTGATAAACACATTCATAACAAACAAAATACATACATTTAGTTACGTGGGCATTGGCGTTATCTTATCTTGGTTTTTGCCACAGAACAGATAAATTTATCTGTTCTATGGTTTTTGCCGTGACCAATTTGTCTTTTTTTAGGTTTCCCAAAAATGAAATCGGTACTTAGGTAAAACCTTATATAGAAGGCACTTAATAAATAAGTATACTTACATTGACGCCCATTCCCTTGTTCACAAAGTAAACTAAATTTAAGTTCAGTGCATCTTTTTCTTTCTATTTAATTAAGAAAAGGACAGAAGATAAATATTAGTTTAGTCTTGTCAAATTAGTCAGCCCTATTTTTAGTAGGCAATTTTTTAATCACGTCTAAACTTGTCTATGGAGTATCTTAATTGACAGGACTAAACTAATATTCATCATCTCTCCTTTTAGTAATGAAATAGAAAGAAAAGGATGCACTTAATTTAAATTATGTTAAGTTTGTGAACAAGGGAATAGGTGCCATTATAGTTCCAAACGAGCTTGGGGATCAGCCTTCTTTCTCCAAAACCTTACTTCAACCAATCAATTCCTACAAAATTAAGCGGCAATATTCATTTAACTTTGGCAATTAGCCTAATTAATTTAGCCAATCAAATATCTGGTAGGTACTTATGCCAGATAAGACATTTAATGGAGTAGTTTAATTACATTGAGTCGCACGAAACGACCATTTTTAGAGAGGAAATAATTGAGTGATTTGCTTAGTAGTAGATAACATTATAATAATTCTACCTATAGGCTAAATGATAACAGCCGCATGAGCGATCGAAGGTTAAGCCACGCTTGCCGCGGTCGGTTCATGGATGGGTGACCATCCATTACATATCGAGAACCCTCCGTGCCTCGGAAAACACAATAAGTCGTTGCCGTTGATCCCGGGCCGGCCCCGGCGGGGCAATTGCGTAACACACTATCAATCGGAATCGGATTCATTTTGACAGTTCAACAACATTCATTGCGTTATTTACGTTGCCGAGCAGACAAATTTTAAAATGATTCAGATTTCGATCGATAATGTGTTACGCAATTAGGGTGCCGGTTCTCATACGAGGGTCTTTGAAGCCCAAAAGTCCAGTAACTGGGTTGTGGAGGTCAGATTGGCAGTCGCTCCATAGTATACACTGGTAGTCTGGTACTGGTATTCAGCTGCATCCGGATAGACTTGAAGCCGACCCTAATATGTATAGTAACTCGGAAAAGGTTTGGCAGATTGATTGAATGGGTGAATGTACAGACGCCAGCACATCAAGCTACTACAATCTGTCAAATTTCTTTAATAGATTTTCAACTTTATCACTAGAGCATTAGGTTCAAGGTTGATTGGGAAAATTTTACAGTTTCGGGTAGCTTGACCTGCTGGCGTCTGTTCATAGTAGCTGGCCCATTCTTTTTCATTCTATACCTATATAGGTTAACTAAATACGTATTAAACGTTACATAGACGGATTAATACGGGGTAAACGATTAAAAAGGTTTGTGGGATAAGAAGGAGCATCCTAAGCAAACGGTTTTAGACGTACTTAATCCCTTTTAATTTGATACGATGAAAGAGTGCTTCGAAGATTGAATAAAACGTATAATAGCTATTCAGAATGTTATTACATTCATAATGCCCACGTTTTTTGTAGGGAAAAGGGGATTGTAATAAAGAGGTCATGGTCAGATTATGCCATGTACCTACGGTTAAGAGGCGATGTTGTCAAGCAATTTTCAAACACACACATAGCTGGCGCATGCCACCATTTTGAACTATAATTTTCAACCAAAATGTTGGCAGTCACGTAGTCGGAAAAACAATAAGATACACAAGTTTAAGAGGATAGCACGAGATAGGACGAGCGCGCAGTGGCGCCCTCTTAGTTTGTTTGGTTATTTCTTTTATTTATAGAATGAAAATGCAGAAAATAGCATGTTGCGTTGTGCTCCACAAGACTATACGTTATTATTATAACAAACAGAGGTTTTATATTGTTAAGTTTTATTATAATCGATAAAATGGAGCCTAATGGCCACTATTTTCCGTTTTACTGTTAGCCAAAGTGAGTCAAGTCATTGTTGATTTCTGGCTATAAGTAAATCTTGAACCTTTTCTGTATCACGTCGTATGTACAACATTGTCAGCACCAAAACAATATTATCATTACTAAAGAACTTATCTCCTAACTCCATAACAAGCTTAACACCTAAAATTCAGAACGAAAAGATAACCAAAACACAATAAATTATTTATGAGTGAAACTTCGCAACTTCTGAATATATTTATTAAAATCAAACTCTGATATGGAAGGTGGAGAGAAAGTCGGGGGCTCGTACTACGACATGTTCGAAGTCCATGAAGGATAGCCTTCCATCCCCATCCACGTCCGCTTCGTCCAGCACACTGGCGACTATCTCCTCCCTCTCTTGGGGATGGAGCTCCCCTTTGGTGAGGAGTCTGGTGGCTTCGAGGAGGTCGTCTCGTCCGATGTACATGTCGTCGTCCAAATCGTAGATGCGGAAGGCGTACCTGAAGGGGCAAAGTTTGGAGGTTATTCTAGATACCTAGAGCCAAATAGATATATAATGGGAAGTAAGGCATGGGAATACCTCGCCTTTACACATTATACAATACGTAACAAAAACCCTGTTGTTCCTTTTAACACAAATGATTGTACTACTCATGATAACAAACAACTTTTACTATGGGATCAAACCTGAAATCGCGAAAAAAATATCAGCATTTTGAAGAGTTATGCGAACATGAATGGGTCAGCTGATTTTTTTTTTGCGAATTCCGGTTTGTCCCATAGTAAAAGGAACAACAGGGTTTTTGTTAACATTGTATACAACGGATGGATGATGGTAAGTACGTACTACGTAATATACGTATATGGCAGTCGGTAACTAACGGCACGCTTCAATATTTTGCTGAAATGAATAGGATTACAAAAATATTATCCTAACCAACTAAAACTATTCAAAAAAAAAAAATATGGCGTCGAAAAATTCATCCGCATCGCTGTCGTCTGGTAATGTACCCAAGAGACTGGCGGCATTGCCACGTTGTATGGCAATGCTTAGCCTCTGGCCAAGGTAAAAGCCTGCTCTTGGGTCTCGGGAAGTGCAATCAGCCGTTTGGAGATTTCCTTGAACAAACCGTGAGCACACAGGCCCGAGGGTTTAGCACACTAAAGTCCCACACTCTTTAGTGTACCACACCTACCCACCTTCCATGGAAATAAAGACATGCCATAACCAACCAATTCTTACGGAAGTAGGAAGTACTGCAAACGTTTGTAATAATATACAACGTGTTTTTTTTTTATATACCATAACTCTAAGGAATTAATGAGACCATCATTTTGATTTTTTTTTACTATGGCAACAAACCTGAAATTGCGAAAAAAAAAATCAGCTGTCGTTCGCAAAACTCGTCAAAATATAGGGAACTACAGATTTTTTTTGGCGAGTTCAGGGCTGGTCTCATAGTAAAAGTTGTTCAAAATAATGGTCTCATTATTACCCTAGATTTAGGGTATATTAGGTTGGGGAAAAAGTCTTTTCGCATTATAGTATGTATGAACTTGTAATAAAATCTCTTTGGCTATACTATTTGTATCTGGCTGGTTTTGGTATCATTGAAAGTTTAAATTTTAAAGAACATAATTCCTAATTCAAATTAGGAAAATGTGTGATTTTCATTTGTTTTTCGTACCGTCAAGATGAGCGAATCTAATGAAGAAATTCGATACATTTTAAAATTTTACTACAAAAAAGGTAAAAATGCAACGCAAGCCGCGAAAAACATTTGCGATGTTTATGGACCTAGTCTAGTGTCTGTGAGAGTAGCACAAATTTGGTTTAAGCGTTTTCAATCCGGAAATTTTGATGTCAAAGATGCACGTCGCTCTGGTCGCCCTATTACGGATAAAATGGATGCCATTTTTGAAAAAGTGGAGCAAGATCGGCATATCGACGTAGCTGAAGAACTGGAAATTGACCACAAAACAGTTTTGGCGCATTTGAAAAAAACTGGGTACCTACACAAAAAAGCTCGACATTTGGGTACCTCACGAGCTCACTGAAAGAAACCTAATGAACCGTGTACTCATTTGTGATTCTTTATTACGACGTAATGAAACCGAACCATTTTTGAAGAAGCTGATAACTGGTGATGAAAAGTGGATCACGTATGACAAGAACGTGCGAAAAAGGTCGTGGTCAAAGGCCGGTCACGCTTCACAGACTGTGGCGAAACCCGGGTTAACTCGCAACAAGGTGATGCTGTGTGTGTGGTGGGATTGGAAATGCATTATTCACTATGAGCTGTTACCACCAGGCAGGACCATCGATTCTGAACTCTACTGCGAACAACTGATGAGATTAAAGCAAGAAGTTGAGAGAAAGCGGCCGGAATTAATCAACAGAAGGGGTGTGGTTTTTCATCATGATAACGCTAGACCTCACACATCTTTAGCTACTCAGCAAAAATTAAGAGAGTTTGGCTGGGAGGTGTTAATGCATCCGCCGTATAGTCCTGACGTTGCACCTTCAGATTTCCACCTGTTTCGGTCTCTTCAGAATTCTTTAGGCAGTGTCAGGTAAACATCACGAGAGGACTGCCAAAACCACTTGTCGCGGTATTTTGACCAGAAGTCTCAAAATTTCTATAGCAATGGGATCATGTCCCTACCTACAAAATGGCAAAAAGTTATCGAACAAAATGGTACCTACATACTTTAGTTAAATGTAAATAAACTATATTAAAAAATGTTTTGAATTTTCTTAAAAAATGCGAAGAAACTTTTTCCCCAACCTATTATAAATAAAAACACGTTGTACCTACAGTGTCGAAATGAATTAAAAACTTGTGAAAGTACTTGTGAAGGATTTTTAGTTAGATTTGTTTCTACCTACTTAAACCACGTTCGTGATAACCTAGCTTTTTCCCAATCATGTTGGGGTTGACTTCCAGTCTAACTGGATGCAGCTGAATACCAGTACCCAGTTACCCAGTAGGTAATTGGGTTGTGGAGGTCAGATAGACAGTCGCTCCCTGTAAAATACTGGTATTCAGCTGCATCCGGTTAGGCTGGAAGCCGACACCAACATAGTTGGGAAAAGGCTAGGCAGTATGATTTTGGTAGGACTGGTTGTCAGACTACTGATGCCCCGTAACGACTGTCAAAGATCCACGAATGACAGTCAAGGCTTATTAGTATTTAAAGATGGTCACCCATCCACGGACCAACAGAGGCAAGCGTAGCTTAACCTGATCGATCGACCCGAGCGGCTGTTATTACTTTCGTTGCCTTTCGTGATAACCTTTAAAAACGTATGTTAATTAGGTACTAAAACAATGGAATTTCCACACGTAGGAGATTAGTCGCATAGATTATAATCATCTACTTAATTTTGTGAACACATTAGACAGATGATTACCTAACTATACGCCATTTTGAATGGTTCCTACCAGTTGTATGAAACGGATTATTAATTGATCACGTCCATTTCAGAGAAAATTATCTTTTAAACTTTTCTCATGTTTGGTTTGCGTGAACTCATAAAACATTAGAATGCAAAATCGTTGGAAAATGGACTAGAATAAATGGCGAACAATATACAATTAAAAGTTTGATGCAACCTTGAAAAGAAACAAAGTGGATAATTATTAACAAAGTAAAGGAATAAAACCTATTTGAAATATTTTTCTTTCTGAAAATAACTAGCTGCCCTGAAGGTATTTAACAGAAAATGGTAGGAGAATGGTAGGCCTTGATCGTAGAGCAATTTTCGAAAGGCCAGATTTAAAACCAAAAAGCCTGGGAAATTTCGTCTGACCATTTAAAATGTATTTCACAGATAAAATATTAGGTACCTATGTGCAAAGCAGTAAGTTTTTTCTTTTATTCTGAATATTTATCTAGTGTGACTAACTTGTTGGGCGCAGTCAGGACAAATAGGGCAATCGCTCCATTTACCCTACCTTGTCTGCCTCGCCCCAGTCTCGTCTTGTTATCTATCATATTTATTAACATTTCTTTGTCCACAAATACCTGGGTGCTTATTATTTTTATACACCTATAATTTGTACCACCCAAGGTCTAGTTTTTACTAAGCCACAAGCTTGCAAACCGATTGATTTCTAACAATCTTCCTCAGAGTGTTTAAATAATGAAATTGATTGTTATTTATTTTTTCGCTGCGCGTGGTGTAGGTCAGATATCTGTAAAAACCGGACAAGTGCGTATCGGACCACGCACAATGAAGGGTTCTGTAGTTAGGATGAATTTAGCCCAAGAACAATATTAAGATTGTAGTTGAAAAACATGTTCTCCCGTACATTCCAACTGCAAATGTAAGCTTGTACACACAATATTGACAGATTTATTGATGTTATTCTAAGACCATATACATACTTCTTATAGGTTTTCCTGTAATTTATAAGTGTAGAACTATTTTTTGTATTTTTTTTTAATTTTAGGCTCAGTAGTTTCGAAGAAAAGGGGGGGAATGGTCAATTTTCGTCTATTTCCTGAAATAACTTTAAAACAATTTATTTTAAAATTATAAAAAATATATATTAGATGCCTATGGCATTAAGTCCGCCTCTGTACATTTTGTGTGCTTAAAGTATTAAATAAATAAATAAATAAATATATTTGGGACCCTCACAGTAAGCCCTTTCATTTGATATGGCAACACACACACAGTTGACGAGTTGAGTTGAGTGTTACAGTTTGCAATTTTTTTTTTTTAAATTTTATTATTTGCCCCCAAAAGTGACCCTCATATTCAAAATTCATTTATTTGCGTTACACGTCCGTGTTTGGATCACAGAAAATCATACGTGTAGCGAATTTTAACTAAATCGATCTGTTAGATTCAGACAGACACACAAGTGATTCTTTATGGGTTCCTTTTTTGCCTTTTGAGGTAGGGAACCCTAATATGCAGTTGGGAGATGAGACTGATTGGATGTGGAAGGTGGAAAACCCAGAGTTGCAGTGGTTATAGGCTTGTGGCGTGCTTGGGATGGGAGTCCTCTGAGTGGACTGTGATAGGCCGAGTTAATATTAGAATCCCGATGTTAAATGAGATTTTCATCATTTTTTCCATTGAACATAGCCCATCAGTCATTCGCAGTCCGCCTTTAATTTTAACAACAATAGCACAAAAAGAAAAGCTGAAAGGGAATCATTGGTCTATTATCTTCTCATCTTACGATTCCCTTTCGATTTTTCGATTCATGGGCATGGGATGAGGAGGGATGAAACGCATGCAACTAAAAGAGTGATGAATATAAATGTTGATGGATGGCGAGGGAGTGAAGTGATGCGAGTGAGTGGTGTGATTGTGTGCGGGTTATATGAAAGAACAGTGATGTGAGTTAATGGTGTGATTGTGTGAGGAGTGATATGAAAGAAAAGTGATGTGAGTGAGTAGTGTGAATGTGTGAGGAGTGATATGAAAGAAAAGTGATGTGAGTGAATGGTGTGATTGTGTGAGGGATGATATGAAAGAAAAGTGAAGTCAGTGAGTGGAGTGATTATTTTGAAGAAAACGGAAGTGAGTAAGTGGTGTGATTGTATGAGGGTTGATAATATGAAAGAAAAAGGAATGAAAGATATAGTGACAGTTGACAGAGACGACGCAAAAAAAAGTCTCGCGCCGATCCCTAGTAACATGGGACAAGGACAGGAAGATGATGAGACCATTAGCATGAAGGAGTTATATTAAATAATGTCATACCACGCCTTAATATCTCTAGGTGCTGCTTCGCTGAAGACTGACATCATGTCGAGGAAGTCTTCGAACGTGAGGTTGCCTGAGCCGTCGTGTGAGAACACTTGACATATTCGACGTTTGAATGGATTCTCCTGGAATAGAAATAATATGGTAAAGTATTTTTATTTTTGTAATTCGTTTTTTTACATACGTCGTGGTCAAAATCGAACAAACGAAGCCATTTTGTTTTTTTACCCGCGACGTGTCTATTACCATTTTTCTCGGAAACGGCTAGGCCGATTTTGAAACGGTTTTTTTGCTTTGTACCTGTCATTCCTGGGCATGTTCTGAGCAGCTGATTTTTTTCGCGATTTCAGGTTTTCCCCCCATCGTAAAAGTTGTAAATCCCTCGTTTAACCTAACACTCTGAATATATATAAAAACTGGATGAGATCGGTGTTTCCTATCCGATTACTCTGAGAAGAACTATCGAAACAAACGCAGAGGTCACAGTCTCTTTTAAAGTCCTGAAATCGTCTTAGTTAGATCATGTAGATTAGTTTCTGAGTTGGTCTTATGAGGAAAGAACCATGGAACCACGCAGATTTGCATCATTACGCTATTAGTAATTAAGCACGATAACAATAGTTGGTCGCTGTGATTAACTCAAGACAATCTATGTTCTTTCTCCAGAATTAGCTTATTTTCTGACGGGTTATATGAGTTCATATAATTATTTATTTTCTTTGACTGTAAAAGTCAATTTATTTTAATTTTATTTTTATTTATCATTGACATAATCTACTCATTACAATGTTTTTTTGTGAGTGGTATTGCAGTATGTGGTTAGCTAGTGACCTCGACAATTGGTCATATTATTCTTGCCTGAGCAACCGGCAGCAAGTTCGTCATGCTCCCTTAGATGTCACAGCTTGCGGTAGCGTCGGGCGTGGGGTTGCCTCCTTCCCTCAAATATGGCGAGGGGGTGCTGGCTGAAGTCTGCGTTATGCTCTTGAATGAGTGCTGCTTGTGGTGACTGGTCGTCTGGCTGTCCTTGGTTTTGTTTTGTTATTAGTAATTAACTTTGTTTATTTTGCTTCGATGGTCTTCGATGGTTCGATGGGTGATTTGTGACTTCGAGTTTCGGCTTCATATATAATACAGTCTTCATATATGTAAGTGGTCATATCATTTATTAATGGAGGCCTTTATTTAGGTATAAAGTTCTGCTTACGTTTTTCGTTTTGTATTTTTATTTCTGCTTGAGTAGGGTTTTCGATTTTTTTAGGTATATTGACGTGTGCTAGCTTATTTATAGCAAATAATTTAATTTAATGCTTTGTGTTGCGTAATTTATCTAAATTATTATGCGCAGTGTTGTTGAACAGACAGCTGTGCTGTTGGGGAGTTTGTTGCGCTACTTCTTCTCCCCCGCTAAAGCACTAGGAAGTGGTGAAGGGCGGGCGTTTTGGGAAACTGTCTTATGTAATTTTGACGTTCAAAAAGTGCTGATTCTCAGCCTAGTTTGAATAAATGACTTTTGATTTTTTTATTCAGCATGTCTCAATCACCGCGGCCCGTCCCTAGGCTCAAAACTTTTCAGCCACCTGGTACGCTAAGTTTTTTAAGCTCTATAGCAAATCTGAGCAACAATAGCGCACTTACATCCGGTGTACCGGGGGACTGAAGAGTTTGAGCCTAGGGATGGGCCTCGGATAATTGAAACATGATGACGTTTACGGATTCGAGTGTTTCACGTACAGTCGCGACCAATAGTCGATAAAAAAACAATAGCTTGGCGTTTAGTTTGGCTTAAGACCTTCTATTTCCAAGAACATAAACATGCATAATTATTGTCGTCAACAACTGATTGTAGTTCATAATTTCAAAGTTATAACATGTGTAAAGATGACCTAGCGGTTAAGCGCGTGCAGATAGATGCGTGAATCAGTGAGCCGTGAGTTCAAATCTCACGCAATACTTGACTTTTTGTAAGTTTTTACTTGATTGGAAGTAATGGGACAGAAATATAATATGCTTTATCTTGTTCGCTTGGTCACTCATTTCGTAAAGTTAGAAAGGTAGATCATATGAAACTAAATAAATAATTTCTAATAATTAATAATCTGGGTATTGACAATTATATATGTGTTATTAGAATATCCTTTCTTTGTTATGTTATTATGAATTGACTAAGTGGGTATACAACAAAAAATCCTATGAACGGTTACAAAAAAAAACTTCTTTTATCTAGTAGGAATGTAACGTCACTATTCTCTTAAGTTTATTAATTTTATAAATAAGTAAATAAAACGAGTAAACATTTTTGTTACCATTCAGCACGACTTTTTTATTTCAACCTTCCAATACCGAAAAGATAAATTAAAAATCACAAAAATAGTTAAATAATAATACAATAACTAATATTTAACTTCTTATAAAAATAAATAATAAATGAACATAAACATCTAACAAGTTTTTGTTTAAAATAGTACAAATATATTATTATGGTTCCAAAGAAACAAAAAACAGTCCCACATTGTGATTAAGATTCGAACTCAGACTTCATTGATCGTGAAACCATTGCGTAGCCCAAACAGCTACCAGCACATGTTATGTTTATGCGAATTTTAGCAATGCAATGGTAAGAACAGGTCGCCACTATGACGAGTATTCTAAATGCAACAGAAATATAATGTTATTTCGCGTAGTACGACGACATGCGACAATTCATTAGTGTGTGTTATCTGCGAAATGTTTAGTGAGACATCGCTCATACACGCACACGTACTGGTTCGTGCTCGCACAGTTCATAGCAATGTAATCCTTAGCACGCTTATGGACTTTTGAGCGTTTACTGTACATACGGTGTACGTAAAAAATCTTTATATAATTTGTATGTAAACGTATATCACACACAAAAAAAACTTATGGACTTTATATATATATATATATATATATATATATATATATATATATAAACTTCATCCTATGGTGACTGTGGGCTTGTATAGTAGTTATAGTAGTAGTAGTGAACCTATGCGGTTTTTTATATAATAGGTTGGGGAAAAAGTTTCTTCGCAATTTTTAAGAAAATTCAAAACATTTTTTAATATAGTTTATTTATATTTAACTAAAGTATGTAGGTACCATTTTGTTCGATAACTTTTTGCCATCTTGTAGGTAGGGACATGATCCCATTGCTATAGAAATTTTGGGACTTCTGGTCAAAATACCGCGACAAATGGTTTTGGCAGTCCTCTCGTGATGTTAACCTGACACTGCCTAAAGAATTCTGAAGAGACCGAAACAGGTGGAAATCTGAAGGTGCAACGTCAGGACTATACGGCGGATGCATTAACACCTCCCAGACAAACTCTCTTAATTTTTGCTGAGTGGCTAAAGATGTGTGAGGTCTAGCGTTATCATGATGAAAAACCACACCCCTTCTGTTGATTAATTCCGGCCGCTTTCTCTCAACTTCTTGCTTTAATCTCATCAGTTGTTCGCAGTAGAGTTCAGAATCGATGGTCCTGCCTGGTGGTAACAGCTCATAATGAATAATGCCCTTCCAATCCCACCACACACACAGCATCACCTTGTTGCGAGTTAACCCGGGTTTCGCCACAGTCTGTGAAGCCTGACCGGCCTTTGACCACGACCTTTTTCGCACGTTCTTGTCATACGTGATCCACTTTTCATCACCAGTTATCAGCTTCTTCAAAAATGGTTCGGTTTCATTACGTCGTAATAAAGAATCACAAATGAGTACACGGTTCATTAGGTTTCTTTCAGTGAGCTCGTGAGGTACCCAAATGTCGAGCTTTTTTGTGTACCCAGTTTTTTTCAAATGCGCCAGAACTGTTTTGTGGTCAATTTCCAGTTCTTCAGCTACGTCGTAACTACTGATATGCCGATCTTGCTCCACTTTTTAAAAAATGGCATCCATGTTATCCGTAATAGGGCGACCAGAGCGACGTGCATCTTTGACATCAAAATTTCCGGATTGAAAACGCTTAAACCATATTTGTGCTACTCTCACAGACACTACACTAGGTCCATAAACATCGCAAATTTTTTTCGCGGCTTGCGTTGCATTTTTACCTTTTTTGTAGTAAAATTTTAAAATGTATCGAATTTCTTCATTAGATTCACTCATCTTGACGGTACGAAAAACAAATGAAAATCACACATTTTCCTAATTTGAATTTGGAATTATGTTCTTTAAAATTTAAGTACAAGTAGTATAGCCAAAGAGATTTTATTACAAGTTCATACATACTATAATGCGAAAAGACTTTTTCCCCAACCTAATATATATATTTAAATAACAGTTGACGGGTTTAATACTAAAAGCGAAATGATGCTAATGACATGAAACTCAGAGGGTATTCACAAGTTAGTAATATGCAGAGTGAGACAATAATAACACTTGAAGGTACTTAGGCTCAAAACTTTTCAGGCCCCCTGGTAATCGTGTAGACTGTAACACAGAACTTAAAGCATTTTCACCATTAAATAAAGTCATGCTAGCTGAAGAAAAATTTAATTTCACAGACTATCTTAGTTTAATAAATGAATGGAAATTAAAAGAAAATCAATCAATTAGATTGTGTCCAAATAATTTATTATCCTAAGTTATAGCTATCAATCAATTTAATATTGAATTTACTTGAAACTTTTACAAATCTTAAGATATTTGTCTGACTTTGACAAGATTAAGAAGGATTAAGAAATACGTTTTTATCTTAGTTCTATCATTTTTCTTTCAGAAATTCTTTGTTATTATGTGCGTAAATTTAACGTTTCTTACATAACCATCGTTATAAGTTATAAGTTATGGTAACATTGAGTCAAGTTACAAAGTTACACCTACCAAATGATGCGTAATGAACGCTAAAACTTTTAACTTCAGCTCGTGGTACAAATTTACATGATTCTAAGAATAATTTCCTATACCTACATGCTTTACATATATAATAAAGTTCATTTTTATGAATAACATACATTAATTTGTTCAAAAAGACAGAAGATTCCATCCTTGATAAAGATGAAACTGAAAATAATACGTTTATTAAATGAAAATTTCCGCAAAATTTCTAATAGGTATTAGTTTACCGCCTTTCTTATCTTCGGTCTACGGCACTGAGAAATTAATCAGGAAAATCCTAGCCTCCACACTGGTTAATTTTGATGTGCCTTGTTTCACCGAGGTTATGGATGCCTAGAGACTCGCTTGCCCGAATTCAGACTACCCGATAATCCATATTCCCAGAGACGGTAAGATGAGTCGTTCAGAATAGTACAGAACAATTTACTTGACACGTCTTCTACTACTGCGGAGCGTGCGCGCCTACTGGCTGTGGGTACGTGGGAATCGGGTTTGTGGCTCCATGCACTACCATCGTCGAACTAAGGCACTTTGTTCGACGACACTACTTTCCGCCTTGCCGCTTCCCTGTGACTAGGAGCTCCCTGTTGTTCTCCTCATCGCTGTCACTGTGGCGAAGTTATCAACAGCCTCGGACACCACTGTCTTGCAGCCGAAGTGCGGGTCGCTTAGCGCGGCACGCGATTATTAATGACATTATCCTACGAGTCGTTGTCACCGTCGGCGTTCCAGCTGTATTAGAACCCTATGGCTTGGCACGCGACGATGGCAAGAGATAGGACGGCATGTCTTTATTTCCATGGAAGGTGAGTAGACCTTTAGTGTAGGACGCAATGTGTGTCGATACTCTTGCGCTATCCCATCTTCCTGGCACAGCGTGCTGTGCTGGCGCTGCTGCTGCGGCTGCGGAAAATCTCAAGCGGCGGAAGTTTAAGTGTAATAACCTTATCTGTAAATATATTTTCGAGCCGTTTGGGGTTGAAACCCTCGGGTCATGTGGTCCGATTGCTCATGGTTTGTTCAACGAAATCTCCAAACGGCTGGTTGACACTTCCCGTGACCCAAGGACTGGCTTTTACCTTGGCCAGAGGCTAAGCATTACTAGTCGACAGCGATGCAGAGGAATTATTCGACGCAATATTTTAGTTTTTTAATAGTTTCGGTTAGGTTAGGATTTTTAACTTAAATATTTATAGTTGTTATTATTAAAATCATCAATAAGAAATTCAATGAAATAGAAGTAAAGTCTAAATTGCCTAATCTATTAAAGATTCTTCTAGGTTCCATTTCTGTATATACATTTATGTTACCGACTTTATTCACGGAAATTGATACTGTCCTACTAATTCAATTACTTAGATTAGGTGTTGATATACTACCACTTACCCTAACAGCCACGATACAATTGGATTATGTCAACCCACAGATTCCTGGTAGCGAAATAAATCAGCCTTCATGCTATTAAGGTACTCATTAACTAAAAGCTAAGCCAATTTTTGAGGTTAAGCTGTGCTTGACCTGGTCACACTATGGGCTGGGCGACTTGTCAACTTAGTGAGAAACTATCTCGAAGATCCCATTGCGACGGGAGATAGAACTCCGAATCTTTGTCTAACTTTAATCATGACACGGGCAATAGTTAGTAAAGTTCTGGCGGCATCTACAACGCCACATGCGAACTACGCATAAAAGACCAGGGGGCCGATTCTACTAATTTGCAACGTTACACGTTCAATTGTGTTTCAACAACAGTTCAGTTTCGATCGCCGTTCGATAGTTACCAAAAAAGTCATTCTACTATTCTACGAGAGCAAAATGGAAACTAAAGTTAAACCGAATCGTAACGGGAACGTAACAGCGGGTAACCTGTGTGACCAACATTCCAAATAGTATGTTTTAATAATACCACAGAAAAAAAAGTTGAATCTAATTATATTACTAAATACGAATAAGTGCTACTAAAAGTATTTTTAATACCAAAACATATCTAGACCATACTTATACTTTTAGCCTGTATATTTTTTGTAACATTTCAACTTTATAAATAATAAAAACTCAGAAGAACGTTTCGTTTTCGGCCCCAGCTTGCGAAATCTGTGAAACGAAACGTTTCAATTATGTCAAAAAGATATGATGCGACTAAACGTCACGCTCATGTTCGGTTTTGTTAGCAGAATAGCTTTTGAGATCGGTGACTGAACTGAAACGTAACCGCAGTTGGATCGTTGTTACATTAGTGGAATGCGAAAACGCTCAAAAGCCGTGGTTCAGCTGCCATTCAATTGTGATTTTTTAACAATTTTGTTAGTAGAATCGGCCCCCTGACGTCACACAAATCCTGCATCGCGCAAGCAAAGTTTACCGCACGACTGGCATATATCCCGATATCAATCGTCGGGCAATAGCCCACCAGACAACACAACCCGTCCGGTCGGAGGATCCTCCCATTTCTATAGAAGGAACGAATATTGACTGCGCATGACTGAATCGTATTGTGGAGTTTGTATATGTATAGGGTGACTAGTAATTAATTAGTGACCGATAGTTAACCACATGATTGTACTCATACTGTGAGACCAAACCGGAATTCGGCTGTCCCATATATTCATCTTCACATAACTCGTCAAAATGTAGGAAGCGGTTGATTTTTTTTTCGCGATGTCAGGTTTAGTCCCATAATAAAAGTTGTTATCATGAGTACAATCATGTGTTAAAATGAACAACAGGGTTTTGGTTACAATATGTAACCAAAACCCTGTTGTTCATTTATAATATTTACAAACTTTAAAAAAATATTTTACAAACTTTAAGAGGTGCTTTGTAAAGCACCTCTTACAGTTTGTAAAATATTTTTTAACCATCGAATTGAATAACTTTTACTATGGGACCAACTTGGAAATCGCGAAAAAAAATCAGCTGTCCCATACAGTTTAGATTCGGGACCTATTAAATTTTAGCTGATTTTTTTTCGTGATTTTAAAGTTGGCCCCATAGTAATTAGTTATTCAGTTTGATGGTCCAAAGCACCTCTAAAAGTTTGTAAAATGAATTTTTAACACCTTATATAAATGTATTTGCAGTCATCATCACCATCGTCATTATTATAATCAGAAGAAAGACGTCCAAGGAAATAGGCTTCCCGCAAGCTTCGCCACAAATCCACAATGACCGGTTCTGCGTTGCCCGCATCCTGCATTTTTTCACAACATTCACCAGATGTTCTTTATACCTTGAGAGGGGTCAAGCCACTTGTCTTCTGCATACATATGTGAATAAAATTATTGATACCTATATCAAAAGTTTTCTAGTTGAAAAAGATGGTAGCATAATTAAAGAGGTCTTACTTTTAGTTCTGGTAGTTTTTCTATCTCCTCCAAAGGCACTACTATGGTGTGTGGCTGGTTCTCTGTCATTCTTTTAGGCACTAATGCGGGATTCACTTCCCTGAAGCGTTTGAATACTCTGGAAATTAAAACAAAAAATATGTATACTTCAGCGACCAAGTGAAAGAAGGATCTCGTGTCTGATAAAGTGGTAATTAAAATAGAAATTAAAATTAAAATGGAAAATTAAAATAGAAATTAAAATTAAAATGGAAATGCGGACGAATTTTTTGATGCCCTATGAGCTTTTCACCTTTTTATTTTTATGATTTTTATATACTTGTACATAATATACATATATATCTTTTAGTTTTAGCTTGTACATATAATCTAGTTTCTGTTTGAAATAAAGAATATATCAAATGGAAATTAAAATTAACATGGAAATTGAAATTATGACCTCTAAAGCGGGAATGAGATTATCAGCCACAGTCTTCAAGATTTCGTTGCGGCTGCCACGCATTCAGCAGATCCGATACCGTCTTCCTGCGAATGGTGGCATGAAAGCCATCAGTGCGAAACAGCGCGAACATCCCCGATGCCCTGCAGAAACGTGGCAGCCCCAACATCATCCTGAAGATATTATTATATTGGACGCGCAGGGCATCTAGCGATCTTTTGGTATGACAAACCCACAGACTTCCAGTGTAAAAGCTTTGACAGTGTGCCTTAAAAAGCGTAATCTTGACTTGTTCATAACAACGGGAGAATCTGCGGGCCAGCATGTTACTCTGACCGCTAGAGTAGTATTAATAGTTTTACTATTATTTTCCTTTTTCAAGAATTTTAAATTAAACTTGTGACAAAATTAATCTTTGTCAAATGTAGCATTTGTAACAAACTTTTTTTTTTCAGTCTCGTCCCTAATTTGTAAACAGAACAGCGCGGTTTTATGTCAACTCTCCGAAATGAGAAATGTCCTCATTTGTCTTTTTTTTTCTTACGTCTAATAGGGGTATAAAATGTAACGTACCGAAAAAATATAAACGGCTTGGAGTGGTTCAAAATTACAAATCTCATTTTTCATGGAATGTACTCAAACTTTAATGCGACTCTTCATAATAGCGCTACTTTAAAAAAAAAAGTAAACTAAATGTCAAATTTAGTAGGTAAGTACATTTTTTAAACATGAATATTTTTCCTATCGCCGCAGGTGTGCTGGAAGAGATTTCTTTAGTAATAAGCATCACCTTTGTACGTAAGTTCTGCTTAAGTTTTTAGTTTTGTATTTTTATTTCTGCTTGAGTATAGTTTTTGATTTACTTTTTTGGTATATTGGCGTGTTCTAGCTTATTTATAGCAATTAATTTAATTTAATGTTTTGTGTTGCGTAATGTACAGTCGCCAGCAGGTCAAGCTACCCGAAACTGTCAAAATTTCCCAATCAACCTTGAACCTAATACTTTAGCGACAAAGTTGAAAATCTATTAAAGAAATTGGACAGATTGTAGTAGCTTGATGTGCTGGCGTCTGTACCTAAATTATTATGCGCAGTGTTGTATAGATTCAAATTTTTAACTGAACAGACAGCTGTGCTTCTGTCGAGTTTGTTGCGCCACTTCTTCTCCCCAGCTAAAGCACTAGGAAGTGGTGAAGGGCGGGCGTTTTGGGGGACTGTCTTATGTAATTTTGACGTTCAAAAAGTGCTGATTCTCAGCCTAGTTTGAATAAATGACTTTTGATTTTCATACGTATTTTTTTTGTTCTTTGCTTTCTGTCTGTTAGTCTACTAGAAGACGACATTAAAATCGCAACCCTTGATGTAGTTCTGGTATTGTAGTAGGTAGTGTTAATCCAAATTTGCAACGTCGAATAACTTTAGCTCGCGGCACACCACACGAAAAACTGCGGAATTTTGGGACTTTTTCACTTTTTGCTCTAAAAGTCATAAACTATGCATTTTGCAACAAAAAAAAAAAAAAAATCAGTACATTTTTTAAAGTTAATTCAATTTAAAACAATTTAAGCTCAACTGCAGCTCTATAAACCTTATACTTATAGGGATCAAAGCTATGGCCCTTTTTTAATGTCAATTTCTACTGGGCTAGGTTTATATATGTGTGTACATAAATGGTAAAATAAAGTATGATAATTGATAAAGTCGTCATTGGCGCCGATTCTCTTGTTCAATAACTAAATTAAAATTAGAAAATCGCTATCTTTTACTAACAGGCAGCGCGAGAAAAGGACGGATAGAGCTATAGCAGCGGATAGTTTGACATCAGTCAAACTAGTTTGCGCCTTGCGCTTCGCCGTGTTATTAGTCGACATGTTTTTACGTGTCGTTTGAATTTGTATGTGTCGTAGGATGATTTGATGATTCGAATTTTCGCGAAAACCCTAGGGATATTACGAAATCACGGATAATTAGACAATGATTAAAACATTTCTCAATCTTACTGGATAAAATATAATCAATCAGAATACGATTTTGTCAGTAAGCAAGAAGCTAGCCAATCAGATTCAATGTTACTCGAGCTATTCGTTTTTTTTTTTGGCAAAAACCCTTTTATTTCCAGTAAGATTGAGAAATGTTTTCACCATTGTCTAATTATCCGTGTTTTCGCAAAATCCCTAGGGTTTTCGCGAAAATTTGAATTATCAAATCATCCTACGACATATGCAAATATTAGTGCCATCAAAATTTGACAGCTCCAATTTACGTCCGTCTCTTTCTTGTTTTACTAGAGAGAAAAAGTTAGCAATAGCCTAAATTAAGTTTTGTTGGTGTACAACAGAATGGGCACCATTGTACTGTAGCAATATAGGGATGACGTAATTCGTCCTGTAAGAATATTTCTCTCCCCATGTGATGGAAATGCACTTCAAACTCAATCATCGTTTAGGCATTCATCTCATTATTTGGTCGATTCTATTGACAGCATAGGCAAGCAAATAAAAATCTTTCAAACCAGAAGATGGAACCATATATCTACTTACCTATTGAAAAAATAAAGAAATGTTTTCTTTGAGCTAAATCGGCAAGCATACATTTTTAATTCTATTTTCCACGCTGTGTATCTCATACATAACACACTGTGTATCACAGTCTTGGAAATATACTTACTGGCCTTGACTTTTGTGAAGGACGAAAGTAAAATACGAGTTATTACAGACAGCTGTACATATCAAGTTCTCATTTAATTAATAATTAAAATATAAGTAGGTATTACTCGTATTGATTAGGATGGTTATAGTGATGGTCCGAAAATTGTTTACGATGTTGGCTTGACCAGTCATTTTATTCTGAAACATAATGTTACAGAATAAAATTACTATTAACCATTGCAAAACAGGATTTTCCACGAAGTACTTAGTGGGATTTTGCTATAAGCAGCTATAAGAGCCGAGCTGCTTTTGTAATATACAGGGTGATTGGTAATTAGTGACCGATACTTAAACACATGATTGCACTCATGATAACAAACAACTTTTACTATGGGACCAAACCAGAAATCGCGAAAAAAAAAATTAGCTGCTCCCTACATTTTGACGAGTTCTGCGAACATGAATGTATGGGACAGCAGATTTTTTTTTCGCGAATTTGGTCACATAGTAAAAGTTGTTTGTTACCATGAGTACAATCATGTGTTTAAGTATCTGCCACTAATTACCAGTCACCCTATATTAGGTTTATGTCAATAAAGAATACCGTATTATTTATTACAGTTGTTTGTCTGTTCCCCATTTCCCTCCATGAAAAAAAAAAAAGATTTTGTATCATCAAAACTTCGAGACCATTGCCCTCTGACTCGACATTCCTCAAAAGTCTTTTCTTGTAACGTTGTCATTGTATGCAAGGATGAATCACACCACACACATTTTTTTCTATATTTCAGTCTAATACATTGAACTTTGACACCTAAAGAGCAATTGACATTGAAAGCAGCCAAACAAAAGCTGAAGAAACATTTCGTCGAACAAGTCAACCTTGCAATGACTCATAATAAAACGAAAAAAACGCGAAAAGTCATAACTTTAAAGGCTATTTTCGCTTAAGATTTCCGTGCAAACTAGTAGTTATATGGTTTAAGTTACGTGATAGTTCACATTATAGTAAACTTAAGTCGTAAGTGTTTATTACACCCGATAAGTGTGTGGCTAAATATATTCTACATTCTACAGTCTACGCCATACGTTGCGTTGATGACGCAAGAGCTTAGTTTAAGCCTTATCCGAATTAGGGCAGATTTGTATCGGCATAAAATTCGTTTCACTAATAAGTGTCGATTATGGAACAAAACGGATTATAAAGCAGCGACTTTTAGCATAGTTATGGAAGAGCACAGAACCAGACTTTGTTAGTATATTGCCTCTTTTCCTCAGCTTTACTGAACGCATCATCGTATCATCGCTTGTCTTCTAAAGCACGCTGCACTAGCTAGAAGAGACGAACCGTTTAGAGACTTACTGGCTTCCTACGCCACACTTGGTAAACGGATTTATGATTAGATGTATTTTGTTTCCATCAATATATAGATATAGGTGGCTATACAGGTGAAATTTTCAAGTGGGCGTAGATGGCCCAAATCCGAAACTATGAGGAATAGCGAAAAGTACTCAAACGAGTTTCGGGCTCGATTTTGATGAAAACTGAAATTGCATCATTGGATTTTTGAAAAATCAATCTCAAGGTTTGATAGGTAGGTAACATAAGAATTTTTTTTAATTTTTTTTTTTTATATATGTGGTAGGTTTGCTAATAAGGATCGAATTCTGGGAAGTAATGACATACGACGATCCTTATTAGCGACACTATCGAATGATCAGTGATCGGGTAATCGGGCGCTAATATACCTAAACTTCACTAATACAATAAATTTGTCAATTCGATCACTAATCTGTTAGATAGCTAAATCAATTTCCGCTACTTGACCACATTGTGCACATTATCATTTTCTATTGATATTCCATTTGTTTTGAATAAAATAAAGATACTAAATCAAAATAACCACTGCTATAATTTCATTAAGTTTGTTTAGTTGTTTTTACAAAATTGTTCAATCCCGGGAAGCCGGGATTATTTATTTCATGGGAACAAGTTTAATAATAATAATATAATAATATCCTGGGACATTCCACACACGGTCATCTGATCCCAAACTAAGCAGAGCTTGTACCATGGAAACCAGATAGATAACTGATATACTAGATACACTATTTTTTTTTTTTTGTAAATACATACTTATAATTACACCCAGACTCAGGACAAACAGACATGTTCATGCACACAAATGTTTGTCCTGGATGGGAATCGAACCCACGACCTGCGACATGATAGGCGGTATCTTAACCAACCACGCCAGCTGGCCTGTCAAGTTAAGTATATAAGCGTCCGATTATCCGATCATTGGTAATAATACAGTGTCTGTGTGTGTGTGTTTTTTTTTTTCAAAATCAACGGGTTCGATTCGTGGCTAGAAATATTGATTTTTTAAAAATCCAATGATGCTGTTTTAGGTTTCATCAAAATCAAGTCCGAGACTCCTTTTCGAAATTTTCGAATTTGGCCATCCACGCCCACTTGAAAAATTCACCCTGTATAATAACAGCCACACGGGACCATCTTCAAGGGCAACGCTTGCCGAGGTTGGTCGCAGCTGTCATTCGAAGATCTCTTGCAGATGTTACGGGTAGCACGGTTCATTTGATATCTGTTTTAAGGTGGTTCTGAGTTCTCTGTATCATGTTCTTATTGGAGTTACACTCGTAGCCCCCCAGTTGAATGCCGTAAGTGTAGATGGGTTTTATATGTAGATCAAGATCTTATTGTTTACGAACAGTTTGAATTCTTACACAGGAGTCAGAACATTTCTTTGTACAGACGCCAGCAGGTCAAGCTACCCGAAACTGTCAAATTTTCCCAATCAACCTTGAACCTAACGCTTTAGCGATAAGGTTAAAAATCTATTAAATAAATCTGACAGATTGTAGTAGCTTAATGTGCTGACGTCTGTACCTAACGTCGAGCTCTTTTCGTTTCGTTTCTAGGTATATGTTTCCTTCATCCCAGTCGCTGGCCCGGATGCATACCAAGGTATTTGACGCAGTCGCTATGTGAGAGAGTTGATTATGACCATTTTTCTCCGGTGGATATTGCTGGTGTCCAAGAGTAAAGATTTCCTGGACCGATTTCGATGTGTAAGCTCATATCCTACATTTGGCAAGCCAGTTGTCTACTACTTCTTCTAGACTTTCCTGTAAGTTTCCGATGCTCTATTGGGGCAATTGCTACATGACAGGACTGCGGTATCATCTGCGTAGGTGGCAATTGTCATTCCAGGGTTTTTTGGTTTGTCTGTCGTGAAGATAGTGTCCAAGCCAGTCCTGCCAAGGGGTATCGTGTTGTCCAGTAACTAGGTGTAGAGGTCAGGTAGGCAGTAGCTCCATGTAAACTACTGGTATTCGTCTGCATCGCTTTAAACAGGAAGCAGACCCCAACATAGTTCGGAAAATGATGATTATGAGTAGATATAGGTATGGCGATGATAGCTATCCTATCGACGGGATCCCCTAATCACCTTTGTGTACAAAATGCTCTTATTGTTTCCCATGTTTCTATAAAAGAGGTAAAAAAAAAATAAAGTAAAAAAATAACATCGAAATTTAAACTACTAGTATTTTAATCGCGGACTGAAATACTAAGCGGGATTATGTTCTGCGTTTGTGTCCCTAACAACGTTAAGCTAGACCAGCACTGAAATGTTTTGTTTTCGTGGAACTGGTAGATTGAAATTGTTTTTGAATAATATAAGACTTTTTTTTAAAACTAAATAGTACTGTGAGGCGAAATGGTTAATATCTAAATTTTACATTATATTTTCTGAGTCTCTACCTTCGGGTGTCGCAAGATATGAATCTAGCTTATCACGAAATGCTGCTGAACATCAATCGAGCTGCGAAGCTTGGTGTGGGTGGCAACAGGCGTGGTCATTATAATACATACATCAAAAACGTCCAAGCAACACGCATCGTTTACAGAAACTTCGTTTTATTAATTGATACTTAATTTTTTTCTTAACAAAGTACATTGGTATTGATCATTGTGTTCTCGGAAACTTTTCGATTTTGTTTTGTTTTCATTAAAATAAAAGCTAATTATTTTTTCCCGATTTCATGTGCTTTCGTTGCTTGATAAATTTGGTATTCAACTCATTTTTATCATTTTGAGATATACAGTTTTTGAAAAAATTGAGTGGTGAGTAATTTTTTATGTCATGGACCGACGCCATTTGACTGCTGATGAAATGCAGAGAGCTGTAGGATGCTACAAGCGGGAAGACATCGGTCCCAGGAATCTCGGCATTTTGGTGTCAATAGGAGCGTGATTTGTCGCCTTTGGCAGCGTCACGTTAATACAGGGGATCCTGCTGAGCAGCACCCAGGTCGTGGGAGGAGTATAACTGCTCGGCATGACCGATACATACAACTGACTGCAAGACGTCAGCAGATGTTAGCCGTCCGGGAGATAGGTGTAAAGCTACAATTCTCAAGCGGTGTTGTTGTTAGCCATCAAACCGTGAGAAATAGGCCACATGAATACGGCCTACGAGCACGACGCCCAATTGGGTGTCCACCTATGCGCCATGGGAATCATGCCCGTCGGAACGAATGGTTTAGGGCACACTTGACATGGACCCAGAAGCAATAGCAGAAAATTTTATTTTGCGATGAGTCCCAGTTTGGATTTGGGCCTGATACGAGAAGGGTAAGTGTGTATCGTCGTGCTGAGAATGCTGAACGGCTGAGATACGTCCAGGAAGTGCACCCTTACAGTGGCTCCACAGTGATGGTATGGGTGGGTATTATGAAGAACAGACGAACTGAGCTTGTTTTTGTAGATGGCAATATGAACGCTGAAAGTTACGTTGAAGAGGTCCTCGGGCCTTCTGTTCACCCGTTTACACAAAGCCTTGGTTCAGATTTCACGCTGATGCTTGACAATGCGCGTTCGCACACAGCTCGGAGGACCAGAGAGTACTTGGCAATGGAAAACATCCGGGTATTGCCGTGGCCTGGACAATCGCCAGACCTCAATCCCATCGAGCTCGCATGGGACATGCTCCAGAGACGTGTTCTAAAGAACCTGGACGAAGTGTCAACAACACAACTGAAAGACTTGTTAAAATTCCATTGGGAGCAGTAATTTTTTATTTGCCTAAGAAGCTGTTATTAAGTGTGGCCGAGTGCACCCGAACGCTCGCACTGCACAGCGTTGGCGCTTCGTCGCTCCGCCCCCTAAATTTGTACGAGCCGAACAAATCCTGTGTGTTATTTTCACAAGAATAATATGCTAGAATAAAAAAAATATTAACTCAAATAGTATTATAGTATTTAAAGATATTATTACCGCAGCTTACAAACACATCCTAAAACGGCATTTTTTGAAGCACTTCATATATTAACCCAAATCGGTTATATAGGTTGACGTTTAATTAGTTACCGATACTTAAACACTCATGATAACATACAACTTTTACTGTGGGACCAAACCTGAAATCACGAAGAAAATACAGCTGTTCCTCACATTTTGACGAGTTATGCGAACATAAATGTAGGGAGCAGATGATTTTTTTTTTTCGAGATTTCAGGTTTGGTACCACAGAAAAAGTTCTTTGTTATCATGAATACAACCATATGTTTAAGTATCGGTCACTAATTACCAGTCGCCCTATATAGTCACTCATATTTTCGTCCACTCAGCATTTTTTTCGCCCAATTTAGTATTTTATTCGGACACTTTCGCATTCGGAATTTTTGTTGCTAGCTTAGATTAACTGTTTCCCAATGCTAGTAGGTAGCTCATTTTACGAAAGTGAAGTAAATATTTCGCAAACATAATTTAACACCGCTTAGTTTAGTATTAAAGTATCTCATTAACAGTCATTCATATATTATTTATTCGCCCGGTTAATAATTTCCCAAAAAAAAAAAAAAATAGCTCGTTCCATATATATTATATCCCCGTAGGTATTGTACTTTTTTAAGAAACAGCAGATTTTTTTTTTGATATCCGATGAACAATTCGCACGCTGGGGGTCTAGCTAGTATCATGTGCTGAATTCATGGTTACAGTGTGCGCGTCTATGTCCGTGCCACCAATGTATTCATGATAAAAATTGCTGAATGTACACTTCATAATTTTTGTTTTTGTAACCTGCGCACTTTATGACCTTATGACTGCGTCAGTGAGCGGAGTTCGCTTAACTGAATTTTGGGCCAAACAAAAGAAACTATTTGGACTTTTTGCCATCAATGCGTTGAGTAGTAAATCAACTATCATTGGCCAGACATATAAGTACCCTCTTCAAGGTCGCTCAATGAGCTATGGAACGGGCTATGTTTGGTTTCTTTCTGAGGGATCGAGTACGGAACGTTGAATGTTGTCGAAGTTGTGCTCACAGAATAAGCAAGCTGAAGTGGCAATGGGCCGGCTTTAATAGGTCTTAGAACATATGACCGTCAGGGTAGACGTGGTTTTGAGTGGAGACCGTGAATCGGCAAACATAAGGAGCGACCATCTTAGTAAAACCTGGTAGCAGCTGGATGAGAGTTGCCGAGAATCGAGCTGAATGTCGTGCAATTGGAGAGGCCTGTATCCTGCAGTGGACTGCTGTGGGTTGATGGTGATGATCATGGTGAATACCCTCTCATTAATATCAATATAATAGAGTTATTTATATTATATATAATTGAAGCTGTTAATTGAAACTTCTAAAAAACCCATTTTCTCTAATATGACTAAAAATATTTTTCCAGGATTAAATCCTTTTGACCAAAATTATTTCCCAGTATGAAGTGGTTTGTTTTTAAATACATTGAACCAATGGGGAACAAAACTGTCAAATTAGTTCCGCGCAGATGGCGCTAAGTGTTTGTTACACCACAGTTTAGTCCCTCCCGATTTTTTTTTTGTTATAATACTTATACCTCTGAAATTATCATCTCTACTGCGTAATCGTAGTAAATGTAGTAGTTATCTACACACTCTAATACTCTGCCAGTAACAAATAAAAGCGGTTAATTAATCAGCACGTGACCGAAGCTACGGTCGTCATGGAGTATGGCAGTGCGTCACAACGTAAGCCGCTTTGCTATTTCTGTCTGCTTAGTACTTAGCCCCGATTTGAAACCATTCGGCCGGGCATTCGAATTTATTTGACTTTTTAGGCTTCACGACTTAGTTGGAAATAAACAAGATTGTTTTCATTTAGGGAGTGTCTAAAGTAGGTTTCTATAGTTGGTTTAAAATTTTTAGAACATGACTTTTAAAAAACGGACATTGAGAAATTCGATTTTGAAAAGTTTACGATGCAAGTCGTATTTCCTCTAGGTATTGTATATTAGTTTATCTACGGAAATCTGTGCCTACCCTATCCCTATTTAAGACTTTACCTGCCAAAAAAGGTTAATAATAAGGCAAATTATTTAAAAAATAAAAACAAAAAGCCTGACTTCAAAAACTTATTAGTATCTAACTGAAAAGAAAAAACAAGCTAATTATCTATTGAACTTTGTTTTTTGTAAGGTATATATACCAATAATCTGAAATATGGTGTAACTTTTGTTTGTTCCGCGCCTGCTATATTATGCTTGTTTTTCTGTTTTCAGTTAGGTATGTGTTTTTGCAGTCGGTTTTTTGTTTTTTTAAATCATTTGCTTTACTTCAAGTTTTTTTTTTTTTAATTTTAGATGCAACTAATAAATATTATATACCTAACCTGTGACACTCCCACCATTAATACTAACCTAATACGACAGTCAACATTTCATAATTATGTTAAAATCCATCACGTCGTTTAGGCTACAGAGCGTGTTAAAGAAATAGACATACATAGATACATACAATCCTTCGAAAAACGTTAACGTTAATATTATTTTTACCCGACTGCCCCAGAAGAAGTCTGGGGCAGTCGGGTAAAAATAATATTTTTAGGTATGTCACGCGGCATGTAATCGAAACAATTGTTTAGTAAAGTTTACATAAACTTATTGATTGCCTATTGCAACTGTATAAATAATACAAGGTAACTCTGACGAGTAAGCGCTGCCATTATAAGTAAATAAGTAATAGTTGGTACTTTCTATAATACCTATGTATCGCTCTCAAGGTAGGTAGCTAAATAGAATTTAATTCGTTCAGAAAATCAATAAAACTCTGTTACACGCCACTAAAGTTGCATTTTCTTTTGTCTGAAAGACTTTTCAGCGTCCAATCTATATACTACCTTATTTCCCGCACCTCGAAGATCTATCCTATCAATATAAACAAGCAATACTTAGGGAATTATAGAGTTGGTCGGGGCTATTTACATGACTCTAGAAAACAACAATTCTTTTTACAGTAACCCTGCAATTCCAACGAAGGATGATTAGCTTCATCGATGTCAGCTGCAAATTAAGATACATGACAATAAACAGTTTAACAACTCAACTGCCGGAAACGCAGATCTACGCGAAGGCTTTTTAATTGATTCAGGAATTACGACGAGGCCACTTTTTAAAATTGTTTTAATTTTGTGTTTCTTGGTGTTGTAGTTGAAATGCTTGTGATATAGTCGTGCGACCGTAATCATAAGTCTTATTCCAACTGCTCACAATACAAGTAGGAAGAAAAATGGCTGCATGATTATCCAGGCATGGTTTCTTTCTACTTTCAGTTAATTAGCCAGAGAAATAATTAATCTTACCTAAGTATCTCTTTCCTTGTAAAAAATGTACAGTCCTGTTTAAAACATATTAAGTAATTACTAATAAATAAACAATAATACTTAATTACTCTAATTACGAAGGTGACAGCCGGAGGACTTAAAAAAAACCGAAATTAATTTAGAATAAAAGTTTAATTACTCAAAATTACAATATTAGCTTATATTAAATTTTAATTCTAGACTTGGACGATGCTAGTACCGAAGTGCCGAAATAATTATTATAAAAATACAATATTCTAAACGATTGCAAAGTGCGGATGCGGCATCAGCCGATTGGAAGTAGGTGATCGGCCGCGACACGAGGCGTCGAGTCAGCGGTCTTCGTGTTGCAATTTTATGTGGAAAACATCTGTTGTAGGTAAATGGCTATCATGTCGCTATTCAGCCGTTTTGGTGTAGGCAGGGCACGTAACACCTCCCCCCTCAGAACAGCAACTATTTGAGCAATTTCAGCGAGAATGTTGCTGGTGCATTTTTCTTGATTGTAGGTGATTCTGCATCTTCGTAATGATGATTTTCAGCGCTCTCATCTGGTGACTGTGGCTTTCTGAGCTTTGTGCAAACATTGTACCGACGTATAGTGAGAATAACGATCAGTACAGTTGCACCGAATATTAGGACGTATAGTGGGATAGTCGTATGGTAAATTGATCGTTCCAGGTTTGCGTGATCGATCTGTAGAGGTTGTTGCATTAAGATTTTATCTTCGATCTCGTGCAGACTTTTCAGGTGTAGTGAGTTTAGCTTTAGGTGTGGAATAGCTTGATTGATGATGCTCAGGTTCATTGGTATTTCGGTGATTTTCAGCGGTTGTCCTTTTATATGATCATTCATGTTGATGATAGTAAATTGGTCGGTGCGTAGTAGGCATTTTTGCGGGATGGTGGCGAGATAACTTCCGTGTAGCGAGATGAATTCTTGACGTTCGCAATATAGCTCGGTTCGAGTTGGTTGTGGAAAGGTGAGAGTATAGCGTCTGTCGTCCAGTTGCTCCATGGCTTCTTTAGTCAGCGTGAGTTTAGTGGGCAAGCATGACTTCTGTAGAGATTGATGGAGGATGAGTCCTTGGATGCAGTCTATGTGTCCTCTCGTCGGTTGATGGTTGACTTCTTCTTCGCAGAGATGAATCCGGTTGAACTTCGGGCATTCAGCCTCTATGTACTTGAAAACTTTCCCATTGGTTGCAATGAAAGGGTAAGGAGGAATGAAGGTGTACATAAATTTATTGGGAACTATTGCTAATCTATATAATTCAAACTGATCGGGAGAAATTATTGGGATTTTAAATATGATAACTATTCTTTTTCCTGTATAATAATAACCGGGTTTTATAACTGTATAATATTCTCTTAGATCCGCCTCTAGCAATTGGTCTGATCCGTATATAGACCTTAATCGTTTAGTCATATTACTTAAATTATCTATGCTTAAAGTACTATGGTGAGTGCTCGATGCACGTATAAAAGCTAAGGTATCTTCTATCCTAGTTATTTCTAGAAATAAGTCGGCTGTATTGTCGCTAATTATAGTTAACAATTGAGCAAACTTTGCGTATCTTATAAGGTCAGTTTTTGCAGAAGCTTTCTCGTCTAAAAGTAAGCTTAAGGTACTATTGATTCTCTCCTGATTGCTTACAATTTTTGAGAGCAAATTACTATATCTAGTCATCCAAACTTTATTAAGACTTATATGCTCGTTTAACTCCGATACTATCTTGTCATCATTATTTTCTAGCAAATGAATGGCATTATTGTACGTTTGGGCATCCGATTGATCTAAGTTACCAGTTATGCTTTTTATAACTGAGCCTAGACCGTCTATGAGACCTCTTTTGCTACGACCGGGTTCTAAGGTTTTTAACTGAGATCTAATCATCTCCAATTTATTAGATAAATGATTAATCTGAAGTTCGTATAAAACAAAGGTTTGATTATCTAGTTTGGTTTGGAAATATTCTAGTTGGTTAATTACGGAGTCGAGTCTTTGTTCAATATCGGTTAAGTCTATGTATTGCAGAAAAGAATGGTAATGCGTTATAAGTCTTGCTTGTCCAAGGTTGAAAGGTAAGAGTCCGGGTCCTTCGTCCAAGCTTTCAAGTCTTATCTCGAGCGCCAGTGTTGTGTGAACGGTGACCGCAAGTAGTATCCTGTAACAATTTTGAAGTCTTAGGGCAACGTTTGAGTCGGGACTTAGCTACGGGGCCTTTCTTTTTAGATGTATATATGTGAATCGGAAGGTCAGCCAGCACAGTGTCATGAGTATAACGCGGTGCTAATTTTTGTCGACTAGCTACTGGGTTACTAATGAAGACTTGCTGCTCTGGTTGGTATTCTATTTCGGGCTCTCTGTCCTTATTCCTGTTCTGTATTATGTTCGTCCGGTCAGTAAGTGTGAAGTCGTTAATAAGGTCGTATACAGTTTTCATCTGGTCTCGGTGTGTTAAAAGATACTGTTGCATTAAGTGTTCGGTCATGTTAATGTCGAGTGGGTCTCTTGGATCAAAATGTCCTCTAATTATGTCATGGGGTCTGCACTTTGTAAAACTGTGAATTGTACTATTGTAGGCTAGTATAGCATAAGGCATGAGGTTGACCACCGGGTCATCTTTATGACGTAATCGTAAGATACGAAGATGTTCTAGTAATGTAGAGTGAAATCGTTCTACAATTCCGTTATCATTAGGAGAGTGAGCTAGTGTTCTATGGTGGTTAATTTTATGTAATCTAGTAAATTCAGTAAATAATTGATTTGTAAACTCGGTACCGTTATCGGTTACGATAGTGAGTGGAAGACCGTGATGTGTACAATAGTTTAAAATTGCCTGAAGAATACTAATCGCTGTGCCATCTCTTAAATAGTATGCCTGTCCGTATTTTGAGAAAACGTCTACGACTGTAAGATACTTTTCATTTTGGGCTGTAAAGAGGTCCATATGTACTATCTCAAATGGTTTGGTAGCTGGGGGTACTAAATTTAGTTGGGGTCTAATTGGATTCCTATCATACTTGGCTTGTCCGCAAATTGTACACTCATTAATATATTTAGTTATTTTATCCCTCATCTTAGGCCAATAGTATTTCCGGGAAAGAGCAAGATAACATTCGTTTATGCCTCTGTGGTTGGTTTTGCCTTCGTGATAATGTTTTATGATCTGTTGCTGCCTTAAATATTCTTTAACGTCTTCTAGTTCAGTTTTTGTAAGCACTAAGTTCATAGCTGAGCTTTTAAAGTGGTTTTGGATAATAGGTATTATTGAATACATTCCTAAGGGCGGAGTTATCTTTAAAGCGGTTTTAACTTTCGGTTTGACATATTCTTTTATGGCATTCACTACGTCTTGCTCTAAGTTAGACTCTGAGACTTGGATATGTGTGCGAGTATGTGTGTCGAAGGGTTTAGTAGCTGTTGTCCGTTTAATGTAAGGGCTGTTACTCACTATAGTTATGCATATTTGCCGGTGAAATTTATTCAAAGGTTCGTCGGTGATAGGGACTTCTAGAATAGGGTTTTCAGTGCTAGTATGGGCAGTGTCTGTCGTAGAACCTGTTCGAGAAGGTGGTCGCTCTGAAGGGTTGGCTAACATTGACTCTGTCTCCTCGTTGTTAATTTCTACACGGGATAATGCGTCTGCGTTAGTGTTGTATTTTCCCTTTTTGTACACTATAGTATAATCGTATTCGCTTAATTTAAGTCTCCACCTAGTCAATCTTTGGTTAGGTTCTTTAAGGTTCATTATCCACTGTAACGGCTTATGGTCGGTGAATATTTTGAATTTACGACCGAATAGGTAGGGTCTGAAGTACCTTGTAGCCCAAACTATGGCCAAAAGTTCCTTCTCTATAGTGCTATAGTTAGTTTCACTATCATTTAAAGTTCTCGAGGCGTAACAGATGGGTTTATCTGAGCCGATGGTACCTTGCGAGAGTACGGCACCTATAGCTACATTAGAGGCGTCCGTTGTCAATATAAACTCCTTAGTAAAGTCGGGATACTGTAAGATGGGGTCATTCGTCAGTAGTCTCTTACATTTATTAAAACAGTCCATGTATTCAGAGTCAAACGTAATTTTGTTAGTCTTTTTAAGGCATTTTGTCATAGGCTTAGTGATGCGAGCAAAGTCCGGGATAAATTTCCTGTAGTAACCTAATAGTCCTAGGAACTGTTTTATTTCCTTAGATGTTTTTGGTAAAGGGTATTTTTCTATTGCTGCTATTTTATCTGGGTTAGGCTTAACACCTTCGCCACTGACTATATGTCCTAAAAATGCGGTTTCTAATTTTAAAAACTCGGATTTATCCATTTGGATTTTGAAGTTAGATTCCTGCAATCTTTTAAATACTTTCTCTAGATTAACTATGTGCTCTTGCAAGGATGTACTGAAAATGATGACGTCATCAAGATATACTAAACAGATCTCATTTTGTAAGCCTCTGAGCACATTGTCCATTACTCTTTGAAAGGTAGATGGAGAGTTCTTCAAACCCATGGGCATACGCAGAAATTCAAAGTGCCCATGTTCCACATTAAAAGCTGTCTTCGGAATGTCGTCTGGGTACATTTCACATTGGTAAAAACCTGATGCTAGGTCTAAAGTAGAGAAGTAATGGCACTTACCAAGCTTGTCAAGTATGTCATTGATGTTAGGAATTGGGTATTTGTCGTCTATAGTCTTGTCATTCAGTTTGCGAAAGTCTACTACAATGCGCCACTTTTGTTTACCTGATGCGTCGGCTTTCTTAGGAACTACCCAAATAGGCGAGCTCCAGGCTGATTCAGAAGGTCGTATAATACCTTGGTCCAGCATTTTAGTTATCTGGTCCCTAACTTCCTGTCGATGCACATAAGGGTAACGGTAGCTTTTCGTATATACGGGAATTTCGTCAGTCGTTCTAATGCGATGTTTGATTTTATTTGTAAAGGTTAAGGGCTCTCCCTCAACATAAAATACGTCAGCATAACGGGCACATAATGTCTCTAAGTTAGTTTTTTCCTCAATATTTAAATGGTCGGTACGCAATCGACTTAAAACCTCTTTAACGCGCATCGGATCTTGTTCAGTGCACATGCACTCGGTATTAAATATCTGCGCTTGTAAAGGACGGTCGAATGTAATAGTTATGTCGTATTCGGTCGGGTTTTCAATTTCTACAATTCCAGTACAATCAGTCACGCGAGTAATGCACTCGTGAATAATACAATTACAATGGATTTGCTGAGTTATCGAAACGTCGCCGTCTGGACAATAAATAGGAATATTTACTAGTTTTGATGAGTTAGCGGGAATGGTTTCTTGATTATTTGATCCTTTACATTGATAAAAACGTATAGGGATTGTTGTAAAATCCGTAATTAAATAATTTTTTTTTAAATCAATCTGTGCTCCGTCGAGTAAATCTAGACCTATTAGGCCATCGAAATAATTATGGAATTTATAGACAAAAAATTTTACATTTGTTGGATTATTAAATTCAGCAAAGTTCGGAATCGTAATAGAATGTTCATGCGTACTAGTTACACGAGCGTTCGTTACTTCGAAGGGGTCAAAGTTTAAAGGGATATGTGAAAAATATTGTTCGACTGCCGCGGGACTAATAAAGGACTGATTAGCTCCGGTATCTACTAATAGTTTAAGTGGTGGGTCCGATATCTGTATGTAACGTAATTCTCTTTTGGACTGGAGATTTAATTCTATTTTGAAACATTTTGATCCTTCTCCTTGCGAAAATCCTGATCTACTTTAGAAGTTGCTGCTGTACGAGAAGCGGACGGTTTTGCTTCTAAGCACTGCATGTTATTTAATTGGTCCGGTACCTCTGGTTGGTTTTCGGGGTAGGTCTGATAGTAGTCATAAAAGTCAAAATAAGCGTCGGGGTCACAATCATAATAATAGCCAGGTTGCTCGTAGTAATAGTCGGGGTAATTGTAAGTGTCGTAGTAGTCGGTTATTTCGTTAAAATTCATTTCGCGCGTTCTAAAATAGTTACTAGGCGGTGGGTTCCCTGACTTACGCCAATCGTGTGCTGGTACTCCTAGTGGTCTCGGTACGAAATGGCTAACGCCGCTCATCGGTTTCGGACCGGTATACTGAGCTTGGGGGTTCCTATTCGTCAATTTAAATGCGTCATTTTGAGGGTTGTAGTTCGGCGGGGGCGCACGGAACATATGCTGTGTACGACTAAACATATTAGGGGCTCTTGGAGGTACCTGATTATGCTGGAAGGGTGGTCTCCACTGCTGCTGCTGCTGCGGCGGCATAGGCATAGGCTTAAACCAGCTAGGGCCTGGGCTAGGAAAGCTAAAAACTTTTGGAGTGGTCATAGGGACCGCGGGTGGCATTCTAGGGGTTGAATGCGTTGGCTGTGTAGTCGGGTTACGTCGCTCGGGAATACTCTCGTTACGTTGCTGTAGGTACATGACATTCAATTCCTGTTGTACAAATTCCAGAGCCTTTTCAATAGTTTCCGGTCTCATACACCGGATACGGGACCCTAGAGGTTCCTTAAGACCTCTAACGTAAGATTGTAGAGTGAGTTTTTTATAAAGATTACGTTTTGCTTCGATAGTTGTTGCTACATTTTCGTGTAAAGTGACATAAGTCATTATGGTGCTAAAAAGGGTCTGGCATTTGTCATAATATTCCTGCGGTGTGCTACCTCCTTGTGTCAGCAAAGACATGTCATTGTAAAGGGCGGTCTCGTCCCTTTGGTCAGAAAAATTATTAACTAATGCGTCACGAATACCTTGCCAACTTTCTGGGATGCCGTTGGAATTAATAGTTGATGCTGCTGGTCCGGTGATTTTATTCAGGATACCGTTAATGAGACACAAGTTAGTTAACTCGTAATTCGGGTCGTTCCTAACATATTGTATTACGAGCTGATCGCATATTTTAATGAAACGTGTTAGAACATTCGGATTCCCTTCAAAATTTGGAACTGCGCGCAAAGCGTTGTAGATAGTATCAGGGTTCAATGCCATGTCGCTACTATTAAATAATAAATCTAATCCTAAGCTATCTGAATCTATAAACCTATTTGAATCTACTTCCCTGCTCCTACCTATCTGTCTGGAGGAGACAGGATTTTTCCTAGGTTCCCTTGGGTGAAAAATTTTGATTTAATTATATAAAATATGGGTAAAGGAAGGACAAGGAAGCAACACTTAAAGAAAGTTTCAAGGACTTACATATACATGGTTTTTCTCGTTGTATCGATGGCTGGATACGTCCTCAGCTGCGTCTTCTTAAGTTCGGATATTCGACGAGGTACTTGGAAATACCGACAGCGACTATCGGAGTCAGCAGATTAACGATTTTTGGAAATCTATACCGCGCCGCGCACTGCCTCGAATATCCTACCGACTGCGCCAATTACGAAGGTGACAGCCGGAGGACTTAAAAAAAACCGAAATTAATTTAGAATAAAAGTTTAATTACTCAAAATTACAATATTAGCTTATATTAAATTTTAATTCTAGACTTGGACGATGCTAGTACCGAAGTGCCGAAATAATTATTATAAAAATACAATATTCTAAACGATTGCAAAGTGCGGATGCGGCATCAGCCGATTGGAAGTAGGTGATCGGCCGCGACACGAGGCGTCGAGTCAGCGGTCTTCGTGTTGCAATTTTATGTGGAAAACATCTGTTGTAGGTAAATGGCTATCATGTCGCTATTCAGCCGTTTTGGTGTAGGCAGGGCACGTAACACTCTTTAATGAAAATTATTATCAAATAAAACTTAAGCTAAACTTCGAATATACGAACACAAACCAAAAACACCATCAAAATAAAAAAAAAACGAAAATCAAACATCACAATCCTAACTTCGCGCCAAAAAGTTTGAAAAAAGAACTTCTGAAACTGCGAAACTCAATTCAAACTGGCCACAAACAAACCGTTTACCTGATAATCCTCTAGCTGTTGTTCCGTGAAAGTCACAACTTTGTTCCCCATACCGAAAAAAATTCCACTCGCGGTAAAAAAATATCGGTAATATCCGGTAAAAGACCGGTAAATGCTGCCTGTTGCCGCGACAGCGACAAAACACTGGCTGTAAGCCACGACTGGGATTAGGGTGTGACGGCGCAGAGTAGGGGGAGGACAGAGGCTTTGTGTCAAGGACAGGGTCGTTCGTACATGCGTAAACTTAGACTGTGTGTCCGTAGTTGTTATTATTCATTTGATTTATTGGTCGGGTTGCTGAACTCTACGTAAACATGCGCAATGCTGAAAGGGTGAACCTAAATATCAGTTCTTTTATTTGAAGATAGGTACCTACTTTAAATTTTTGAATGAATAAAAACAAAAATTATATTTTTTGAAGTCGGTCTTGGACATAAACAATGAGGAGCGGGCCGACCGCGCCCTGAACATTCTGCAGCTGACAAATTATCAGAACGAAGGAGATAAGAGTCGTAAAAGCAGTTTAACTCTGCCAAAAGATTCACCGAAGAACCTGGACCTGAGTCAATCTGGGGGCGACGTCGTTAAAAGATGCCTATCCATTGATAAATGTCACCCGTCTCTCTACAATTCCATTGCTTACTATAGGGTGCATACTCGGTAGGCTCTCTATCCCTTACATATCCTAAGTGCACGTCTTCCCTACCACTATCGCGCCCCCCGTCTACTCCTTGATATGCAATGGTCTCTGTGGCCCCATGAAACATGAGGCTCCAGGGGCTAGTCTGAATCTTTGGGTTCATTCGAGTAATCGAGTCTAGCCAAACCACGCTGGTGTCAGTGCATTTCATTCATTCATTAATTCAGCTAGTACTGTTAATGTTTTGCTAAAACATAATCATTACATGTTTTGTACCTACGTATTTATTTATATTGCGTTTTCTGTGTAAAGCCTCGAATAGTAGAAAGTAATAGATATTCATCTCTTATACTACAGGAATGCTAGATAAAGCATCAAGGCGACTGTCTGTATCTAAATATTCGATTGCAGATTGAGACATATTCCTAAATTAAGCATACATATGATGAGCCTATCGCCTTCTATGATATGTTTAGTTGTGACAATTCCAAATTGAGATTATCATAAAACGATAACAGAAACCCAATTTCCTTCATTTCATATCAGAAGACTTAAGAGACCATACTCGAGCTTACGCGACATAAATAAATAAAAAACCGGCCAAATGCGTGTCGGACTGTGCACAATAAAGCGTTCCGTAGTTGGGATGAATTTATCCCAAGAACAAACTTAACATTGTAGTTGCAGAACGTGTTCTCCTATTCATTTCAACTGTAAATGTTTGGTATGTTGATTTACTATGTTATTTTAAGACCATAGAATTCGTATAAGTTTTCCTGGAATCTATAGGTATAGAATTTTTTTCTTTATTTTTTCAAAACATTGGGCTCAGTAGTTTCGGAAATTGGGGGGGGGGGGGGGGGGAGGGTCAATTTTCGTCTATTGTCTTAAATAACTTTAAAAAAAATTATTTTAAAATTACAATAAAATATATATTTGAGACCCTCACAGTAAGCCATTTCATTTGACACACGGTACAGTTTGCAAAACTTTTTTTTAAATTTCTTATTTGCCCGTGTACCAAATTTTAACTTAATCGGTCCACATTCGAAACAAATTGGCTGTGACAGACGGACACACAGACAGACACACGAGTGATCCGATAGGGGTTCTGATTTTCCTTATCAGGTACGGAACCCTAAAAACTAAATAATAACTAAACTAGATAAATCCCAGTCATTAGGTATTTTCCTAACAGACATTCCACAATTCTTCCACTCGTTGTCTCTGTCCCCGCGCTACTCTGTGGGAAATATAGCTAAAGTTAGGCGAGCCGCCTATTAGTCGCCGCGCCCCGGCCTCGTCTGCCATCCATGCTGATTGCTCTATTTTATATTCATACGAATACGAATCATTGTAAACTTTGCCCTACTTATTGGAGTCTGTTCGTGTTTTATTTTGTTAATTATGAGGTTTGTTCTAGATTCAAGGAGTAGGTGTACAAATTGGAACGTAGTTCGAATGTTAAAAAAAAGCCAAATATAGTTTGATTTGATTTGTAATTCTTATTTTGAATTGTTTTTATGGATATTTTGGCGGGAGACGTGCAGTTTTTTTTATATACAACTATTTAGTGCTGTATTATGTTTTTCGAGAAAACTATCTATACTTACTACACCTTTTGCGACGATCTTCGGACGGTGGCTGGTAGCAGCTGGATGAGAATTGTCTTTGTCCAGTATTGGACTGCTGTATGCAGATGATGAACTTAACCTTTTATAAATAAAAACAGAGCAAAGGGAAAACTTCAGTATACCAACAATGTTACCAACAAAATAAAATAAAATCAATTTTCAATCATAAAATAAACAATTGCTGTTGAATTCAAATTCATAATTTTACGAAAGGATCCCAAATATTTGTATGGAAGGGAGCAAAATGATTCTGGTCCGATACACAATATTGGAGGAAAAAATAGTTGTCTTTTTTCATAAATGAGATTACAATATCTTGTCTTGAGATTGGTCTAATGTATTACTCTATGATAACTTTATTTCAGAGTGTTTCTCCATAGTTGTATTTCTTACAAAAATGTAGTTTCAGCTCAAATTGTATAGAATATTTTATTATATTCCAGAAAAAACATGTATTTCTGTTAATGAAACTTGAAAATGTTCCAGAAACCAGATGAGTTCTAGCAGGAAATGGCAACAATACGAAAAGGAAGTATCGTGGTTGTAGAGTAGAAATAATTTGAATGGTGAATAAAGAGTGTCCGATGTTGATACAAATTGCCAGTCAGAAATCGTTTAAAAAGTGAATACTGCGTAGGTTCGCGGGTTGTTTGAAAGAGTTACCGTGGCCCTGGAACAGGTAACTGAAGGAACACGGGTGGGTTTTAGTCAGTAAAAGTCTGACACGCCCTCCCGCTCCGCCTAGAGCGACAGAAGTTATTTTGATGATTTCCCATCCAAAAAAAATTATAAATATATCAATCAAAATCAAAAGTTATTTATTCAAACTAGGCTGAGAATCAGCACTTTTTGAACGTCAAAATTACATAAGACAGTCCCCCAAAACGCCCGCACTTCACCACTTCCTAGTGCTTTAGCTGGGGAGAAGAAGTGGCGCAACAAACTCCCCAGCAGCACAGCTGTCTGTTCAGTTAAAATTATAAATATAATATAAAAAACGCACTGCGTGATACCATAGAGTCGATTTACTCTCGCGTCGGTTATGGCGAGAATGCACATGCCTGTAACGTGCACAAAACTATGCAAGTAGCTTGCATACCATGTGCCAAAAACCACTTCTCATTGATGACTGTCACAATGACATGCCAGCTACTTATTTTGTACGAGCTACAGGCATGTATATGCCCTTAGTGGAAGGATATCCGAACGCAGCATATCTGCATAATATCCAAATAACAAGTTGTATTTAGTAAAATGATTTTCACAACCAATATCGACGTTCTAAGGTGAGTGGACACATCAAGTCTGAACCACCGAACTATGAACCAAGCAGCATAGGCATTATGCTGGGTGACACCACCTTCCGGCTCGCTACCTGTCTGCGTTTGGGCGCTCCTTGCGTGGCTCCGCAACACTGCCAATGCGGTAACGGTGTAACTGCCTCGGACACCATGGCCTATCCTGCAGTAAGAGTGCAGGCCGGATAGCACGGCACGCCAGCATCAATGACATTATCCGTCGTGCTCTTGTCATGCCAGCTGTTTTAGAACCCAATGGCTTGGCACGCGACGATGATAAGAGACCAGGTGGAATGACCGTAATGCCTTGGAAGGTGGGTAGACCTTTGGTATGGGATGCAACGTGTGTCAACACCCTTGCGCTACCCCATCTTTCAAACACTGCGGGCTGTGCTGGGGCGGCTGCTGGGGTTGCGGAAATCCTCAAACGGCGCAAATACTCCAATAGTATTGGCACTTATATGTTCCAGCCGTTTGGAATTGAAACACTAGGGCCATGGGGTCCGCCCTAACTGTCAAAACGTCATGCATTAAGATCGACACACACGGCCAGTTTAACTGACGTACATCCAAAAGTTGATCGTGAGTGTGAAATGTTAAGTTGAAATTTTTAACTGACGGCAATCCACGGATTTTTCGGGCGCACCCTAATCCGCTGGCTTCAGTTCGTTTGCATCACGCCAAACTGACCGTGAGTGCGCGTGCTTACATCTGTTTGTCGTCAGTCTGAGCTTGAAATATTCGTCCATTCTCAAATACGCCAGTCACTCGGTTCCAGTGGACGAAAGAATGGTTAAAAAGGAGATATCAATTATCTCACGTTAATTGGTTAAAAGAGTAACAAATTAACGTGAAATAATTGATATCTCTTTTTACGCATTCTTTCGTCCATTTTTTGGGTTTTCTAGTGATTAAATGGCAACAAACAGCAGCTGCAGTAAGTACATACAATATCCTCTTCAGAATCCGAATCCATTTTTTCAACTGACGCTGTGAGAGATTGGCTAGCCAGATACGTAGTAACGCACGTCTGCGCGCGGCCCCGTCAATCGAGAAATGAAGGCAGGTTTGAAGCCAGTGAGTGGGGAAATCATTTTGGCTTATATCCTTTTTAACTGATCAGTTAACAACTGATGTATTTAACTGACCGTGTGTGTCAAGCTTTAGGAAAAGAAGAAAAAAAAAACAATTGGTGTCGTTACTTATTTATAATCGCACAAAGTTTTTAGCTACGCCCATCCACCGCACTCGTTGAGACACTCCCTCTCAGAGGAGAAGTTGTTGGTGACAGCCGGTGATGGAACCTCGTGGCAGTGAGCTGACCATCTGATCTCGAAGCAGGTCTTAGTGTGCCAGTTATATACGTACCTGAAAAGATATGGGAACTCTTTTAAACTGTCCTTAAAAAAGAAGACGAGCAAGATATTTTTGGCCTACAAATCATATTTACATAAAATCGGCAGGACATCGATAACGATTTCGACGATTTCCAGAAGTCAGTTCCCGTATTTTTAAGTATTGGTACTGGAATTCAGCTGCCGCCGCTTAGACTGGAAGCCGACCCCAACAGAGTTGGGAAAGGTCTAGGCAGATTGTTTGAATTCTCGTATTTTTAAGTATTGGTTCTGGTATTCAGCTGCATCCGGTAAGACTGGAAGCCGACCCCAACAGTGTTAGGAAAAGTTTGGGCTAAATGGTTTTGATTTGATCTTGATTATGATTTTTTATTTTTTTATTTTGATTTTAATTTTATTTTAAGTGTTGGTTTTGATTTTTATTTTTGTTATTGATGATAGATGTTAATTTATATAATGATTTTGATTTTAATTTAGATTGTGACTTCGATATTATTTTAATTTTGATTTTTATTGTATTTTATTTTTTATTTAATTCAGATTGCATGTGATTTTCATTTTAATTATGATTTTAATTTAGAATTTGTTTGAAAACATAATTATGTTCGGTGAGTATAAGTCACTAATCAACTCATCTAATTTTAAGTAGGTGCCCAATATCAATCGACCAATAAGTAATGCATGTTGTGCTTACCTGTAAGAAATTGGTACACAAGTCCATATGTCTACTCGATGTATCTCATATTTTGTATCAGTGTATTCAATTATTGGTGAGCCAAATAAATAAATTCCCGTATTTTTAAGAACGTTCAATCTGTCTCAATCTGGCAAAAAATACCTTAAATGTTCATACATTTTTGACAGTGATTGTCGCTGAGATGAGACTGCAACTAAATCAACGTTTGTAAGTGCTAAGAAGACCCACCATGCATGTTTAGTTAGTAGGAGTTAGTCAGGTTCATCCGTCTTTCACAGGCAGTAGACATCCATGATTACTTAACAATTTCGACCAAAAAACAAGATGATGAAGAACGTGAAATTAGGTACCAAATAAATTTACTTTAAAAAAGTAAAAACCGACTTCAAAAACCAAAGACGAATAAAATAACTTTAATAAAAAACTTAACAGCTTCTGAAGCCGGTGTCTTCAATTCTTCAATATCATGACACCGACTGCAGAAGCTGTTCAGATTTTTATGAAAGTTATTTTATTCGTTTTTGAATTTTGAAGTCGGTTTTTTTAAATTTTTAGTTGAATATACAATTGTATATTCAACTAAAAATGCAAAGAAAAACCGACTTGAATTGTACTGTATTTCCGGCATTCCTAACGGATTTTGAAGATTCTTCTTTTTTCGTTCGTCTTGGGCGAACGAAAAAAGAAATGCCGGAAAACCGACTTATGCATTTACCTTCGTACATAAGAATAATTACGTTATGTATTCCAAAACCTTCCAGAAAGTGTGTAGATTACGTTAGCGAAAGAATCATCAAAATTGGTTCATTCGTTTTTGTGAAAATCGCGGACATACAAACATACATACATACGGGTCGAATAGAGAACCTCCTTTTTTGAATTCGGTTAATAAGCCCAAGACGAACTAAAAGAAGAAGAATCATCAAAATTCACATAGAAATGCCGGAGATGCAGTACATTTATGCATATAACTTCGTACATAGGAATAATTAATTAATGTATTATATACTAAAACCTTCCTGAAAGTATGTAGATTACGTTAGTGATCTTTCACTAACGTAATCTACATACTTTCAGGAAGATATTCATATCATCAAAATTGGTTCATCCATTTTTGAGAACTTCACATACATACGTACAGGTCGAATAGAGAACCTCCATTTTTGAAGTCGGTTAAAAAGCTATGATACACCTATATTTACTGTAATAAATTTCAAACGTTGGACTGTTCCGAGCAATTGAAAACCAAACGACCCGTTCTGTTGACATGAAGCTCTACGTGTATATTGCCTCACGAATCTAAACTTGAAAATTCTCATATGTTTAAACATATGAGAATTTTCAAGTTTAATTAAGTTTAATTTAAATTTAGATCCATGATACGATAGCAATATTTCAAATAAAAATATCAACTACATCGAGTACTCTATTGTGCTGTGTTCACTTTATTCGAGTAAGCTTGCTGAATACGCTTGTACGAGTTGACTGATAGAGTTTACTCGCTCCTGATATGGATCTAATATTTTATTCTTTTTGAAACTCCTGCTTAAACTTTACGCAGAGCTTTTATATCTAAACATAGTATAAAAACGAGATTTGAGAAGAATGAACAATATTTATAGGCTGTTGTAGGGTACAAAAACAGAACCGACATTTTACTTTTACGAAATACTGAAATGGGCCGCGGAACATTGTTTACGACTATAGGATTACCTTGACAGTATGGCTTCAATGTTCGGCGTTTTTTTTTTTTTTTGTGTTGACTGCAAGGAGTTTATTATAAGATAACTTTACAAATTAATTGCACTACAAACAATCTCACACTAAAATAAAGTTACAAAAATAATATCCTAACCAAATAAAACTATTACAAAAAAAAAAAAAAACTAAAATATGGCGTCGAAAAATTCATCCGCATCGCTGTCGTCTGGTAATGTATCCAAGAGACTGGCGGCATTGCCACGTTGTATGGCAATGCTTAGCCTCTGGCCAAGGTAAGCCTGCCCTTGGGTCACGGGAAGTGTCAACCAGCCGTTTGGAGATTTCCTTGAACAAACCGTGAGCACACGGACCTCACGGCCCGAGGGTTTCAACCCCAAACGGCTCGAAAATATAGTTACCGATAAGGTTACTACCGATAAGGGATACTTCCGCCGCTGGAGGTATTCCGCAGCCGCAGCAGCAGCGCCAGCACAGCACGGCGTTTCGTGTTAACGAGGTTGTACCCAAATTGGTGTTGCTACTCATCTACTACAGTGTGACAATAATAACTATCCTTGCAAATTGGGATTATTCCGATCTGTCACCCTGCTTTGTCCCCTTAGAGTAAAAGATCGGAAAAAAAAATTGATCTGTCGCCCTGTTTACCAAATCCGTTTTACCGGCTATCTGAAACAGATAGGAGTGAATAAAGTTGTTAAGAGTGGGACAGATCAAACTTTTTTTCCGATCTGTTGTTGACTTTTTTTCCGATCTGTTGTTGTTGTTTGGCACTAACAATACTTATAGTGGCAGTATCACTAAGTGCGAATTTCACCAAATGAAACTGACCGCGATCAGCTCATCTAAACCGAGTTCTAGAGCGTTCAGTGTCAGTATTCCAAAGAAAATAATGACACTGACAGTTCCTAAACCTGGTTTATGCGCTGATCGCGTTCAGTTTCATTGGACAAATCCGCACTAACAATAATTTAATTTAACACATCTGAAGTTGCGATTCCTAATTTAACGATTACCTGTCTCATTTCTTAGACTAGTAACTCGTTCGAAGTAAACATGCTCTTACCTGAGCTGGTGCGGCCATCGATATCGCACGCTGTACTCTATTAGACAATGCTTCTCCTTCGGCGTTTCTTGACACAGTCTGTAGTCCACTGCAGTGCAGAAATATAGATTCATGTTAGAAGGATGCAAGTTTCACATATTTCGCCCGTATTTTGTGCCACGTTCCGGGTTATTGGACGGTATAAATAAATGGCTTTGTCAGGTTGGAATTTAATGTTTTAGGCTCGTTTTTGGTAAGATCTAATAACAGAAAGGTAATAAATATTCTATGCAGCTAATAAAATAATATTGAAATTATGAAACAAACATAACAGAAAATTTTCATGCCAGAATTGAATGCGATTTTATTGTATGTCCAATTTTATTGTACCTACGTGCTGTTTACACCTATTATACCAGTTTTAAATGGCAACCAACTTGCCCGTGTCGTGCTACACTACTGTACGTGTTGTTTAAGAGGTGCCAGTTAATTGCCCTTCAATTTTATGGTACGCTACAAGCACCGTGCACCGTGTAAATGGAGCTTAACAGCGGTCGTTGACCTCCCAAAAACGCACACAAAATCTTTTTATTTTTTAACCGACTTAAAAAAAAAGGAGGTTCTTGAAAGGTTGACTTAAACGAACCCCCTTCCTACGTGGTCCTATATAAATTTTATTAACTTTGCTTGTGTAGTTTTTGAGTTAGCTTCAATAATGCGTATTTTTCCCACTTAGTTTATGTGGATAATATTTTAATTCATGCGGATGATGTTTTAATAACTTCCTATAACTGTTATTTACATAGCAGGTAGTGGTATTCGAATTTGTGTGGGGTAGGTACCACAACTAAAAAGTGAAAATAAAAACTTTTTAGCAAAAAATAAAACCGACTTCCAAAACAAAACACTACAAAGTGAAAAATAACTTTAATTTCGGAAGTCGGTGGCAAAAACGTAAATACAAAACCAAAGACACCGACTACCGAAATTAAGTTATTCTTCACTTTCTACGGTTTTGTTTTAGAGTCGATTTTATTTTTTGCTAAAAAGTTCTTATTCTCTTTTTAGATATCGTTACCCATCCGCGTCTGCGGAGTTTAGATAGCCAATTTTAAATTAATATATTTATAAACAAATAAGTAAAAAAACAAAAAGCATAATATGACATTGTGTTCACGATAATACCTATTCATTATTATACAGTATAATTTGAATTGGAGATATTAACAGCGATATAAATTATCCACTTCTGAAAGTAGTCTAACAAAGGTAAACTTATAAATTCAAGATATTTATTACCTACCTTGTATTCGTGTGGCTTTTTATTACTATGGCTGCCTAAACATTAATATACATATATAAGTTGTGTGTCTTCACTGTGGATGCCACGCCTGTCTTGCTATTATCTATGTTAAAAAAATCTGCCTAGCCTTTTCCCAACTATGTTGCGGTCGGCTTTCAGTCTAACCGAATGCAGCTGAATACCAGTATTTCTTATATTTAATATTTTATAAGACTGGTTGTCAGACTTTCGGGCTTCTGACGACTCAAAGATCCTCGAATGACAGCCGGGACCAACGGCTTAACGTGCTTTCCAAGGCACGGAGGAGTCTCGGTATGAAAAGATGGTCACCCATCCACAGACCAACCCCGGCAAGCGTGTTCTTACTTTAGTCAGGGCCGATTTTTCAATCTTCACATTCCTAACTCTTATCTGAGGAATTAAAATTGCGGTTTGACAGCTTTTATATTAATATAATAATTGACCGAGCGAGCGAAGCGTTTCTGCTTCAAACCTGGCAAAATTTGCTTTCGTCTGTCAGTTTGTTGTTACTCCTCTACAGGTCGTACTTTACAACCGATATGTACGAAACTTGATAAACAGGTTTTACGACTTTATAGATTTTTTTTTGCTGTCGGGGAATTTTGATTGAAGGGGTAAAAGGGGGCTACAGGATATCTCCGCTCTATGAGATCCGATATCGATGGTTCTTATTTTATTTGAAAACTTTAGTTGTTCTCATAAAAAATAGGTGAAGATCTGATGAGGATCTTCGGCGGGGTGAGCAGAATAGCTTCTCAAAATGCAGGAAATTGCTCACGTTTAGATTTCTGCCAGTGGAGTCAGCCCTTTAACTACTAGTTAGGGATTGATGGAGCACCTGGGACCCCCTTCTCATCACAAAAATCTCTAAAACGAGGATTTAAAACCAATATTAATGTTAGTTTTACAATAAGGTCACTAGATGGCGCTACTGTCCAAGTGTCCACTACTCTACGCGAGGTCTACTGTTCTCAGAACTACTAGTCTAGTCTATACATATGTGTACATACAAACATATACATATACGTGGGGCCTCAGAATACAGAAGTTCTTTCTGTATTCTGAGCGTGGGACATACTGAAAGTTTCTGAAACTGGCCACTTATAATAAAAAAAAAACTAGCCAAGTGCTTGTTGGACCACGCACAATGAAGGGTTCCGTCGTTGGGATGCATTTATCCCAAGAACAAACTTAACATTGTAGTTGAAAAACATGTTCTCCCATACATTCCAACTACAAATTTTCCAGTTAAACGTAGGATCCAACCCACATTACATCTAATGTGGGTTGGATCCTTTTTGTTTAACTATGTACAAATGTAAGTTTGTACGCACAATATTGAGATTTACATGTTGTTATAAGACCATCGACTTCTTATAGGTTTTCCTGTAATCTATAGGTACTGAACTATTTTCTATATTTTTTCGAAAGTTTATTCCGTACTTTCGGAGATAATATAACAATTTTCGTCTATTGTCTTAAATAACTTTAAAATGGTTTGTTTTAAAATTATTTAAAAAAATACATTTGAGACTCTCAGTAAGCTCTTTTCTAATATAGAAAATACTTCAATACCTATAGATTACAGAAAAACTTACAAGAAGTCGTCGATAAAACAACATGGTTAAAACAACATGGTAAATCTTTCAATATTGTGCGTACAAATTTACATTTGTCCATAGTTAAACAAAAAAGATCCAACCCACATTACGTGTAATGTGAGTTGGATCCTTTTCGTTTAACCATGGACATTTGTAGTTGGAATGTATGGGAGAACATGTTTTTCAACTACAATGTTAAGTTTTTCTTGGGATAAATTCATCCCAACTACAGAACCCTTCATTGTGCGTGGTCTGACACGCTCTTGACCGTTTTTTTTTTTAAAGAGTGCTACGTGTTTTGCATATTGTATTAAAGTTCATTGCTTTTATACAAGTATGATAATATCTATTACTTAACGTGTAAATGTTATCATTAAATTCTCATATACTTAGGGCTGAATCAGTTTATTTTTCCCTTTCATATTTTTTTTTTTCAAAGTGAAACCGGAAGCCTCGGGGGTAATGCGGGTTCCGAGCGGCTCTTAAAAAAACTCTCGGATATAAAAAATATACATTTTTCATAATTGAGCTTAGGTAAGGGTTCTGTAAAACAAGTAACTCGTTTGATGTAGATTTCCCGTAAAATATAAAACTACGCGTTTTCTTTTGCACACCTTTTGTGACCAACGCTGAAAAAAGAACGCTTTTGAAGTGCAAGCTGCGTAAATACGGCGAGTTTTTCAATCAAATCGTGTCAAAGGGTTACCAAAGAACTTATTGTAGAAAGACTATCAAACATGTATATTTGAAACTAGATTTTTTCATGGACAGTTCATTCAAAATCAAAATCAAAAGTCATTTATTCAAACTAGGCTGAGAATCAGCACTTTTCGAACGTCAAAATTACATAAGACAGTCCCCCAAAACGCCCGCCCTTCACCACTTCCTAGTGCTTTAGCTGGGGAGAAGAAGTGGCGCAACAAACTCCCCAGCAGCACAGCTGTCTGTTCAGTTAAAAAAATTGATTGTATAGAGCACTGCGCAAAATAATTTAAGTATTACGCAACAAAACATGAGATTTAATTAAATTGGGAAGAAGTAGCTTATATACCTACGTTTCCTTGAAAAGCGGACTGATACTCTTATTTAAGTTAACAATTAAAGAGTTTCCCCATATTTCTAAGGAACCCTAAAAACGTCCGCATACTTTTCCCAGCTACCGCAGATGTTGATAAATAGTTATGACGGTGACGTAGGAAGTTCAAGGTTAAGCCATGTAGCCGTCACAGAGAGAGCATGGAGGGTGAATGATCCAGCAGTTTTCAGCCTGTAACTACGGGCTGATGAGATTATTTGGATCGTATAATATTCAGGATATCGTGAAGTAATTGGGTTCATGCTATAGTGGATTGATTATTATGAATGATTACATATAAATCATCTCAAATCTATTGGTACAAGAGGATTGTATCTCAGTAATAACAGCCGCACAGGTCGATCGACCAAGGTAAGCTACGCTTGCCGTGGTTGGTCCGTGGATCTTTACATAACAAGACTCCTCTTTGCCTCGGAAAGCATGTTAAACCGTTGGTCCCGGCTGTCATTCGTGGATCTTTGATAGTCCTTATGGGTCGTCAGAAGCCCGGAAATCTGACAACCAGTCTTACCAAGGGGTATCGTATTACTTAGTCGCTGGGTTGTGGAGGTCAGATAGGCAGTCACTCCATGTAAAATACTGGGTGTATATTCAGCTGCTTCCGGTTAGACTGGAAGCCGACCCTAACATGGTTGTGAAAACGCTAGGCACATGATGTGTGAAGTTATGGGTGCATTATGTCACACATAATATAATACTATAATGTGAATGGTTGAAATTAATTTAAAAAAAAAATATTCAAATTAATAAAATAATTCTTATGTTACGCTGAGAGCCTGGGTGGAGTTAGGAGGGGGGTGGTGAAGGTTACTCTTGATGCAACAAGCCAACATGATCATATAATTCTACCCTGGTGCTAGGGTAGCATTATATGATCATGTTGGTTTAAACCAACGCTTACTGCCAAACTGGATGACCTACTCGTAACAATGATTGATACCTATCCTTACTTAATCAATGAAATTTTAAATTATCAAAGGTTATCAATTTTTCTCCCTCTCTCTTCCTGGCTATGTATCTCACGTGGTGGTGTGGTCAGCCTTCCTGGTCTTTTTTTCCACTTTTTTTATCAATACACCTTTGATAATTTAAAATTTCATTGCTTACCGTGCGTCTTACTTAAAAGTGATCGCTGCGCGAATACGCGATTGTCGCGTGTTATTGTCACTCTTTGTTTGGATAACCGGAAAGCGCCCTCTGACGACGCGAGCACGCGTTCAGATTCACCGAACAAAACATTACTTATGTAAAATTAATTACTTTATAAAGGGCGCGGCCTTACAGTAATCTGTAAGCATCATTTGCAGATGAATGGGGAAGAAAACTGGCAAAATAGTTCCGCGTAGATGGCGCTAAGTGTTTTTTATTTTCATTCAGCTTTTGTTACTTTCATTCAGCTGTCAATAGAGTTCCTTGCTGAAAACTTTGCCGCGAGATGGTGCTAAGTGTTGTTCTTGTCGCCGATTGGTCGCTTTGTCTTCAAGATGACTTTGACTAGTGACAAACACACAGCGCCCTCTCGCGGCGAAGCTTCCGGGAAACAACCCTATTGTTGAACATAGCATGCTGTTCTGTTTGTAAGCAGAAACATTTTTTCTTATGGATGCAAAAAATACGATTTTGCAAGATGTTGCATTCTCTATACCGCTATAGTTAGAATCGATAATTATAATGAGTAATATAGATTAAACATTACGAATCGTATGTACTCACGCGCATAGATATGACATAGAGCTGATAACACCGCTATAACCATGACCTTCCACATTTTACTGATAAGAGGTTATCTGTTAATTATTTATATTTATTTATTGTACACTTGGTGCGTGTTGCGATTGTTTATATACAAACGGTATAGCCAATTAAATCATATTTAATTTCGAATATGATGTCGGTGGACGAGTACTTGTGGTACAATTTGTAGGATGTAGCGACTTTGCAAGATGCCTGCTTAAACTGCGGCTGTGGAAGCGTGTTTCATTTTTACAAACAGCCTAAAAGTACGAAACCTAATGTGATGATAAAATAATAAGAAACATAAAAATGTTTTGACCAATTTTTTTTTGTTTTTTTTTCGCAATTTTTTTTGTTTGATGTTTTTTTCTATATTTAATTTTTTTATATGATTTTGATTTGACTTACTCAAAAGGTTCGGCGGGTTTCAGATTTGACTCTGGAATGACAAAAAAGTGCAACGCATCATTCTGGCATTGCCGATTTCCACAAGCCGCAGCCATCTCTGTATGAGAAGAGTCCTTTGCCCTGCAGTGGATCAGTAATAGGCTGGTATTAATATTTATTTATTATAAACTGAGGTGTCAGTTAAGCATCAGGTCAGCAGCTTGTTTGTTTGCTAGCCAATAACACAAAAAAGACAAAACCCTACTGAAGTTTAAATATACTAACGAACTGCTCTAGATATGTTTCTCTTTAACTTCTCAAATGTCGTATGAACCCCACCGGTTCAAAAACCAGGGCTGTTTAATTGTTTCTGTAATTACGACATAAGAAAGTTTAAAATCTTCTGTCTTGCACTGTCATGTATTTTATCTACTCTCATTATCGTAAAATTCGAATTATAAACTTCAAAAAAAAAACCGGCCAGTTGCGTATTGGACTACGCACAATGAAGGGTTCCATAGTTGGGATGAATTTATCCCAAGGACAAACTTAACTTTGCAGTTGAAAAAAATGTTTTCCTATACATTCCAACTGTAAATGTAAGATTGTACACACAATATTGAGAGATTTACTATGTTATTTTAAGAACATAGACAAGAGTTTTCCTGTAATCTATAGGTATAGAACTATTTTCTGTATTTTTAAAAAAATTTTGGCTCAGTAGTTTCGAAGATAAGGGGGGGAATGGTCAATTTTCGTCTATTTTATTAAATTACATTAAAAATATATATTTTAAAATTATAAAACATATATACTTGAGACCCTCAAAGTAAGCTCTTCTGATAATTTTCGACATTCAAATGAGCGAAGCCGCTGGCAAAAGCTAGTACTTTATAAAAATAATACACCATATTAAAAAAAATATCATATTATTGCACTTTTTCTCTAACAAAATAATGTTATAAAAGTAGTTTATTAAACTGTTGCATAATGAGGGATATTAAAACACGTGTTTTAATACCTAGTTATGTGCAGTTTCATACACTATCTACACTCATGCAATAGGAGTTTAAATAAAAAAATAAACCAAAGTTAGCAAAACGTAAACAAACACAATAATGGCTCCGAAACCATAGTAATAGCTGTCAACGGTCAACCGCGCATGCGCCCTAGCGCGGTCTCCATATACAATGATGAAAATCGAATTAAAAACTCCTTGGTCGATACGAAGTGTATTAGAAAAAAGTTATTTTAAAGCATTATGTTGTTATGAAATCTGTATCATAATAAAACTTTTTAATTTTGTTTGAGTTGTACATGCATAAAATGTGTTATTATCTTATTATGGTACTATTTTTGAATTCATAATCAGAACTATGCTATATGAGTGTAAATAAAACATTTTTTTACCAATACGATAAGGGGAAAACCTAAAAGATAATATCAGTTTCAAATATTTTTTTCTAATGGAACGCGTACGCGGGGCGCGCCATTTTTATTACATAACGAAAAAGCTTAGATTCCAAATAAACTATGCCTTACTCTCTTAACTTTAATGTTTTATTAAGTAAGTTTAATTCCAATGCATGAGAGTAGATAAAGTAGTGTATGTAATACCTCTAATTATGCAACAGTTTCATAATCTACTATTAAAATAGGGTTAACTATCCATTTGCATAAAATTTTAAGCCATAATATAATTAGGATAAACAAAAGTATGCCATATCCATGGCATACTTTTGTTTATCCTAATTATATTTACGCATAACAGCTTACTCCTAATTATTCATAGCATAAAAAGGAACCTAACCAAACCGAACTTCGGTGCCCCTGACGTCTAGGGTTAGGCTTTTCGGGTCAGGTAAATTAGCCTACAAGATAATTATGTCAACATAAACTGTATGCCATATAGAAATTATGGCAAAGTATGATTATGTCATAAAAAAATTATACCAAAATAGTTACGCCAAAGAATATTAGGAAAAAAAAACATATGCGAAAAGAAGGGGTGCCTTAAATAAGACATCTGTCGCTTATTACATTTCAACAGTCACAGAATCACATTATATTACTAGACATACCAGCAAACCGCAATGTCTCGCATGTCTTGAATCTTGACTCGCAACTAGCCGACGTCTTCATAAACCTGTCAGGTCTGCCACGGCGAGGAACCGCAAATCTCTCTTCAGCAATGCCATATAGCATATGTCATATAGTATATGTGATGTAGCAATAACTTTGTGAATGTTTAGAGCTGAATTTAATTTTAATATAAGTGACTTAGTACAGGAAGCACAGGGCCGGTCGAAGTGGCGGTGCTTGGGGGAGCCCTCTTGCTGCTGAAATGATGATGATGATAAGTGACTAGTTCTGACTGTTATGAATGTCTCTAGACAAGTAGTAAACGCTTTCAAAGCAATTCGTATTGCTTCAGCGACTTTAAACAGAGGCCTAATTGCGTAACGCACTATCAATCGGAGTCTGAATCATTTTGAAGTAAATTGCTAATTTATTGCTTCATATGTTTGAAAATTATGTATTCTCAGCAACGTAAACAACGCAATGAATGTTCTTGAACTGTCCAAATGAAACCGATTCCGATAGATAGTGTGTTACGCAATTAGGATGCAGGATTGGGGCTTTTTGGTAGCTATTTCATGGAAATGATGCAATCATCCATTAAAAATAATTGACCACGAAAATTAAAATCATGCCAAGTATTTCATCATAGCTATACGTACCTACCTATTACAATCATTCTTAATACTTCACATACCTACTTGAAACAGGTTACCATTTAACAAACATTCTGCATAACTTTACCACCCACTGAAAACCGCTGAAACTTACAATTTAATCAAACAAAGAGATCCCTTAGTGCAAAATGTATGAACAATATCCAGTGCAAACTGGTTGGAAGCAGTTAGTCTGTTGATTTTCCAAACTCTCAAGTCGGGTAGTCGGCACTTCGGGATGATGCGGCCAAGCGTCCCGAATAATTCGGGACGTCCTGTTTGAGTTCTAAAATCAATCTAGTGGCTGTTGGACGCACTTTGTAGTCCATTACAGGACTTGTTACAGTTTGATGAATACGTTATTATGTGAAGGCGTTGATGGATCCTGAAGTTCCTGATGTGGGTCATTAAGTTTTGAGCTGAGCTGGTAGGTCGTTGCGTTGTTTTATGTATAAAATAGTCTTCTATTTTAGTTTTTTTTTATTCAGTCTTACTTTTAGGATGTTTAAAAGCAACGATGTAAATCTTTTGGCGTTTATTCAGAAGCAGATTAATCACATGTGTCCTGAATGTACAACACAGAAGTATGATTCTATATTGGTGTACCCAGATGGTAAGATAGGCAGTCACTCCATCAGCTGAATCTGGAAACTAACCTAAACAATAGGGAAAAGCCAGACTATGTTTTGGTCGTCTCCAATTATGTTTTCATTGGGCAGATGATGATGCATTTTGTCAAGTGTACTTTCGGACCCTCCCTTAAATGAATCACAAAATTTAAAAGAAAACTGATTTCTTTTTAGGGTTCCGTACCAAAATGGTAAAAATTAACCCTTATGGTGCGACTCAGTCAGTCTGTATGTCTGTCTGTCCGTCTGTCTGTTACAGCTGGATATCTCAAGAACTCCTAATGCTATCTACTTGAATTTTGGAATAGTTTTAGATGACGTTTGCCCAACTATTTTGCAAATAAGAAAGTTTATTTTTTATGCAACAGGGACTGAAAGGGGGTCTTAAAAATTCGAATTAGGGCTACTAGGAAATGTGGGGCATCTTAGGAAAGAACGCTGTTTTCTCAACGCACATTCTCAAGCATTTTCTGTTTTTTTAGGCCGCATTGTTTTCGATTTTGATGAAAAACGTAAAAAAAATTCCGTTCCCCCCTTATTTCCGAAGTTTGCATAGAGAAAAATCTGAAATTATTCTATATGATAGAAGTTTATGTAAAGATTACAGGAAAAATAAAACAATGTCTCTTAATAGCACACTTTTTTTAAATTAAATATATGATGGTACGGAACCCTCGGTGCACGAGTCGACTCGCTCTTGACCGGTTTTTTTTTAAGTAAACCATCGTGGTTTCGCAATTCAACCCCTCTCGAATTTCAAATTGTTGAAATATACCGAAAAAGTTTTTCCAAGTCCGATGTGCTCATTCCTAGAATTCCTCCCACCATACTTTTGGCAGCCCTACTCATAGTCCAGCAATAAGGTCAGCAAACTGACACAAAATTGAACAAGTTGTGGTGCTATCATCCTTTTTGTTACCGCTCCAATTCAGCTGGGGAATTGAAACCTGTTCCGAATACTAAGTATATTGCCAAGTAATCACAATAATATAATATTTACACTGACATTTATTCGATTGTCGAACTACGTGTTGTGTTCTGCTTCGGTTTTGTAATTTTCTCATTTCGATAGCGTGTTTTGTTTTAATGAGGGTGTCGTCTATCGAGGACATCAAAAAACTATTCGAATGTGAATGTGTGTTGGTAATGAAATAGCTACTTAGCTTATAATATCGCCAAAGTACATAGGATTATTCTATTACTTACCTTGGATAGCTCCATAAGAAGGAAAGTAATCACCATATCTATTTCTGCACTGAAGCATGGCGCTTAAGGCTTATATTCAATTAGGTAGTTAGAAGTCGTGAAGGCCCAACGGTGAAGGCCTCGCCTCTCAATACACAAGGCTGTGGGTTCAAATCCGGGCAAGTACCAATATGTGAGTTTATCTCGAGGAGCGCGTGGCTAAGTAATAATAGCTGCACGGGTCTATCCATCAGGTTAGACTACGCTTGCCGGGGTTGGTCCGGGGATGGGTGACCATCTTTTCATACCGAGATTCCTCCGTGCCTCGGAAAGCACGTTATAAGCCGTTGGTTCCGGCTGTCATTCGTGGATCTTTGACAGTCTTTACGGGTCGTCAGAAGCCCGAAAGTCTGACAACCAGTCTTACGAAGGGGTATCGTATTACCCAGTAACTGGGTTGTGGAGGTCAGATAGGCAGTCGCTCTATGTGAAATACTGGTATTCAGCTGCATCCAGTTAGACTGGAAACCGACGCCAACATAGTTGGGAAAAGGCTAGGCAGATTGTTTTTTTTTTCTGAGTTTTTCTTAGACATTATTGACGTCGGTGAAAAACATCGTGAGGCACCTGGACTTTACTGGGCTGTTATTAATATTAGAGTAGTTGGGTCATCGGGACAACATTGCAAACAAAGCATGTTGACTATAGCTAAGAATGTGTAATTTTGGATAAAAAAAAATAAAAAACTCGTATGAGAAACGATGGATGGACGGACTGTGTGAAAGATGATTGACTAGAAAGGAGGTGACTATGAGATGACGATTGACAGAGAATATGGAAGAAAAAGTCATATTGCGTCGACCATAAATAAATTAAGATAAGGGCAGGAGAATCATTATAATCATCTGCCCTAGCCATTTCCCAACTATGATAAATATAAATGATTTCATTTCTGTAAGTACCTACTTACAGAAACACACACGTACAAACACTTTTACATGTCAATCATGTGTTTTTAAAAACTAGATGAGGTCGGCGTTTCCTATCTGACTACTTTGAGAAGAAAGGCCGAAACAAACTCAGAGGTCACAGTCTCTTATAAAGTCCAGACATAATCTTGGTCACTTCATGTGAAGACATGTAGATTGGTATCTGAAATGGTCTTTTGAGGAAAGAACCACACAGATTGAGAGGACCTGTCCAGTCAGTGCACGCATTTGTCAGTAAACGCGCAGCTCAACTCAGAACTTAAGCAGCTCAACAATTCGACGAAAGAAAAAGAAAGAATGGACATTTGGGTAGGCCGCATAAATTACTCAAATTGCCAGACCATGATTAAAAATAACTGAGAGAAAAAATAAAACAAACAAAAAAGCAATGACCTACATAGTCTTCACATTCACAATAAATTAAAATAATATAATACTTTACAAAGTAAATATTCATGTCAACATTCAGTATGCAAAAATAAAAATGAGAAAAAAGAAAATTTGGAGCAGCTCAATCCCAAGGCTTTTTGTCCTCAATATAATCTTTAACGGTATAAAAAGCTTTCTGACACAACTTGCGTTTAATGAATGATTTAAATTTATTAAGGCTTAGATCTTGAACGTGGCTTGGAAGTTTATTATAAAAGCCTATACATTGACACCTGAATGAGCCACCTATTTTCTTGAGCCTTGTTGGAGATACAACAAATTGGTGTTTGTTCCTAGTATTTATATTGTGGATACTACTGTATTTTCTAAACAATTTAATATTAATTAAGTTGGACGGCTTCCAAGGAATTAAGGGCAGAAGAATGTTGAAAAGATTCACTGGCCTTATTCGCTTGCTTGCTTCTTGTTTCGATAGCTCGTAAGGTGCGAGTCGACTAAGGATTAATCCCTTTTACTTTTGCCCTTTGTCATCACAGCTAGGTGACACCTAAATTGATACCTAAATAAAATGGAACACTGGCGGACAAAATAGATGGGCCGTTTATTAGACTCTGGGCTGGGAGACATGTGCGTACGGACGTACATGTGCAAAATTAATTGTGATATCACTTTTGTTTTAATTTAATTAAATTTATTTTTAATTTTCACTAACAATAGGTTAAGGCAATACTAACACATTATGGATCCTGTAATCTGAAATAAAGCGTTATTATTATTATAAAAGCGCAGGAATATTTAGGCGACAATTTTGGATTTTACTAGTGTTCTTGAAAACAGACATAAGATCATCAAGCTGTACTCGTTGGAGTTATGGCCTTTTCTTAACTATCAGTTCAGCACTCAACTTTCAGGCTAACCGGATGCAGCTAATACCAGTAATTTACATACAGCGATGGCCTATCTGACCTCCACAACCGCGTTACTGGGTAACACGATACTCCTAGGTAAGACTGGTTGTCAGAATTTTTTGGGCTTCTGAATACCGTTAACGACTGTCAAAGATTTACGAATGCCAGCCGGGACCAAAGGAGATACGAAGGGGTCCCGATATGTAATGGATGATCGACCGATGCTTCACCTTCGATTGACCCATGCGGGTGTTATTATTTAGCCACGCGCCGCTCCAGTCATGGTCATAATTTGCGCATTTAAACACACCCCTCTAATCTCTCCGTTTCTCTTCGACACCCACTCCAAGGATTTGGTTAGCAATATTCATATGGCTTCCATATACACTTAATATAACACCTCTTAAAACGCTCACGTAATAAAATCCTCCTCAAAGCCAATTAAGAATCTAGTTGAAACTAGTTAGAACTGGTTACAATGGAACAGTGATTTAGAACAGCTGTTCCGAACCTCGGGAAGTAATCACTGCTCTAATTAATGGATCTTGTTTTCATTCGATTAAACTTATAATTGAGATGCAAGTTAAAGTTCTGATTGAGGTGAATCTATTGTTTTAAACTATGGTTTAAGAAAATCTAGTTGGATTGGAAGCAGTCTTTATTATTTTAAGAACCTTCTTGTATTTTGTTTCGGTTTTGTAGTATAGTGAAAAAGATTGCAGGCCAGTTGGCGTGGTTAGTTAAGATACCACCTATCATGCGGCAGGTCGTGGGTTCGATTCCCATCCAGGACAAACATTTGTGTGCATGAACATGTCTGTTTGTCCTGAGTCAGGGTGTAATCTATATAAGTATGTACATATTTACAAAAAAAAAAAATAGTAGTGTATGTAGTATATCAGTTATCTGGTTTCCATAGTACAAGCTCTGCTTAGTTTCGGATCAGATGACCGTGTGTGAAAAATGTCCCAGGATATTATTATTATTATTATATTATTATTAGTGTATCCTTCCTTTCATCCCACCCCAATATTGTATGAAGTGTACTATTTAATGGCTAAGTCTGGAACAATGTGTTCTATGTTTAGACGGGCGTTTGGTAGTTGCGACTATACTGGATGGTTTTTTCTTTACTGTCTTGAAAAAAATAGGTTACAATAGGTGAACGGAGTAGAAGCTTGTGGCATAGCTAGTTTTTTTTTTGTGTTTTAATAGCTTAAACAGAAATTTGTCTATCAATAAACACTACACATTTGAAATAAATTAGAACAATAATAAAAACAGAAATTTTGAATAAAATTTATAGATCGTTAAAAAATATCGAAATTCTAATCATACGCACTGCGCAGCATGATTTGAATTTCGATATTTTAGTATCAAACTAGGTAGGTATGCCATTATAGTCTCTTACTCCGTTTACCTATTATACCCTATTTTTTTCAAGACGGTAAAAAAAGTCGCCCAGTAGATGCGAAGCTGGTTGACAATGTTTTCAACCACTCGGTTGACAACGGATTGTTCAGATGAATACGAGTACTATTTTCGACGGCTTGAAATGGATAAATTTAAATGGCATCGGAAGCACGATGCATGACACGGCAACGTCGCTCACGATCACGCGACGACCCGCGCGCTATTATTTGCACTAATTATTATTTACGAGTTTCGTATTATTAACATAAGAAAGTTTGGAACTGTAAAAGCCTCTGAGGAACCTTTACTTATTTCGGGATCTAGAATGATAAATAATATTTTTTCGCGTTAGACTCTAATATATATTATAAGTATTTTCAATATATCTTTAAACTATTCTAACGCGTTCGCCGGGGACAGAAGCACTGATGTCTCCCTAGAATAAAAGCTAGAAATACGCCTTTTATAAAAAGTGACAATTAGAATGTCAATGATATTGCCAGCCTGATCTATTGTAAATACATTGGGGCCCTTGAATGAAACCTTTACAGTACCTACCGAGTAAAACGGGGTGAATAGATACAAACCTTTAAACGGGTTTTCAAGGGCAACAAACAACATTTTAATCATGGTGAAAAACCATTTTAAAGCTACAAATAAAATAATTTAGGATCAAAACATAACCAACCTTTTTAGCTGGCAGTCGGATAAACGACCGGGAGTCACGCGTTGGCTACTTTGGATAAAGACCGTTGCCAACCGCCGATTTACAACTATAGTTGCGTACTTACATAGTTATATACTTTTGTAGCTATCTGCGTTTCTACTGGGTGCCGCAAGAGTCACTACGGGGTTTTAAAAATAAAATATGATATTTGCACTGATATTTACTATTCTTTTTTTAACAAATTATAAAATACATTTTGGAGATTTATCTTGGATAATTTCATCGCTATCCAACGTACCAAAATAATATAATCTTTTTTGGTTGATTATTCAAATCCGTCCCTCAGAACCCACGATTCTATGGTTACTGACTGGCACGTTTAGAGGTTCGGTATCCGATCTCTTACACCCTATCAAGTGTTTGGCGCGCAGTTTCATCGCAAATGATTATTGGGCCCTAGATTTTGAAGACAACGACGGCAATGCTGTAACTGTGGATGGCTTTAGATATAGGAATTTGATTTAGATTTTTTTAACAGCAGCTGTTGTCGACAGTCCATAGATGTGGGTCCAACAAGATGGAGCCACAGCGCATAGGGTTCGAGCTAAATGACTGTCTTATGGCAGACATTTGGGCGACCGTTTAATCTCGAGATTTTTAACATTTCACTGGTCCGCACGTTCGCCGGTTTTAACAGCGCCACATTATTTTCTCTGAGGTTATTTAAAAGACAAGGTGTAAATTAATAAACCCAGGACAATCGAGCAGCTGAAGGCGAACATAACTCCTCATGTTCTGAGGAAAATAATGGGAAGCGCTCCTTAAAGATCTCGTCTTTGTGAGACTGTTAATGATGGTAATTTACGTGACTGAATATTTAAAACCTAACTCGAAAATATCTCTATGAGTTTTTCTCTTTTGAGTTTTTGTATGAGCTTTTTTTGTCTGATAATTTATTAATATTAGTAAACAAAAACAAACAAAGTTATAAGTAGTTGCGAGTTTCCTGATTTACGAGTATGCGCCACCCTGTATTATAATCATGCCAATTTGTTGTACATATTATTGAATATTTTTTTTTTATAATACAGCATAGCAACGACCGAGAAAGCAGTTTAACCTCGTCAAAAGATTCACCGGTAGAAGCTGGATCTGAATAAATCTTTTTTTTTTTTGGATGGGAAATCAAATTACTTCTCCCGCTCTGGGCGCAGCGGGAGGGCGTGTCAGACTTTTACTGACTAAAACCCACCCGTGTTCCTTCAGTTGCCTGTGCCAGGGCCACGGTAATCTGGCGGTGACGTTGTTAAAAGATGCCTATCCATAGATAAACATCACCCGTTTCTCCACAATTCAATTTCCTACTTTAGGATGCATATCCGGTACGGCTCTAATAATATTACCATATTTTAAGGGCACGTCATCCCTGCCATTATCGCGCCCGCCAGTCTACTCTTTGATATGCAATGGTCTCTGTAGCCCAATGAAACATGAGGCACCAAGGGTTAGTGTTAATTCGAGTAATCGAGTCTGCAATCCACGCTGCGGCCGGTGTATTGCAATCATTAATTAATTCAATCATTGTGAAAAATGGCTGAATTTACCGACCGTATGTTTCGCTAACATCAAGTTGGTAACCAGGTTAGGTGGGCTTCTTTAGATTTATCAAATACGTGAGAGATTAAAGGTTTAATGAAATCATGAGTAGTCATGAGTACAAAAAAAAAAAATGCTCCGCCGCGACAGTGTATCACTGCCGTGACCAGGATTCGAACCTGGGTTACTACGGCCACAACGTAGGGTCCTAACCACTAGACGATCACGGCTATCGGAGCTGGTGATGAAGCCTTTCAAAATCTGAGTTGTACTCTCTCAATATACAGGTTGAAATAAGATTGATTACTTGAAAAGTCGTGACAAAAAGTGAATGGTTGTAAAAAGGCAGCATTTTATTTTTAGTTGGGTTATAAGAAATGTAGGGCAGTTTGTTGCTCGGGGCGATTGTAGTGTTGCGTATAGTTGTATACAAAACAAAGCAATGAGTAGGACAAACGGTGTCTTTGTCAGCGTGAGGGTTTTAGACTTAGAGTATATATTACAGTAGTACTTTTTGTTTTGAAACGAACTTATAGAGGCATTAAAATATAAACGAAAATATGTATATTGTGTTGTGTGTTTTGTTAGCGTCATTGGATACCACTTTTTATGAAAATATCTTTTTTTTTCTAGTTGCCATAACGGTCTAGTTTCTGATGAATCTGATGAGTCGGTGATGGTATAAGGATCTGTCCAATCATGCCAGTCTTTTCCTCTTCGTATTCCTACTTGTACTTAGGTATGATATTTCTTTGACAGTTATTGGGAAGAGTTTTAATATCACCGTTGTGTTATACTGATATTACCTAGCTACGCATTTCTTTTTTCTCCCTTTAGTGTCCCACTACTGGGCTAAGGTCTCCCTCATAGCTTTCCATTGTTCTCCAGCCAATCTCTCATATACAAGGTGTAAGTTAAATAACGCAAAACCTCTTAAGGGGTCATTGTACTCATAATTATGAACAACTATGGGACCAAACTTGTAATCGCGAAACAAAAATAGCTATTCCCTACATTTATGTTCGCGTAATTCGTCAAAATGTAGGGAACAGCTGATATTTTTTACCTCCGTTAGATGTTGTGCGTTATTTAAGTTATATTTTGTATAACAGACTCAAAAAGCGGTCATATTAGGTACATTTACATAGTTTCAACAGAGTTGTTGTATCAACCTACGTGCAATATTATGTTGATTCATTCCCCGCGAATATTATATTGGTTATTTAGAAAAAATAGGTCACAGTGTACATAGATAATGATACGTGTATTGGGATTGTCGAACCGTGTAGTGTTTGTCGGATGTGACTAAATCAATGATTTAGAAAGCAGACAAACATTACATAATATCAGTAGACCTAGCCAAATGGCATTCGCTTCGGAGCGATTCTATTTCTACAATCGCTATCGAAGCGCATCTCTATGGAAATGCTGATCTATTATCACGTGACATTTGATAGCTTATGTCAACCCCATACATTTTTGCCTTTTCTACTAGCGTAATCGCTAATCGAATGCTACTTTGACTATGCCCGCAGGTACGCGTAGGTTATCTACGCGTACCTGATATTGTTTCTGTGGGAAATTGGACCCATTTTTGTAAACAAGAAACAACCCACAGTTTGAGGGAAATTAAGATTTGGGAAATGAAGAATTGGGAAAAGGCTAGGCAGATTGATTGATGTGATTGACATGATGACGACCGCTTTTGTCAGGTCTAGTAGTGAGTGCAGTATGTATAATTAGGGATGGCTCAGCTAAATACCAACTAGACGCGCTTGACTCTGTGGAACGCAGAGCTAAGAGGCTCATTAGCGACATAAAACGTGTGAATACCAAACTTCACCGCTTGGATCATCGCCGCAAGGTTGCCTGCTTGTCGGTCTTCTACTGATTGTACTTCGGTAAGTGTGCTCAAGAACTCCACGACCTCATTCCGCCGGCCCCCTTCTACCATCGGACATCTAGACGCACTGCCAGTTACCATCCCTACCTCGTTGCTATTACACCAATTCGCACTAAGCGTTTTCAAATGTCATTTATAATGCGCACAGCAAAAGAGTGGAACTCACTACCTGTGTCTGTGTTTCCGAATGCAAACAACCCTATAAGTCATTGTAAGAATAAGCGGGTCTAGTACAGTACGAAAACCCGAACCTCTTCAAAGTGAGAGTGAACAGGCTTCTTCTGGGTAAGCTCACTCCATCGTCGACTTTGTCTCTGTCGCCTCCGGCCTAGACTAGAGTCAAGAGCAAACCCATCTCAAATAATAATAATAAAACTTAGCATCCTTTCAAAATGCATTGAATTTTAGGACCCATGTAATCTTCTTCTTACTATTCAATATTCAAACCATTATAAAATCTACTCGATACGTTAGTACCTACTCGTATCTATCTTTTAATACAAGATTTACTTATATCATTTGATGTTAGAACTTAACAACAAAATTCGAAACTCGTATACTTTCCATGAACATGTAAATTATGTTTAGATTCTGTTACTTTTACAATAAAACCACGATGCACGATCTAATATTAAATATTTCACAAAATATATGAAACATTTTTATCTTTTACCTTTTTTCTTTGAAGCAATAATGTAAGAATTTAAAAGATATTAAGAAAATTCTTTGACGTCTCTTCACAACAAACAAAAACAAAATGTATTTTAGACAAAAATATAATTATATTGGTTTTAACAAAATATTCTCCTATCCTAAGTAATAATATTATAAATGTGAAAGTGAGTTCGTTTGTTTGTTACGCTTTCACTCTAAAACGGCTGAACGGATTTGGATGAAATTTGGCACATGGGTAGACCATAACCTGGATCTTAATCCAGGTTATGGTCTACCTAGTATCTTATGTCATAACATAAGATACTTTTTAACAGTCGCTCCAAGTAAAATACTGGTATTCAGCTGCATCCTGAGGAAGCTGACCCCAACATCGTTAGGACAAGGCTAGGCAGATGATGACGATTTATCTTTTATAAATTATTCTTTTATGTGTTGTGAATGTGAGAACGTTTGAGATTTGTAGACCATTTTCTATTTTGCTAAGGTGCAGATAAATGAGTGGTTAGCTCGCTTGTTCTGTGCTGAGCTCACGCAACGCGTCGTACGTCCCCCCAGTAATAGGACTCGCTAATCAAGGAGCGCTGTCCCAATTTAGACGCATTATTAATTTATTATACACAAAATAAAAAAATATTTTAATAAAACACGTATACTAAAAGATAAACAAATAAATTATTTAAAAAAATTGAAGATTTTATTACAAAACGCTTAAATTTTTTTTGTGTTATTCTCAGTTTTTAATCCGCGTTAGACATAACTTTACAAATTAATGACACTATGTGATATAAACATGATCTGAAATATTCACATGGCAGATTAAGTTGTTAAGAAAATGCTCTAATTTACGTAGGTAAACTAGAGCAGTTTCTTTGCTGATTTTTGATACTGGCTAGTGGGAAGATCATTAACTTTTATTTTATTTAGAATTCCAAATTCAAATTAATTCTATAATATAGCATGACATTAAAAAAAATTAATTGTTGATGGATCAGTTCAGGATGAAAGAAAATTTAAGAAGATTTTGATTAATCTATTGTGTGTGACGACGTGAATCGTGATGAGGTGATGACAAATAGACACATTTCCAACACGTAATTTTTAAATTACGTTTTTCGTTTAACGGTCTAAAAATTGCCGATTTTTGATACTGCTACCGATTTTGGCTAGTGTGAAGATTCTTTCATTCTATTTTGAATTCCAAATTCAAATTAATTTTATATTATGGCATGGAATTTAAAAAAATCAGTTGTTCATTTGTTTTCCCGCCATTCGATTTTTCTTTAATATCGATGTTTCTGTAACCATGAAGAAATCGATATTGCGCGCTATTTTCGAATACGTGTTCCGTTGTGGCACAAACGCAACACGGACAGCACATAATATCAACGTGTATGGACATGGTACCGCAAGTGAACGCACGATGCGTTTTTGGTTTGATAGCTTCCGCTCTGGAAATTTTGATCTCAACAAAGAACCCCGGGATAAAATTTCAAATCCAACAAGGCGATGAAAAACGTCTTTATAGAATTTATCGATTCCCGTTCAGTCCTAGGATATCTATAGCAGAGGCATCAACGAACTTTCCTTAAAATAGCAAAAGTGCATCGACAATATTTGTTTTTAAAAAAATTGTTTGATTTTTTCTATGTAAATCGGCAATTTTATAGGTAAAGGTTTAATATATTTTTTCTAAATCATTAACTCTACTCGTTTAGACGTGACCAGTTTAAAATCATTAAGAGTCGGTTATCGTCGACCTAAATAGGAGGACCTGGAGGAGGTCGTGGCTAAGTAATAACAGCCGCACGGGTCGATCCATCAGGTTAAGCTCCGCTTGCCAGGGTTGGTCCATGGATGGGTGACCATCTTTTCATACCGAGACTCCTCAGTACCTCGGAAAGCACGTTAAGCCGTTGGTCCCGGCTGTCATTCGAGGATCTTTGACAGTCGTTACGGGTCGTCAGAAGCCCGAAAGTCTAACAACCAGTCTTACCAAGGGGTATCGTATTACCCAGTAACTGGGTTTTGGAGGTCAAATAGGCAGTCGCTCCATGTAAAATACTGGTTTTCAGCTGCATACGGTTAGACTGGAAGACGACCCCAACATAGTTGGGAAAAGGCTAGGCAGAATGAAACATGATCATCGACCAAAATACTTGTTGACAGGCCTACACTGTCACATTGTAAAAGCCAATTATTTTAATAAGAGTAACGTGGAGTTTCTCGCCAGCTCTTCTCCATAGGAAACGACTGATCGGGAAGAAAACTGTCCGAAAAAATTAGTTCCGCGTAGATAGCGCTAAGTGTTTGTTACTTTCATTCAGCTGCTAATGGAGTTCCTTGCTGAAATCTTTGCCGCAAGATGGCGCTAAGTGTTTTTCTTGTCGCCGATTGGTCGCTTTGTCTTCAAGATGACTTTGACAAGTGGCAAACACAGAAGTTTCCAGTAAACAACCCCATTGGGACCGTGCACCTAGCTTCTGACGTTTCATAAGTCTTGTGTCTGTATAGGTTTATGTGCAATAAAATATTTAGATTTTTTATATTTGATTTTGGATCGGCTTATTGAATCGGCTTAGCCGCGTTGAGCGATTTTTGGTAGGGGAAATCTTATGGGTTCGCGTCACCAACATGCTAATGTTAACAGTATATCTGTAGCTATAAGAATGACCACTGTTATTTCATTGTTTTAAGTTTTCACTTCTATAGACTGTTTCCATGACTGTCTATTTTTCTCACTACTTTAAATTTTAGCAAACTATATACAAAATATATACAATTTGTCTCTAAAACAAAACAAATGCTCCGCCGCGACAGTGTATCACTGCCGTGACCAGGATTCGAACCTGGGTTACTACGGCCACAACGTAGGGTCCTAACCACTAGACGATCACGGCTACCGGAGCTGGTGACTGTCAGTGCGAAATAAGTGATAACTTTGCGCCAGAACTGGAGCACTTTCACAATAGTTACGGTTCATTGCGCCAGGTAATTATTATTACTTCGCTTTCGCAATAATTGCGGTGTTATTAATTCGTCTACATAACATAAATGAATCCAAACTGAATCGTTGGTTGAGTGGTCGCGAATGCGGCTGCAGAACGTGGTTCTGGGTTCTATTCCCAGTTTGGGTAAACTGTTTTTATACTGTGTAGGTATAACCCTCAAGAATGTTTCCTTAGTAATCCTTACCTGTCCCATTGAACTAATAACTGGGCGCAATTCAATGGAAAAATAATGTTTTCAAACAAGATTTTGTTTGCCGTTTTATAATCCACTTTGAGTAACAATAGAACGTGACTCAATTTATGAACCTGGCTACTATAAGCTGCGTAAAGCTGCTGCGGTTACACGAATAGAGATTAAAACCGAGTTTTAATTTATGAATGCTTTGTTTTTTTAGGGTTCCGTACCCAAAGGGTAAAACGGGACCCTATTACTAAGACTCCGCTGTCCGTCTGTCACCAGAACCGTGATAGTTAGACAGTTGAAATTTTCACAGATGATGTATTTCTATTGCCGCTATAACAAAAAATACGAAAAAATAGAAGAAAATAAATATTTAAGAGGGCTCCCATACAACAAACGTGATATGTTTGCCGTTCCGATTGTTTTGTTTATTTTTTTAACAAGAAATTTAAAAAATAACGTTTTTTTCATCTCGTTGACATCGACTAAGCTGCTCGATGTTTTTACTAGCTGAAGAAACAAGAAAGATATGACTGCAAATTAGAGCTGCTAAAGGGACTACGGACTACAGGACCTATAGCGCGGTCACTGTTGGACTGCATAGGAAAGAACGAGAAGCGCGATGACAAAATGCTGGTAATTTATTGAAAAATATGAAGCACTTGTCTATTTGAAAAAAAAAAAAAAAGACGTTAATTATGTTGCCTGTGTAGAATAATCTAACAAAAAATCAGAATGATTGCATGTGTATTAGTATGGTTTATAATCATTAATAGAAATTTTTAGAAGTATTTTCGTGATTTTTTTTCTATGGTATCAATTTAATTATATTATGTTTTCAACACACTATCTAACTAACATATTATATCCTGAAGAATATCATATATTTTTCTAATTTTGTTTACTGCAGTAGATCATATACTTTTATTCATTACAAAACTTGCGTAGTCCCCTTAAATTTGTTAAAAATGAAAACTGCAACTCCTTGCAAAAGTGTTGGTACAGTTTTTGTTAAAATAAGTAAGTGGAACATGAATTTTCTTCAATTTAAAAAATATTGGTATCATGGTTTTTCCCAATCTGATTTCTACTTTCCTTATTTGAAAATCTATCTACAGATGTCTGTCTTTTTTTACCCTACAAATACTTTGAAATCCGTAGTGAATTGAGGACTTGATCTAGAAATCACTAGAGACCCTACTTGGGCCTGGTGAAGGTCAGTCCTTGTGAGAGAGATTAGCGGTTATTTCAACACTTGAGCATAAACTGAAGGGAACTACTAAGGTAACACGCTACTTGAGGAGAAAACTTTGAAGTTGAATATGGTGGAAGTATTTGTGAACTTAGTAAAAAATCTGTCAAATAAACAAGATCACAAAAAAATCAAGCTATAAAATTATAGCTTGAATTTTTTCTCCAACATAATAACACGCATGTATTCCTCAAAGGGTTAGGCAGATATGCACCTACAGTACACCCACATTTCGCCACTTACTTTTACAAAAAGTTCTTAAGAGGGCCCTTCCTGGCCCGTCTAACGTGAACTCGAGCATGGTCGAAAAGCTTGTTGTTTCATCCAGCGCAACGCCCGTTGACTAACAAGCAAGTGAGAACGCGATAACATTGAACGAAAAATAATGTGCGGAAAGGAGATGTTCCAAAATGTATGGGCCAGGGCAGTGTACACTATACATAAAAATAGGAAAATTGCTATGTCGATAGTAATGAAACACAACCGTCTTGCTCCCAAGCTAGTTTATTACTGCCGGTACCCTCATTAACAACATGTAGATAATTAAGTAAGTACTTATAACTATGCACATACAGTTCATCTCCCTCCAACATTAATTTGGAAACCTGTAACAACAACAGAAATACATTCGTACTAACATTTCTACACAAAATTACTTAATGTTCTTATAAATACTAACCTACTTAAAATATTTCTTATAACAAACAGGTTTCCTGAGCCTCTTTGAACGTCCGACCGGGGTACTGTTTACAACATTATCCTCATTTGGATCGACACACTGTACATCCGATCGGATACTGTCTTCCATCACTTCGCAAGCTTCCCCCCAATCCTCATCGTCCGAATCTCTCTGTTCCCTGACGTTGTCAGCACTTATTGCTACGGTATTCCTATCACGGTCTGCCGTGACCTGCACCTCCCTCTCCTCCATGGTGCTAGCCGATGGAGCTGGAGACGCTGGTGACGACAAGGTCGCGGAAGATAGCTCATTAGATAGCGATGCGGAGGATGGAGACTGCAGTGATGGCGATGGAGCGCCCGACGCCGACACAGGCAGTGGATTGCCATCTGGTACACTGTGGACACCGGACGTTCCCTCTGACGGCGGACTTACAACTGCTACATCACTGTTTTGCAAAATAGTATATTTTCTCATTTGATCTATGTGTCTGTTACAGCTGATTCCGTAATCGTTAAAATAAATTTCATATAATCTGTTACCTATAATCTTCTTAACGACACCTATACTCCAAATACATTTTCTAGCAATAAACCATTTTGCCCATACAGTTTCTCCTACTTGAAAACACCTATTACATTTCATTGCTGTTTGTTCGGTTTGTTTATCTGTATTTTTATTTTGTGGTAAGATCAAATCCAACCTACATCTTAAATTCCGTCCTAACATTAACATAGCCGGCGTGACGCCAGTCGCGCAATGAGTAGTATTCCTAAAATCAAAGAGTAATCCCTGTAATTTTTCCTGAATATCTTTATGACGTAATAATCTATTTTCTGCGAACATGCACTTTATCATCTTTTTACAAGTTTTAACAGAATTTTCTGCCTGCCCATTACTGGCAGGATGATAAATGGGTGAATTTACATATTCAATTCCATTCACACGACAAAATGTCTGAAATTCTGCTGAGCTAATTTTAACATCATTATCTGACACAATAACATAAGGCACACCGAATCTTGAAAACATATCTTTCAATTTTTGAATAAGAGCATTGGTAGAAGTGCCACGATCCATATGAACACACTCCAGCCATTTGGAATACGCATCTACGACAATAAGGTACACTGCCTGCCCTATAGACATATAGTCAATATGTATGCGGTGCCAGGCGGCCGGGGGACGCGGCCAGGGCGCGGGCGGCGCGCGCGGCGGCGCACTGCGTACGCTGGCGCACGCGGCGCACGCACCCACCCATCGCTCGATATCGGCATCGATCCCCGGCCACCACATTCGACTACGAGCTACGCTCTTGGTCTTAACGATTCCAAAATGTGCAGAATGTAATTCTTTCAACATTTTGTCCTTGTAAATAGCCGGAATTACTATCCTATGACCGCGAAACAAACAACCATCGATAACTTGTAAATCCGTTTTACAATGAAAGTACGGCGATATTGATTTACATTGTATTTTCCTAGGCCAACCATTATTCATATATTTTATAACTGTTTTCAATACATTGTCGGCAGCAGTAGCCCGTCTAATATCATCGAACAAAACTGGTTCTACGCTGGCGTCTAAGAAAAGAAAGTACTTTGAGGAGCCGTCCTCTTGCTTATCGTTATCAGTGACCGCTACTGATAACGGCGACCGAGAAAAATAATCTGCTATTTGATTGTTTTTAGCGTCTACGTATTGTACCGTATAGTTGTATGCACCTAAAATTATTGCATACCTTTGTAGACGCAGAGCGGCCGTGACAGATATAAGATTTCGTTTGCCAAAAATTGATAACAGAGGCTTATGGTCCGTCTTCAAAATAAAAGGCTCCTGACGGCCATAAAGATATTGGTGAAAATGTTTCACCCCGAATATAATAGCCGTCGCCTCTTTATGAATTTGGCTGTAGTTCTTTTCACTTGCCGTCAGCGATCGTGAAGCGAACGCGATTGGCCGCTCCCGGCCATCCGCGCCCCGGTGCGCGAGCACGGCGCCGAGCCCGCACGGCCCTGCGTCTACCGTCAGTACCAGCGGTGCCTCCGGCTGGAAATGCGCCAGCACCCGCTCGCTGGCCAGCTCGCTTTTAACGCTATTGAATGCCGCTTGCTATCGCTCGCCCCACTGCCACTCTTCGCCCGTGCGCAGCAATTCGTTCAGCGGACTCAGTACGGAAGAAGCACTCGGAATAAAATTCCTGTAATAATTTACTACACCCAGAAATCGTTTCACTCCTAAAACGTCGGTAGGCGCAGGTGCATTTAGAATTGCCTCGACTTTAGTTGGACACGTTCTCAACCCGTTCTTATCGATTACGTAACCTAGATAAGTCACACAACTCTTAAAAAACACACATTTGTCCTTTTGAAGACGCAACCCAGCATCTTGTATTCTCCTTAATACCTCTCGTAATCTAGACAAATGGATTTCTCTGGTTTTGCCCGTGATACCGATGTCATCTACCCAAATACTTACTCCCTCTATACCGGATAGCAATGTTTCCATTGTTCTTTGAAATAAGGCTGGAGCATTTGCCAAACCATAGACTAAACGGGTATAAGCAAACAGACCCTTATGTGTATTAATGGTTGTCAACTTTTGGGATTTCTCCGATAGGCTAAATTGGTTATACGCATTGCTCAAATCAATTTTACTATACGCTTCCCCTCCACCTAGCTTAGAAAACACTTCCTCTATTCGTGGTAAAGGATACTTGTCCACTTTTAGGCCTTTATTCAGTGTACAAGAAAAATCACCTGCAATTTTTAATTTACCATCTTGTTTTAAAACCGGAACTATGGGTGTTGCGTATTCCGAATAATTAACCGGCACGAGTACCCCCAAACTAACTAATCTATCCAACTCTGCACTGACTTTGTTTTTCAGAGCAAATGGCACGGACCACGGCTTTAAAAATATCGGTGTGGCATTGTCTTTTAACTGCAAATCCACCTTAAACTTATTAAAACATCCTAGTTCGTCTTTCCAAATATCTGGGTATTGATCCAACAATCGTTGCACTTCTTCAACGCTTTTATTCGTAGTACATACTATGCTGTTATTTGCTGTTGCAAAATAAATTCGGAATTTTGTCATAAAATCACGACCCAACAGCGGTGGTCCACCGTTTTCAATAACATACATTTTTATCTCTCCGCATAAACCCGAATACGATATTTTAGCTATAAAATATCCTAGAGGCGTGATTTTATGACCATTGTATAAACAAATATTAAGATCACTTTTATGCAAATTAAAATGAGAAAAGTGAAGTAAATACAACGTTTCTGAAATAACCGTAGTTCCTGACCCAGTATCTAACTCCATACTCATATCTATATTGTTCACATTAACAGTAATTTTAATTGGATTATAGTCAACATACCTCAAGTTATAAAGTTCACACTCTTTGCACACGCTTTCTTGAGACGTCTCCGCTTCCTCCGTGCCGATACTATTTAGATTTGACTTCTTACCCGCACATAACTTTTTTAAATGACCTTTTTGCCCACAAATAAGACACTTGTAGTTCTTAAATCTACACTGAGACGCATTATGATTTTTTAAACCACACACTGTGCAACGTGCGTGCTCCCCGTCACCAGATTTACGGCCACCCGCGGCACCGGCGGTGCCAGCCGTGCGGCCTCCGCCCGTGCCAGCACCAGCACAGCGCGCGTCGCGGCGCCCACCTGCATTCGCATGAAACACCTGCTCCTCCTTAACCACGACGTCGGCGCGTGCCTGCCGTGCACACGCAGCCTTCTGAGCAACTTCTATGGCCTGCCCAAAAGTCAGGGTCTTTGAGTCACTCTCGAATAATCGATCACGCTCCGGTCCCGTTCTGAAGCCTAGAACGAACCGGTCACGCAGAAGCGTGTCCAGCTCCGAACCAAAATCACAGTACACGGCTAGCCCTCGCAGCCGCGCAGCCCATTCTTCGATGCTCTCATCGTTGGATTTTATCGCTTCGTAGAACTTCGCCCTATCGGCGAATGTTGACCTCTTTGGTGTGAAATGATTATTGAGTACATTCACTAGCTCATTATAGGTAATTCCCTCGAGCTTATTCGGATGCACAAGGTTCCGAATCAAACGGTAGGATTCATCCGACAAATGTGTTAACAACACTGCACTTTTGTTGTCGTCCGAAATGTTGTTCAACTTGATGAACTGCGTCAGTCTGCCGTGAAAAACTTCCCATTCGTGGAGTTTATAGTCGAAAATGTTCAAATTTCCTATGAAATTCGTCATTTTATAAATATATACGTGGGTAGATCACCAACTCGTCGCCAAATGCTATGTCGATAGTAATGAAACACAACCGTCTTGCTCCCAAGCTAGTTTATTACTGCCGGTACCCTCATTAACAACATGTAGATAATTAAGTAAGTACTTATAACTATGCACATACAGTTCAAAAATACATTTAAAATAGTTCCCGACTGTCCAATTACTTTAAAATGGCTTTGTTTGCTGGTAAACCACAATTAATTACACATGAAATTGCAACACACAACAATAACTCGTCATGGCGGTAAGCTGTCATTTTGATTGATTAATGACGTTTGACATGTTTAATACCCGCTGTGCTGAACCTTATTGGACCTATTTTTGCAAACAAGAACCAACCCACAGTTTAAGTGCAGTCGGTTGGTTCTTTTTTGCAAAAATGGGTCCCATTGTACACCCGCGTTCTGGGAAAACAGCTAACCACCCCACCCTCGCGCTTCAGCCTCGCGGTAAAATTGTAAACAAAACCGATTTGCATCATAGCTTCTTGGAATTTTGTGACCGTTTAATGTTTCTTAGAATGCTAGTGAGTAGGGCTTTAGTAATGTACGTTTCGTTTGAAAGTATGACTTGTTTTCATTTTCAAAATTGGTTTTTAAAAATAACAAAACAATTTTTAGTTATACTTTCAAAGAAATGACTCTAGTAAAAAAAAAAAAAAACAAGCGATGACCTATATGTTTTTTGGTTTAAAATGCATGGTGTGTTTAATATTAACACGAAACATAAATAAAACCACTTACCTTAATACAATTTTCATTAATTACAAGCATTTAAACAAAAACCATTTGTTTACAAAAAGATTTGCAACTACAGACTAAAAATAATCTTTCCATAGACGATTGACTAGTCGCATACTCGTAGAGGGTTGGCGTACCTCAAATTCCTCGGAAATAGATAGTGCATCAAACTAAATGTATGGAATTAGAAAGGACTCCTTAATAGTGGTGGAACAAGGTTCAAACCAAAAGCAGATTTGCGTGGGATGACTTTACTCCCACTAACCACTACTTAATAAAAAAAGTGGGATGAATTTCATCCCATGTGCAATTAGCGAATACCTTAAGAAGAGGACGGAAGTCACATTGTTGTGACAGCTGACAGTCCTCTTTCTATGATCAGTGGTCGATCTATGGTTTACTGTCATGGTTTTTATGCACAGAGTAACTAAATCGGTGAGACGCCATGTTGAAAGTCGATAAAAATAATTGATAGATATCAATTCCCTACCACAACAGTATACATTTAAATGAATACCTGTATTTTTTCCGAATTCTACGGATTTTTAACCGACTACAACAAGGAGTAGGTTCTCAATTCGTCTGTAGGTTTTTTTTTGTATGTTACATGATTACTCAAAGACGAAAGGACCTTGGAAAGAAATTTGGAAAATTCTTTTGTTGTTTGAAAGGGTATACTTCCTAGGTGGTCCTATATAAATTTTACTACCTTTGCTTGGGTAGTTTTTGAGTTAGCTTCAATAATGCGTATTTTTCCCACTTAGTTTATGTGGATGATGTTATGATAACTTCCTATCACTGTTAGTTACATAGGTAGTGCTTTTCGAATTTGTGTGGGGTAGGTACCACAACTAAAAAGTGAAAAGTAAAAACTTTTTAGCAAAAAATAAAACCGACTTCCAAAACAAAACACTACAAATGGGGCTGGCCGGTAAAAGCTAATCATAGATGGCGCTGCCATAGGTAGGTCCCTTGTCATAGAATTTGGCCGTACGTATGCTTGCAACAGTGTTTTTATTTTTACGTTTTATGTATTAAAATATGAAAATAGTGCTTTTGATGAATGTATCACACATGGCGAGTCAGTGAGTTAAAGGAAGAGTTGAAAACACCCGGCGCCTCTTTACGAGGAAGGAAAACTGACTAGATCGAAAGGTAAGGTGCACCTTTTGGATTCGTTTCTTTAACATAATATTTACTAATGATATAAATATAATATATAAAAATTTACTGATTCATTTTCAGTTAACAACAGCTCTGTAGAGAACAATCGTAAATATTTGATACTAGCTTTTGCCAGCGGCTTCGCTCACATCCACACGATGTTGGAAATCATCCCACGGAAACCGTATATTTTTCTGGGATAAAAAGTATCCTATGTGCTATTCCAGACTACCCAACAGACAGATACTCTATCACTGTGCTAAAATTCATCCAGATCTGTTCAGCCGTTCTAGCGTGATTGAGTAACAAACATCCAAACATCTTCACAAACTTTCACATTTATAATATTAGTAGGATTTGTGTTGCTCACGATATGTTTTTGTTATCAATGAATCAGCTGATGCGTATTTTAAATCTTGTCACGCATGAATTTCTAAATTCGCAGAGACATTAACAACAGTACATTCCTCATGGTGAGCCTGCAGTGGTACAACATCATAGTCTTTGTGACGTTGAAGGCTTTTCTTGAAACAATTTTTATCTGCAATTGCGAGCTCTAAGACGTTTTACTCTGGATAAAGCCTGTTATTCCATGGGAACATAGAAGGACGAGCAATTAAAAAAAAAATGTGTAGATGTTCTACCCCTGTAGATAAAATAAATAAAACAAATACTTAAGTAGCAAGATTATTAAAACATTATTCAGACATCGGACCTTAAGAGAATATTATTTACCTGTATATTTACTGAAGTTTTTGTAGTCACTCTCCTTGAAATGTTTTCTACGTAACCTCGATTGGCTTTTAGGTACGAAATCAACACGTCTTATTGGTTTCAGCCACAGTTTTTTTTTTAATTTTAGAGTCCTTTGAAAAATGTTGGGTTCCCGTCTCCGAACATTTGGGTACGCTACACCGCGCCATTTCAATAAAATAAACATAAAATATATATTAATAGAACAAAAACACCACTATTTTGGGAGCGATCTACGCTAGCGCCATTTTGACAGTTGCCCGCCCCATTGAAAAATAACTTTAATTTCGGAAGTCGGTGGCAAAATACGAAAATACAAGACCAAAGACACTGACTACCGAAATCAAAGTTATTTTTCACAAAGTTTTTTTTTTTGTAGTGTTTTGTTTTGGAAGTCGGTTTTATTTTTTGCTAAAAAGTTCTTATTCTCTTTTTTTTGAGGTAGTATACACAGACCTAGCCCATTTTGAAAAATCTCCTTTTATGAAACTTGTTCCAAGACATACGGGTTTTTTAGCAAGCCTTACCAGTTTTTGAAAGAAATGTTTGTCATTTAGAATCTCCATTACATGTGCGAGGTTTCTATTGATATGTTTTCTTTCCTTTTACAATTTATGAGTACATTATGAACGGCCAAAGTTCAGGTAAAAATTGTGCAGATTTTTGTATGCTTATACTGAATTTGCTTATCCAAATTTTTATTTTTCGCTATGATAGAAACCTAGATACAGTGCACCAAATACCTATTAGCTTAAAAATTTGTTAGAAAGATATGTTAAAACGCGTATCGCGTATGAGCGTTTGCATGAAAAGTATGATGGGTTGGCCGCTCTTAATAGGGGGCGAGCCTATAGCTGGGCACAAATCCAAACTCCAGATTGCTACTGAGAAATTCCAGATGGAAAACCCAATAACACTTTGCCAGTTTGCCTGAGACCCGACAATCGAACCTGAGGTCCTTCCTCATACTCAGCAGTAACGCTTGCGGCCACTAGACCAATGAAGCAGTTTCTTCTCCAGATTGGATAATTTTCTTGGAAAATGTTTCGTAAAGTTACGATAGGATCTCAAGATTAGGTATCTTTATTTCTGTTAACGGCCTTCTTACATTTCGACCGAGATTTTTGCGTTAAATGGCCAACTTTCGAGTTCTTATTCTGAGTTTCTGAAAGACTTCGACAACTTTGACTTACTGAGGGGTGAAGAATAGTTATTAGTAGTTCATAGCGGCCTCGATTTTCACATTTTTTACATACCCAAAGCCAAATTTCCGAAGCAAGTTTTTCATAAAATGCGTGACGGCACTTTTTAAGGTATTTACATAAGAAAATGAAATGACAAATATATAATAATATCTCTTAAATAGCGGTTTAGTCCACAGCGGCTTCAGAATTTTGAAATATAAACCCGACATGGGGGTCAGCTGTCATTTTGATTGATTAATGACGTTTGACATGACAAGAAGAGGACGGAAGTGACACTGTTGTAACAGCTGACAGTCCTCTTTCTATGGTCATATCTATGGTTTACTGTCATTGTTTTTATGCATAGAGTAACTAAATTGGTGAGACGCCATGTTGAAAGTCGATAAAAATAATAGATAAATATCAATTGCCTACCACAGCAGTATACATTCAAATGAATTATCTGTATTTTTCCCAAATTTTATAGATTTTCCTCTTTTTTTTGAGGTAGTGTATACAGACCTGGCCCATTTTGAAACATCTCCTTTATTGGCCAGCTGGCGTGGTTGGTTAAGATACCACCTATCATGTCGCTGGTCGTGGGTTCGATTCCCACCCAGGACAAACATTTGTGTGCATGAACATGTTTGTTGGTCCTGAGTCTGGGTGTAATTATCTATATAAGTATGTATTTACAAAAAAAAAAGTAGTGTATATAGTATATCAGTTATCTGGTTTCCATAGTACAAGCTCTGCTTAGTTTGGGATCAGATGACCTTGTGTGAAATGTCCCGGGTTATTATTATTATTTTTTTCCATATTTCTCGGAACCCTGGGGTCCCGGACCTTTGGAAGGCGTACGAGGAGCTGAAGCCAACTCGCAGAGGCCCCTTACAAAAATTTAAATGATGAGGAGGCACCAACCGACGATTATCCCTATATGCGCTATGCAAGTGCACCCAAGGACAACCCCCGGTTGGTGCAGGACTATTGCTGTACGTGAAAATAAAACATATTGGGCTATGGGTTTGGCTTGCTAAAGTGCATTGGGTTACTTAAACTATGGAATAACTATGTCCCCTGCCTGACCAATGTTATACAATTATACACGGATAAAATGGCAGGAGGTGACTTGCACACTCAATAATGGGCCCCCGGAAACGGCCGCTAGCACATAGTGACGTAGCGACAAGGGGGCAACACTTCCTGAGGTGCGTGAGGAGTGGAGAGGTATTCCACGGCTATCAGGACAATCCCGGAAGTACGGTCAAGATCCCTACCAGCACCTTACTGGAATACTTCCTTCCTCCGAGCACGTTTGCTCTTGCGAATCTCCACTTAAGCCGGCCAATAAAGGCAAGAATGAGGTGGGAGCTCTGTTCCTCGTCAGTGTTCACTCCAGCCGGCCAATTAAGGCAAGCCAGAGATGAGGACAAGATTTCTCCCGGGAAATAGGATCCGTGGGGTCGCTACTGCCCAACAGCTCGCCACATGCTGCCCTGCGGGTTTCTGTATCTCTCTTGGTCTGGCTCCTCATCCTAGACCCGTTCCGGCAAAGTAAATTCTACCGGCACAGACCTAAAGTACGGAGCGCACAAGCCCCACCACGACGTCAACGTAGAGATACAGCGGTGGGGCGTAGAGATACAGCGGTGGGGTTATTATTATTATTATTATTATCTCCTTTATTCATTTTTTTTACATATAAGTTATATTTTTAAATATTAGAATTAAAAAAAAAAACATTTAAAAATATAAAAAATAGAAATCCACCGGCATGGGGAACAGGGTCCAAGCTACCGGTGGTTAGGGTCCCAGAGACAGGAACCTCCTCACAATACGCGCCGTATCAAGGAGTACTGCCTTCTGAATCAGGCCCTTCACCCAGCCACCCAACGAGAGCCTCTTGAGATGTTGGTCGAGGCTCTTAGCGATAAGGCCATTGACCGTAACGACTATCGGCACAATGATTGCCGAGTCCACATTCCACATAGCGACAACCTCGTGGGCTAAGTCGAGATACTTCAATTGTTTCTCCTTCTCAGCCTTCACGAGGTTCTCGTCATGCGGGATAGTGACATCGATTATCATTGTGCGGCGCACTGATCGATCTATTACCACTATATCAGGCTTATTGGCTACAATAGTCCTGTCAGTGATAATAGATCGATCCCAGTATATCATGACATGGTCATTCTCGAGAACTGGGTCGGGCACATACCTGTAATACGGTACCTCAGAGTCCACAAGGCCGTATTTCAGAGCAAGTTGCTGATGGATAATCCTGGCTACTTGATTATGCCTGTGCAAATACTCGCCGTTAGCTAAACGAGAACACCCAGAAGTAATATGTCTGATAGACTCACCGGGACAATGGCATGCCCGACATATGTCGATCGTCCCGTCTTTCATTATATACTTCCGGTATTATTATTATTATTATTATTTTACTTCAAAGTGACAATCCATCGAGTACCTACAGTATCTCCCAAATCATTTGAATGAATGTCTTTGTTCACATAAGTAGGCCACACGGTTAGCATTACCGCGTCTTTCGAGAACTTGCTGAACGATTTCGTTTGTCGAAGGCTCGCTTGTCGAAGGACGCCGGTTCAATGACCTGAACCTTATTGCGGAATTCGGCATCTTGTATGTAGTCGTATGTTGCTTTGTGTTATTTGGGCTAATGGTGTTGGCGTAAATGAGGAGTTTTATATTGGCACGGGTACACACGGCTACATATCAAGCTATATATTTCCACTATAAGCTGACCTCTCGTTGTACAGAAATCCTATACAATACGGGATCAGCTTATACTGGACATTTATAGCTTGTTATGTGGTGTGGATCTGGATTGATTGATATGATATGGGCTTAGGACTTTTGTAAGTTTTTTTTTACTAGCCTACACTGTCCCATTCTTCGGCAATGGCCTGTAAGATTTTTAAACAAAATCTGTGGTTACTGGTTATGTGGAAGAGATTACTGATTTGTTTATTTGTAATCTTTATTGGAACGAGTAAACGTAACGAAAAAGCGTTATGCGGTCAGTTTAAAGTGTTACTTGAAACCTAAATCTTGAATCTTGAACTTGTTTTTGTAAAACAAAAACTTTTGACACTTGAAACTTGAGACCATACTAACGGGTCTTCCAATACTCACTTCCGAACTTTGACAGTCGATAGCGGCCATATTGTTGAAGTTACATATTATGTCAAATTAGCCGTCATTTATTAAGTCTGTTTCGCCAAATCACCATGGACGGTTATAGCGTTCAACAACACGTGCAAATGATAAAATTGTTTTATCAAAATGGGTGGTCTGTTCAGGCAACGTCCCGCGCGCTTCGTCCTTTTTATGGTCGCCATAATCGTCCTACCGAGAGGACTATTCGCAGATTCCGAGATCGTGCGATTTGACTCCGTTAAACTTTTTCTTGTGAGGTTTTCTGAAGTCGCAGGTGTATGCAAATAAGCTACAAACGACAGCGGCCCTCAAAGCAAACATAACCCATGTCATCGGTCAAATTCAACCTAATTTATGCATTAGAGTCATGGAAAATTGGACATTTAAGATGCGCACCACCCAGCGAACCGCAGTGGACATTTGAAAGGTGTGAGATGTCACATTCCATACATAATGACATTGATAGGCCTTTCAAACGAATAAAAAATTTCGATGATATCTCACATACACTTTGTTTTATTTAAATTTAAAGGTAGGAAGCGCTTACTGAAAGACTCTGTAGATGGTTCTGTATTAATACATAATATACAGCGAAAGGAACTTCGTTAAAACGTGGTGTCCCACGACGGCTCCCGACTTTTTATTTTCAGTAATGTATCTAGTGATTTAGTCCCGAGTTGTAAACGTTAAGGAGGAAGCTCCAGGTAGCCCGCGAAATTCAAATTTTCTTAAGTTTTCTGCAATTTGTACGTCAGTATTAGGTTGTATGTTGATTAAGGTATGATTCGCGATCTTTACTTAATATTATAAATACGAAAGTATGTTTGTTTGTTTGTTTGTTACCTTTTCACGCCTAAACCACTGAACCGATCATCCTGAAATTTTGCATGTACGTTGTTACGCGTACAGAAACGGACATAGTGTACTTTTTATTTCGACAGAAAGTACTGTTTCCGAGGAAAACCACAATAACGTTCTTATGATAATAGATGGCGCCACGTGTCTTTCGAATCATGATTGAATTATTACGCTTTCACGCTAAAACTGCTAACCGTGATATGACATGGGTAGACTATGACTTGGATACTCATATACGATACTTTTGATCCCGGTAATACGTTCCCGTGGGATAATTTCCGACAATCACGCGGGCGAAGCCGCGGGTAAAAGCTAATATATATATATATATATATTTACAGAATTATAATCATTAGAATTAGGGATACAACTCCTTAACTTAATAATAATAAAAGCCTTTATTCGCTGACCTTTTAAACTACACATGCTATTCTTATAAAACAGTAGCAGATAGGTCTCTAAAAGAGATAGTTAAAAATAAAACAATTCCCATGGCAATGAAAAGCAAATTATATAACACATGTCTTACTTATGGATGTCAAACTTGGCCTACGACGAGCAAAAACAACCAAAAACTAGTAGTTTGTCAACGCAGCATGGAAAGAAGCATGCTTAACATAAGACTACAGGATCGATGGACAACTTAAATGAAAAACTACAACTTAAACTTAAATGGAACTAGACTGGACAGATAATGAGGATTAACAAAGAAAAATGGACTAAGGATGTAATAGAGTGGTATCCGATTGGTTACACATTTGGCCGTATCTTTTTGTATTCCTTCCTACAAAACGTAATGTGTCACTGTTTGTTTTCCTAATAAAAAAAAATAATAATAATATACATGGTAAATATCCCGTTTTAAGTTCTAATAATAGTGTTATTGACCATGTCGGTTTAAAAACTTATATTTAGCTTATATAACTTATTTAGTCATTTATTAGGATTATATGAACTTAGAGAGTTGTATTGATGATTTTAATGATTATAATTCTATAAATACAGATTTGTTACGGTCGCGAATGATATTCAGATCAACTTACAACCTGATACTGACCTGCACGTTGCAAAAAACGTAAGAAAGTTTGAATTTCGCGGGCTACCTGGAGCTTTCGCCTTAAATTGCTTAATTAACACACACTATTTGGCATAGTAGTACGGTCAGTGCTTGGCGTTACCTGACCCCTCTTACAAAAAAGAGGAGCTCGTGGCTAAGTAATAACAGCCGCACGGGTCGATCCATCAGGTCAAGGTACGCTTGCCAGGGTTGGTCTGTGGATGGGGTACCATCTTTACATACCGAGACTCCTCCGTGCCTCGGAAAGCAAGTTAAGCCGCCAAAACCGCCGATTATGCTGTTATGAATGTGAATCTTACTGACCATGAAATAAGGACTATTTTGCATTTGGCTGTGTTATAAACTACTAATTTCAAAATTTTGGTTTGTGCGGGTATTCATGCAAAGCAGCGATGTATTGCTAAAGCCACAATGACACCTACCGCAGTGACACGGTTGCAAACATAATATATGCTGCTACATTAGCCATGTGCGACGCCTACGCTCACAGGCGTAGTAAGGACACTGCTACGGCGTAGATGCGAGTTCTACGAGTCTACGAAGAAGAACCGACATTCTACGAAAATCCATATAGAAAGAAGAAAGAAAGAAATGATTAAAACTGCATCAAGCATTTATTTATATTAATACAATTAATAAACATATATGTCGGAGACGTTTGTCAAATACAGTTGTGGGTAGTCAACACAATTTGTTATAATTTGTTCTTTTATTGTTAATTTACGTAATTTACTATCAATTGTCCAATAAATCGGAACATAATTTATTGAGTACTCGGTGTATGCACTGATTGATTTTGGCAACTTATTTTAATAATTGTAACCGATGGTTTTGTTCACAACAATTGATCACATGTTACTTCGATTTTAGAATGATTTACTTTGTGAAATCACCATTATTTATTTACGATAATTATTCTAGTATTATTTGATTATTTTATAATGTAAGTCTTATTAGATTTAGCACATTTTAGTTTTTTATATCAAGTAAACACAATGACGTACTTCCGTGTGTCACGTGGGGACATCGTCGTTTAAAAAAGCGTGCACTCGGTATGCCTACAGACGAGAATGTCGAACTGACTACAGTTCGACATTCCGACCTCGCCGCCGAGGTCCCTCGCGACGACCCTGTAATAATTGTCCTCCCCCTCGTCCCTTGCTCGGGTATGAAGTGCCAGCTGGTGGCGTAGCTGAGCCAGTAGCTTTAAACTCCCTGACAATAATAATCACTCTAATTTGATCCAGCCTGTCCCATCTTGCTGTCCTCCCCCCAGCGACGCCCTAAGCCGAAGCCCGTTCCTCACAGGGGGAGCCCTTAGCGTGTAGTCGCTTAGTCTGTAAGTTTTATGCCCCTGGCTGGAGGCTTTGAGTTCGTTCGTTAACCGGACTATTCTGTGGCTGCACAGGATAGTCCGGTTAAGTAGTCACGGCCTCTTTAGGCCAACTACGAGATACCATCTATAAATATATATATATATATATATATATATATATGCTAGTCAGTCGATCTTCGGATTCGATTCAATAAAGAGCTCCCTGCTCCTGACATTACTGTCGGTTTACCTGGTACAGCGCTGCTCTATATTCACATAGCTGTATTGACTTACTGATAGCGATACACTTTGTATTTGGGTGGCTTAGGCTGCTATACGAACTGTAACCATATTGGTTTGTTCGAATAACTGTGTTCCACTTGTATTGTGTTCTTTTAATAGTGTAACTTTGTAATTGTGTTTACTGTTTTGTTTATCCCAATAAAATGGGAACTCCAAGCCCTGACGTTATACCTCTGCTCGGCACTCCTGATCCTACTTATACTTTATTGGATAACAGATTAGAGACACTACAAAAAAAAAAAAAAAACTTTACAAATAATACAATGGGCGGCCTTATCGCTCACTGTGATCTCTTCCAGGCAACCTTGGAATGGACATAAAATGGGGATATCTTTAGTGAAATAAAAAGTATATAAGAACAATATACTACACAAGGTACAATTACAACATGTAATTTAAATAACGCACAACCTCTGTACTCATCATTGAAGAAAAAAGCTGTTAACATAAATGTAGGGAACAGCTGTTTTTTTTTTCTTGATTTCAGGATTTATTTTAATGATCTATTCAATACAATGATAATACAATAAAGGGATCATTGTATTGGGACCTAAGAGGTTGTGTGTTATTTAAGTTACAACTTTTATACATAATATGCTATATAATAGCTAAATGCATACTAAATATATAAATAAAACTTCATGAGATTTTAATAAAACCAAGGTCAATGATCTTCTATTTACACAAAATCCGTTTTATTCCCTTAGCAAGCCAATTTGATCCAATTTGCCAGTAAACGGATCACGTCATGTGATGAATTCTTTAATTAAATTAATAATAACGTAAATTATGGTTTGTTTGCCACCGTCACGTTATCAGTAATACAATTAAATTGAACGTATTTGAGAGTTCAATTAATTGGATTCTGATACAAACAAATAATATTTTGTAGCATTTTGCTGATGTATTTTACTGTTGGAATAAATGTCATGACGGCGTTTAATATTTTTTTATCTGAACGAAAGGTTTTAATGTTGTTAATTTAAGTAATTACAATTAATTCGTGTAACTAATTAAGTAAGGATTACAAGAGCTGGCTATAAATTAAAATAAAATATGGATCTATGTCGAAATCAACATGTAAATGGTATGTAGCTGCTGGCGGCTTGCTGTTGCAGCTTCAAGCAGAAAACACTTACTGAATATTAAAAAAAAAGTGTGTTCCGACGCACGACTGGAGTTTACTCCTTATGTACGATTGTCTTTGATTTTTTAATTTTTATTTAAAATGGGTTTACTCTTGACTATAGTCTAGGTCGCACGCGACAGAGACAGAATCAACGATGGAGCAAGCTTACCCGGAAACGAGCCTGTTCACTCTCAATTTGGAGAGATTATATAGGGTTGTATGCGTTCGGAAACACTGACGCAGGTAGTGAGTTCCACTCTTTTGTTGTGCGCATTATAAAAAGACATTTGGAAACGCTTAGTGCGAATTGGTGGAATAGCAACCAGGTCGGGATGATAACTGGCAGTGCTTCTAGATGTCCGATGGTAGAAGGGAGCCGGTGGAATCAGGTCGTGAAGTTCTTGCGCACACTCACCGAAGTTAATCTGTAGAAGACCGACAAGCAGGCAACCTTGCGGCGATGAGCCAAGCTATGAAGCTTGGCATCCTCCAGTTTTACGTCGCCAATGAGCCACTTAGCTCTGCGTTCCAACGAGTCAAGCGCGGCTAGTTGGTACTTAGCTGATCCATCCCAAAGGTGGCTGCAATACTCCATGCAGGATCGGACTTGCGCTTTGTAAAGGGTTAAAAGCTGTCCAGGCGTAAAGTATCGCTTCACCCTATTTAGAATGTCTAGCTTCTTGGCCACTGTTTGGGCTTTGTACTCGATGGTGGAGCCGAAGTTGAGACCAGATGTCAACTACATGCCTAGAAGCTCAAGCCGATCAGTTACAGGACCCCGAAAAGTAGGAGTTTGGGCGAAACGACTCCTTTCCGAAATCAAACAAATTAGAACTCTTTTATTTTCTGTGGGTCATACGGCCAGCATTTTTTCATTGACAGACGAACTGATGAAAGTTGTTAAAAGTTATTATAATTTTGTACTCTTTAAAGCTCTTGAAAAGGGATTAGTGAATAGTGATGAAGTGAATAAAAGAAAAGCAGTGGATCTACATCCGCGAAGCTGTTTGCCCAGACATTGAATTCGTGTTCATTATTCATCATCTGCCTCGTCTGCCTAGCCTTTTCCCAACTATGTTAGGGTCGACTTCCAATCTAACCAAATGCAGCGGAGTACCAATATTTTACATGGAGCAACTGCCTATCCGATACCCCTTGGTAAGACTGGTTTTCAGACTTTCGGGTTTCTAACGACCCGTAATGACCAACAGCTTAACTTGGTTTCCGAGGCACGGAGGGGTCACCTATCCACGGACCTATCCAAGATGGTCACCCATCCACGGACCAACCGCGGCAAGCGTAGTTTAACCTGTTCGATCGACCCGTGCGGCTGCATCGCCATCATCATTCTCTTGCCTTTTCCCCAATGTATTAGGAAGCGGCGCAAATTGTCTTCTTCTTCGATACTTCTCTATTAGTGTTAGTACCTATGTACGTGTATGTGCGTGAGCGTGTGTGTCTTTATTCCGGAGTACGAGGCATTACAACTCCTTAAGAATCGATTTGTATATAAAGCCTTCGGCAAAAACTATGAGGAGTGAAATACAAGCGAAGCGTTGTCACGTTCTTGTGTTTTGTTGATTTTCGGCCAGTGTTCATTGTAGCGGTCAATCTAACCATTAAATTTTACGCCTGCACAGCTTTTAACCCTTTACAAAGCGCAAGTCCAATCCTGCATGGAGTATTGCAGCTACCTTTGGGATAGATCAGCTAAGTACCAACTAGCCCGCGCTTGACTCGGTGGAACGCAGAGCTAAGAAGCTCATTAGCGACGTAGAACTGGTGGATGCCAAGCTTCACAGCTTGGCTCATCGCCGCAAGGTTGCCTGCTTGTCGGTATTTTACAGATTGTACTTCGGTGAGTGTGCCCAAGAATTCTTCCACCTGATTCCATCGGCTCCTTTCTACCATCGGACATCTAAACGCACTGCCATCCCTACCTGTGTGATATTCCACCAATTCGCACTAAGCGTTTCTAAACGTCTTTTATAATGCGCACAGCAAAAGAGTGGAACTCACTACCTGCGTCTGTGTTTCCGAGCGCATACAACCCTAATCTCTTCAAAGTGAGTGTGAACAGGCTTCTTCTCGTTAAGCTCACTCCATCGTCGACTTTGGGCACGCCACAATTGCGGCGATAAGTCCCCTCTTTGAGGAGTGGTTGGAGAGGCGTCACGGCATCCTCACCTTCCGCCTGACGCAGGTCCTCACCGGACACGGTTGTTTCGGGAGGTTCCTGTTCCGGATAAGGCGGGAGGAAACGCCCGGGTGTTACCACTGTGTGGATCGCCCGGAGGACACGGTGGAGCATACGGTGGAGGTCTGCCCGGCTTGGGCAGAGCACCGCCGCGTCCTCGCGGAGGCGATCGGCGGCGGCGATCTCTCGCGTCCGGCCCTGGTACAGGCCATGGTACGGAGCGAGAGTGCATGGGAAGCCGTCACCTCCTTCTGCGAAGCAGTAATGCTCGCGAAGGAGGAGGCTGAACGCGTGAGGGAGAGGCAATCTTTGCGCCCTCACGCCCCTAGTCGCCGCAGGAGACGCCCTGGGCGTCGGGAAGCGATAGCCGATTCCCGGCCACCGTAGGCGCGGGCTTGCGGATGGCGAGCAATGGGTAGCTCGCCGTCCGGTAAGGACCAGGCCCGGGTCGACGGCGCATTGTGTTCCACGCGCGCCTCAAAGAGATGTCAGCAAAGATGGGGTCCAATAGGGCCGATGCCGCTGGGGTTGCGGGTTGTTTGAAAAAGATACCGTGGCCCTGGCACAGGCAACTGAAGGAACACGGGTGGGTTTTAGTCAGTAGAAGTCTGACACGCCCTCCCGCTCCACCCAGAGCGGGAGAAGTTATTTGATGATATCCCATCCAAAAAAAAAAAAAAAATCGTCGACTTTGTCTCTGTCACCTCTGACCTAGACTAGAGTCATATAAAAGAGTTGTATTATTTTGGTTGATTTGAATTTAGAAAAGGTTTCCATTCCTTGACGTTCGAAATTCATGGCTGGAATTTTTAGGCAACAACCATATTAAGTCACACAATGGTTCGTAGATGATGTTTGCTAAGTTCACGTCATAAGTTATTTTGGGACTAGGGCAACATGACGTTACTTACTTGTGTACACATTGGTCGTGTTGGTAAGCTCCTATTGATTTCATAGCCATGTTTGTGCATCTTGTGTGGCCAATATTGGGTAAGAACGTCTATGTATGAAATGGAACGTTGCAAATTTGCGAATGATGTGTATGTGTGTGTGAACACCCGATGAGTGAATAAATGGAATGAAATGCTTGAAATCATTGATTGAGAATACAGAACCAAAAAGAACAGATTAAAAGATTATCAGCCTTTTACCTACACACAGCTTATACCGGAGTTAACGCTTTTTAAAAGGGCCAAAAGTGTTATAACTATTAACTCGTGTGTAAATCTTTATTAGTAAGGCTGTCTATGTATTATTATCATTTCAACAATAAATAAGTTGCGTTTCTTTGTTTATTATCAGTGACGTCTATTGACAGATAATATCTCGAAATTTTAATTAATCTAAATATTCTTTTTTTTTTATGCTGACTGGGCCTGCTCTTGACCTCGATCACGCCTGATGGAAAGGGATGGATAAGGTCTATGATGGGCGTGCCCAGAAGACGCCTGTACACTCTTGCTTTGATGGCAGACGGGTTATAATAATGTGGAAGGGAACACAAACGCTGCCAGAGAGTTCCACACTTTGGCTGTGTGCATAATAAATGTGGAGGAAAAGCGCTGACCCTAGTTGGGATATCAACATGTGCTGGTCATTAACAGCTCTAGACAGAGCGAAGTGGAAAGAGAGTAGGGAGTCCTTTGAACTGCAGTGGGACATCACATGCTTTTAATAATAATAATAATTAAAACAGCGTCACAAGAAGGTGCTGCATGGAAACTTAACTAAACATTTTCTAGCAACGAATTTCATAACCACTGTCACATGCATGACCTCTTTGTTTGTGCATATTCTACTACAGAAGAGCTCTTAATACATAACATAACAACACGCTTATATTTATCAACGGGTTAGGCAGAGCTGTACCTATAGTACACCCACATTTCGCCAGCTTTATGTTTAAGTCCCATGTAATAGGAGGCGAGCCTATTGCCATCAACCGGCCACAAATCCTGACTCCGGGCTTCTACTAAGAAATTCCTGATGGAAAAACCCAATAGCATTTGCCCGACCCGTGAATCGGACTCAGGACTCATTAGTAGCGCTTGCAACCACGAGACCACAAAAAAAAAAAAAACAAAATGAGTCTTCGCTCGAATTAAAGTTTCTAAATTTGAATAATCTCACTTCCATGTCACAAAGGTTTTTCTCGAGATTTATGCAAGGTAGGATTTTGAACTTTAGGATAATGTTAGTATTGATGACGACGACGCGCGCACAGATCACCGCGTGCCTGTCAAAGACCAAAATTAATTGCTATATAATACAATACGTTGTGACACTTACCAAAAATAGTTTCTTACTTACGAATGCCTTTTGAGCTTTGTATGTGTAGTATTAATTCTTATCAAATAAAATTATTATTTAGCTGAATATTCTATAGAGCTAGTCATTTTTTCCTTGAAACTATGACTATGACTATGACTAGATTACTGGATGATTATTTTTTTTTACCGTCTTGAAAAATGTGACACATTAGGTGAACGGAATAGAAGCCATACCTGTTTTTTGTTTTTTCTTGTTTTTGTGTTAATAGCTTAGACAGAAATTGTTCTATCAATAAACACTACACATTTGAAGTAACTAGAATAATAAAAACAGAAATTTTGAAAAAACTTTATAGATCATTAAAAATATCGAAATTCAAATCATACACACTACGCACCCTGCGTAGTGCATATGATTTGAATTTAGATATTATTAATTATAAAAAAAAACTAGGTATGCCATAGGCTTCTACTCCGTTCACCTATTATGCCCATTTTTTTTTCAAGACAGTAAAAAACTCAAAAAGTCATCCGGTATGTACATCTGGTATGTAGTTTAGAGCCTAGCGCCGCACCCTGATTGCGTAACACACTATCAATCGGAATCGGTTTCATTTTAACAGTTCAACAACATTCATTGCATTATTTACGTTGTCGAGCAGACAAATTATTAGAGTAGACAAAAAGCAGAGCACCGCCGTGTTCTCACGGAGGCGATCGGCGGCGGCGATCTCGCGCGTCCGAGCCTGGTCCAGGCCATGGTGCGGAGCGAGAGTGCATGGGAGGCCGTCACCTCCTTCTGCGAAGCGGTAATGCTCGCGAAGGAGGAGGCGGAACGCGTGAGGGAGAGGCAGCCTCACGCCCTCAGTCGCCGCAGGAGACGCCCTGGGCGGCGGGAATCGATAGCCGATTCCCGGCCACCGTAGGCGCGGGCTTGCGGACGGTGAGTAGTGGGTAGCTCGCCGTCCGGTGAGGACCAGGCCCGGGTCGACGGCGCGTTGTGTTCCACGCGCGCCTCAAAGAGATGTCAGCAAAAGATGGGGTCCAATAGGGCCGATGCCGCTGGGGTCGCGGGTTGTTTGAAAAAGATACCGTGGCCCTGGCATAGGCAACTGAAGGAACACAGGTGGGTTTTAGTCAGTAAAAGTCTGACACGCCCTTCCGCTCCACCCAGAGCGGGAGAAGTTATTTGATGATTTCCCATCCACAAAAAAAAAGGGTACCTAAGGGCCGGTTTTTTGATCCGTAGTTAACTCAACCAATTGTTAAATAAAGTAACTAATGACTGAATTTAGGCTAATTGTGTTTGCCATTGTGATTTGTGATTGTGATTTGTGATTTGTGATGGTGATTCAAATTCCGATTGATAATGTGTTACGCAATTTTACGGTGCAGGTTTATTGATTTTACAAAATGCTGTAATTACGGCTGGCCAGCGACCATTCCAAAGACTGCTAAGTACAGTTTGGTTCGGAACTCTAATTGTGTGAGCCCGACTCGCTCTTTTGGCCGGTTTTTTTTTTATTATGAACAAAATCTGTTGTGCAGTTAAAGTGCAATCCAATAAACCTGGATTCCAGTGAAGTGCAATCATGCCAGTGATGATTATTCTAGTACACAAGTTTACAAAGGACGCAATCCCGATATTGTTGTTCGAAATCAAAATGCAAATGGAATGCCCTTGCAGTGAGAATTCAATTCAATTCCTCTCAAAGAACGACCGATTCAATTTGTTCGCGTAAAAAGTTTCAATAGCTATGTTTTTTTTTTTGTTTTCATTTCAATCTACGATCGAGTGCCCAATCTATATACAGTTTTAAAATGTGGTGGAAATCAATGAGTAACTATGTAAGGTATTTTTAGCAAGTATTTTATTCTTGCAAGCAACTATCGAATTGCTTATAAGACCCTAAAATACCATAGACGATTGACGATACAGCTCAGTTCTTTGGAGCATCCTAACCACAGAGAAAATATACACACCTATGAGCGATCAGAACCGCTTCTAACTTTGCTGAATAGCTGGGCCGTTCACCTATAAACAAAATATTAAAAAGCAAATTATTAAAAAAAAAAACAAAAACCCGACTGGAAACATATTATATAACTGAAAAGAAAAAAACACGCATTATTGTCTACCTATTGAAATTTGTTACAAAGTTCTATAGATAATAATAATGCTTGTTTTTCTCTTCTCTCAGTAATCAAGTTTTTTTTTTTGTATTTGCAGATGCATTATATAAATATTATATAGACTAAATCACGTGGCTAAGTAATAACAGTCGCACGGGTCGATCCATCAGGTTAAGCTACGCTTGCCGGGGTTGGTCTGTGGATGGGTGACCATCTTTTCATACCGAGACTCCTCAGTGCCTCGGAAAGCACGTTAGGCCGTTGGTCCCGGCTGTCATTCGTGGATCTTTGACAGTCGTTACGGGTCGTCAGAAGCCCGAAAGTCTGACAACCAGTCTTACCAAGAGATATCGTATTACCCAGTAACTGGGTTGTGGAGATCAGATAGGCAGTCGCTCCAAGTAAAATACTCGTATTCAGCTGCATCCGGTTAGACTGGAAGCCAACCCCAACATAGTTAGGAAAAGGCTAGGCAGATTGATTTTGACACCGTAAGGGCGAATTACTTTGACTCTAGGGCATAACTTTGGCCCAAATCGAGACACAACGTTCCGCAGGTACGCGTTTATATCGCCATCTAGGCACCCCTTCTTTTCGCATTATGTTTTTTTCAGTGATTTAGTCTATCAGACTAAATCACTCCTACAATTAAGACGAATCTAACGAAGCCTTTTAGGCTATAGAGCGTGCCAAAGAAATAGAACCTTTATTGTCTCACTGCTGGGCAAAGGTCTCCCCACAGCTTTCCATTCTTCCCTATGTGTTGCCTTATCCGGCCAATCCCCATAAACGCCTGTAAGTCATCACGCCAGCGTTTCCTCGGCCTCCCTCGGCGACGACGCCCGTCTTCTGGGTCCCCCTGCGTGACGATTCTGGCCCATCTGTCCCGATGCATCCTACATTGTATTGTATACATACTCTCGAAAAATACTACCCTCTTTCTGGGGCAGTCGGGTAAAAAAAACTTCATATTTAAACTTTTTACACAGGTAAATTGACTGTCTTTACATACCAAGACCCCATGCCTCGGAAATCACGTTAAGTCATTGTTGGTCCCGGCTGACATTCGTGGATCTTTGACAGTCGTTACGGGTCGTTAGAAGCCCGAATGTCTGACAACCAGTCTTACCAAGGGGTATCGTATTACACAGTAACTGGGTTGTGGAGGTCAGATAGTCAGTCGCTCCATGTAAAATAGTGATATTCAGCTGCATCCGGTTAGACTGGAAGCCGACCCCAATATAATTGAGAAAAGGCTAGGCAAATGAGATAGGCAAATTGAAATGCGTTGGTTGAAAAATAAAACTGTTTATTTTCAACTCTTCACTTTTTGTCTAATATAGTGTATTAAGTTCGTTCTTTGAGTGTCACGCAGTAAATTAACTAAAACAAACAAGCGAACTTTGTTGCTTGCAGCTGACGCCTTATAGTCACACAAGTCATTGTACAGACGCCAGCAGATCAACCTACCCGAAACTGTCAGATTTTCCCAATCAACCTTGAACCTAATGCTTTAGCAATAAAGTCGAAAGTCTATTAAAGAAATCTGACAGATAGTAGTAGCTTGATGTGCTGGCGTCTGTACTTTAATTGTGCTTTTCTAGTATGCGTGCAAATTGCGGTGAACACGCTATTTTTTTCGACGAGTTTTCACCTTTGACTATATTCCTAGACATATTTATATCTTTGAGTGTAAGTATTGTATTGTCACCGACTCGTAATTCATGCATATTTTATGTCTACGGCTAACTTTTTTGACAGTTTAAAACTTAATTTATAGAATGGTCCAGTTTGGTCTATAAATGTCACCGAGTTCAGTAATAGCTCTCGATGGCACACTTCAGGCTTGTGGGTACACGATGCCAAAACTTTCTGATGTGTCACATGAGTGCTGTTGCAACAAACACTTTAAGGACTTTGTGAGAGCACGCTGCTTTCCAACTGCTGTATTAAAGTGTCACACGAGACCAAAACACTTCAGTTGAAAAGCTTTACTGTTTTTGAGCTTTTGAGCAAATCCTTTATTATTATAATGGTAAAGTTAGTAAAAGATTTTCCAGTCAGCGCGGTTGGCTTGTTCCCAGAAAAATCCTAGAGGATGTTAGTGATTGGGTAAATCTGTTGACGACTGGATTGGTGACCGCAGTATCTTGATAACAGAATACGCACTGGAGGAAAACCTTATCTGCCTACTCTATAAAAATCCTAAGAACTGACTTAGAATTTAATTAAGTTTGATACAAAATAAGAAGCAGGCTGAGCTAGTTTTTGCTGGTCGTACCAAAATGGGGTTGATTGCTGGAGCTTTCGCCGCGAGAGAGCGCTGAGTGTTTGCCACTTGTCAAAGTGATCTTGAATGAAGAGGGACAAGACAAAATACTTAGCGCCATCTCGCGGTAAAGTTTATATCAAGGAACTCCATTGGCAGCTGAATGAAAGTAACAAACACTTTACGCCATCTACGCGGAACTAATTTGGTAGTTTTCTTCCCCATGAAAGCAATTTGCAATTTTTGTTTTGATGTTCACTTATTTATTAGTTTGTAGAGGTCAGATAGGCAGACGCTCCATCTAAAATACAGCTGCATCCGGTTAGACTGGAAGCTGAACCTAAAAATAGTTGGAGGCAGATGATGATGTTCACTTATTTAGTGTCCTCGTGCACAGACGCCAGCACATCGAGCTACTACAATCTGTCAATTTTTAAAAATGGATTTTCAACTTTATCGCTAAAGCATTAGGTTCAAGGTTGATTGGGAAAATTTGACAGTTTCGGGTAGCTTGATGTGTGAAGCTGTCCGTGTAATGTTGTAACATTGTTTTTGTAATTAATTTGAATAGAGTAAAGACTAAGAATAATCACATTTTTGGAGATGGGATATAAACACTTTCCAAGCATTTATTTTACTTTCGACATAAGCACGCCTGAGAAGTTCCTTATTTATTGATAGGCAACCATAGACGAAAAAATGAAGTACTTCATGGACGCTATGAATTTCCTTATTTATTGACAGGCAACCGTAGACGAAAAAATGAAGTACTTCATGGACGCTATGAAGTTCCTTATTTATTGACAGGCAACCATAGACGAAAAAATGCAATAATTCATGGACGCTATGAAGTTCCTTATTTATTGATAGTCAACCATAGACCAAAAAATGCAATACTTCATGGATGCTATGAAGTTCCTCATTTATTGACAGGCAACCATAGACAAAAAAATGCAATAGGTACTTCATGGACACTATGAAGTTCCTTACTTATTGACAGGCAACCATAGACGAAACATCTTAATCAAACTTCATGGAAGCTAAAGTAATTTTACTTAAATGGTTGGAAAGATTATACATTAATTAAGTACTTTATTGTGTCGCATACGGGCTTGCTAACCACTAACCAGCAACCCTTACCGACCGTCTGACCACCTCTAACTGCATGTTTACATTTAAAAGCCCCATCCCACAAAACGGTTGACATCGGTCCCTTTTGCTCGACATTCAACATTCAAGTTCAGTAATATGCCCCGACGGCGTAGTTCCGAGTTAGTCGCCACGATGCTAAAACTTTGTAATGGAACTATAGTGGGCTTTTAAAGTGCATGAAGTGTCGTTCAGAATGTTATGTATGCCTCTTTGTATCTTTTTGTAGAGTCTTGCGTTTTTGGAGTCCCAGTGATCAATGCTATACCACCTTGCGCAGTCTTGTTTTAGTTTCATGGGATATGGGTGGTGCTAGTGAAATTACGTAGTACATAATATATTTCAATTTTGTCGCTGAGGTAGCAGTGCATTTGATTTTGCCAATGTCAACAGGTGGCGGTAACTACGAGTATGTACTTTAAATGGCGGAGGTGGACGGCCTGTCTGTTACATAAAAAATCTCACTCACACAAAATGCTGAAAAACCTGAAGATTTTCAGACTGAAAAACCTGTAAGTGAGAGAGTTGGCATGGTGGCATTAGTATCGTATTTTTGTGTTATTAATTATTGCGATCCGTAGTTACATGCATTTTAACGTCCGTTTCATATACAGGGTTATTGGTAAAACACCAACAACCTCTTAAGGGGTCATTGTACTCATCATTATGAACAACTTTTACTATGGGACCAAACGTGAAATCGCGAAAAAAAAATCAGCTGTTCAGTACATTTTGACGAATTATGCGAACATAAATGTACTGAACAGCTGATTTTTTTTTCGCGATTTCAGGTTTAGTCCCATAGTAAAAGTTGATCATAATGTGGAGTACAATGACCCCTTAAGAGATTGTTGGTGTTTTACCAATGACTCTGTATGTATTTTATTGGATCATACCTAAACGACGTTCCACATGTTTTTCGGAACATTTCAAAATTCCTAGTCTCCTAAAACACCCCAATTAATAAATCTAAAAGTATTAAAACATTTTATCGCCTATAAGAACTTGCACAGCACATAAACAAGGGATCTGTCCCAAGGATAAATCACAGTAATTTCGCCAAGGATACGACACGTCTACAATCGTTTACGTCCACAATAAAACGTCTATAAGTGTTTCATACACTTTATTGCTTCACGGATATTATTCTCCATAAAATCTCAAACAACCACGTTTATAACGACGAAACGAGCGGCTCCCCGGCGAGCGGGGCGCCTGTAGACTATACGAGGCACTGAGAAACAGGAATCACAGATTGACAGAGCTTAGAAGATAGACGGACATCAATAGAGGAAGCTTGAGGGGGGAGGGCGGGGGGAGGGGGCCGGCCGAGCGAGGCGCGGGTGGAAAGCTCCGAGAGCTGCCTCGTTGGTTGAAGATGGGCGCTCCTCCCGCACGCGCAGCTGCGGCAGCCGCCACGCCGCGCACGCCGACGTCAGCGCGTGCCGGTTCAGCACCCAGTACGCCACAGCGTTCAGCGCCGAGTGCGCGTACCCAAGCAACAGCGCAAAGTGCGCCAGTAAAAACGGCACTTGCATGCCGAACGCACTCGCTATCACTATAGCAGCATGCGGACACCAGCACACGGCGAATATCGCCGCGATCCCCATGAGGACGTTGCCGAGCCGCCGCCGGGACCTGAGCGTCGAAGTCTGAGGTTGTGGTCCAAGGAGGCTCGGTTGGAGCTTCTTCTTGGATCTGACGTCACCAACGTCGACGGCATCACGGCGTTCTCTGGGTCCCACGCCGGCGACGATGATGACGTGTGTGGGTCTCCTCATGAGGGGCACGGGGAGGGGTAGCTCTCCGTGGGCTGCTCTCGCAGTCAGGGAGAGGGCAGTGAGCTTCACCCGTACTGCCCAGTGACACTTGGCGACGGCCATGACAGGGAAGCAGTAGGTTAGGAGCGCGTGCGCCGCGGCCAGTGGCGGACATGATACGCATGTTGTTGTGAATGCTGCTGCACCTGAGAGGGAGAGAAAAATCAATTAGCATAATATTATATTTGAAATTAGATGCCGATTATCAATCAGAAGAAGCATTAAGAGATGCCGAGGGTGGCTTTAATTTATTTCTCAAAACGCAACAACATTCAGAGAGAGAGAGAGACGGTCAAAAAGTAAAGGCACCAAGACACAACCTACTCTAGAATTCGGGATTTATCATGTAACAGATAGATATTTAACGTAAAAGGGGAAGATACATTTGATTAATGAACAAGAAAAAGCTAAAGAAATAAACGATTCTATTTAGGGTCCTGCATTCATGAATTTCAATTAATGGTAGTAAAACAATGTCATAAATATATTTACTACGGAATTCCAACAGCCCTTTCGTTGATCTAAGGAAGCCATTTTGGATGCTGTAATTTATATACTGACATGACCGTTAAAATACTCTTTTTATAGTCATGTTACAATTTATAGTTTTTCTCTAGGTGTCGAAAAACCGAAGACTCTTTTCAAGACGTTGTCTCGTTTTCCAAAAGCCCTACATAAGTCAGAAGTTCTGCTGTCAATATTTTAATTAGCTTTTATGTTCGAATCTCAGACTAAATAAAAAACCCAGACATAGCGCTGCGAACAATACAGTGAAGCATGCGCCAAACTAAACCTCGCTCGGGGCATACACCCTCACACGCACACATTTACACCAAACTACAATTAAACTACTGCTCATTACGTGCACACATGTTTACGAAACCCGAAATGTGAGGCCTAACGTCACTGTTAACAGGGCTATGTCTTGGTTTTTTATGTCTGAGGTTCGGATGATTAAAAAATAATGGCCAGATTGACTGATCAGATTTAATGAGAGTTGCGTCTCAGGCCTAAGCTATGGCTTTCCGACGTTTGGCTCCCAGACAGGAGCGGGCTGGGGCTGCCTTGAAGCGGCTCCTGCCCAATCTAGGTGGTCCAAACGCCTCCTGCCGGAGGCTTTACGCGGGGGTCGTGCGGTCCATGGCCCTTTACGGGGCACCGGTGTGGGCGCGTTCCCTGAGGCTGCGGCCAGTCCGCCGGTTGAACGCGTCCCAGAGGGTCATGGCCATTCGGCTAGTCTGGGGTTACCGCACGGTCTCCGGTGAGGCGGCGAGCCTCCTTGCCGGATTGCTGCCGTGGGATCTGGAGGCGAAAGTCCTCGCGCACGTGTGTGAGTGGCGCGAGGAGGCGAAACGCCGGGGCATAACTCCGCTGCCGCGAGAAATCACGGTACAGCGGACAGAGCTCCGGCGGGATCTCATGGCGACATGGAGAGTGCGACTGTCGCAGCCCAGCGCTGGGCTGGTGATGTTAAGTGTTTCCTTATGCTACCATAAGGAAACACTTAACATCACCTAACTGATAAATTTTCCACAAGACTTTGCTTGTCCGTAGGAAATAAACACGTTTTGACTTGAACGCAGAGAATCAACTCAAAACTGCGTGGGGGTTTCTCCCTGGCTCAGAAAAGTCGACAGGTTGTGACTTGCACAAGAAAATAGGGGCGTGGTTATTGTTTAAACCATATATATTGGTGTTATAGTTTTACTCAGGTGAGGTGTACACGCTACCTTAGCTATGGTACAAAACTAATATATATGCGGCCCCTAGGATTGAAAAGTTAGTCCATAAATTGTTCCATCAGATTTTATAATTGTATCCAGCAAGTAGTAACAGTAAAGTGTCATGCTCAATAGAGCCCTGTGTAGTCGCGTGTCTATGGTATTTCAATTGTTTATATTATTGCAATAATTAGTGTTTCGAAGGTAAGATTATTGCCGTAAGTATTATGATTGTATTTTATGTGTATTTTGTTTCTGAATTGTGTTTACGTGCTCTTTTAATATATTTGTGAATACTTGTACTGGTTTAATTTGCATAACGACGATGATAACCCCCGCCTATCAGAGAATAAGCATTGTCGCTGCGCCCTAAGCACAGCATGCAGGTTGTTTGAATATATGTTTCGTGTGCTGTGCTTAACATTTGGTCCTTGCGAGTCGGATAACCGATTGTCCGGGCGTAGTCTTACAAACTAGCGTTCGGAATCGGATTACGCTAATAGGCGAATTAACCAGGTACAATGAGTGAGAAAAGTGCCGTAACCACGCGAAGCAAACTACGCAAAATGACGGAAGAAGCAGACACGCGGCGCAGGGAAGCCGCCACCGCCTCGGACTCAGGCTTACTGTCGGAGGTGCCACCAGGTTCTCCATCAATAGCGCCAACGGTAAGATCAGCGGCTGCCCCCATTATTCCGCTGACCGGGGGTCGAGTAATCGACTATAGTGAAAAGCCGGCAGAGGGCGTATCACGGCAGACAGTCGCACGGTCGCCGCGGAGCAGCAGAGTTTCGTCCAAGAGTAGTCGCAAAGGCGTCGAATTCTTGAGGAAAAAGGCCGAATACGAAGCTGAGCGCGATTTGGTGACCATCAGGGAGAATCTGGTGAAGAAAAGGATGGAGGTGGCTATAGCAGAGATCGAGGCAAATGCTGAAAGTGAGGACTCAAACTCGGAGGTGGATACGACGCAACGAGTAGAAGAATGGGTGAAAACAACGCCCCAAGCGACGCAACCAGAAACGGCGATGTTTACGGCGGCAGCGTCTCGCGCGCCGTCTACGTCGCACGTTCCGCTTGAGGGCAGCGCGCCGTATGAAGCACCTACGATTCAAGATCAAAACGTAAGTAGAGTGAATCTTGAATCTAATATGTACCGTGTGCCGGCTATGTTAAGTGAAAGTAATGTGTCGCATCCGTATAGGAGGAACCCCGTGAGCAATGTGGGGCCTATGCAGACGCCAGCTCATACTGAAGCGGTTAGATTCCGTTTGCCCGATGATTATCCCGCCTTCACCACTCCGGTCGCAAGTGGACCTCGAGTATCGACACTTGAGTCGGTCACACAGCGACAGGGAAATAGCGGAGTGGGGGCTGTAGAAAGGCAGCGACTATCGTCGAGCGATAGAGATAGGAAAATTGATAAGCTGGCGGAGGCGATCACTAACATGGCACGCCCGCACCCGGTACCCAGACAGGCTTACGAATTGCCACATTTTAGTGGTGACGCAGCTGATTGGATTTCATATAGGAATATGTACTGGGACACCACGGAATTGTATAACTTTAGGCCGCATGAGAATATAGCGCGTCTGAAGTCGTCTCTACATGGGGAGGCGAAGATAGCAGTGGAGGACCTGTTACGGTCAGCGAGAGAACCCACTGAAATAATGCGTGCATTAGAAGAAGAGTACGGACATCCAACCGTCATACTTCAATATGCTTTAAAGAAGGTGAGAAATTTACCTAAAGTGTCTGATAGTGGCCAGGAATTAAGGAAATTCTCATCGACGGTAAGGAACTGTGTGTCACTGCTAAAGAACGTCAGAGCAGATGGGTACCTGAATAACCCTCAACTGGTGAGCGAGCTGCTAGGCAAGCTGACACCAGTTCAACGAGCACAGTATGGTGACTTCGCGATGGGCCTGGATAACTCACAGGGGGTGGACTTGAGGATCTCACCCAGCTTGGAAATGCTGTCACAGTTCCTCATACATGTGACGCGTTCTACTTCGTACTACTTACAACCGACTGTGTATGAACCAGAACAGGCTAAATTCCCTGTGAAGCTGCAGCAGACCAGCGGACGGACTCGACCTGGAAACGTGGCACGCCCAGTCACCAACAAGCCGCAAATGACTCATCGTGTGAATACACAGAGCGACGAAGCTACAAGTATCACACAGAAGGAGTGCGTGATGTGCCACGGCAAGCATGTCATAGAAGATTGCGACCAGTTCAAGAAGCTGAATATACAAGAACGCTGGGAACTGGTCCAGAAGAAAAAAGTGTGCTTTAATTGCTTAAAAGCAAAACACACTAAGCAGTTTTGTCGCGCAAACAAGTGTAAAAAGTGCGACTACAAACATCATGTGTTGTTACACGAAGACAGGTCAAAACCAGAATGTGTAACAAACATAGGAGAGTGGCGAGCTACAGCGTTATTGAAGATAATGCCAGTGTCGGTGTGTAACGAAGATAGCGACAACGACCAGTGTTATGCGTTGTTGGACGACGGGGCAACAGTATCGCTAATAGACAGTTCGCTCGCTACTAACCTATCGGGTCCACGTGTGCCACTAACATTAAAGACCGCCGGCGGTCATGCTGTGTCGGACCTTACCTCGCGAGTGGTACAAGTATGTGTGAAGGGCCCCAATGGACAGTGCCATAATATCAAGTGCCGGACATTAGCAAACTTGAACTTGCCTACACAAACAGTGACCTCTTCAGTGATCAACGATAACGCGCACCTGCGCGACTTGGGTTGCGCAGAGATGAGGGGAGCCAAGCCGCTGCTGCTGATCGGGCAGGACAACTGGGAGCTGCTCGTCGGCGGGGACACCCGCCGTGGACGATCCGGTAAGCCAGTTGCCTCATTAACTAAGTTAGGTTGGGTCATACATGGACCATTTAATAACGATAGTAATACCGAAGCAGTGAACTGCACAACAGTTTCCCTACCAGATTTGCATGATTTAGTGAAGTCACAGTTTGAATTAGAATCAATAGGTATTTCTCAAGTAACTCGCAAACATAAGGATGTAGAACGGGCTGTACAGGTGTTAGACAGTACGAGTCAACGCACCCCTGATAAGAAGCAATGGGAAGTAGGTCTTTTATGGAAACAGGACAACATTCTGTTGCCTGATAGTTACAGACAGGCCCGGCAGAGGTTGTATGGTATTGAGAGGCGGATGCGTAAGGACGCTAGTTTCGCTGAGACGTACGCGAACCAGATAGAGCGTCTAGTAGCTGAAGGGTATGCACGGAAGGTGGAAGGCGAGGTAGATAGCTCACCGGTTTGGTACCTACCACATTTCGGAGTTGTAAACCCGAACAAACCGGGGAAGCTTCGCCTAGTCTTCGACGCCGCTGCTACGTCCCAAGGTACGTGTCTGAATGATAACCTACTGACCGGACCCGATTTATTAAATTCATTACTAGGTATTTTAATTAAATTTAGAGTAGGTCCCATAGCGTTCACAGGCGATATAGCTGATATGTTTTTGCGAGTTAAGATTAGGGCACAAGATCAGGGCGCACAGCTGTTTTTGTGGAGAGGCGCGAACGGTGGTAGGGAACCTGATACCTACGCCATGACATCAATGATATTTGGCGCCGCCTCTTCACCAACCACGGCGATTTATATACTCAATAAAAACGCCAATGAGTGGGCTAACGTTCACCCCGAAGCTGTTGAGGCCATTAGAGATAGGCACTACATGGACGACTATTTAGATAGCACGTGGTCCGTAGAGCAGGCCAAAAGCCTGATCGAGCAGGTTGCCAGAATACACGCCTCCGGGGGTTTTATCATACGGGGGTGGGTAACCAACTCGACAGAATTAAGGGAAAAGCTAAAAATAGATATGCCCGATAAAGTCCCGCTCGAGAAGGGAATCGGGATGGTCGAGCGGACATTAGGGTTGACATGGTCGCCCAAACAAGACGAACTGGGATTTGACTTGTCGTTCAAACGGTTACCACCTGAAATAATAAGTGGCGACCTGGTACCCACCAAGCGTCAGTTTTTGAGCGCGATTATGTCAATCTACGATCCCCTCGGCTTTCTCTATCCCTGCGTCATCCAGACACGAATATTGATGCAGAGGATATGGAAGTCGGGGATCCAGTGGGATGAACCTCTCAAGGACCGAGAGGCCAAAATGTGGTTTGCCTGGCTCAAGCATCTAAGCATTTTGACTGAAGTTAAGATACCGCGGTGGTACGGGCTGGACCTCAACAATCTGGAATTACATGTGTTCGGGGACGCCAGCGAACTGGCATACGCCGCGGTCGCCTACCTTGTGGGGTATAACACTGATGGGCATCGAGAGGTCACCATGCTATTAGGTAAAGCGCGGGTGGCCCCTCAGAAAGTTATATCCATTCCTAGGTTAGAGCTTCAGGCAGCGGTACTAGCATGTCGAATAGCGGACACCGCTGAAAAAGAGTTAGGGCTACCAATCAGGCAAAAATTTTACTGGACAGACAGTGAAACTGTACTTAAATGGATAAATTCGGAGGCACAAGACTTCCAAAAATTTATATCGCATAGATTAGCCGAAATAGATAGGTTAACAGTCAGAGGCAACTGGCGCTGGGTCCCCACGGCGGACAACCCAGCAGATAAGGCTACCAGATTGTCTTGGCCTGATGACCATGCAGCGTGGTTGTCGGGCCCCTCGTTTTTGTATGATTCACAGGAGCAGTGGCCAGCATGTCGCGAACCTGAGGCGGCAGAGGCAGACCTCGAGCGCATCCAACGAGTCAACACTGCGGCGGCCCCTGCCGGGCCCTTCCTGGAATACGAGCGCTACTCAACATGGCAGCGCGTGCAGCGCGTTATGGCGCGCACGCTGATTTTCATCGAGCGATGTCGCAAACGAAGAGCGACGTCGGAGCTGCGTCCACATGACTTGGAAAAAGCGCACCTCCACCTAATGAGGTTGTGCCAGAACGACAGCTTTCATCGAGAACGGGCCGCCATCCTGAAAGGGTTGCCCGCACCTGTCGACAGCCGCATCAAGTCATTGGACCCGATGATCACCGACGACGGACTGCTACGAGTACGAGGACGTCTGACTGCATGCGAGGAGCTCACATTCGGAGAAAAACACCCGATTATTCTCGACGGGCGTCACCCTCTGGTAAGGAAGCTCATCGCACACTATCACGTGATGGCTCTGCACGCGAACCACGAGACCGTAGTCAACAATCTACGAGAAACTTACTGGATCATAAAGGTAAGAACATCCGTAAAGACCGTGGTCGCGAATTGCCAATATTGTCGCATCACCAGAGCCAAACCCATACCACCAAAGATGGGTGATCTCCCACTTGCCAGGGTAGAGACCACAAGAAGAGCCTTTGTGCGAGTAGGGGTCGACTACTTCGGCCCAATGGAGGTGGCGATAGGGCGGCGCCGCGAAAAGAGATGGGGAGTACTCTTTACCTGTCTCGCTACGCGCGCCGTCCACCTAGAGTTAGCCGCCACACTAAGCGCCGATTCGGCGATACTGGCTCTGAGGCGCCTGATAGCGCGCCGGGGGCAACCTGCACACCTGTACTCCGACCAGGGTACCAACTTCATCGGGGCCAACACCGAGTCACGAGCAGCCCTGAAAGACCTGGATCAGGATACACTGAGGGACGAGGCCACCAACCGAGGCATCGAGTGGCACTTCAATCCCCCCTCAGCGCCACACATGGGCGGCTGCTGGGAACGCCTGGTCAGGTCAGTGAAGAATGCACTGAGAAGCACGCTCAAGGAGCGGGCCCCTCGTGAGGAGGTCCTTTACACCCTTCTTACTGAGGCAGAGCTGATAGTAAACAGCCGCCCGCTGAGCTATGTGTACGACGATCACGAGCAGCCTGAGGTCCTGACGCCGAACCATCTGCTCCTGGGCACGGCGTCCGGGAGTACACCGTTTGCGCCGAGCAGCTACGAGGACATCGATTCCCGCCGGCAGTGGCGGCGGGTGAACGCGCTCGCCGACATGTTCTGGCGCCGCTGGCTGCGGGAGTATCTCCCGACTCTGCAACGTCGTGAGAAGTGGACAACTAGTGGACCCAATGTGCGCGTGAGTGATGTTGTAGTGATCGTTGACAACAATAGAGAACGAAGTGCATGGACAAAAGGTGTGATACAATCTGTGTATCAGGGTAATGACGGAATCGTCCGTGTTGTAGATGTTAAGACAGCAAACGGGGTCTTGCGTCGACCAGTTGCAAAGATTATTGTGCTTCCCACAGAAATGGATGTAAAGCGGTTGAACCCTCTTACAGGGGGTGGAATGTAGGAGAAGCACCATACGCCTAAACTCCGTTTGCTAATAGTCATAAGTAGCTATAAGAATGTACTAGTAGCATAAGGAAACACTTAACATCACCTAACTGATAAATTTTCCACAAGACTTTGCTTGTCCGTAGGAAATAAACACGTTTTGACTTGAACGCAGAGAATCAACTCAAAACTGCGTGGGGGTTTCTCCCTGGCTCAGAAAAGTCGACAGGTTGTGACTTGCACAAGAAAATAGGGGCGTGGTTATTGTTTAAACCATATATATTGGTGTTATAGTTTTACTCAGGTGAGGTGTACACGCTACCTTAGCTATGGTACAAAACTAATATATATGCGGCCCCTAGGATTGAAAAGTTAGTCCATAAATTGTTCCATCAGATTTTATAATTGTATCCAGCAAGTAGTAACAGTAAAGTGTCATGCTCAATAGAGCCCTGTGTAGTCGCGTGTCTATGGTATTTCAATTGTTTATATTATTGCAATAATTAGTGTTTCGAAGGTAAGATTATTGCCGTAAGTATTATGATTGTATTTTATGTGTATTTTGTTTCTGAATTGTGTTTACGTGCTCTTTTAATATATTTGTGAATACTTGTACTGGTTTAATTTGCATAACGACGATGATAACCCCCGCCTATCAGAGAATAAGCATTGTCGCTGCGCCCTAAGCACAGCATGCAGGTTGTTTGAATATATGTTTCGTGTGCTGTGCTTAACAATTTATAAGATGTATAAATACTGTCTCATTCACAAAATAGTCCATACTAATTCCATGCATAGACACTAATGTCATCTGTCAGTCACCACGAAAGGCGGGAAAAAGTTCAAGGTGAAGTGGCCCTGCACGGAAGGCTTGGTGTGATAGTGAGCCAGTGTAGTGATAATCAGCTTAAATTCGAGATCAAAGGGATTCTCCAATGACTTACTAAGTAATAGCGCCATGATCCACACCGCAACGATTGCTAAATGCGCACGCGCACATAGAGAGGTGCCGCCACGCCGCACCGCGCCGCAACGGTCTGCGGCTATCGCTACCAGGGATAATGTACTGGCTGCCACTGGGAATGACTGTGGACAATATCAAAACTCGTTTATTTATATTAGGCTGTGTGTAGACAGTTAGAAAACTGACACCCAAAACGCCCGCGCTTTGCCACTACTGACACTAACAGTTTGTAATAGGATAAGAAGCTACAGGAAATAATCAATGAAATAATCCCCTGAACTGTCGAATAACCCCATAGGTTTATATCAATATGTGCTCAAATGTCAATCGAACCCATAGGTTCACAACGATTTTGATGAAAATTAAAACTGCATCATTGGATTTTTGAAAAATCTACATTTCTAGCCAGGAATCGAACCCGTTGATTTTGAAAAAAAAAACACTGTATTATTACACCATTCGATAGTGTCGCTAATAAGGATCGAATTCCGGGAAGTAATGACATACGGCAAACTAAAAGAAACAGCTCATTTTTAACAATGTTTTTTTTTCTTCGAATGTTACCTACCTATTAAATCATGATATTGATTGATTCCCTATCAACTCCTGCCGGGAAGCACAGTTAATTAAAACCAAAATTACCTCAATATAATAAGTGACTTGGCAGGGCAGCTCGTCTATCTTCGCTGCTCGGGTAGCCGCTAAGGGAGCGCTGGCTGCGCAGACCAGGAAGTCAGCCGCACACGCACTTAGCATCTGTGGCGTCCGCAGTCGCGAGGCCCCGCCCGACGCAAGCGCTGCCATCAAGCTTACATTGCCTGTATAACGATAAAATAAAACTTAACCTTAAATCACGCGTGTAATCTCCGAAGTGTTAGACAGAGATGTAACGTGCCTGTAGGACACCCACAAGTCCAGTGCAATAGGGGGCGAGCCTATTGTCATCAACAAAATCCAGACTTCAGGTTGATACTGAGTAATTCCTGATTGAAAGACCAACAACACTTTACCCGACCTGGATCAATATTATATTATTAATTTGATATGAAACCTTTGCAGTGCCCTTACAGGGTGCATCTATTAATACTGTGTCATGAAATTTTAATACATGCCTACTAACCAGTGTTTTACATGTTAGCAAATAAGTAAATAAAAAATAAACTTTCACCGCATGTGATATTTTTCATTTCTGAGCAAATTTACGGCCGATATGAGACGAAATCTTAAATCTTTTTGCTATTTGCTGTAGATTTCTTTCGGATTCTAATACTTTCTTCCAGTGGGGGAGTGATAAGTTGGAAACTATTCATTTAGAATTTACACCATTTTCTAGTGTTGGGTAGGACATACAAGAGGCACTTCAAATGTCCCATACAAAATGATTAAATGTCCCAACACCTCAAAAAAATAAATTTGTACCGCTTCACTGTGACATGCAAATGAATGAATCTCGAGCTGGCGAGTGAATGAGTGGTGACGCCTGACGATGCTGACGCGACATGAGGAGTGAGCGAGTGAAAGCAAAGCAAGCGATTGTCGTTGTCGGTCGAATTCGAATGTCGTCCTATCTTCTGTCGCAGACCCTAAAGAAGTAGTTGAGTACTTCTCGTAGGACGATTGAATGAAGTGTAAATGTAATTTGTCTGATGGTGTCATGTAAGTTCGGTCAATCGGTCGGTCGACGAACGGACGAAAGAATTAATTGTCATTCAAATTCACGTCGTAAGCTATTTACTTTATTTTAGGCACAAATATTCGTCATACTTCTCAACTACGATGCGTTTGTTGTAATCATACATGTCCCAGTAATATTATATTTTTCCATATTAACCCTCGTACTTCTAAGCTCAGCTCAAAGCTTGGTATATGTTTTGTGTTAATTAGTTCTAGTTCAAAGGTCCAATGTACTACCTCGCCAAGTCGAATGAGTTACTCATTCATACAAACTCAAAGAAATCGCTAGCGGGCCTCGGCTTAGGGCGTCGCTGGGGGGAGGACAGCAAGATGGGACAGGCTGGATCATATTAGAATGATTATTATTGTCAGGAGAGTTTAAAGCTACTGGCTCAGCTACGCCACCAGCTGGCACTTCATACCCGAGCAAGGGACGGGGGGGAGGACGATTATTACGGGGTCGTCGCGAGGGACCTCGGCGGCGAGGTCGGAATGTCGATTTGTGTTTGTTCCTACGGTCCCTACTGCTCTCCTGGAGAAGAGTTATGGGGTCGTCGGGATCTGAGAGGACAAGCCTAGGGCGGTGGATCTTACTAATACGAAAGGGAACATAGCTAGCCGCCTCGACAACCAGAGGGTTGCGATGGTTGGTGACCGAGTCGAAGAAACGCTTGGAATTGCGTTTCAAGAACTGGGAGATGGTGGGAATGTCGAGATCTACGTGGAGGATTTCGTTCCGAACGAACCAAGGGGCTCTCGTTGCCTTTCGGAGGAAATGGTTTTGGAGGGCCTGCATCCTATGAATGAGGTGAGGTTTTGCGTGCGCAAACACTGAACCCGCATAGGTCATGATGGGGCGAATGCACGCTGTATAAATGCGCAATTTGCACCTAAGTGACAATTTGCTACGTGCATTCAGAACGGAGTGGAGTCTACCGAGAGCGAAAGCGGCGCGCGAACACGCCTGCTTTATGTGCTCAGCGAAGAAGAGGTGGTGGTCGAGGGTCACACCGAGGTATTTGGCTCGCGTCTCCCAAGGGATCGGCTTGCCGAACATGGTGATCGGTCGGCGGGGGAGTCGAGTGCGACGCGGTCTCAGAAAGAGGACCGCTTGATTCTTGTCGGGAAGTTTTTAACGTGGCATCATCCAACCCAATCAAAAGAAGGAGAATCTTAACACCGCGATTCAGAAATCGGCCGCCAATGCACAGCGCTATCTGTTGAGGAATAACGGAACTAGTCTACTTCTAGTCAGTAGTTCTTGTAGTCTTACTTCTTTCGTGTTTACTTTTAGTAGTCAATTGGTAGTAGTAGTTAAATGTAAAATAGTAAATAAATTTTCTTAGCCAGATTTTACACACCCGGACTCCTAAATCGAGCCACGCGGTCCAGCGAGTCAAAAAAATACACGCACCGAGAATTGAAAATCTAGCGCGCGAAAAAGAATTGCCGTGCGTATTACTGGTTGCTGCCTAGTTTTGGTTCTAAGTATTTGCCCTCGGGACAATTGCACCAAATATTTGAAGGCAGGGGATTGCAGAGAAATCAGAAAAAAATGGTGCTTAACAATTCAATGGGTTTTCATTTAGATTACGATCCGACCATTTTGGTGTCTGCCTTTTAATTTTCAAGTTTCCACTGCAGTTTGGAGGCAATGCTTTAAGACCATCCAAACAAAGGGTTATCCCAGGGTTATGAAAACCGGTAGAATGCAAAAGGTGTTAAAAACCGACTCCTGCAGATTGTATGGGAGTTACAACATTGCAAAATCCATTTTCTAAAGGGTGCCAAATCCTGAATCGAGTAAAGTGACAGGCAAATGTAGACAATATTATTTATTTTTTAAATATCCGCTCGTCGCCAATGTTTTAGGTACAGCAGGCTGTAAATCATCACGCGGGCCCAGCGCGGGTTGGTGGCCCAGTGCAGGTTGGTGGCCCAGTGCGGGTTGGTGGCCCAGTGCGGGTTAGTGGGCCAGTGCCGATCTAGTGCGGGTTGTTGACCAATGCGGGTTGGTGGCCCAGTGCGGGTTGTTGGCCCAGCGCGGGTTGGTGGCCCAGTGCAGGTTGGTGGCCCAGTGCGGGTTGGTGGCCCAGTGCGGGTTGGTGGCCCAGTGTGGGTTAGTGGGCCAGTGCCGATCTAGTGCGGGTTGTTGACCAATGCGGGTTGGTGGCCCAGTGCGGGTTGTTGGCCCAGCGCGGATTGGTGGCCCAGTGCAGGTTGGTGGCCCAGTGCGGGTTGGTGGCCCAGTGCAGGTTGGTGGCCCAGTGCAGGTTGGTGGCCCAGTGCGGGTTGGTGGCCCAGTGTGGGTTAGTGGGCCAGTGCCGATCTAGTGCGGGTTGTTGACCAATGCGGGTTGGTGGCCCAGTGCGGGTTGTTGGCCCAGCGCGGGTTGGTGGCCCAGTGCAGGTTGGTGGCCCAGTGCGGGTTGGTGGCCCAGTGCGGGTTAGTGGGCCAGTGCCGATCTAGTGCGGGTTGTTGACCAATTCGGGTTGGTGGCCCAGTGCCGGTTGTTGGCCCAGCGCGGGTTGGTGGCCCAGTGCAGGTTGGTGGACCATTGCGGGTTGGTGGGCCAATGCGGGTTGGTGGCCCAGTGCAGGTTGGTGGCCCAGTGCGGGTTGGTGGCCCGGCGTGGGTTGTTGGCTGGGGTGGGTTGGTGGCCCAGTGCAGTTTGGTTGTCACATACACACTTACCAATAATACCTATGACAGATACGAGCACGTAGAGCGCCACGAGCGCCGCGAGCGTCGTCTCCTCCGCCGCATCCCGCTCCGCATCGCTTGTGTTACTGTACATCACGCAGCATCTTTGAGATCTGTAACAACAGAATAATAGCAATTTGAACAAAATTAGGTGAAATTAAATTGTTCTGTAGGTTTTTTGCATATTTATCACAATTATTTTTTATAAACAAAAATTATATTGTGATTGTTTGTATTTATTATATTTCAATCGAAATGAAAACATATTTTTCAACAAGACACGTCTGTACCTACAAAGTCTTGTAATATGTTGGATGTAGGTCTAGTAAGCGCTGGGATTTATAACATTAAGTCGAAGGAGAACATTATAATATTATTGTATGTCTCCTAAGAACTGCTTACGAGTGAAATATTTTGCATGTATTATAATATACAGGGCGACTCAGAATACCTCTTTTGATCCAGCGGCCCCATATTCTGTTGTGCATTATTAATCATTAGATGAAGTCCCCAACAATGTTCATTAAAGTTTTTGAATGCTTTCGACATGTCAAAGTTTTCTTCATATTTTTGATGGAGTCAACCCTAAATTTGGTTGACCTCTATTCTCTCTTCTTTGATATAGGGATGAATGCGTCAGATAAGACACTTAACACATAATAGTAAAAAGCCTATAATTTTCTTGCATCAGAGAGGCAAGTTGATTTTTTGTTCAAGATTGAATTAAGTCTTGAATACCAGTATGATATGCGAAATACCTACGCAGAGTAGAAGTAGACGTAGCTACATACATCTGCATAAAACTGCAGTTTAAACCCAACTACAAGGTTTTTATAAAATACAAATACCTAGTAAAAAGTTTCATAAAATAAATATTAGCTCCCTATGAAAATTAATTCCATTTGTTTAACAGGTATCTATCCTCAAAAGTAAGATATCGAACGACCTAACTGTTTTCGTTACTCTTTGGTGAAATACATTTTTATAAGAATTAATTGCAGTTTTAATCCTCCGATTGGTAGAAATGCCACCAATATCTTGCAATTTCCTACACTATACTGCACGCCCATTGCTTCCGGCTTTCTTATTGGATATCGGCATCGGTTGAAGAATGCTTCAAATCCGAAAGATTTTTTAAACTGAAATGATTTTGAATGTTATTTAATCATAAAAATAAGATTCAAAATCATTTCAGCTTACAAAAATCTTTTGGCGTGCCGCCGTGCCGCCGCGCGCGTCCTTTGAGCTCGCCGCCACCTTGGAAAGGAAATCACTAAAAGATTCCGTACATGTGTAATAATAACGCGATTCTATTCTAAGACCGGGCAATCTTTTTGGGGTTTTTGGATACTGTATTCGATTATTTTGGAATTAGATTTGTTTCATAATTATGGCAATGTATTTTATTTCTTTATCATTTAAAAAATACAGAAAATAGGTAAACCACTAAGATTTGTAATTAATGCTACAAATACTAGTCAACCTCGATAATACAATTTTAACTGGCCGCTTATCACATCATGGGACAGAAATACCGTAAGCAAAATGTAGGTGCACTGCTATCACTAGGTACAATATTGTTGGAAATCAGAAGCGGATTAGATTTATAAAAACAAAATTTACTTGACCTAATTTAACAGAAATTACAGAACAAATACAATCAAGAAAATAACACAAAGGAATTACTCAAATACGGTAAGAAGAATACAAATCAAAAACTCACGACCTACTCGTACGACGGATGACAGCAGAAAGGGGGCGCGTCTCTTTTTACATCGCTTTTATACCGTCATCCGCCGTACTCCTACCCTCAACCTAATAAATAGCCAACACGGCCTCTCCTGACACCCTGACGTCCACGGCAGGCTTGGTCGACTGATCCAGTTACGGTTTAGTCAATTTCAGGCATATCCAGGCCTTGTGCTGGTTCTTCTCTCAGGTCATCAGGTCTAGTGGACGGTCCTGGTGCTGGCTCGTCTAGTTCAGGCTGATTTTGCGTTGGCGAGGGCTCCAGTTGGTCTTGTATTGGATCTTCGTTTTCAACATCATCATCATTTGCTGAAATCATAATTATCGCAATATTACAATTTAAATCGTGGTGAGTTTGTCACTCACCATGTGTCATTCCTAAATTTGTTATAAAGGTTAGAGTTAGTTTTAGTTGTACTTTTACAAAATAAACTTTATTTGAATGCCCGTGTTCTAGAGTAGAACATAAAAAAAAAATATTTCGCTTAATAAAACAAAATAAACTATTCCATGGGTCACATTTAACTAGAGGTCTCTAGAACACTACGCATTCAGACAACCACACCACAAAACGTAACAACATGCTTAATAAAGAACACTGTGAGCTCACACTGCACAGCGACTGATCGGTTTGCAAGGCCGACCAGCTTCCGAGGTCGTGGGTACACCCCTCTGAGTGTACCACACAGACAGACAAGGATCCAACAGCATCATTCATCAGAATAGATGCAATACCTCCGGATCAGAGAGACCATACAGATCTGAGATTCACCCTCAAAGAAGGCAGAGCATGATTCAGGAGTCCATTCGCCTCCCCAGGGAACCATAAACTGAGCCGCGGCATATGTGGTTTTCCCGTATGATCCAGCCAACAGCCTTAGCTCATAGCGGCCGTGAGGAAGAACACGCACCACTCGATAGGGGCCGCGCATTCCATGGTCAAGCTTGCCCGTGGACTGAGCATACTTAATAACGAACACATGGTCGCCTTCCTGAAACACACGAGCGGGGCGTCTGTCCCGGTTAACATAGGTGTCCATCACAGGCATGGAAAGCTCTGCGTCTTGTGGAGCCCTCTCAGGCTCGACGTGAAGCTGCAGCGGCTCAGGCTCGGCGTGAAGCTGCGACGCCTCGGTCTGGGTCCCGGAGGTACAAGGTTGTGGCTGGAAGACAGACTAGTCGGCTGGCGAGATTAACTCGGCAGTAACAAGAGTAGACTCATCTTCATGGTCTGCATTTCAGGAGTCCACTCTCTCCGCGCCACGGGATCATGTTCTCAGCCGCTGCTTGGGTTGACTTCCCACAGGAGCCAGCCAGGAGTTTCAGTTTATACCGCCCATATGGCAGTATCTTCATCACGCTGTAAGGTCCCCGCATACATCTTGCCCGTTGATTGAGCTTGTTTCCTGACAAAAAAACTAAAGAACCAACTTTAGAGGCTTCCTCAAAGGGTCTTGCTGCTCTTGATTTCGTCGGAGCCACTCTGCTCTTTGACGACCCATTTCACGCAGTGCGTCTCTGTTAGGGCTCGCGCCTTCCAGTGCCACGTCTCGAACTAAGCGTCAAATTAGTGGCGTCGCTGCGTCTATGCCCACTAACAGGTTGAGGGCAGAATACTGCGTGACTCGGCCGTACCTGACCACAACTAAATATGCGACCCAAATATTCGACTTCACAAACAGTAGAAATCGCGGTATCGGTAACAAAAACCTAAGAAAAATTGTTAGTAACAGCTGACAATTGTTATAATTGATCACCAACAAGTGACGTATTCATTGGTATTGACGCGTCAGACTGTACCGTCATAACCCTATCCGAGTTACTTACTGGCCCAGTAAGTTGCTGAGCATCACGTGTACGAACGTACCGTACAGCCTCTCTATTGAGCACGTCAGTTCCCACAATAATTGGCGTATTCATAAACGCGGGTGCTACGATGAATAAATCTACTTCAAGTGTTAAACCGTCGAACTCAATAGGTAAAGTGACAAATAAAGTGCTTTCGATTTCTTGACTTCCCAATCCTCGTAATACGCGAAATGCTGGCTTGTGCGCGCAATTAAAATGTTTCAGCAGCGACGATGATATAAGCGATATGGTTGATCCACTATCGATTAGAACATCCACCGGTATACCCTGAATAACGGCTACTACGACATCGTTATTGCGGGTAATCTTATTTTCCAGACAATAATTAGTTATTTTTGTTGCGCGACTCAGATTTTTGTTTTGCGAAACAGTTATCTATTTTGTGGCCAGGTTTTTTGCAAAAAGAACAAGGTTCAGATTTTAACAGCACTGTCTTGGAGACAGAATAAAATTATTTGAACTACTGGGGTCAAAATTAGAGAGGTAATAATGACTGGTACCTACAGATTTTAACGAATGTATCGCTTCAACAATTTGTTCCGTGCCTGGTCCAGCGGCGGGCTCAATTGATACTGGGGCATGCGAACGCCTCTCAAGTGCCTCTAAACGCGAGAGCGCAGTATTTAAAGAGTCAGAATTTCTCTGCAGTGGCGGCAAAGAAGGCGTACGCACAGACCGTGAATTTCTCTCTCTACGGTCAACATTAGTAGCACGATATGGCGAGTACCTATCACGGCGACATCCTCGATCACGAGAACGGCAATCTTGTCCCCGCGAAGCGGATCGACGACTGCGTATACGCTTAGCATGCGGCGAACGACTGCGCGAGTAGCTACACGAGTGTCGGCCTCGGGAACGCCGATCCGGAGAACGTCGGTTACGCGAGCGTTGATAACGCGGTGTGAAACTACGCGAGTGACTGCGCGAGCGCTGCTCAGGCGATCGAACCCGCGAACGGCTATGCGAATGTTTACCGCCGCGTGAACGTCTTTTCGAAGAACGATTATTACGCTGGCACCTGCTATGCGACTCAGATGAGCGTTGATTACGAGAACGTGAACGTCCCGGCTTATCCATGTTTCAAACTCAGTTATAAACAACAAAACAGAACGTTGATATAAACCTAGTCAACGAAAATGACTATAAAATTATAAAGAATGTAGGTAAGCAAAGAAAGATGTTCAAAACCTACTTAAAAACAACAAAACAAAATGTTAACACAAACAGAGTTAACGTAAAGGATAGTTAACGAACGTAAACACAAAAAGTACCCTCATAAGAGAATGAAATTCGTAACTTTCAAATATTAACGTAGTTTTGTTTTTAAGAAATGGATGAGAACAATAATCAAGATGAAAGTGGGAATGTTTTCTTTATCCCACTTCTGATGTTGGAAATCAGAAGCGGATTAGATTTTTAAAAACAAAATTTACTTGACCTAATTTAACAGAAATTACAGAACAAATACAATCAAGAAAATAACACAAAGGAATTACTCAAATACGGTAAGAAGAATACAAATCAAAAACTCACGACCTACTCGTACGACGGATGACAGCAGAAAGGGGGCGCGTCTTTTTTTTTTTTTTTGTGAATGGCATCTCGTAGTTGACCTAGAGAGGTCGAGACTACTTAACCGGACTATCCTGTGGCTGCCTTAAGAAAAACTCAAAGCCTCCAGCCAGGGGAACCTCCAGCCAGGGGGAGGGGGCGCGTCTCGTTTTACATCGCTTTTATACCGTCATCCGCTGTACTCCTACCCTCAACCTAATAAATAGCCAACAATATTTTATTTTAAAAATAGTACCTATTTATTATCGGAATTCACTTAATATCTTATTGATCCCTAAAATTGTGTACATTTTTATTTTTGTAGGCTAGTTAAGTAATTAGGCATTTATTTCGCTAGTTCACTTCATTCTTTCGAGTTGGATGCATGTCGTCTAGTTTCGCGTTGGATTGCAGTGAATTTTGCGAGGAATCATGACCGAAAATGCGAACAATGAATATTATGACATGATAATGTGTGTGGGTGCGACTGACGGCAGCAGCAAGACAACTGTCTAAGTTCTGTGTACCTTTTGTGTTTGTTGTCCTTATTGTGAATAAGTTCATGTGCTAAAACTATGAGTGTACTTACGTGTACCTACGTGTGTAAAGCTGCGCAGTATTTGAAAAGGAAAATGGTATGTACAAACTTAATAATTACCGTACTGATCATTTCACTCGCGCGATGAGGCAACAGCTTGCCAGGTCAAAGGACGCGACAATACCTACGGCCTGCGGTCATTGATTTATTTGGCTCCGCCTATCTAGGGTTGCTACGACATAGCAAAATTAAAATATTATTTGTATTTTGTAAGAGAAAACCGAAATTATTTAAAGTTGAGATATGACCATGGCGACCTTCCAGAATAACTAATAGTGTATTAAACAATACACTGTTTTCGGTATAACAGGGGTATTTTGAATCACACTGTATAATAATGCTGGCAATATTTTTTAAATAACTATGGATATTGCGCACGCGCAGCCAACTAACTTAATTAGCCTTCCAGTTATCAGCCATAAAAATTTGCGATGTTTATGGACCTAGTGTAGTACACTAGGTCCATAAACATCGCAAATTTTTTTCGCGGCTTGCGTTGCATTTTACCTTTTTTGTAGTAAAATTTTAAAATGTATCGAATTTCTTCATTAGATTCACTCATCTTGACGGTACGAAAAACAAATGAAAATCACACATTTTCCTAATTTGAATTTGGAATTATGTTCTTTAAATTTTAAACTTTCAATGATACCAAAACCAGCCAGATACATGTAGTATAGCCAAAGAGATTTTATTACAAGTTCATACATACTATAATGCGAAAAGACTTTTTCCCCTACCTAATAGATTATAATACAGTGATATTTTTTTATTCAGAAGTATGTATTATGTATATTCTCATATTGTATGTTTTATTTAAATATGGGATGATTTGCAATCGTCAGGTAACTTTTATCTACGGAATATGTTTGACGTTTTGACAGCTTTTGTATAGAAGCTATGTCAAACCGCCATATTTATTCCTTACACAAAAGTTATCTATCTGATGATAGAAAAATTGGCCCTAAGTGAATTTGTTCTACATCTCTTCATAAGCAATTTAATAATATTTTTTTGTTCCTTTCTTCTTGTCTGTTTGAATGTGTGTACATAATCTGTTAAATAAAATTAAAATAAATCCTAACTATTCTAACTTTTAATATTATAAATGCGAAAGTAATTTTGTTTGTTTGTTTGTTACCTTTCCACGCCTAAACCACTGAACGGATCATCCTGAAATTTTGCATATACGTTGTTAGGTGTACAGAAACGGGCATAGGGTACCTTTCATCCCGAAACAATGTTTTGTTCTCGAGGAAAACCACAATAACGTTAAAATGATAATAGGTGGCGCCACGTGTCTTTAGAAACTTTAGTAGTGTGTTAAGAGTTTTTTTTAATTTTTTATTTAAGTACCTAATACATTTTGTGAATCGTAAAGTGTCGATAGACCGGTTTTTCATTCTCCTAACTATTGTAATATTATAGATGCAAAAGAAAGTTGAAAGTTGGGCTTGATACCTTTCACGCCCTAAACCGCTATTCTAAATTACCGCGAGCGAAGCCGCGGGCAAAAGCTAGTTATCTATATTATTAAGTCCATCATAATTCTAATAAAGAATAGGAATCACCAAAATGGCTAGTATTTACCTAGGCATAGCTATCAATTACATGATCTAAGAGTATCTGTCTTTTACATCAATACAATTCTTAGTAGGTAATAAAACGTGACTATAACAAGCACACCCCACGTTAGCCGACTATAAAAGGAAGAATAAAACATCCATTTGTCCGTTATTACAATTGAATGGCGCGTTTCGCCGGCCATTTTGTGTTCTAAGAACAATTTTATTTGCAATCGTTTTGTGGAAACTAATTTTATTCTACCGTTTAGTGCTTACGATTAAGGCGAAAGCTTCAGGTACCTAGCCCGCGAAATTCAAATATTCTTACGTTTTCTGCAATTTGCAAGTCGGTAATAAGTTGTAAGTAGATAAAAATATGATTCACGACCGTAACAAGTAGATAATATGTATTTGAAAAATTATAATAATTAAAGTCATAAATACAACACATTGAGACCAGATAATCCTAATGAATGACTATTTCATGAAATCTTGACATTTAGGATTACCTATACTAACTTAAAGAAATGTATTTACTGATTCTGGTGATAATAACTCTGTAAATATATTATATTTGTTACAGCCGCGAATTATACTTTAATCAACATACAACTTAATACTGACTAGTACATTGCAAAAAAACGTAAGAAAATTAGAGTTACGTCGCCTTTTTTTTGGATGGGAATTCATCAAATAACTTCTCCCGCTCTGGGTGGAGCGGGAGGGCGTGTCAGACTTGTACTGACTGAAACCCACCCGTGTTCCTTCAGTTGCCTGTGCCAGGGCCACGGTAACTCTTTCGAACAACCCGCAACCCTAGCGGGCATCGGCCCTAGCGGACCCCTTCAACTAGTGCTGACATCTCTTGAATTACTTCGCCTAACAGGCAATTTCAATGAGTTTTACTCTAACTTGGATCTATTTGCTTTATCCTTTGAAAAGTTTAGAAGCATGTTGCTTGACAAAATCAAAAATGTATTTGAACAATATCAAATCTCTCTAGTATTCCTTACTGCTGTAATTTATGTGTATTCTAGATTCTGTCCGACTTTTACTTTATCAATATTGTCTTTGTCTTTTAAATGATAAATGATTTTTATTTCTGTAAGTAGGTTTGTACAAACACTTTTACAAGTCAATATATATATTTTTTTAAACTAGATGAGGTCGGCGTTTCCTATCTGACTACTCTGAGAAGAAAGGCCGAAACAAGCTCAGAGGTCACAGTCTCTTATAAAATCCAGACATAATCTTGGTCACTTCATGTGAAGACCATGTAGATTGGTGTCTGAAATGGTCTTTTGAGGAAAGAACCACACAGATTGAGAGGACCTGTCCAGTCAGTGCACGCATTTGTCAGTAATCGCGCAGCTCAACTCAGAACTTAAGGAGCTCAACGATTCGACGAACAATACCAAAGAAAGGACATTGGGGTAGGCCGCATAGATTACTCAAACTGCCAGACCATGATTAAAAATAACTGAGAGAAAAATAAAACAAACAAAAAAAAAGCAACGAGAACGTTGTTGGTTGCATATTTGTATAACTCCTTATGTTCTATTTATTTGTAATAAATAATATGTTGGTCCTTCCGAATAAAATACTGTCTTGCAAATTGCAAAAAACGTAAGAAACCCTACCCTAGCGCTTCCCCCTTAAACATTATTTCAGCGACTTAGGTAAGAGATAGAAATATGAAAAAAAAAACCCTAACACAACCTATCACTTCGCGGATTATAGGCGTAATGTTATGATAATTTAAGTTATGAAACAAAACAACAGAAAAAAATGGATTCCATACATAATAATTTTCATGAGATCAGAGTCAATTTAATACTAATTTCTTTAACAATAATTTTTTATTTACATTTTATCTTTCTTTTTCAACCGAGTGCCTGTCATTAAAAATGTGTTTCATTATTTTGTGTATTATCTATACTTAAATATTTTTTCTTTTTATATTCCTAGCTTCTGCCTGCGACTTCGTCCGCGTGAAAATTCGGCCTTCCCACACCGCGTCGCATCGCACAGCGTTGCCCGCCCACGCGGTTACCGTTCTTTCTGACTTTTTTTCTTTTTGTTCGGCTCCTAAAGGTCATAGCGTAATCTTAAATAGCCTATAGCCTTCTTCAAGAATTGATCTATCAAATGCAAAAATAATTTTTCAAATCCGACTGGCAGTTCTAGAGATTAGTGCGTTCAAAGTAAAAGTTTATTTGTAAAACATAGGTGTTGTAAAAACAGGTGTTAATAATTCATATAAGTACACTATGATTTGCCGATGACTGCGTACACATATGAATAAGTAGTTATGATTTTTAGATAATAATTAACATCATTAATTTAAAGTGAATTCATCAAAAAACAAAATGCCAACAGTAAAAAATAATTAATATAAAATGTACGTCAAAATAAAATGCTTCAGTCAGATAATTATTGTAGAATTAGGTCATAATGTCAAATTAGAATAATATAAAACAATATTTTAGATTAAATTGAAAATGTCTAGTAATAAAAAAGTTAAATAATACATAATGTCATAATTTGTCTGTTAAAAAATCTGAAACACTATAATAACATTTCTGGCTTTTAATTTTTGCTTAAATAAATCAACAAGTAATTTTTTTTAGCTCTTTTGGCAATTTATTATAAACGACTGGTGCCATATGAAAAATAAACTTATACATTAAGGCAGTATTAGTTTTGGGAACACAGAGACGACTTTCATCATTCATACGATTAGAAGCTTCAGATGCCAACACAAAAAGTTGAGGATTTTGTTTCACGAACACAGCTACTTCAAATATGTACAGTGAAGGCAATGGTAGGAGTATACTATATAGTACTCGTACTTCTTGAAGAAAGGTACACAACTCTCGTTCGTCTCGTTCAACAAACAATAAAACAAACTCTTCAGCTGTATTATTAGTATAGCAATAATACAGCTGTATTATTAGTAAAAGCATCTGCTTTTCCTATCCATACTCGTACATAAGCTCACATCTTCTTCTCATGGGAGTAGAGTTTATCCACTACCGCAGTTACAATAACGTGCGATGATCCTTACTTACTCCTTATGTCCTTTGCTCGTGTCCATAAGTGCCAACCAAATAAACACAATGGCGCCGATTCCCTTGTTCACAAACTAAACTAAATTTACGTTCAGTGCATCTTTTTCTTTCTATTTCATTAAGAAAAGGACAAAAGATAAATATTAGTTTAGTCCTGTCAGAGCATTACTTTTCCCGATTTTCCTCTATGGAGTTGAGACGTGGACAATCCGAGCAAGAGAAAGACAGAGGATAGATGCATTCGAAATGTGGTGCTGAAGGCGGATGCTCCGAATACCATGGACAGCCAAACGCACAAATGTGTCTATCCTTTCCCAACTAGATGTCAAGACCCGATTGTCTACAATATGTCTACAGCGTATTCTGACCTATTTCGGCCACATAATGCGAAGGGGAGATAGCAGCCTTGAAAAGCTGGTTATTGTTGGCAATACCGAAGGAAAGAGAGCACGAGGCAGGTCGCCAACACGATGGTCCGACCAAGTAAAGGAAGCTACGTCCTCAAGCAATTTTCAGCAGGTGGTGATGGCAACTTTGGACCGGAGTAGATGGAGGCAGATTGTCCGCTTAAAAGCGTCCAGTGACCATGATCCTCAGTAATGAGGGACCGATTGAAGAAGAAGTCCTGTCAAATTAGTCAGCGTCTGACGTAAATTGACGTATTTTTAGTAGCCAATTTTTTAATCACGTCTAAACTTGTATAAGGAGTAGGCTTAATTTGACAGGACTGAACTAATATTTATCGTCTGTCCTTTTTTTTAATGAAATAGAAAGAGATAGATGTGCTGAACTTAAATTTAGTTTAGATTGTGAACAAGGTAATGGGCGCCATTGTTTTCTTTCTTAAGATTGCCCTCCCGCAAAATAGCGGTTGCTGTCGGACTGCATAGACATGAATTGCAAAATATGAAGCGATTTTATTGTATTTAAAAAAAATCTATTGATTGGACTAAAAAGAAATGACATGAAATCATTCGTTATTATTTTGTAGAGAACTGTATTTTATGAACGCTTTTAATGAAAATTGTAGGCGTAATATGGTAAAAACTAGGAAAATAGACCTGGATTTAGTTTTTTTTTCTTTAGTTCTATAAATCAAAATAGATTTCAGAACAAATTAAATCACTTCTTATGTATTGTAGAATTTGTAGATTACTGTGTATTTTTCCTATCAAAGAGATGCTATAGTTACTGTAAAGGATGAACACAAAGATACTTAGTTTTGCATTTTTTTTTTCGGAGGACAAGCCTTAAAATATAATTATATAATATATTCACACTTTTATGTTAATATTTTCATTTTGAATACGGCTTTATCTGGTTATATTTGAAGATACCATCTTTTACTGGAATAAAATTTTTCCCTGTCATTATTATTCATCCTGCACGAGAACTGTCCCTTGCCTGCCTTAAAGTGTTTTTTGTAACAACAGAGCAATGCCGAGGGAGCACCTTTAGATTCAAGATGCGCCCTACCTTACAAAAATGTGATACAATCTCAATGCGTAAATTGTTTTACGTATTTATTTTTTTAGTTAAGTAATTTTTGTAATATATTTCTCTTATGTGCGCAGTTAAATATTTGTGTTTTTCTCAAACATGCTTGGAATTTCGAGCGTTATTTTAACAACCTTCTTCGAGATAAATCGAAAATGCTTTACTGGTCAAATACATGCAAGCAGCGGCCGGGAATGAAAATCCATATCTGTCGTATTTGGCGGCCGAATAAATTACTATTAAAACTCATGTCTGTCGAGTAATTTAAAAATGGAACGAACATTTTACTTCGACACATGGCAAGCAAGGAGGTAACTTATAAGATTTTATTTTTTCTATTTGGCTTGCAATTAAAGCTGTTTAAAGTAAAAGGAAACAAATGTAAAATTATCGTTGTTCGTCAGTGATTCTGGAATTTATAATTAGTTTACTTAGTTTGAATTTCCACGCATTATTTGAGAAAACTACTATACAAGCCTTAGCCGCAACCAGGCATTTATGAACTCACGTATTCGGCTTCGCTCGGCTTCTTCGGCTTCGCCTCGGCCCGGCCCATATTTTCACGTTCGTCTATTATTGCCACTTTTGCAGGCCGCGTCATTAATGTGTTTATGTAATGTATTATTGACTCTAGTGATTAAAACTTTGTAAATACATATTTGTTACGGTCGCGAATCATACTTTAATCAACATACAACTTGATAGAAACTCGTAAATTGCAAAAAAGTAAGAAAATTAGAATTTCGTGGGCTAAAGAAAGAAAAAGAAAACATGTGTGTTCGGCACATGCCATAAGTGCACACAAGAACCAAATAGAAAATAATAATAATAATATAAGAGATACAAAAACCCACAGGGCTGCATTTGGCGAGCTGATGGGCAGTAGCGACACCATGGACCCTATCTCCCGAGAGAAATCTTGTCCTCATCTCTGGCTTGCCTTTATTGGCCGGCTGGAGTGAACACTGACGAGGAACAGAGCTCCCACCTCTTTCTTGCCTTTATTGGCCGGCTTGAGTGGAGATTCGCAAGAGCAAACGTGCTCGGAGGAAGGAAGTATTCCAGTAAGGTGCTGGTAGGGGTCTTGACTGTACTTCAAGGATTGTCCTCATAGCCGTGGAATACCTCTCCACTCCTCAAGCACCTCAGGAAGTGTTGCCCCCTTGTCGCTACGTCACTATGTACTAGCGGCCGTTTCCGGGGGCCCATTATTGAGTGTGCAAGTCACCCCCTGCCATTTTATCCGTGTTTATATAACATTGGTGTTTATATATATATATAACATTGGTCAGGCAGGGGACATAGTTCTTCCATAGTTCAAGTTACCCAATCCACTTTAGCCACCCAGACCCATAGCCCCATATGTTTTGTTTCCAAGTACAGCAATAGTCCTGCACCAACCGGGGGTTGTCCTTGGGTGCACTTGCATAGTGCATACAGGGATAATCGTAGGTTGGTGCCTCCTCATCATTTAAAATTATCTAAGGGGCCTCTGCGAGTTGGCTTCGGCTCCTCGTACGCCTTCCAAAGGTCCGCGAGCCCAGGGTCCCGAAAAATATCAAAAAATAATAATAAAATTTAAAAAAAAGAAAACAACAAAGAAAAAATAACTTAACTAAAAAGTAAAGCTACCTGAACCCCCTTAAGCATGAACCATTCAGGCAGCCGAAGCCAGCTTTCAACAGGCTATATATATAATATATATAGATCGATATGTATATTAAAATACATCAATGCTATGTTCTGCTTTATTTGCCAAGTTCAGTTCACGTACTAAGTAAGACATTCATTTCATAAATCTATGAATAAGTACAGAATAAGATAAAATTATGTCTAAACACGCTTCTCCTCGCGACTTCGGCCGCGTGGAAGTCAGCTTATTAAATCCTGTAGCATGGCACGCGGTAATAGTGTAGCTTCTTGTCAGTGAAAGATTTTTGTAATCGGATCAGTACTTCCAGCGATTACTTTCTGCAAACAAACAAACAATAGGGATTATGCCTGGATAAAAATAAAGAAATTCTATTTAAGTAGTCTGTCAGTCAGATAATAAAAAAAAGTATTAGACACGTATTTTTTGCTTTATCATATTAATAAAAAATGACTTAGATAACACGCATTAAAGTTGGGGAGTGGGGGCTCGCTACGTCACTTCTACGTATAAAATCTACCAAGACGTGACGTCATGCCACATTTTAACACAATGTATCGCCGTAATCTTTTGATTACGTAAAAAAAGAAAAAATATGTGTCCAATATTTTTTACTATTCTACATGACGGACAAATAAAAAAAAATAGTCATCATCACTATTCTACCTACATCTTAGTTTAGATGTGTTTTGCACGCCTCACAACGCTTCAGCGTGTGAGAGTGCTCTACTCTCGATATGTCGCCTTTACAAAATTTTCCAAAATAAAATCGTTTCTATGCTCTCAATTATAAATGCAATTAGCAGGGAAGTTTCAAAAACTAGCTCAGAGACCTTAAATTATAAAAATATGTTAGGTCTGAAGACCTAATATATTAAAAAAAAAGGTTGTGAAGGTCAGATAGGCAGTCGCTCCATGTAAAATATATTCAGCTGCATCCGGTTAGACTGAAAGCCGACCCCAACATAATTAGGAAAAAGCTAGGCAGATTGAGGCGTGCACTTTTGGATTTTTTTCTATTAGTATTGATTGGTCATTGTTATGTCTGTTTGGGTCAGCTACATATACCTACGCACGGGTAATACATTAACTTTTTTCTGTATGGTTCATAAACCATGAGCAGGGTCCTCATCACTGGTGCTTTTTGAATCTTATTCCAATTTCTCCCATTCCTTTTTGGTAAAACTTGCGTATCCTATAAAAAAAAAGCTCCGCCGCGACAGTGTATCACTGCCGTGACCAGGATTCGAACCTGGGTTACTACGGCCACAACGTAGGGTCCTAACCACTAGACGATCACGGCTACCGGAGCTGGTGATGATGCCTTTCAATACCGCGATCACTTTGCTACGGTAAATGTAACCCTATAAAATTAGAAAGTTTACATAAAATGTAATTTTTGTTACAATCGCTTTGCTTCTTATTTCCGTCGGGTTATACCAAGTGGAGCACTTTCCCTGCCGACGTCAGTGTACCACGTAATTGATGTTGTAATTACGTTAACAAATAATTATGTATTAAGTTTATGCTCAGAGTAAATTAATATTGTTGGCGAAGTATTGTAGATACGAATATACCTTCATTTGTTTGTCGGTGGTATTTTACCAAAACACAGAACAATTATTAACCGACTTCGAAAGAGGAGGTTCTGTATTCGACCCGTATGTATGTATGTATATATATCCGTGATTTTCTCAAAAACTTATGAACTAATTTTGATGATTCTTTCACCAACGTGATCTACATATTTTCAGGAAGGTTTTAGTAAATAATACATTAGGTAATTATTCTAATGTACGAAGTTATATACATAAATGTACTGTCTCCGGCACTTCTAAGCGGATTTTGATGATTCTTCTTTTCTTTCGTCTTGGGCTTATTTTATTGTATATTCAACTAAAAATGGAAAAATAAATTTACTTTAAAAAAAGTAAAAACCGACTTCAAAACTAATAAAAGCTTTTTAGCAAAAAATAAAACCGACTTCCAAAACAAAACACTACCTACAAAGTGAAAAATAACTTTAATTTCGGTAGTCGGTGTCTTGGGTTTTGTATTTTCGTTTTTTGCCACCGACTTCCGAAATTAAAGTTATTTTTCACTTTGTAGTGTTTTGTTTTGGAAGTCGGTTTTATTTTTTGCTAAAAAGCTTTTATTTTTCACTTTTTAGTTGTGGAACCTACCCCACACAAATTCGAATACATAATTGAGCACAATAATTGTAGATATAGCCATGTAAATAACAGTGATAGGAAGTTATTAAAACACCATCACATCATCCACATAAAATAAGTGGGAAATATACGCATTATTGAAGCTAACTCAAAAATTCCCTAAGCTAAGTTAATAAAATTTATATGGAACCACCTCGGAAGTATACCCTATCAAACAAAAAAAGAATTTTCTAAATCGGTCCATCCGTCTTTGAGTAATCGCGTAACAAACATACAAAAAAAAAAAATACAGACGAATTGAGAACCTCCTCCTTTTGGAAGTCGGTTAAAAATGAATAAAATAACTTTCATAAAAATACTTGACAGCTTCTGAAGTCGGTGCTAAGCTAAGGTACATTGAAGAATTGAAGACACCGATTTTATTCGTTTTAGGTTTTGAAATCGGTTTTTACTATTTTAAAGTAAATTTATGTAACATAGGTCTAGCTAAGGCTAGTTGTCTTACTAAGCGGTATCGTGTTACCCAGCAACTGGGTTGTGGAGGTCCGATAGACAGTCCCTTCAAGTAAAATACAGCTGCATCAGCCGAATCGGGTTAGACTGGAAGCCGACTCCAACATAGTTGGGAAAAGGCGGCATCCAGGATGAAAAGTAGTCTTCATAATCTCAATCTGTCTTCATAACGATCGGTGCACTGGTTTAGACGTAACAAGGTCACAGACAGACAGACAGTTACTTACGCATTCATAATATTAGTATGGATAGCTAATTAACACTGGACCTTTTAATATATTATGCCATTTTATTTAAATGAAATAAGAGCTAATCACAAAGTTCAAGATGTAGAGAAGTTCATGAATTATATAATACTAGGTTTTGCCAGCGGCTTCGCCCGCGTGGAGGTCAGAAATTAACCCACGGAAACGTACTACCGGGATAAAAAGTATTCTATGAGTTAATCCATGTTATAAACTACTAGCTGACTCGACAAACGTTGTCCTGTCAACATTTCAATATTTCATACAAAATTCCCATAGAAAATGCACAATCAGTTTTCCCGAATTTTAGAATTTTCCTGAAAGTTTTAAAACATTTTCTTTCATACAAACCTTGTCCTGACAATTACAAACACAACAAAAAAATAATTATCCAATTTGGTGCTGTCGTTCGGAAGTTATGCGCGTACATACATATCGGCGATTCATTTTTATATACGTACCTATATATGTGTATATACGTAGATATGTGAGCCAAATTTCATCGAAATCCTATTAAAAGCATATTAACTAATGATTAAAATATTATAGTTAATTCATGCAAGCCTAGTACTTTTTATTAGGTTTGCTCAGAAATTTTGCACAACTTGTCGTGTCTTAAATTGATATACCTACTATCTTGAATTCATGCAATCCTAGTACTTCTTGTAAGGTTACAGAGGTATTTCTTTCCGACGCGATTTTTTTCCGTACAAACTTTCATCCCCTATTTCACCCCTTTAAAGGTCGTATTTCCAAAGATCCCTTCTTAGCGCACGCCTACGTCATAATCACTATCTATGGGCTAATTTCAGCCCAATCCGTTCAATGGTTTGAGCTGTGTGTTGATTGATCAGTCAATCAGTCAGTCACGCTTTCATTTTATATAAGATTACCAATCTTTGAATTTCTCGTCCTCTCCTCTTAAATTACTCTATTTATTGCTGAAAACTGCATTAAAATCCTTTGCGTAGGTTAAAAGATCTAAGCGTACAGATAGCGGAGCGAATTGTTTTATACTATGTAAAGATAAAGATTATTTGTATTTTTGTTCTGCACAAGTCTCGTGTCGCTGAGATAATTCACTGAGCTGGCAAATAAGGAGATCCTCGTGAGGAAAAACACGGAATAACCACGCACATCCAACTCGACATAGATATTCTACATAACGTAATTCCATTAGGCACCCAGATTATGTCATCATTGCCATGATTTATGTCCGTTATGTCAGATTTTTCTCCCAAATCGCTGTGTTTTGCTCAATGCAATAGGCTGTCATCTTGCTGGCAAGTGGTCGATGTTCTCTTTGATTTAGATTGTTGACGAAAACGCTGCTTGGCAAAACTGACTTGTTACTAAAGGCCAAATGTATGTAAGAACCAGTACTGTAACAACAACACCCTTATAAACCGACTTCAAAAAAGGAGGTACTCTATTCAACCCGTATGTATGTATGTATGTTTGTATGTCTACGATTTTCTCAAAAACTAATGAACCAATTTTGACGATTCTTTCACTAACGTGATCTATATACTTGCAGGAAGGTTTTAGTATTGGTATAGTACTAAGGTAATTATTCTTATGTACGAAGTTATATACATAAATGTCATGTATTACTGGCATTTCTAAGCGGATTTTGATGATTGTTCGTTTCGTTCGTAATGTAATTGTATAGGCATTCAACTAAAAATGTAAAAAGAAATATAGGTACTTAAAAAAAAGTAAAAACCGACTTCAAAAACCTAAAACTAATTAAATAACTTTCATAGTAAAACTTAACCGCTTCTGAAGGCGGTGACTTCAATTCTTCAATTCACCTTAGCTTGGCACCGACTTCAGAAGCTGATAAGTTTTACTATGAAAGTTATTTTATTCTTATATTATTTGACATCTTATATTATTTGACAGGCCAGTAGGCGTGGTTGGTTAAGATATCACCTATCATGCCGCAGGTCGTGGGTTCGATTCCCATCCAGGACAAACACTTGTGTGCATGAACATGTCGGTTTGTTCTGAGTCTGGGTGTAATTATCTATACCTAAGTATAAGTATGTATTTACAAAAAAAAGTAGTAAGTACATGTAGTATATCAGTTATCTGGTTTCCATAGTACAAGCTCTGCTTAGTTTGCATGACTGTGTGGGAATAATGTTCCATGTTGTTATTGATATATATATATATATATATATATATATATCAATAACAACATGGAACATTATTCCCATATATTCCCATATATATTCCCATATATATATATATATATATATATATATTTACATTTCTCGAGACCCTGGGGTCCCGGACCTTTGGAAGGCGTACGAGGAGCCGAAGCCAACTCCCTGTATGCACTATGCAAGTGCACCCAAGGACAACCCCCGGTTGGTGCAGGACTATTGTTGTACGTGGAAACGAAACATATTGGGCTATGGCTCAGGGTGGCTAAAGTGGATTGGGTTACTTGAACTATGGAAGAACTATGTCCCCTGCCTGACCAATGTTATATATTATACACGGATGAAATGGCAGGGGGTGACTTGCACACTCAATAATGGGCCCCCGGAAACGGCCGCAAGCACATAGTGTCGTAGCGACAAGGGGGCAACACTTCCTGAGATGCTTGAGGAGTGGAGAGGTATTCCACGGCTATCAGGACAATCCCGGAAGTACGGTCAAGATCCCTACCAGCACCTTACTGGAATACTTCCTTCCTCCGAGCACGTTTGCTCTTGCGAATCTCAGCTCAAGCCGGCCAATAAAGGCAAGAAAGAGGCGGGAGCTCTGTTCCTCGTCAGTGTTCACTCCAGCCGGCCAATAAAGGCAAGAAAGAGATGAGGACAAGATTTCTCTCGGGAGATAGGGTCCGTGGCGTCGCTACTGCCCAACAGCTCGGCACATGCTGCCCTGCGGGTTTCTGTATCTCTCTTGGTCAGGCTCCTCATCCTAGACTCGTTCCGGCAGAGTAAACTCTACCGGCACAGACTTAAAGTTCGAAGCGCGCAAGCCCCACCACGACGTCAACGTAGAGATACAGCGGTGGGGTTATTATTATTATTATTCGTTTTAGGTTTCTGAAGTCGGTTTTTACTTTTTTTAGGTGCCGTCTGATTATCCATTAATTTTTTTACGTTTAAACGTCTCTTCGGGGATTTTCATTAATTAATTGCTTAGGGATTCCAATTTTGAATTCTTGTGAGATTCAGTAGGCCTAGACAAATGGCATTCGCTTCGGAGCGATTCTATTTCTACAATCGCTATCAACGCATCTCTATGGAAGTCAACGTTGGACGTTGTCAATTCGTTGACGCATGATCACGTGACATTTCAATAGCTTATGTCAACCCCATACATTTTTGGCTTTTCTACTAGCGTAATCGAATGTTACTTTGTCTAGACCCGCAGGTTTTCGAGTTAACGGTTTCCTCTTTTGAATGAAAACTTTAAGGCGGTGCTATATGTAAATTAGGCTGGAACTGAAGAAGTTTAAAACCTTTTTTCTCCATAACCCGTACCATAAAGATCTTTAAAAAAATATATGTTAAACTACACAATAAAACACATGTCCCCTTCACTTTGAAAAAAATAAAAAATAATTTTAAATATCATTAACATACATGAAAAGTAACCCCTGTTTTAGAAATATAAAACCTTTTTTCTTCGAAACTATTAATCGCTAGGTTTTTTTATAGTCATCATGATACTACACAATACAATACCTAGGGAATCCTCGGCTTATTTTTTTAAATAACTTTTCTAATTACTTATAGTCATTATTTTTTACATAAACTTTACTACGTTACGACACTCAATCGCGTGAGCAACCCCTCTGTCGCCTATTAATTTAGTGCGGGACGAGACGCAGTGCTGAACGGACCTGTACCACTTTTTCCCGCATTTTTTCGTTGGTGACAATGCCATTAGAAAGTATTGTAAACAAATACCTACCTACTTATTTTGTTGATTTTAATAGTTTTTGTGTGTGTAAATATTAGAGTAGTTTTTAGTATATAACTATATAGTAATACTACATAGGAAATATTTGTGTTAATATAAGTTTATTTATAAAATCAATATGGGTGACAAAAAAAGACGCACTAAGCGTAATTTGAAAATAAAATACAAGAGGGGAATAAAAAGAATGAAACGGTAAGTAATTTGAGTACCTATCTAACATTTTACTAGTAACCATCAATCAAGCGTTTTGATAAAAAGATATAGGTAGGTACGTATAAGTAATATGCGTACCTAAGCAGGTACCTACCTATCAGCTGCTTATACTTACCTAGGTACCTTTCGTCCCCAGAACGAGAAACTGTTTTTGTTTCGAATTTGCCAACGGAAATTCGTACGTGTTTAATGGCAACAAGGTATAGATTCCAAACGACCGGGCGGTATTACGACACGGCGGCACAGTAACGACATAACGAGCTATAGATTCGCATGCAGTGAATCTATAGCTTGTTACTATTAGACACGTACGAATTTACGTTGGCCGGAGTTTCGCTAGCTAATTTAATTTGACCCTGAATATGTGTCGCAGCTAACTAGTTTATCGTGTTTAGATATCGATACCCATCACGTCTGCGGAGTTTCGCTAGGTAATTTAATTTGACCCTGTATGTGTGTCGCAGCTAACTAGTTTATCATATTTAGATATCGATACCCATCACGTCTGCGGAGTTTCGCTAGCTAATTTAATTTGAACCTGTATGTGTGTCGCAGCTAACTAGTTCATCATGTTTAGATATCCATACCCATCACGTCTGTGGAGTTTCACTAGCTAATTTAATTTGACCCTGTATTATTACTCATCGCAATCAGATTGCTAATACAGGGTAATAATTAGGCCAGCCACATACAGTCGGAATTCCGTCCCGGAATTCCTTTTCGAAATATCGTTTTGGAATTTCGAAAGCAGCAAACCCATACAAAGTCACGCACAGACTACCATGCGTAATTTTGAATCGGAGAAAATTTCGAACGGAGGACTACTTGTACGTGTGTGATAGATCCTTGATCTTGCATGGATTTGCTGCATTCGAAAATTCCGAATCGATGTAACGAAACGGAATTCCGACAGTATGTGGACTTTTTTGTCCATCCTCTTTGGACCCCATGGATGTAACCTGCAGATTGCGACTCTCGGACTACAAGGGGTCGAAAAGTAACGAGGTTGGCGAGTTTCATACGAGTAGGACCCTAAAGTTATAAGCAAATCAAATGACATATTTTAAAATTGGATTAACGTAACCCTTTTATAAGTAAACGTGGATGAACGAATACAATATAAGCTACAATATTTTTTAAAGCCATCAGTATTTCAACTGAATTTTATATTTTACTTTGTTTTAGGGGAACTGAAGAATTATCGATTGGTAGAAGTATTGTAAACATCAGTCATTTTTTAAAATCACTCCAAGAAATATCAAGCCACGGACCATTGGACTGCGGTTTAAAGTCAATAGAAATCGTATGTGAACGTTTGACAGGTTTAATGAATAAATTAAAACTGAAATGTCTTTTATGTAACATGAGTTTTATAATAGAGGGAGACAACACCCCAGAAGAAATTAATTTAAACACATGTGCCGTAGCTGGGGCAATAGCAGCAGGATGTGGACATACGCAACTTCTGGAAATTGCGTCAACTCTAGGACTTCCTGAGATCTCACAAAAATTATTCACCTTTCATATGGATATAGTAAACAAAACGTGGGAATCTGAAGCGTTAAGATCTTTGAACGAAGCTGCTGAAGAGGAAAGATGTGCTGCCGTTGAAGAGGGTAAAGTAAATGCAAAGGGAATACCGATAATTGATGTCATTGCTGACGGATGTTGGGGAAAAAGATCATACAAGAAAAACCACTCCTCACTGTCAGGAGCAGCAGCCATACTTGGTAAACGTAGCAATAAAATATTGTTCATGGCTGTCAAAAATAAGTTCTGCTACATTTGCGCTAGAGCAGAAAATAAAGGAATCTCGACAAACAAATCATATTTGTTATACAAACTATACAGGTAAATATTTTATGTGTTTTACATAAAAATCCTAGTAATATTATAAGTGGAAACGTATTGCTGTTTGTTTGTTTTATAAATTAACTAAACGTAAATGGTTCGCCTTATTATTTTGAAATCAAACTAAATATCTATTATAATAAAAATGGTAGAGGTAACCCATTAGAGAACTAAAGCCGTAATATAGGTTTTGTATACTGAAAGCTACATTATTATACTTTTTGTCTTCATTTACAGGACCATCTACCGGCATGGAGTCAACGATTATTGTCGAGGGATTTAAGAAAAGCATAGAAATGCACAATTTGATATATGGCAGAATTATATCAGATGGTGACGCCAACACATATTCAAAGCTTTTGCATGAAAGGCCGTACGAAAATTTAACAATAGAAAAAATTGAATGCCGAAACCACTTGCTGAGGAATTTTTGCAACAAACTGCAGAGTTTTACAACAGACACGACATTTCTAATACGGTTCATAAAACTCCTAACAAAGAAAAGAATATTAACCATGCGAAAAGTAGTAGTAACTGCAATTGCAAAATACAAGCATACTGATAATGCAATGCAACTCCATGCTGATATAATGCTTGCTGCAGAACATGCTTTTAGCCAACATACCACGTGCAAAGGATAATTTTGTGGCAAACTAGGCGAAATAGAAGTTATTGACAAAGACTTTCATACAAACACTCTGTGCCAAAAAATAAAATTAATATTATCACAGCTAGCGGCACACTCACGCATTTTTTTGCACGATGTCGACAGCAACTCTGTAGAGAGATATCATAGCGTTGTTGCTAAATTCATAGGTGGCAAAAGGATAAACTTTGCTCAAAAATATCAATATCAGATGAGATGTAATACTGCGGCTCTATCATTTAACACAAGAAAACCTTTGAGCATCTTGCATAAATGTATTGTAGGTAGAAGTCCAAAAGGACAAATACATAAATTTGAAATGAACAGAATAAAGCGACAGATAAGACCTAAAAAATATACAAAGAAGAAAAGAAGAACATTGGAAAATCAAAACGCCTCTTCCATCAATTATGGACAGGATTGCGCGAAACCCGATATGTCAAAGGAAATGCTAGAGGAATCGAAAAGAATATTTTTGAAAAATTTAGAGAAGAATGAAGATGAAAGAATAAGAATTGAAACAGGTACAATACTTCAAAGTGAGTCAAGTGAATGGCTCGAACTAAGAAGAAATTAACTGACGGCTTCAAATATCGGTAACGTAATTAAAATACGCAATGACATCAGTTGTGCTAATATGGTGAAGAATTTAATTTATAAAAACCCAATAGATCACGTCAAATCAGTCAAACATGGGCTAGAAAATGAAAGTATTGTTAAAACTCAATTAGAAAAAGAAAAATCGATAAAAGTTAATCCCTGCGGCCTATTCATAGATAAAGAGATCCCATTTCTAGGTGCATCATCGGATGGTATAATAGACGAAAGTACAATATGCGAAATAAAATGGCCATAAGTGCATATAAATTAGGACTGGAAAGGGCAATAGTAGAAAAAAAATAACATTCTATAAAAAAAATAAAGACAATAATAAATTTAGAATAAATAAGGATCACAGTTGGTATTACCAAGTTCAAGGCCAACTCCACATAACAAAAAAAGAAAAATGTTTATTTGGTTTATGGTCGGGAGAAAATAAGGCAATACAAACTGATATTATATTATATAGGGACGACGGCTTTTGGGAAGAAACAATGACAAAAAAAATTAATAACATTTTACACAGAATGTATTTTACCTGAATTAGTTGACCCTCGACACCCACGAAAAATGCCAATTAGAGATCCCGAATATATATGTCGTGCTATTGAAATAAAAAGCAAACGAAGGGAAAACAAAGAAAATCTAGCTAACATGCGTGAACAAAATAATATGGAAGAAATAAATGATGCAGAAGTGTAAGTAGAAATTATTCCCATATCTTCAAAAAGAAACAAAAGAAATGAAAGTGACGACGATGAAGTAAAATACATTGATGATTATAATGTAGAAAAAGCAAATGCAAAAAAATTGTGTTGTAGACAATTAAACTTCTCAGAATTTTGTGACCAAATTGTGTCGGAAAGCTTTTTTTTTATACCGTTAAAGATTATATTGAGGACATAAAGGCTTGGGATTGAGCTGCTCCAAATTTTCTTTTTACTAATTTTTATTTTTGCATACTGAATGTTGACATGAATATTTACTTTGTAAAGTATTATATTATTTTAATTATTGTGAATGTGAATACTATGTGGGTCATTGCTATTTTGTTTGTTTTATTTTTTCTCTCAGTTATTTTTAATCATGGTCTGGCAGTTTGAGTAATTTATGCGGCCTACCCAAATGCCCTTTCTTTGGTATTTTCGTCGAATCGTTGAGCTCCTTAAGTTCTGAGGTGAGCTGCGCGATTACTGACAAATGCGTGCACTGGCTGGACAGGTCCTCTCAATCTGTGTGGTTCTTTCCTCAAAAGACCATTTCGGACACAAATCTACATGGTCTTCACATGAACTGACCAAGATTATGTCCGATCTTTATAAGAGCCTTATGACCTCTGAGTTTGTTTCGGCCTTTCTTCTCAGAGTAGTCAGATAGGAAACGCCGACCAGAACTAGTTTAAAAAAAAACATGATTGACTTGTGAAAGTGTTTGTACAAACCTACTTACAAAAATAAAATCATTTATCTATCATTTATAATTTTGAATGTGTTTTTATTTTGCTTTTGTCAATGAACAAATGAACCTGAACAAATTTAATCCCAACATCAGTCACTGACATGCAATAAAAATGGATCAAAAAATACCATCAAAACCAAAAAAAATGGACCCTGTAAATGGACGACTCTGTATATTATAATTATATGTATATTAATTGATTAGGCCTGCCACATACAGTCGGAATTCCGTTTCGAAATATCATTTCGGAATTTCGAAAGCAGCAAAGCCATACAAAATAAACGAAGAACTACTGTACGTGTGTGATACATCCTTGATTTTGTATGGATTTACTGCCTTCGAAAATTCCGAATCGATATTTCGGAACGGAATTCCGAAACGGAATTTAGTCTGTGTTTGTGGCCGGCCTTATTGAACTAATAAGTTCCAGGCCCACGACCGCTTGTGACTTATAATAAATTGAACTGAGGTCACGGGTTGTATGGGGCCCACAAACCATATGGGACGCATTGTGCTTCATGGACCCCATGAACCTAATATGGCATTTGAGCTTCGTGCAAGCATATGGCCGGCAGATTTGTATATTGCTCAGATTTTCCACTTGATTTATTTTGCGTTTTTTTTTTTTAATATTTGAAGTACTTACAACAACTACTAGTAGTACTTTTAGGTACAAACTTATTCACTTTTATTTATGAACGAAGTCGCGGGGAAAGCTAATAATAATAACTGTCTATATTCTGCCGCCCATCATTACTTATGGCTCACTAGTCTGGTGGCCCAGGACAGACCTGAGCACAACCCGGAAAGATCTCGAAAAACTACAGCGATTAGCCTGTGTGGCAATCACTGGCTGCATGAGAACCGCACCTACGGCCGCACTACAAGCAATGCTTGGACTGCCTCCACTACATCTCATTGTGAGGGAGGAGGCAGCCTTGGCCGCCTTTAGGCTCAATATAACCGGAACCCTGAGCAAATACTCCAGGGTTAAACACATACGCATAAGGGAGGATGCGATCAAAAAACGGCCAATGATGGCATCAGCCTGCGACAGAGCCCCGAAACAACATTATTTTAAAAAACATTACAACATAATACTCACGGAAGAACAGCGTGACCACTCGGGCCCGAACGAGCTGAGGGTTTACACTGACGGGTCAAAGACCGACTCCGGAACCGGTGCCGGAGTTTTCTCGCACGACCTCAACATAAACATATCCAGCCCGCTGGGAATGTTCAACACTGTCTACCAGGCAGAATGTGTGGGCATTATTCAAGCGGCGTATGCCATAGAGGCCAGGAGAGTTACGGACACCCATATACGTATACTCTCCGACAGTGCCTCAGTACTCCAAACCTTAGAGAAAAAATATATTACTTCAAGATTAATACTAGAATGTCACAATGCGTTAGAACGAGTAACGGTATCTAACCGCAACACAGTGACACTGCAATGGATAAAAGGACACAGTGGGTCTTTGGGTAACGACGCAGCGGACGAACTTGCTAGGAGGGCATCCAGTGCGTCAGTCTATGGGCCCGAACCAATCATACCCATCCCCTTCAACCAATTACGCAGATGGCTGCAAGAGATCACCCAAACAAAAGCAGAGGAGTGGTGGTCCTCGGCACCAGGGTGCAGGCAGTCCAGGGAGGCTATGCCAAGCCTGGATGGCAAACTGACCAGGCGACTCTTACGCCTGGATAGGAACGGCCTGCGCCTGATGACGGGGACCATCACAGGACACTGCTCGCTGAACAAACACTTTTACACAATGGGCATAACGGACAGCCCTCTGTGCAGAGCTTGCATGGAGGCTGAGGAAACCGTTCCGCATGTGCTCTTCGAGTGCACAGGCGTTGCCCAGATTAGAACAGAAACCCTCGGGACACCCAAATCTTTAACAGATGTTCTGAACAGACCAGAAGCCGTGACCAACTTCTGGAGGGAGGTGGGCTGGTTGGAATAAACCCCGACGGCCGCTATGGCTCACGCACAATGGTCCACTTGAAGGATTAAGTGCGGAAACCAAACCCAATAACATAGAACATTCTGCCGCCCATTTTCTGTTTTAGTAATATTACAATGAGTTATTAGTCATTAAAAAAATATATTTTCTAAAAATATAATAATTTACACAAGTGTTGTATTTGTTTTTCTACAACATACAAGTTTTTACCTAAAAATGTTCTGCACCACTGCTCTGAAATATGCAACAGGCTACCTATGCGTGCGTCGCGCGTCATGGCTCTGTGGCAGTCAGCGGTGCAAAATAGAATATTAGTGATCGCTTCGCGCGTAATTATAATGAGGGGGTGCGCGGGGCATTCTCGGCGTTAACGCCCATTTGAGCGAGGTCAACGGCGTAATGCCAAGCCTTAAGAAATTGCCCTAAACCGTGACGTGAACTCGTAATTTGTGTTTGTTTCCTTGCTTTAGGCAATGATTTTTCTGTTTTTTTGGCAGACCATCAGCTTTACCTTTGTAGGTAGTTATAAAGGGTCAAATTAAATTAGCTAGCGAAACTCCGATCGATATCTTAACATGATAAAGCAAAAAATTTATTAATTTGATGATTTTTTTTTGGCGTCATCAACCGCAGTGTAGTTGAAATATCAATTTAAAAAAAATACTTTTTTTGTGTAATCTTCATAGACTTGATGGGTATCGATACCTAAACACGATAGAACAAAAAAAAAACAGATTTATCAACTTATACTTCAAGTAACAACACTAGATAACAGCGGTTGACCCCAAAAAAAAGCATCTAATCTTTTTTATTTTGTCTTGTTTAGATATCGACGATGTCTGCGGAGTTTCGCTAGCTAATTTAATTTGTCTCAGTGGCACAGTAGGCCGCACGTCACACGTGTGTATACCTTGAGTTCGCCTAGCTTAGTGCGGAGTTTCTATAGAATAAGAGGCCAACTTATATTGGTATTGTTACCACTAACGTGCCTACCATACACATTTTTCGATTATTTTTGTAAACGATGTATCAACAGTTTTGTCCGATCAGACAAATTGGTAGGTACTGTTATTTGTTTACTGTTGGACCCTTAGACTTATATCTCACTAGGACACCATGGTGGTGCAACCATGGTCGTACTGTCAAAAATGTATAGTTTGTTGAGCAACTGAGCAACTAAGCGGACATGGTGAGATACCCTCTATAGAGCTGTATACTTACTTATCTTTTGTGATATAGTTGCCAGTACGAAACTTGAGCGCTGACCTTGAATTACTTTAAGCGCTTTTGGACCTTACTACTGAGACAATACGTATGTGCAAACCGCCCCCACCACTCCAACGAGCGCTCAGGATTCGTGCCGGCAGGTGTAGTACGACTGGTTGCGCCGCCACCTGTGCCCTAGTGAGATAGGGCCCTTAGCCATATAGTAGAAGTCCATAATTCCATATAGCCTTGGATCAGCCCGTGGTCGACTACACCGGTACTGATACAAGTAATTGTGAAGGTAGAAGTGTTACACGCGGACCGTCAATTTTATTGTTTTTCTCTGTGTTTACACTAGTACCAGCCGGCACTAGTGTAGGCACAGAGGGAGCCACCGGGCTGCTCGGTGAGTTAGCTCACCGCCGCGGTCGCGGATAGGCCACGCCCACCAGCATGCCGAAACCCGGCACGCGCGGCTCGTTGGGCCGCGATGCCGGGTCCCCGGAGGCCCAGCCGGCGTTGGACCGGGCGACGTCGCTGCCGAACATCGGCGACGCGGCGACCGCTCCACCGACAGCTGGGACATCGCAGCGAAGAAGTGAAGAGGAAGAATGAAGAGGGGGGGGAGCGGGTGTTGCAGTAGCTGCCGACCTGCTGGCGACGTCGACGCAAGTGCGCGTTTCGCCGACGCCGCCGTCGAGCCGACAGCGGGAGGTGCCCGTGCGCCCCGCCAGCTTCCGCCCGGTACCAATACAGGCCCCGGGGCCTGTCGCGACGACAAGCCGCGCACCACCACCTGCGCGCGCGGCCGCACCCGCCCGCGCCGCTGCACCCGCGACGTCCACTGCGCGCGCCGCCGCGCCGCCTACCACGCGCACCGCCGCGCCGCCTACCACGCGCACCGCCGCGCCGCCTGTCACGCGCGCCACCGCGCCGCCAGCCGCGCGCACCGCTGCGCCGCCCGCTCCCGCGCCAACCACGCGCCCACGCGCATCCACCGCGCGCTCCGCCGCACCACCGCCGCGCTTCAAGTCGCCGCCCGCGCCAGCCGCACCCGGTCCCCGCTTCTCGCTGGCGGGCCCGGCATCTGTTTCACAGGCGTCATCAGGAAAACAACCAGCGTCGCCGGCGCCCCCCCGCACCTCCGCCTACGACTCGCCCGCCATGCTATCGGCGTGCTCATCGCGTGCGGGATCGAGCATGTCGATCGCATCAGCGGGCTCGGCCGGGTCCGGTCGCGACGACGTATCCCAGGATACGACAGCGCGATCCGGCCCGCGGCCCATCGTGGGAGAAGAAGGTACTCCGCTGGGTTTTGGCTACGAGTTCTCACTCGCCGAACCCAGACCCCAGAGGAAGCATCGCAGGAGGAGCTCCGGCGATACAACTATGGAGGCGAAGCGGCTGGACTTCGGTGAACCAGCGTCGCCAACCTTTGCTGACGCGGTGCGCTCGCCTCCACCGACGCCGACACTGGACACGACAACCGCAGGGGTAAGTGACCTTAATTTACCCCTTGCCCCCACTGACACCATACTACCCCCCGCTACTGCCCCCGGCGCCGCTGCATCGTCGACGAAGAAGCCGGGGAAGAAACCACGCTACCCTCCGTTGGTAGTTGAGAGGCTGCCTAACTGGGCCGCCCACTTCCGGGCCATTAGTGCCAAGCTGGGCCGGCCTCCTAACGCTCGTCCATACGGGGCTGGAGTTCGCTTCACCCCCGACAGCGAGGAGGAGTACCGACTGGTCCAGCGGTACCTGACTGGCCTGGAGAAGGATAGCGGCGTTTCATGGTTCGCCTACTCGCTACCAGCGGAGCGAAACATGAAAGTAGCCATACGGGGCCTGCCTGCGGACACGGACCCAAAGGAGATAGAGGAGGAACTCCGGGCGTTGGGTTACCAGCCGGTGTACGTGCGCCATATAAAGGGGGCGCAAGGACGACCCGGCTGCGTATTCCACGCGATCCTGAAAAAGACCCCCGACGTCCGGGCCATATATGACACCACCATATTTATGTATATGCGTGGTGTCAAAATAGAGGCTTGGCGGGGAAAGCGTGGGCCCGCCCAGTGTCACCGGTGCCAGAAGTTTAGACACAGCTCGCACCAGTGTCACCGCCCGCTCGCTTGTGTGCGATGCGGTGGCGAGCACGCGGCGCGCGACTGCCCGCGCCCGCGGGAAGAGCCGGCCACCTGCATTAACTGTGGTGGCCCGCACCCCGCGTGCAACATAAAGTGCCCCGTTTTCCAAGAAGAAATCAGGAATAAGCGAGCGGGGACTGCCGCCATCACGGCCAATTCACGCCGGCCTCAGGTGGCCACAGAGAGGCCACAAGTGATGCCAGAAGGGCCACAAGGTGCGTCGCTGATGGCGGCGGCCAACGGGCCCACTGAAAGAAACCAAGCCACCTCCTCAGGGCGGAGGAGGAAGAAGAAACGTGGGGGAAAGGGGAGAGGCAAGAAGCCAGTTCCCCCCCCCCTCCCAGGCAACCCAGGAAGAGATCCCTAAGGCCGCCCCTGCCTCAAGCGGGGCGCAGGCTGTTCAAAAGGACAAACCAACTGCAGGCGCCGGCACAGCGCCGCGGCAAATACCCGAACCAAAAAAGTTCGATAATGAAAGGAGTGGCGGCGCCACCGGCGCCAAACCAAAACACACAAAGAAGGAGTTCACAGCCTGCGCCATCAAGCTACTAATGGACTTAATTAAAGCCATTAGGCAGGGGCAAGATGCGGAGACTGTCATCCACGATGGCCTGGCCACCCTTCTAACCCTTTACCATGGCTAGGCCACTGAGGGTGTTACACTGGAATGCCCGCGGCCTTCGGGACAAGGTTGCCCCCCTCCGCCATCTCCTGCGGGAGCAGGACATAGACGTGGCGCTCATAAGCGAGACGTTCCTGGGACCCGAAGACAGGGTTAGGTTCCCGGGTTATCTCGCTTATAGGAAGGACGAAAGGTCGGCTCAGAACGTCCGCTACCGTGGTCTGGCGGTACTAGTGAGGCGAAGAGTCGTGCATCAAGAACTCCCCTTGCCGTCTACCAGCTCATTCTACGCGCTGGGTGTGCAGCTGCACATAGCCGGCGAGGACTTCAACATTTATGCCTGCTACAAGCCGCCCGCGACTCGCTTGAGCCTGCCGGAGTTGCGGGCCCTTGTTAGCTCACAGCAGAAGGCGACCATCCTCGCCGGTGACCTCAATTGTAAGCACCCAGCGTGGAACTCACTACAAACGAATACCGAGGGGAGACGGCTCTTCGCGGACGCGGAAGCCTTCGGGTATACGGTGTCCGGACCGGAGACGCCGACGCACTACCCCGAAAACTCGCAACATATGCCAGACGTGCTGGACATCGTAGTCCACCGAGGGCTACACTGCCAGATCACGCAGCAAGTGATAGACGACGAGTACAGTCAGACCATCAGCCGGTACTCGTCGTCTTATCGGGTATGCCGACCCGACTGAAGCCCACAGCGCCACGTCGACAAACGGACTGGACAGCCTTCGGAGAGAAGCTAGAGACCACCACGCCGACTCGGCCTATCGTTACCTCCGCGGACGTAGATCAGACGGCGGGTGAAATCACTGCTTGCATTCAGAGTGCCTTGGAAGCGGCGACAACACTGCAGCCGGAGGGGAGAGGGCTATTGCCGCCCCTACCGGCGCGCATTAGCAGGATGATCGCCGAGAAGAGGCGCCTACGCAAGCAGTGGCAACAGCTCAGATGCCCGCAAATCAAAAAGCAGCTCAACCGTCTCGCGGAGAAGGTGAAGGCCGAGCTCAAGGCTAACGCCGCCGCGGACTGGGAGGAAAGATTAGACGCCACGACAGACAGCTGGCCGTCTGTACACAGGCTCTGCCGCCAATTATCGAATACCCCAGCCCCGGTGCGCCCGCTGCTCAACAGCGACGGGGCGCTCAAATATGTAGCGGAGGACCGGGCGGTGGTCTTCGCCGAACACCTGGAGCGTCAGTTCCAACCGAACCCGACCAGCGACTACGACCATGTCGCAGCAGTCGAGCAACACCTGGGAGACTACTTCGCAGCGCCGATAGCTCCCGATGAAGACCCTGTATTCTTCTCGCCTGGTGCAGTCAGACGCGCCATCCTACGAACCAAGCCAAGAAAGGCCCCCGGAGCCGACGGTATCACTAATACAGTGCTGCGCCACCTGCCGTACCGTATGGTAGCGGCCCTGGCGCGCCTGTTTACAGCGATACTGCGCACGGGGGTCTTTCCCGCTGCGTGGAAGGAGGGGCGCGTCATCATGCTGCCCAAGGCGGGAAAGAACATACTGAAGCCGGAGAGCTATCGGCCGATCACACTGCTGCCGACAATCTCCAAGGTGTTCGAAGCACTCCTGCTGCGACATCTCCAGCCTCATATCGCGCCGCGACCAGAGCAGTTCGGGTTTCGGGCGGAACATAGCACGACGCTCCAGCTGTCGAGGGTACTGCACCTACTCACAGCTGCGCTCAATAAAAAGGAATGCTCGGTTGCAGTATTCCTCGACATGGAGAAGGCCTTCGACCGCGTATGGCACGACGGTCTGATACACAAGCTGGCCACGTCAGACGCGCCCCGTCGCGTTGTAAAGGTGGTATCTAGCTTTCTCTCCCACAGGACTTTTAGGGTGGTGGTCGACGGTGCGCTATCCAGCGCCCGCCCGGTGCTGGCGGGTGTACCACAGGGTAGCTGTATGTCGCCTGCGTGTTACTCACGATACACGGACGACATCCCCACCACGGAGGAGGCGACGCTCGCGCTGTACGCTGACGACGCCGCGTACATCTCTACTTCGCTCAATGCGAAGCACGCGGCGGTCAAGATGCAGCGCGCCCTCGACCTTCTCCCCGACTGGCTGTCGAAGTGGCGGCTGTCGGTGAACGTGGGTAAGACGCAGGCGATGGTCACCGGGGCCGCGCGACTACCACCACCCCTGAGGCTGCAAGGAGCCGACATCGAGTGGTCGCCCCGGGTCAAATACCTGGGTGTCATCATCGATCGTCGGCTCACGATGGGGCCGCACGTCCGCAAGGTCGCCGCACAGGGTAGGGTCGCCCGCAACCTACTCAAACCAGTGCTCTCGTCCCACCTCCCGGCGCGCGTCAAGTTGGGCGTGTACAAATTGTACGTGCGCCCAATTTTGACGTACGCCGCACCGGCTTGGTTCGCCCTCACGAGCGAGACGAGCCGTAAGACGCTCCGCGCGCAGCAAAATCTTGCGCTGCGGACCATAGTCGACGCGCCTCGCTTCGTGAGGAACAGCGTCCTTCATCGCGACCTCGGGATTGAGAGCCTGGATGAGTTTGCGTGCCGCCTCGCGAAGGGAATGTTCGCGCGTGCCGACGCGTCTGCCTGGCCACATGTCAAGCAGATCGCGCCCTGGCATGCGCGCCCCCCTGACGCGAGGCCCCTTCCCCGCGACCTGCTTGCGGACGATGACCCCATCGCACCGGACTGGACTTCCAAATGAGCCGCCCTCAGTTTACACGCGGCTCATTTGTGACACTGACTCTATACATATACATGAATCTGTTGCGTGGCGCGTGCTAGGTTAATATAGGCGTGTCACGTAGCAAACAACAGACATTCACCTCTATACAGGCACCCAACTCACACGCGTAGTCGCGGCTCTTTTTATGCGGGCGTGCGACTCGCGTATACAAAGGGCGGTGTTACACAGTACAATACCGCCCACACACTCAGAACACGGTCCCTTCTCACCACCCGGGCTCGGCTCGACCTGAAAACGGGGAGGTGAGGGGGGCCATACACCCCTTCTGTAGGAACGTCGAGTCCGTAAATCTGTCGCTGGATGCCATCTGCTGGGCTTCCCCCATGTAGGTGGGGGTCTCACTCGGTAGTGGTTGTCCGCCGATTTACGGTGAAACAAGCGGCGTTGGGCATCAACGTCGTGGCGTGCCTACAGACACAATTTCAGAAACCCTATTCACATGGGCGTGTATGCCGCACGCCCAAACATCCACTCGCCAGTGGCGAACACGATGAGGGGCCCGTAGTTACGGGCCACCGTGTCGCATCCGCGGTCGGGGGGCCATGCCCCGACACTGCACGCCACGCCCCCTTGCGGGGGCGTAGCGACATCTCGACTCTCGCATATAGCCTTATTCAACCATATTGGAAAGCAAACACCAACTGATCATTGTAATAGAACAAAGGGATGATTTGATTGTCTATTTGCATGTCACGTCGAAATCGGATCACAATCAGACATGGCCGCTTCAGTCCTTAATTATTCGAGAACGGAATCGATTGAATTATTTTGTATCTGTCCGTCTTGTTTTAATTACAGCACGCGCTTTTTAGCCAGCTCTCGTTTTTAATTTGACAGAGGTATAAACATATCCAGTGGTTTATTAAAAAATATCTAAAATCTGCCTAGTCTTTTCATAACTAAGTTGGGGTTACGCTACGCTTGCTGCAGTAGACTCGTGGTTGGGTGACCGTCCATTACATATCGAGACTCCCTTCGTGCCTCGGAAAGCACGTGCCGGTCGTCCCTGTCATTCGTAGATTTTTGACAGTCATTACGGGTAGAATCCCAAAAGACTGACCACCAGTCTTACCTAGGCGTATCGTGTTACATAGTAAATGGGTTCTGTGGGTCAGATAGTCAACCCTCCTTGTCAAATACTGGTATTCAGCTGCATCTGGTTAGACTGGAAGCTCACCCATACTTGTGAATAGGCTAGGCAGATTAATTTACACACTTTTCTAAGAAATAACATCCGAAAGAAACAAAGATAAATTAATAATTATTTCCTAACATAATATTAGGACTTTAATAAAATTACTTTATTAACGTATAATGAATTTATTTTCGAATAATTATGAACAAATTAAATGAACATCAACGAAGAGACGGAGGTAACTGGAATTGCTCATTAATATTTTGATGAGTGTATTGCTAATTAGTTTGAAATTAATTAATTTGTCCTCTTTGTAGATTAAGAATTAGGGTAATGATGATTTGCGTATTAAAAAGGGCTGATGGAACACGATCTCCTTTAGGTTTTGTTTTGAAGATTTTTATAATCTCTTTTGAAGATATTTTCCGTTGAATTCCGATTCAGTTTGCTTTGCAATTTTCTTTGTGGTTTTGTTTATGTCTACAGATGCCAGTGTTTAAATGACTCTGGCAGAACACCAGACTAAAGTGATTGCTTGTTGCTCGATTTCGAGAAATCTCAGAATTCGTCTAGTTGGTATGGAAGATAGGATAATGGGCCACGTCAGTCGCCTATAGCTTTTACAGGAATAAATTTTTTATACCATGCAACCTAGTATACTGCCGTTATAAGGAAAAAAAACGTATCTGACTTTTTTTCGAAATACAGTTATTTACATATACGGAATCAGCCAAAAATGGCGCATCTCCCAGTATTTTTACATTGGCGTAAACTTAACGAAAATCTAAAAGACGCATCTGCCTTTGTATTTTGTATTATAGACAGGACCATTTCAATATTTCTGTAAATACGTCATTTTCCCTTACAGTGGCAGTATAGATCTCTAATGCTCGGTTCCTATAAACAAAAACGAATCATTTTGCTTACCTATGGTAGCACTTATACAATATTGTCAAATTGGGGATATAAACAGATTCGTAAGCTAATTTTACCTGTGATAGTTACTTCCATATGGGAGGGTTTACTATGCAAAGCTACGAGGTCTTTGCTTCATTATTGGTATAGATACGAGAGTCTTAATTTTAACCAATAACGGTCCGTAAATTATAGGAATCTGCCATTAGTTAACCGAAGAGCAATATATTCCAAACCGAGAAAAAAAAGTAAAGCGCCAAGGTAAATATAGGTAGTTAAGGATAATTATCCCTTAAATATATACAATTAGTAAGGTGAAGCAAAATATTTATTAGTCCCGAGGGCAGGTAAGACAAATGGAGTGTGCCAGGGAAGACAAAGCATCGAGAAATAAAAAAATACCGACGCATTAGCTTTGAGGAGATTGAAAATTGTTGGAATTCTGGAAAACATAGGTTTAGTAGGCGCTCGGTAATCTGGCACCCGGATTACCCAAATGTCCTTTCTTTGGCATTGTTCGTCGAATCGTTGAGCTCCTTAATTTCTGAGTTGGCCTGCGCGATTACTGATAAATGCGTGCACTGACTGGACAGGTCCTCTCAATCCGTGAGGCTCTTTCCTCAAAAGATCATTTCAGACAAAAATCTACATGGTCTTCACATGAAGTGACCAAGATTATGTCTGGACTTTATAAGAGACTGTGACCTCTGAGATTGTTCCGGCCTTTCTTCTCAGAGTAGTCAGATAGAAACGCCGACCTCATCTAGTTAAAAAAAAAAAAAACGTGGTTGTCGTGTGAAAGTGTTTGTACAAACCTAGTTACAGTACTAAAATAATTTATCATTTAGTTAGAGAGAGGTCAAAGAGATACAACTGAGGTGGCCGACTATTAACAAAAGAAACGCATTAATCGGATGAATGGCCCTCAAGGTTAGTTTCTTTAGAAATGATACATAAGGTATATTAGAAATATGAAAGTTACTTGCCTACCAATACGTATACTAAGAAGAATGAATATTTTGTGAGCCGAAATCACAAGATTCCCCGAAAAATTCCTCGTAAAATAAGATACAAGAAAAATATTCTACCAAGCTGAATCATTTTTCGCAACATTCACGAAATTTGTGCCGTCATGCAAAATATTGATGTTTATATAAAATTTCCATAATCTGTGGCAAGCACTTACTTATAAATAATGTTATACGTAATCTGTGACAACTACTTACTTATCCCTACTGCCAATTTACCACACATGCGTAAAAGTAGAGAATTTCAAAGAAGTTCCATTTTATGATGTCGGTCATAAATTGCGTCAACCCTCGATCGTTTTTGGGTTATACCACGTATGTAGGTAAGTGCAGAAAATCATGAAAGAAGCCCATATCTGACAGTCAAACACATTTTTCAATTTCACATAGTCCTTATCAGTATCTAAGTAAGGTTACACATAGTAGGTTTTGCAGAATAGAGCCAGCAAGAACAGAACCAGCAAGAATAGAGCCAGTAAGAACAGAACCAGCAAGAATAGAGCCAGCAAGAATAGAGCCAGCAAGAATAGAGCCAGCAAGAACAGAGGCAGTAAGAACAGAGCCAGCAAGAATAAATCCAGCAAGAATAGAGCCAGCAAGAATAGAGCCAGCAAGAATAGAGCCAGTAAGAACAGAACCAGCAAGAATAAAGCCAGCAAGAATAGAGCCAGCAAGAATAGAGCCAGCAAGTATAGAGCCAGTAAGAACAGAGCCAGCAAGAATAAAGCCAGCAAGAATAGAGCCAGCAAGAACAGAGGCAGTAAGAACAGAGCCAGCAAGAATAAAGCCAGCAAGAACAGAGCCAGTAAGAACAGAGCCAGCAAAAAACTCCATGGAAGAAACTCACGTCAAAGTTAATACCATGTTCAAAATCATCATCATCTGCCTAGCCTTGTCCCAACTATGTTGTGGATGGCTTCCAATCTAACGAGATGCAGCTGAATACCAGTATTTTACATGGAGTGATTGCCTATCTGATCTCCACAAGCCTGTTACTGGGTAATACGAAACCCCTTGGTAAGACTGGTTGTCAGACTTTCGGGGACAGCAGGGACCAAAGGCTTAACGTGCTTCCCGAGGCACGGAGGGGTCTAGGTATGTAAAGATGGGCACCCATCCACGGACCAACCGCTGCAAGCGTAGTTTAACCTGATCGATCGACCCGTGCGGCTGTTTTATTTATTTAGCCACAAATTCCATCCTAATAAGATGAGAAAATGTTAAAAATATTTTTATGATAAAATGAAATGTTTGTACGTATTTTGGCAACTAATTCTTTATAGCAACAAAGCATTTTGGCAAGTCGTAGCTTGATTGCAACATCCAGACATTTGGCGTGTGCTTGTGTGAGAATTCATTTGGCAACAGCATTTTATAGCTGGATCTTAAAATTGTGCTATTAATCATACATATCTGTCTACAATTGCTACAATCCTGTCATGCACGAGGTTGTGAGTTCAAATCTGGGCAAGTACCAGTGTGACTTTTTGAATTATATATATGTACATATATGTACGTATACGACATTACTGACTTCGATGAAGGAAAAGACGTCGTGAGGAAACCTGGACGTTAATATAATATAATAGGCTTTTATTTGGGTATAAAGTTCTGCTTACGTTTTTAGTTTTGTATTTTGTTTCTGCTTGAGTATAGTTTTCGATTATTTTTTTTTTTGGTATATTGGCGTGTGCTAGCTTACTTATAGCAAATAATTTAATTTAATGTTTTGTATTGCGTAATGTACCTAAATTATTAGGCGCAGTGTTATATAGAATATTTTTTTTTTTTTTAACTGAACAGACAGCTGTGCTGCTGGGGAGTTTGTTGCTCCACTTCTTCTCCCCAGCTAAAGCACTAGGAAGTGGTGAAGGGCGGGCGTTTTGGGGGACTGTCTTATGTAATTTTGACGTTCAAAAAGTGCTGATTCTCAGCCTAGTTTGAATAAATGACTTTTGATTTTGATTTTTTGATTTTGATTTTGATTTTGATAAGTCTTAAATTGCCAACCCATATTGAGCAAGCGTTAATTGTGATCAATGCTCGGGCCTTCTCTATGTGAGAAGAGGTCTTTGTCTTGCAGTGGGACAATAATAGGCTGGAACAAAAGATAGTTAGTTTAGTTTAGTCGGCGTGGATGTCAATACTTATTTGAATCGGATTTTGTTCACAATTTCATAGCTTTTCATTCTTTTTTAGGGTTCCGAACCTCAAAAGGAAATAACGGTACCCTTATAGGATCACTTGTGTGTCTGTCTGTATGTCCGTCTGTCACAGCCTATTTGCTCCGAATCTAATGGACCGGTTACGCTGAAATTTGATACATGTATGAATTTCTGTGACCCAAATACGGATGTTTAAAGTAAATATATGAATTTTGAATATAGGGGTCAATTTTGGGGAGCAAATAAGAAAATTTAAAAAAAGTTGTATAAACTGTACCATGTGACATATCAAATGAAAGGCCTTAGTGTGAGGGTCCCAAATATATTTTTTTATAATTTTGACATAGTTTCTTTTTAAAGTTATTTAAGAAAATAGACGAAATTTGACCATTCCCCTTATCTCCGAAACGGCTGAGCCTAAGGTTTGAAAAAAAAATACAGAAAATAGTTTTATGCCTATAGATTACAGGGAAACTTATAAGAAGTCTATGGTCTTAAAATAACAAGGTAAATCTCTCAATATTGTGCGTACAAACTTTCATTTGCAGTTGGAATGTATGGGAGAACATGTTAAGTTTGTCCTTGGGACAAATTCATCCCAACTACGGAACCCTTCATTATGCGTGATCCGACACGTACTTGGCCGGTTTTTTTGCACATAACCCTAATCCTTTTTCTAAAATAAAAGTAGCCTAAGTTATTTAAAATTGGTCCAGCCGTTTCAGATTACCCGGAACAAACAGGCAGACAGACATACAAAAATTTTAAAAATTGTTCTTTATTATAAGTAGGTACTTTCATATGCATTTAATAAAAACCTGTTAATTTGACATTACAAATAAACACTTACATTTTATTTATATGTATACTACCTAGATAATATCAGGCAATGGCAAACTAAAAGCAGTTGACCCAGCTGGTGATAAATTGATTTATAGACATCTGCTAATTGCTATACCAGAAGATTCGCAGATGAATTTCCGCCCTAGATACAACGCTGAAACGTATCATGTGTCTGCAGATACTATAGCGGCTCCCATACCCTTTTAACCAGGACTATAATATTAGCTATGGTAGTAGAAGTGCGCGCGCAAGTGCTAGTCCCTGAGGTACCTGAGCAGTGAGACGGGGGGAGGTCGACAAAGGCCAAGCTTAATCGGTCAACCAATCTTATCATTTGCGCCCTTCCCGTCTCACCGCTCACGTAGTACCTCAGGCGTTGACTTGCGTGCACACTACGTGTATAGTAGGTACTTCCCCAGACGAGACGTAAAACGACGAGAAAGAGATTCCTCTCCCCCCCGTCCCTTGCTTGGAGAATGAAGTGCCAGCTGGTGGCGTAGCTGAGCCAGTAGCTTTAAACGCCCCGTTCAATAATAATGACTCTAATTTGATCTAGCCTGTCCCATTTTGCTGTTCTCTCCCTAGCGACGCCCCAAGCCGAGGTTCGTTTCCCACAGGGGGAGCCCTTAACGTGTAGTCGCTTAGTCTGTAAGTTTTATGCCCCTGGCTGACTGGTTAAGTAGTCACGGCCATCTCTAGGCCAACTACGAGATGCCATACAAAAAAAAAGACGAGACAGAGAAATAGTTCTTCTACTACTTAACTAAACGTTTGCCTCTTTGCCTAGAGAAGGTATTCTATGTATTTACTTTTAAACTTGGGTATCAGAATTTAAGACCCATTGATACAGAGACAATATCCTGCACTTCCAAGAACATAGAAAAGGTTTTCACGAAGTCTCGTCCAGTGACGTAACGCGAGTCGAAAGTGTCCGAGGTGACATCGACTCGGTAATATTGTAGGGTCACCAAAATAAATTAAAGATAAAAGGAAAGAAATACAACTATGTTGCCAAGCGGTTGATTGACTCTACACATGAACTATCTTTTGGCCCATTTTTAGGCCAAAGAATAAGCATTGCCATACAACGTCGCAATGCTGGCAGCCTTTTGGGCACTTTTCCTGTTGACAGCGATGCGGACTTTTTTGATGCCCTATGATTATCCTCTCCTTTTTTATATACATACATATTATTATTTTAAGACTGTTAGCTTTTAAATTATGTAAATATTGTAGCAATAAAAACATCAATATGGAAACCTTGTTTGAAGTTAAAAAAGGCTGTTAGTTTGACTCGATAAAAAAAAAAACAAAAGGATTTTTGTAGTTGGCACTCTACATTTGTCGTAATAAAAACTTTTTTTAGAAAATATATAATATTTTTTAAAGTTTTTATTTTTCACTTTTTATTTATTTATTTAACCATTTATGCACACACAAATAAACAAACAATAATAAAGGAACAGAAAAATACGTACAAAGGTGATGATTCCTATCGTAGGTAAGAGATAAAAAGGAGGACAGAGGATAAAAGAGATGTAGACACCGTGTGTAACAAAAATAGATAAGAAAATAAAATACATAAAATCTCAAAAAAAAAAAACTTAGCAAATAAAACAAGCTTTTTAGTGGGTCAGGTTTGTAATTTATCTAAGTAACAATAGCCTAATGTCAACTGGCTTTTACGAAATTTTGCTGTTCCCGATGCAGGGACGTAAAATGTTGAGGAGTTCTCCTAGTAATAACCAAGAGAACTGGAGCTGATGGTGAAGCCACCATCACCAAATGCATTGTGACGAGCATACATTGCTTAGCAACCATATTAAAGTAATCGAATCTTCTACTTCCGATGGCCATCTGTGGTCTTCATCATCAGTTCCACTTCACCAAATGCACGAGTTAGTCTAGAGGTTTTAAAAACCAGACACCACATACACGCGACCGTTTAGCCACCCCAGCCGTGAGTGACGTCACGAAAGTCGTAAAGCTCTGGGAATTCTCGTGTTTTTCCAGAAATATTTAGCGTACGAACCGAGTGAAAAAGCGTCCAGCAGGGCGTTCAGCGTTGCGTGCAAATTCACCGAGCGCCGCTAGGCCGTCACTCAGGACACTCGCGAGTGTTTGCATGAACGTCGCACGCCCCGCCCCGCCGGACGCTCGAGTCGAGCGTGCACTCAGGCCGTACCCTTAGTGTGTGACAGTTCTTTAGAAAATGCTTGTAGGTATTTAGAATGGTTGTGTTATGCGAATAAAACAAAAGAATGCATTCTTTTGTTTTATTCGCAGACTAATCATAAAAATTACATTGGCAATAATAAAATTGACGATAATAATAGATTCCAAATTCAAAATATCACTGTTTATAATCAAGCTTTAATCCAAAAAGTATTAATTAACAACCAATGCTACAAATCCAATGAAAATAAAATAGGCTGTTCAAAAATAGAATTTCATGATGACGTCAAACTATGAAAGGAATCTCGTCCAATTTGAAAATCCTTGTATTTGTTCTATGACGAACGTTCGGCGATAAAGATAAATGGAAAAGTTTTGATTGATGTCCCAGTACGCTTCAGTTTTAACCAATACTTAGACTTAACATTATTTGAATAAACTTCATAGACTATGAATTAATATTTGAGTTATTAATAAGTTATTATTTATGTTAAATTGATATGATAGATGAGAAAGCTATTATAAAATGAATTATTAATAATTACCTAACAATTAATTTAACGAAGATACTTTGTCTTCTTAACGTCTAAATTACTGTTAAATCGATTCTATTGAAAGACAGAGGTAAATTAAAATACAATTTTTATTCAGTAGTACTGTTTTTAGGGTTCCATACCTCAAAAGGAAAAACCGGAACCCTTATAGGATCACTCGTGTGTCTGTCTGTCTGTCTGTCCGTCTGTCACAGCCAATTTGCTCCGAATGTAATGGACCGATTAAGTTGAAATTTGGTACACATATGATTTCTGTGACAAACACGGACGTGTAACGTAAATAAATAAATTTTGATTATGGGGGTCAACTTTGGGGGGCAAAAAAGAAAATTTAAAAAAAGTTTTGCAAACTGTACCGTTTGACATATCAAATGAAAGGGCTTACTGTAAGAGTCTTAAATGTATTTTTTTTAATAATTTTAACACTCTCAGCGCCATGTGGTCCGCCGGCCGCCCACATAAATTATTTTATTGCAAGCCAATATGATTTTTTATAACTTATCTCCACAGGCCACGAGGGCGGCCGGCGTTCCACAACTTTCGCGCCTAATTTGTTATTATTATTTGACCGTTAGAAATCTAAGGAATATCACTGCACGCCACCACTGTAATTAGGTCAGTTGGCCGCATGCCGCCCACGCAGCCTGCTGGGAAAGAATTTTCGCGCGCTTTTGCTCCTGCTATCCACGCGTACTCGACATGTCGAGCGACTCCAGCGATCTAGATTATGAACCATCCCCCCTCATTGGATTCTTCTCAATCTGATTCAAACAGTGATGAGTGATGTGATGTCGTCATCGTCTTCCGATGTACCATTGGATCAAAATCCCGCGCAGCGAGCACCAAGGATTATATTCAAGAGCAACCCTATCAGTTAGTTTGCGAAATTTGCCAGAACACACATTCATAAAACAATACTGTATGATCACAGAAATAGACTGGTTCGCAGACGATGTGTACATTGTTACGAAAAGCTTCGAGCTACGGGGTTGTCTGCCATAGAAGCTAGAAATAAAACAAAGAAGGTCAACACTGTATGCCTGAAATGCCCGACTCTACCGAGTGTTTGCGGGGAATGTTACGGACGAATCCACATTCATCTAGAAAAAGATTATTTGTTTTTTTTTCTAGTTGTTTTTTCATTACTTTATTAATTTTCTGTAAACTTAATTTAATAAACAAACGAAACCTTATAAATGTCTTATCAGTCTTTTTTACTCAATTTATTTTAAGCCCTATTGTTAAGTCAATAATGTCCGATTTTGGTCGGATTTTTTTACATGAATAGGTCTTGAAGAGCACTTTTAAATACATTTACTTACTATTCGTTATCTAGCAAGCCAATGACAAAAAACAATATGAATTTGTGGGATAACAGCGGAGCACATGGCCTGCTGACACAGTTCACGGCGTATCCCGCCAGCCGCCCACATGGCTTGCTACAAAATTTAGTTCAATTGTAGTGTGGCCAGCTGGATAAACATATATGCGACCCGCGCGCCGCCCACATGGCCTGCTTCTCTAGAAAATGCTCATATATACATGGCGCTGAGAGTGTTAAAGTAAACCATTTTAAAGTTATTTAAGAAAATAGACGAAAATTGATCATACCCCCTGTAGGAGAAGCACCATACTCCTAGCTCCGTTTGATATTCGTATTAGTTATAAGTAGCTTAAGAATGTACTAGTAGCATAAGAAAGTACTTAACATCACCTAAATAATAAATATTCCACAAGACTATGCTTGTCCGTCGGAAATAAACACGTTGTGACTTGAACGCAGAGAATCAACACAAAACTGCGTACGGGTTTATCCCTGGTACAGAAAAGTCGACAGGTCGTGACTTGCACGAGAAAATAGGGGCGTGGTTACTGTTTAAACCACATATATTGGTGTCGTAGTCGTAATTGGGTGAGGTGTACCCGCTACGTTAGCTATAGAGAAAAAGTAATATATATGCGTCCCCTAGAGTTCCAAAATCCTTAAGACTGGCGACGGATTACAAGCTTAGGGCTCACCAGTAGGTACACACCTCCCTGTCTGACCCGACAGGGAGGGTTACTCATCCCCGGGCACACCCACCCGGGGAGTTAGGCTCTCCGGAGAATTCCTCCCCCCCCCTCCCTCCCCTGCCTCCTCATGGCAGACATATTAGGTCTCCTGTCCTTTGTGAAAAGGGTCATCCTAAATGACCCTTACTTCACCGAGAAGTACGGCTCGGAGCTTGCTGCTCTGCAGCTCCCTTCCGCCCCTCCCAGTTCCGACATCCCCGATGTCGCTCCCCCCTGCCCGACCATCTGCATGGACACCGATTCGGTGTCCGACCGCGCCCCCTCCCCGTCCGACAACGAGTCCGCCTCTGGCTCCGACGAGGAGGCCCCAAGTTCTGAGGCTTCCGCTTCCTCTGCTTCCTCGGAGGACGACGGCTTTACGCCCGTCCTCCGTAAGGGAAGCAAGAAGAGGAAGTTGAAGGGCTCTAAGGCCCCCTGCCCCTCTGCCCCTCCTAAGAAGGCTACGACTGCCTCAGTCCGTGGCCCGACCCCTCCCCCCGCCCCCGCCCCAGCTCTAGCGGCATCCCCCGCTACTGCTGCCCCCGCCTCTCCCCCTGCTCAAGCGGCTTCCCCCGCTTCCGCCCCTATCCCGACCTCTTCATCCTCCTCGCAGGATGCCTCTCTTCGCAAGAAGAAGTTAGCCCCCCCTCCTCCCTTGTTCATTCAGGACAAAGGGAAATGGACCGATGTGTCCAAATGGTGCACCGATCGCAAGATCAGCTATACTAGTGCCCGCAATACCCAGCAGGGTATTAAAGTCCTAGTTCCCTCGTCTCACGACTACAGGGAACTCTCCAAGCTCCTGAGGAGCAGAGGTGTGTCTTTTCACACCTATGCCCTCCCTGAGGAGCGTCAGACCCGAGTGGTAATACGCCGGGTCCCAAAGGAGATCCCTGTAGAGGAGATAAAAGCCGACCTTCAGTCGCAAAATGTCCCGGTGGATGAAGTCCACCGCATGTACCGCGCCAGAGGCGGTGCAAAATATGACATGGTCCTCGTGGTATGTCCACCCACCGAGGGCCATCATCCCATTTTTGGGGTCAGATCGATCTGTTGCCTTACAGGCATTCAGATCGAGAAACCCGATAAGAGCAGCATCGTTGGCCAATGCCACCGATGCCAGCTCTATGGCCACTCGCAGCGGCATTGCCATGCCACACCGAGGTGCGTAAAGTGCCTGGGAGAGCATGGCACGGCAGACTGCCCCCGGCCAAAAGACCGTTCCCTCTGCCCCGACCCACCCAGCTGTGTGCTATGTGGCCTGTCGGGGCACCCAGCCAATTACCGTGGCTGCTCCAAAGCTCCAAAGAGCTCCTCCCCTAAACTGGCCAAGCGTGCCAACGCTCGCCAGCAAAGGGAATGCCCTTCTTTGGTACTCCCCTCAACCGAGATGCCCACGCGACTAAGTCCTCAGAGACCCAGTCCGTGGAATTACCTCAACCACCAGCAGGCCTTCCCTGCTCTGGCTGCTTTCCAGCCTCCCCCTCCCCCCCCCTCTTATCCCGGCTCCCACGGATGCCCGGAAACCCACAGCTCCTCCCAGAGCTGCTGCCCCCGCTCCCGCTGTCTCAGCTCCCGCTGTCTCAGCTCCCCCCCCTCCTCGCTCACCCGCAGGAGCCAGTCAAGGTCTGCCTCTAGATAACTTTAGCGTTATCTCCGGCACGTTCCTGACCTTCATGTCCCCTCGAGCCACCCAAATGGCCACCGAAATCGTGGCCGCTAGGAATGCCTGTGATCTCTTCAGGATCCAGAGCATCTATAATGCGTACCCGGAGATTACGCAAGCTCTGATGGCCTTTACCAAAAAATAAATCAACAATGGATAAAGGCATCTTAGCTAGATTCAAACCCCGTTCCCTCAAGTTAGGTTTTTTCAACGCCAATGGCATTCATAGCCAACGTACTGAGATCGCCACTTTCCTCCGCGATCACCAAATAGACATCCTCTTAGTTCAGGAAACCTTTTTAAAGCCTCGTCATCGAAACCCGTCTATTGCCAACTATCGCATAGTTCGCAACGACAGGACTCGATGTCACCTGGGCGGCACCCTTATCTACTACAAGAGAGGCCTATACTGCATCCCTATAGACCCTCCCCCCCTCTCAGACTTAGAAGTGACTGTCTGCCGCCTAGGCATGACAGGCCACCAACCGATCACTCTAGTATCGGCCTACCTCTCCCCGACCTCCTCAGATAGTTCCCTATCTGCTGACCTTTCCACCCTTTTTGGCTTGAGTGAATCCGTTATCATAGCGGGTGACCTCAACGCCAAACATTCCGCCTGGAATAGTACCAGGACCTCTCGCAGAGGTAGACTTCTGTTCAACCTCTGCTCCCTCCTGAGTTTCGATGTCATCGCCCCGATGACTCCTACTCACTTTCCCCACAACCCTGACCACACCCCTGACGTACTTGATGTGGCGCTTCTAAAGAATGTCAACCTACGGTTGGATTCTATAGAGGCGATACATGAACTGACCTCTGACCACCGACCAGTCGTTGTAAACCTGGCACCCCGCATAGGTCTCCGTGACCCCAGCCAACCCCCTCTCACTCAAAAAGTGACCGACTGGAGGAAAGTAAGCGAATGTCTGAAATCCACCACGTCCCCCCACTTAGACTCCATCCCCGACCACTTTGACTCTATCGCTGACACGACGGCCGCGATCGACTCATTCACAGAACACGTACAATCTGTCCTGGACGATTGTTCAAGGGAAATTCCAGCGATGGAAGACCATCGCTGGAAGTTGCCGGACGATGTGCGTGAGCTGCTGAATGAGAAGAACGCGGCTGTCCGTGCCTACAGCAGCTTTCCCTGCCAAGCGAACAAAGCCCATATGCGCTCTTTACAGAGATCTGTAAAGAAACGCATAGAGGAGCTGCGTAACACTGGCTGGGATAAGATGCTGAGCGACCTAGAGCCTACCCACCTAGCCTTCTGGCAACTCCAGAGGAAGCTCAGATCCCAAGAGACTGCCTCTATGCCCCCCCTTATCCGCCCTGACAAGACCATCGCTTTCGATGATGTCGACAAGGCTGAATGCCTAGCCGACAGTCTTGAGACTCAGTGCTCACCCAGCTCCCAACCAGTAGACCAAGCTCACCTCTCTGAGGTCGACGCGGAAGTCGAACGTAGAGCCTCCCTCCCTCCCGTTGAAGACCCTGATTGTCCCCTGCCCCCCGTCACTCCAGACGAGGTGCAGGACATAATCAAGGGTCTTAAACCCCGTAAAGCCCCCGGCTCAGATGGAATTACCAATAGGGTGATCCAACTCTTCCCCGCCCACCTTATAATGCTCATGGTCACCATCTTCAATGGTGCCATGAGCAACAACATCTTTCCTCAAGCATGGAAAGAGGCCACTGTAATTGGCATCCCCAAGCCCGGTAAGCCCAAGGCTGAGCCCTCTAGCTACCGCCCCATCAGTCTGCTCAATGTGCTCGGCAAAATCTATGAGAGGCTTATTTATAAGCGACTCAGAGACTATGCCGAGACAAAGGGTCTCATCCCTAACGAGCAGTTTGGTTTCCGAACGCAGCATTCCTGCGTTCATCAGGTCCACCGCATCATCGAACACATAAGCGTTGGCTTCCAACGTGGTTTGATGACGGGCGCTGTCTTCTTTGATATAGCGAAAGCGTTCGACAAAGTCTGGCACAACGGCTTATTATATAAGCTCTACCAACTTGGCGTGCCGGATCGTCTCGTACTCATCTTACGAGACTTTTTGTCGAATCGCACCTTTCGCTATCGCATAGAAGGAGCGCTATCCTCCCCCCATCCCATCCGTGCAGGAGTCCCTCAGGGCTCTGTGCTCGCTCCCCTCATTTTCACGCTGTTCACCAGCGATATCCCGAAAAGTAAAAAGGCGCAGTTAGCTCTGTTCGCAGACGACACGGCCATTTACTATTCGGGCAGGGACCAACACCCGATATCTCGCACTCTCCAAACCGCAGTCGATAATCTCGGCGCCTGGTTTAGGAAGTGGAGAATCGAGGTCAATCCCGACAAGAGTCAAGCGGTTCTCTTTCTGAGACCGCGTCGCACTCGACTCCCCCCCCGACCGATCACCATGTTCGGCAAGCCGATCCCTTGGGAGACGCGAGCCAAATACCTCGGTGTGACCCTCGACCACCACCTCTCCTTCGCTGAGCACATAAAGCAGGTGCGTTCGCGCGCCGCTTTCGCTCTCGGTAGGCTCCACTCCGTTCTGAATGCACGTAGCAAATTGTCACTTAGGTGCAAATTGCGCATTTATACAGCGTGCATTCGCCCCATCATGACCTATGCGGGTTCAGTGTTTGCGCACGCAAAACCTCACCTCATTCATAGGATGCAGGCCCTCCAAAACCGTTTCCTCCGAAAGGCAACGGGAGCCCCTTGGTTCGTTCGGAACGAAATTCTCCATGTCGATCTCGACATTCCCACCATCTCCCAGTTCTTGAAACGCAATTCCAAGCGTTTCTTCGACTCAGCCACCAACCATCGCAACCCTCTGGTTGTCGAGGCGGCTAGCTATGTCCCCTCTCTTATTAGTAAGGTCCGCCGCCCCAGGCTTGTCCTCTCAGACCCCGACGACCCCATAACTCTTCTCCAGGAGAGCAGTAGGGACCGTAGGAACAAAAACAAATCGACATTCCGACCTCGCCGCCGAGGTCCCTCGCGACGACCCCGTAATAATGGTCCTCCCCCCCGTCCCTTGCTCGGGTATGATGTGCCAGCTGGTGGCGTAGCTGAGCCTGTAGCTTTAAACTCCCCTGATAATAATAATTCAAATCTGATCCAGCCTGTCCCATCTTGCTGTCCTCCCCCCAGCGACGCCCTAAGCCGAGGCCCGTTCCCCACAGGGGGAGCCCTTAGCGTGTAGTCGCTTAGTCTGTAAGTTTTTGCCCCTGGCTGGAGGCTTTGAGTTCTTCTTAAGGCAGCCACAGGATAGTCCGGTTAAGTAGTCTCGACCTCTCTAGGTCAACTACGAGATGCCATTCATAAAAAAAAAAAAAAAAAAAGTTCCAAAATCCACATTCGACGCTCGACACTCGCCGCGAACGGTCGCCTGCTCCGCACCCGCCGTCTGCGCTCTGAGTCAAGAGTCCGCCCCCCGTTGCGCCCCGCAACGCTCCTCGTAGTCGCCCGACTACTCCCGATCTTCGAGTGATTAATTAAGCAATTAATTAATCGACTCGAAAGTCACACAAGTGCCTTTTTCAAGGCAAATACTATTTCTTAATCCCGCGTGTGTAGCTTCACCAGGCCCCTTCTGGGCAAAACCACAGTTTCGTGGTCCTCGGTGGAAACCTTACGGTGCCAACGAAGCCGAGTGGGGTGTTGACCCAATAACACCCGCCGAACCCCTTCAGGGGGAGGCAGTCAATTGGACGGGTCCCAGAGTTAACCGGCCTTGGGGGATCTCCTAGTCGGCTCTGGTGTACAGTTTTCCCTCCTCAGCTACACACCTAGTGTCTTTAGGGTGTGTCTACACCCTTCGCGCTAGACTGGTCAGGGCCCCGTTCGCACATTAAGACTGGCGACGGATTACAAGCTTAGGGCTCACCAGTAGGTACACACCTCCCTGTCTGACCCGACAGGGAGGGTTACTCATCCCCGGGCACACCCACCCGGGGAGTTAGGCTCTCCGGAGAATTCCTCCCCCCCCCTCCCTCCCCTGCCTCCTCATGGCAGACATATTAGGTCTCCTGTCCTTTGTGAAAAGGGTCATCCTAAATGACCCTTACTTCACCGAGAAGTACGGCTCGGAGCTTGCTGCTCTGCAGCTCCCTTCCGCCCCTCCCAGTTCCGACATCCCCGATGTCGCTCCCCCCTGCCCGACCATCTGCATGGACACCGATTCGGTGTCCGACCGCGCCCCCTCCCCGTCCGACAACGAGTCCGCCTCTGGCTCCGACGAGGAGGCCCCAAGTTCTGAGGCTTCCGCTTCCTCTGCTTCCTCGGAGGACGACGGCTTTACGCCCGTCCTCCGTAAGGGAAGCAAGAAGAGGAAGTTGAAGGGCTCTAAGGCCCCCTGCCCCTCTGCCCCTCCTAAGAAGGCTACGACTGCCTCAGTCCGTGGCCCGACCCCTCCCCCCGCCCCCGCCCCAGCTCTAGCGGCATCCCCCGCTACTGCTGCCCCCGCCTCTCCCCCTGCTCAAGCGGCTTCCCCCGCTTCCGCCCCTATCCCGACCTCTTCATCCTCCTCGCAGGATGCCTCTCTTCGCAAGAAGAAGTTAGCCCCCCCTCCTCCCTTGTTCATTCAGGACAAAGGGAAATGGACCGATGTGTCCAAATGGTGCACCGATCGCAAGATCAGCTATACTAGTGCCCGCAATACCCAGCAGGGTATTAAAGTCCTAGTTCCCTCGTCTCACGACTACAGGGAACTCTCCAAGCTCCTGAGGAGCAGAGGTGTGTCTTTTCACACCTATGCCCTCCCTGAGGAGCGTCAGACCCGAGTGGTAATACGCCGGGTCCCAAAGGAGATCCCTGTAGAGGAGATAAAAGCCGACCTTCAGTCGCAAAATGTCCCGGTGGACGAAGTCCACCGCATGTACCGCGCCAGAGGCGGTGCAAAATATGACATGGTCCTCGTGGTATGTCCACCCACCGAGGGCCATCATCCCATTTTTGGGGTCAGATCGATCTGTTGCCTTACAGGCATTCAGATCGAGAAACCCGATAAGAGCAGCATCGTTGGCCAATGCCACCGATGCCAGCTCTATGGCCACTCGCAGCGGCATTGCCATGCCACACCGAGGTGCGTAAAGTGCCTGGGAGAGCATGGCACGGCAGACTGCCCCCGGCCAAAAGACCGTTCCCTCTGCCCCGACCCACCCAGCTGTGTGCTATGTGGCCTGTCGGGGCACCCAGCCAATTACCGTGGCTGCTCCAAAGCTCCAAAGAGCTCCTCCCCTAAACTGGCCAAGCGTGCCAACGCTCGCCAGCAAAGGGAATGCCCTTCTTTGGTACTCCCCTCAACCGAGATGCCCACGCGACTAAGTCCTCAGAGACCCAGTCCGTGGAATTACCTCAACCACCAGCAGGCCTTCCCTGCTCTGGCTGCTTTCCAGCCTCCCCCTCCCCCCCCTCTTATCCCGGCTCCCACGGATGCCCGGAAACCCACAGCTCCTCCCAGAGCTGCTGCCCCCGCTCCCGCTGTCTCAGCTCCCGCTGTCTCAGCTCCCCCCCCTCCTCGCTCACCCGCAGGAGCCAGTCAAGGTCTGCCTCTAGATAACTTTAGCGTTATCTCCGGCACGTTCCTGACCTTCATGTCCCCTCGAGCCACCCAAATGGCCACCGAAATCGTGGCCGCTAGGAATGCCTGTGATCTCTTCAGGATCCAGAGCATCTATAATGCGTACCCGGAGATTACGCAAGCTCTGATGGCCTTTACCAAAAAATAAATCAACAATGGATAAAGGCATCTTAGCTAGATTCAAACCCCGTTCCCTCAAGTTAGGTTTTTTCAACGCCAATGGCATTCATAGCCAACGTACTGAGATCGCCACTTTCCTCCGCGATCACCAAATAGACATCCTCTTAGTTCAGGAAACCTTTTTAAAGCCTCGTCATCGAAACCCGTCTATTGCCAACTATCGCATAGTTCGCAACGACAGGACTCGATGTCACCTGGGCGGCACCCTTATCTACTACAAGAGAGGCCTATACTGCATCCCTATAGACCCTCCCCCCCTCTCAGACTTAGAAGTGACTGTCTGCCGCCTAGGCATGACAGGCCACCAACCGATCACTCTAGTATCGGCCTACCTCTCCCCGACCTCCTCAGATAGTTCCCTATCTGCTGACCTTTCCACCCTTTTTGGCTTGAGTGAATCCGTTATCATAGCGGGTGACCTCAACGCCAAACATTCCGCCTGGAATAGTACCAGGACCTCTCGCAGAGGTAGACTTCTGTTCAACCTCTGCTCCCTCCTGAGTTTCGATGTCATCGCCCCGATGACTCCTACTCACTTTCCCCACAACCCTGACCACACCCCTGACGTACTTGATGTGGCGCTTCTAAAGAATGTCAACCTACGGTTGGATTCTATAGAGGCGATACATGAACTGACCTCTGACCACCGACCAGTCGTTGTAAACCTGGCACCCCGCATAGGTCTCCGTGACCCCAGCCAACCCCCTCTCACTCAAAAAGTGACCGACTGGAGGAAAGTAAGCGAATGTCTGAAATCCACCACGTCCCCCCACTTAGACTCCATCCCCGACCACTTTGACTCTATCGCTGACACGACGGCCGCGATCGACTCATTCACAGAACACGTACAATCTGTCCTGGACGATTGTTCAAGGGAAATTCCAGCGATGGAAGACCATCGCTGGAAGTTGCCGGACGATGTGCGTGAGCTGCTGAATGAGAAGAACGCGGCTGTCCGTGCCTACAGCAGCTTTCCCTGCCAAGCGAACAAAGCCCATATGCGCTCTTTACAGAGATCTGTAAAGAAACGCATAGAGGAGCTGCGTAACACTGGCTGGGATAAGATGCTGAGCGACCTAGAGCCTACCCACCTAGCCTTCTGGCAACTCCAGAGGAAGCTCAGATCCCAAGAGACTGCCTCTATGCCCCCCCTTATCCGCCCTGACAAGACCATCGCTTTCGATGATGTCGACAAGGCTGAATGCCTAGCCGACAGTCTTGAGACTCAGTGCTCACCCAGCTCCCAACCAGTAGACCAAGCTCACCTCTCTGAGGTCGACGCGGAAGTCGAACGTAGAGCCTCCCTCCCTCCCGTTGAAGACCCTGATTGTCCCCTGCCCCCCGTCACTCCAGACGAGGTGCAGGACATAATCAAGGGTCTTAAACCCCGTAAAGCCCCCGGCTCAGATGGAATTACCAATAGGGTGATCCAACTCTTCCCCGCCCACCTTATAATGCTCATGGTCACCATCTTCAATGGTGCCATGAGCAACAACATCTTTCCTCAAGCATGGAAAGAGGCCACTGTAATTGGCATCCCCAAGCCCGGTAAGCCCAAGGCTGAGCCCTCTAGCTACCGCCCCATCAGTCTGCTCAATGTGCTCGGCAAAATCTATGAGAGGCTTATTTATAAGCGACTCAGAGACTATGCCGAGACAAAGGGTCTCATCCCTAACGAGCAGTTTGGTTTCCGAACGCAGCATTCCTGCGTTCATCAGGTCCACCGCATCATCGAACACATAAGCGTTGGCTTCCAACGTGGTTTGATGACGGGCGCTGTCTTCTTTGATATAGCGAAAGCGTTCGACAAAGTCTGGCACAACGGCTTATTATATAAGCTCTACCAACTTGGCGTGCCGGATCGTCTCGTACTCATCTTACGAGACTTTTTGTCGAATCGCACCTTTCGCTATCGCATAGAAGGAGCGCTATCCTCCCCCCATCCCATCCGTGCAGGAGTCCCTCAGGGCTCTGTGCTCGCTCCCCTCATTTTCACGCTGTTCACCAGCGATATCCCGAAAAGTAAAAAGGCGCAGTTAGCTCTGTTCGCAGACGACACGGCCATTTACTATTCGGGCAGGGACCAACACCCGATATCTCGCACTCTCCAAACCGCAGTCGATAATCTCGGCGCCTGGTTTAGGAAGTGGAGAATCGAGGTCAATCCCGACAAGAGTCAAGCGGTTCTCTTTCTGAGACCGCGTCGCACTCGACTCCCCCCCCGACCGATCACCATGTTCGGCAAGCCGATCCCTTGGGAGACGCGAGCCAAATACCTCGGTGTGACCCTCGACCACCACCTCTCCTTCGCTGAGCACATAAAGCAGGTGCGTTCGCGCGCCGCTTTCGCTCTCGGTAGGCTCCACTCCGTTCTGAATGCACGTAGCAAATTGTCACTTAGGTGCAAATTGCGCATTTATACAGCGTGCATTCGCCCCATCATGACCTATGCGGGTTCAGTGTTTGCGCACGCAAAACCTCACCTCATTCATAGGATGCAGGCCCTCCAAAACCGTTTCCTCCGAAAGGCAACGGGAGCCCCTTGGTTCGTTCGGAACGAAATTCTCCATGTCGATCTCGACATTCCCACCATCTCCCAGTTCTTGAAACGCAATTCCAAGCGTTTCTTCGACTCAGCCACCAACCATCGCAACCCTCTGGTTGTCGAGGCGGCTAGCTATGTCCCCTCTCTTATTAGTAAGGTCCGCCGCCCCAGGCTTGTCCTCTCAGACCCCGACGACCCCATAACTCTTCTCCAGGAGAGCAGTAGGGACCGTAGGAACAAAAACAAATCGACATTCCGACCTCGCCGCCGAGGTCCCTCGCGACGACCCCGTAATAATGGTCCTCCCCCCCGTCCCTTGCTCGGGTATGATGTGCCAGCTGGTGGCGTAGCTGAGCCTGTAGCTTTAAACTCCCCTGATAATAATAATTCAAATCTGATCCAGCCTGTCCCATCTTGCTGTCCTCCCCCCAGCGACGCCCTAAGCCGAGGCCCGTTCCCCACAGGGGGAGCCCTTAGCGTGTAGTCGCTTAGTCTGTAAGTTTTTGCCCCTGGCTGGAGGCTTTGAGTTTTTCTTAAGGCAGCCACAGGATAGTCCGGTTAAGTAGTCTCGACCTCTCTTGGTCAACTACGAGATGCCATTCATAAAAAAAAAAAAAAAAAGTTCCAAAATAGTAGTAGAGGGAGCCACCGTGACGCCCGGTGAGCTAGCTCACCGCCGCGGTCGCGGAGGCCACACCCACCAACATGCCTAAGCCCGGCAAACGCGGCTCGCTGGGCCGCGATGCCGGGCTTAGGCATGCGACTCGCGTATACACCGGGCGGTGTTACACAGTACAATATCGCCCACACACTCAGAACACGGTCCCTTCTCATCACCCGGGCTCGGCTCGACCTGAAAACGGGGAGGTGAGGGGGGCCATACACCCCTTCTGTAGGAACGTCAAGTCCGTAACTCTGTCGCTGGATGCCATCTGCTGGGCTTCCCCCATGTAGGTGGGGGTCTCACTCGGTAGTGGTTGTCCGCCGAGTTACGGTGAAACAAGCGGCGTTGGGCATCAACGTCGTGGCGTGCCTACAGACACAAATTTCAGACACCTCTTTTACATGGGCGTGTATGCCGCACGCCCAAACATCCTTTCGCCAGCGGCGATCACAATGAGGGGCCCGTGGTTACGGGCCACCGTATGGCTTTCGCGGTCGGGGGGCCATGCCCCGACACCGCACGCCGCGCCCCCTTACGGGGGCGTAGCGACATCCCGCAGGTCCAAAATAGTTCCAAAATTGTATCGAGCAAGTTAGTCAAAGCATCTAATGATCAAGTGACATGCTCAATAGAGCCCTGTGTAGTCGCGTGTCTGTAAGTGTCTGTATTATTGCAATAATTAGTGTTACGAAGGTAAGATTATTGCCGTAAGTATTATCATTGTGTTTTATGTGTATTTTGTGTTTCTGAATTGTGTTTACGTGCCTTTTTATTATATTTGTGAATACTTGTACTGGTTTAATTCGCATAAAGACGACGATAACTCCCGCCTATCAGAGTCGAAACATCCCCTAAAGCACAGCATGCAGGTTGTCCTGATATAAGTTTCGTGTGCTGTGCTTAACATTGGTCCTTGCGAGTCGGATAAACGATTGTCCGGGCGTAGTCTTACAAACTAGCGTTCGGAATCGGATTACGCTTATAGGCGAATTAACCAGTGACAATGAGTGAAAAAAGTGCCGTAACCACGCGAAGCAAACTACGCAAAATGACTGAAGAAGCAGACACGCGGCGCAGGGAAGCCGCCATCGCCTCGGACTCAGGCTTACTGTCGGAAGTACCACCAGGTTCACCATCAATAGCGCCAACGGTAAGATCAGCGGCTGCCCCCATTATTCCGCTGACCGGGGGTCGAGTAATCGACTACAGTGAAAAGCCGGCAGAGGGCGTATCAAGGCAGACAGTCGCAAGGTCGCCGCGGAGCAGCAGAGTTTCGTCCAAGAGTAGTCGCAAGGGCGTCGAATTCTTGAGGAAAAAGGCCGAATACGAAGCTGAGCGTGATTTGGTGCACATCAGGGAGAATCTGGTGAAGAAAAGGATGGAGGTGGAAATAGCAGGGATCGAGGCGAATGCAGAAAGTGAGGACTCAAACTCAGAGGTGGATACGACGCACCGAGTTGAAGAATGGGTAAATACAACGCCCCAAGCGCCGCAACCAGAAACGGCGATGTTTACGGCGGCTGCGTCTCGCGCGCCGTCTACGTCGCACGTACCGCTTAGGGCACCGCGCCGTATGAAGCACCTACGATTCAAGATCAAAATGTAAGTAGAGTGAATCTTGAACCTAATATGTACCGTGTGCCGGCTACGTTAAGCGAGAGTAATGTGTCGCATCCGTATAGGAACCCCGTGAGCAATGCGGGACCTATGCATACGCCAGCCCATACTGAAGCGGTTAGATTCCGTTTGCCCGACGATTATCCCGCCTTCACCACTCCGGTCGCAAGTGTACCTCGAGTATCGACACTCGAGTCGGTCACACAGCGACAGGGAAATAGCGGAGTGGGCGCTGTAGAAAGGCGGCGACTATCGTCGAGCGATAGAGATAGGAAAATCGATAAGCTGGCGGAGGCGATCACGAACATGGCACGCCCGCACCCGGTACCCAGACAGGCTTACGAATTGCCACATTTTAGCGGTGACCCAGCTGATTGGATATCATATAGAAATATGTACTGGGACACTACGGAATTATATAACTTTAGGCCGCATGAGAATATAGCGCGTCTGAAGTCCTCTTTACATGGGGAGGCGAAGATCGCAGTGGAGGACTTGTTACGGTCAGCGAGAGACCCCACTGAAATAATGCGTGCATTAGAAGAAGAGTACGGACATCCAACCGTCATACTTCAATATGCTCTAAAGAAGGTGAGAGATTTACCTAAAGTGTCTGAAAGTGGCCAGGAATTAAGGAAATTACGGTAAGGAACTGTGTGTCACTGCTAAAGAACGTCAGAGCAGATGGGTACCTGAATAACCCTCAACTAGTGAGCGAGCTGCTAAGCAAGCTGACACCAGTTCAACGAGCACAGTATGGTGACTTCGCGATGGGCCTGGATAACTCACAGGGGGTGGACTTGAGGATCTCACCCAGCTTGGAAATGCTGTCACGGTTTCTCATACACGTGTCGCGTTCTACTTCATACTACCTACAACCGACTGTGTATGAACCAGAACAGGCTAAACTCCCTGTGAAGCTGCAGCAGACCAGCGGACGAACTCGACCTGGAAACACGGCACGCCCAGTCACCAACAAGCCGCAAATGACACATCGTGTGAATACACAGAGCGACGAAGCTACGAGTATCACACAGAAGGAATGCGTGATGTGCCACGACAAGCATGTCATAGAAGATTGCGACCAGTTCAAGAAGCTGAATATCCAAGAACGCTGGGAACTGATCAAGAAGAAAAAAGTGTGCTTTAATTGCTTAAAAGCAAAACACACGAAACAGTTTTGTCGCGCGAAAAAGTGCAAAAAGTGCGACTACAAACATCATGTGTTGTTACACGAGGACAGGTCAAAACCAGAATGTGTAACAAACATAGGAGAGTGGCGAGCCACAGCGTTATTGAAGATAGTGCCAGTGTCAGTGTGTAACGAAGATAGCGACAACGACCAGTGTTATGCGTTGTTGGACGACGGGGCAACAGTATCGCTAATAGACAGTTCGCTCGCTACTAACCTATCGGGCCCACGTGTGCCACTAATGTTAAAGACCGCGGGTGGTCATGCTGTGTCGGACCTTACCTCGCGAGTGGTACAAGTATACGTGTGAAGGGCCCCAATGGACAGTGCCATAATATCAAGTGCCGGACATTAGTGAACTTGAACTTGCCTACACAAACAGTGACCTCTTCAGTGATCAACGATAACGCGCACCTGCGCGACTTGGGTTGCGCAGAGATGAGGGGAGCCAAGCCGCTGCTGCTGATCGGGCAGGACAATTGGGAGCTGCTCGTTGGCGGGGACACCCGCCGTGGACGATCCGGTAAGCCAGTTGCCTCACTTACTAAATTAGGTTGGGTCATACATGGACCATTTAATAACGCCAGTAGTACCGAAGCAGTGAACTGCACAACAGTTTCCCTCCCAGATTTGCATGATTTAGTAAAGTCACAGTTTGAGTTAGAATCGATAGGCATTTCTCAAGTAGGGTTACTTGCAAACATAAGGATGTAGAACGGGCTGTACAGGTGTTAGACAGTACGAGTCAACGCACCCCTGATAAGACGCAATGGGAAGTAGGTCTTTTATGGAAGCAGGACAACATTCTGTTGCCTGATAGTTACAGACAGGCCCGGCAGAGGTTATATGGTATCGAGAGGCGGATGCGTAAGGACACTCGTTTCGCAGAGACGTACGCGAACCAGATAGAGCGTCTAGTAGCTGAAGGGTATACACGGAAGGTAGAAGGCGAGGTAGATAGCTCACCGGTTTGGTACCTACCACATTTCGGTGTTGTAAACCCGAACAAACCAGGGAAGCTTCGCCTAGTCTTCGACGCGGCTGCTACGTCCCAAGGTACGTGTTTGAATGATAACCTACTGACCGGACCCGATCTATTAAATTCATTACTAGGTATTTTGATTAAATTTAGAGTAGGTCCCATAGCGTTCTCAGGCGATATAGCTGATATGTTTTTGCGAGTTAAGATTAGGGCACAAGATCAGGGCGCACAGCTGTTCTTGTGGAGAGGCGCGAACGATGGTAGGGAACCTGATACCTACGCCATGACATCGATGATATTCGGCGCCGCCTCTTCACCAACCACGGCGATATATATACTCAATAAAAACGCCAATGAGTGGGTTAACGTTCACCCCGAAGCTGTTGAGGCCATAAGAGATAAGCACTACATGGACGACTATTTAGATAGCACGTAGTCCGTAGAGCAGGCCAACAGCCTGATCGAGCAGGTAGCCAGAATACACGCCTCCGGGGGTTTTATCATACGGGGGGGGTAGCCAACTCGACAGAGTTAAGGGAAAAACTAAAAGTAGATATGCCCGATAAAGTCCCGCTCGAGAAGGGAATCGGGATGGTGGAGCGGACATTAGGGTTGACATGGTCACCCAAACAAGACGAACTGGGATTTGACTTGTCGTTCAAATGGTTACCACCTGAAATAATAAGCGGCGACCTAGTACCCACCAAGCGTCAGTTTTTGAGCGCGATTATGTCAATCTATGATCCCCTCGGCTTTCTCTATCCCTGCGTCATCCAGACGCGAATATTGATGCAGAGGATATGGAAGTCGGGGATCCAGTGGGATGAACCTCTCAAGGACCGAGAGGCCAAAATGTGGTTTGCCTGGCTCAAGCATCTAAGCATTTTGACCGAAGTTAAGATACCGCGGTGGTACGGGCTGAACCTCAACAATCTAGAATTACATGTGTTCGGGGACGCCAGCGAACTGGCCTACGCCGCGGTCGCCTACCTTGTGGGTCATAACCCTGATGGGCATCGAGAGGTCGCCATGCTATTGGGAAAAGCGCGGGTGGCCCCTCAGAAAGTCATATCCATTCCTAGGTTAGAGCTTCAGGCAGCGGTGCTAGCGTGTCGAATAGCGGACACCGCTGAAAAAGAGTTAGGGCTACCAATCAGGGAGAAATTTTACTGGACAGACAGTGAAACTGTACTTAAGTGGATAAATTCGGAGGCACAAGACTTCCAAAAATTTATATCGCATAGATTAGCCAAAATAGATAGATTATCAGTCAGAGGCAACTGGCGCTGGGTCCCCACGGCGGACAACCCAGCAGATAAGGCTACCAGATTGTCTTGGCCTGATGACCATGCAGCGTGGTTGTCGGGCCCCTCGTTTTTGTATGATTCTCAGGAGCAGTGGCCAGCATGTCGCGAACCTGAGGCGGCAGAGGCAGACCTCGAGCGCATCCAACGAGTCCACACTGCGGCGGCCCCTGCCGGGCCCTTCCTGGAATACGAGTGCTACTCAACATGGCAGCGCGTGCAGCGCTTTATGGCGCGCACGCTGATTTTCATCGAGCGATGTCGCAAACGAAGAGCGACGTCGGGGTTGCGTCCACATGACTTGGAAAAAGCGCACCTCCACCTGATGAGGTTGTGCCAAAACGACAGCTTTCATCGAGAACGGGCCGCCATCCTGAAAGGGTTGCCCGCACCTGTCGACAGCCGCATAAAGTCATTGGACCCGATGTTCACCGACGACGGACTGCTACGAGTACGAGGACGTCTGACTGCATGCGAGGAGCTCACATTCGGAGAAAAACACCCGATTATTCTCGACGGGCGTCACCCTCTGTTAAGGAAGCTAATCGCACACTATCACGCGATGGCTCTGCACGCGAACCACGAGACCGTAGTCAACAATCTACGAGAGACGTACTGGATCATAAAGGTAAGAACATCCGTAAAGACCGTGGTCGCGAATTGCCAACATTGTCGCATCACCAGAGCCAAACCCATACCACCAAAGATGGGTGATCTTCCACTCGCCAGGGTAGAAACCACAAGAAGAGCCTTTGTGCGAGTAGGGGTCGACTACTTCGGCCCAATGAAGGTGGCGATAGGGCGGCGCCGCGAAAAGAGGTGGGGAGCACTCTTTACCTGTCTCGCTACGCGCGCCGTCCACCTAGAGTTAGCCACCACACTAAGCGCCGATTCGGCGATACTGGCCCTGAGGCGCCTGATAGCGCGCCGGGGGCAACCTGCACACCTGTATTCCGACCAGGGAACCAACTTCATCGGGGCCAACACAGAGTTACGAGCAGCCCTGAAATACCTGGATCAGGATACACTGAGGGACGAGGCCACCAACCGAGGCATTGAGTGGCACTTTAATCCCCCCTCAGCGCCACACATGGGCGGCTGCTGGGAACGCCTGGTCAGGTCTGTGAAGAATGCACTGAAAAGCACGCTCAAGGAGCGGGCCCCTCGTGAGGAGGTCCTTTACACCCTCCTCACCGAGGCAGAGCGGATAGTAAACAGCCGCCCGCTGAGCTATGTGTACGACGATCACGAGCAGCCTGAGGTCCTGACGCCGAACCATCTGCTCCTGGGCACGGCGTCCGGGAGTACACCGTTTGCGCCGAGCAGCTACGAGGACGTCGATTCCCGGCGGCAGTGGCGGCGGGTGAATGCGCTCGCCGACATGTTCTGGCGCCGCTGGCTGCGGGAGTATCTCCCGACTCTGCAACGTCGTGAGAAGTGGACAACTAATGGACCCAAAGTGCGCGTTAGTGATGTGGTAGTGATCGTTGACAACAATAGAGAACGAAGTGCATGGACAAAAGGTGTGATACAATCTGTGTATCAAGGTAATGACGGAATCGTCCGTGTTGTAGATGTTAAGACAGCAAACGGGGTCCTGCGTCGACCAGTAGCAAAGATTATTGTGCTTCCCACAGAAATGGATGTAAAGCGGTTGAACCCTCTTACGGGGGGTGGAATGTAGGAGAAGCACCATACTCCTAGCTCCGTTTGATATTCGTATTAGTTATAAGTAGCTTAAGAATGTACTAGTAGCATAAGAAAGTACTTAACATCACCTAAATAATAAATATTCCACAAGACTATGCTTGTCCGTCGGAAATAAACACGTTGTGACTTGAACGCAGAGAATCAACACAAAACTGCGTACGGGTTTATCCCTGGCACAGAAAAGTCGACAGGTCGTGACTTGCATGAGAAAATAGGGGCGTGGTTACTGTTTAAACCACATATATTGGTGTCGTAGTCGTACTTGGGTGAGGTGTACACCCGCTACGTTAGCTATAGAGAAAAAGTAATATATATGCGTCCCCTAGAGTTCCAAAATAGTTCCAAAATTGTATCGAGCAAGTTAGTCAAAGCATCTAATGATCAAGTGACATGCTCAATAGAGCCCTGTGTAGTCGCGTGTCTGTAAGAGTCTGTATTATTGCAATAATTAGTGTTACGAAGGTAAGATTATTGCCGTAAGTATTATCATTGTGTTTTATGTGTATTTTGTGTTTCTGAATTGTGTTTACGTGCCTTTTTATTATATTTGTGAATACTTGTACTGGTTTAATTCGCATAAAGACGACGATAACCCCCGCCTATCAGAGTCTAAACATCCCCTAAAGCACAGCGTGCAGGTTGTCTGATATATGTTTCGTGTGCTGTGCTTAACACCCCCCTTTATCTCCGAAAGTATTGAGCCTAAAATTTTGAAAAAAACTATGGAAAAAACAGTTCAGTACCTATAGATTACAGGAAAACCTATAAGAAGTCGATGGACTTATAACAACATGGTAAATCTCTCAATATTGTGCGTACAAACTTACATTTGTCCATAGTTAAACAAAAATAATCCAACCCACATTAAGTGTAATGTGGGTTGGATTCTTTTCGTTTAACTACGGATATTTGTAGTAGGAATGTATGGGAGAACATGTTTTTCAACTACAATGTTAAGTTTTTCTTGGGATAAATTTATCCCAACCACGGAACCCTTCATTGTGCGTGGTCCGACACGCACTTCACCAGTTTTTTTATATTAATTTACCACGAATAACGTTTTTACTTTATTGTCTATAAATAATATAAGTATTTTATTTTGTTAATTAACAAAATAAAATATATTATTTATAGACAATAAAGTAAAAACGTCATGAATTCATGATACTTTTATTACATGGAACTATAACTTGCGAAATGTGTGTAGTAGTATGTAGTACTCGTATGCCCTTCGGAGAATACAATCATTTACCTTCAGTTTTCATAATATACAATTTCCATTAAACTCTGAAAACACGATTTATCTGCTATTGAGGAGGAGTTAGGCTGTAACATCAGCCTAACTACTCATCTAGACCAATCCAGCGAGTCTAAGCTATAGGTGGGTCTACCGAGATCCTGCGAACACCTTTTTTTACGTGGAGAAATGCTCATGTATACTGCACTACCACGGGGAGATAGTACAGTTATGTGGGACTTCAACCCACTAAAACTCCACGGTGTCCTCCTCTGCCGCTTGTGACGGGAACACGTTAGCACTCGCCGCGAACCCGCCTCGGCTGTCTGTCACCGGACCCTCCTCTGGGGAGTACCCCTCATCACCGGTGCACCAGAACACATTGCACGCCGTGACTACTCCAGGGACCAAACCAGCACATGGGCGCTAGACGACCCCGTGTCTAGGCACCCTTGGTCCTGCTGCGGCCGGTCAGTTCAGTGGCCCGGCCACCTACCACTTTTCAGCCGCAGAGGATAGGGAGAGCGGCCAACGAAATACCGACACTCCTCCTCCCCTGCGGCCCCACCGCGTTCGCCATCAGACGGTGGTGAACCCGTCAAGGCCGCGGAAGGAAGGGAGAGCAGCGCACCGCAATGCTGGCCACTCCTCTCCCGCTGCGGCCTCCAACCCTAAGCCGTGATGCCTCCCAAGCGGCATCGCAACCTACTTCCTGGTAAAAGCCCTGACGAGCGGCCCCTCCTCTCGTTCCTCTTCGCTTCACCGTGGGTGATCAAGCCACGGCTACTGACCCCCCCGCCTCGACAATGCGGGAGCCCACCGGGGGGATCCTGTGAACAGCTGCACCTGCTGTTTGTAAGTAAACAATTTTATGACTTATCACATGTTCGTCCAAATTCAATTCTGTGTCAACTATCAGTTTTTCTAACATTCCATTCTCAGATATTATACGACATGGAAATGTAATAAACTCAGGATACACACAAGACTACAAACCTAGATTCAGATCAAACATACCACAGGACAATAAAGTTCGGTATTCACGACCTCATAAATATTGATACCTATCTGCTATTCTAACACAATTACAGAGCTGGGAGTATGTAGGTAATGTGTACCCACTATTAAATCTGTAGTTAAACTTGATTGAATTGCTAACTAGATATCTACTATTAGTTCTGGTTCGAGTTAATTAAGCAATTTGGGTGATTAAAGAATCAGTTGTTGGCATAGATAATTGCAATAAGTATTTAAATTACCTTACCTGAAGAGCATTCGAGAAATCGAGACGAGGTACTGAAAGTGAGTTGGAACTTTACTTGTTTTATTATTAGGAATTCCTACAAGTATTTTAGCTTCATTGGCAGAGTTCAAAGGGATACCAATTATGTACCTACAGACCTCACGGGTCGATCGATCAGTGTAAGCTACACTTGCCGCAGCCAGTCCATGGATACGTACATGACCCTTTTACGTACCGAGACCCCTCCGTGCTTCGGAAGGCACGTCAAGCCGTAGGTCTCGGCTGTCATTCGTGGATCTTTAACAGTCATTACGGGTCGCCAGAAGTCCGACAGCTTGACAATCAGTCTTAAAAAGGGGTATCATATTACTCAGTAACTGGGTTGTGCAGGTCATCGTCTGCCTATTCGCTCGCGCTCCATGTAAAACACTGGTATTCAGCTGCATCTGATTAGACTTGAAGCCGACCCCATCATAGTTGGGAAAAAGTTAGGCAGGCGATGGTCGTTGACACAGTTAATTAAAAACTTGATAATCTGTGATTAGTAATTTTCTCCAGTCTATGATTAGTGGAATATTGGCGAAAATAAACCAGCATTATTCAGAAACCAGGCTCGCTTTTACCAAGACCTCGTTTTCTTGTGAAAGGTTTTAATCCTTGTCGCTATGCAGTGTGTAATTAAACTAAAGCCTTACCGACCCCGGTTGCAGTACACCTACAAAACTTTCTAATTAAAATTATCAGAATTGACTGAAAATCCAATTGCAAGATAAGTATTCTGTAGTTACGCTGTTGTGAGTTAACATAAGCGTGTTAAAAACAAAAGAAACACGTCTCCAAGAAGTTTTCCTGCAATGTTGCTGTATCAACAATTTTGTTACAGCCTGTAACATGGCTACGTAAGAAAAGTTATAACATGGTTTCGTGACGACTAGCAACAGAAAGTGTTACCTACAATTTCGTTTACTTTCAACAACAAAGTTGAAAATTCTCTTATTGTTGCCAACTATTTTCTGACACGTGCCTAAGAAAAGTTGTAGGAGAAGCACCATACGCCTAACTCCGTTTGCTATTAGTTATAAGTAGCTATAAGAATGTACTAGTAGCTTAACATCACCTAACTGATAAATTTTCCACGAAACTATGCTTGTCCGTAGGAAATAAACACGTTTTGACTTGAACGCAGAGAATCAACTCAAAACTGCGTAGGGGTTTCTCCCTGGCTCAGAAAAGTCGACAGGTTGTGACTTGCACAAGAAAATAGGGGCGTGGTTATTGTTTAAACCACATATATTGGTGTTATAGTTTTACTCAGGTGAGGTGTACCAGCTACGTTAGCTATGGTGCAAAACTAATATATATGCGTCCCCTAGGATTGAAAGTTAGTTCCATCGAGTTCCATCGAGTTCCATCACAGTTCCAATGTATCAAGCTAGTTAGTAACAGTAACTAATCATCAAGTGACATGCTCAATAGAGCCCTGTTTAGTCGCGTGTCTGTAATATCTAAATTATGTTTGTATTATTGCAATAATTAGTGTTTCGAAGGTAAGATTATTGCCGTAAGTATTATGATTGTATTTTATGTGTATTTTGTTTCTGAATTGTGTTTACGTGCTCTTTTATTATATTTGTGAATACTTGTACTGGTTTAATTTGCATAACGACGACGATAACCCCCGCCTATCAGAGTTTAAGCAACTCCGCCTAAGCACAGCATGCAGGTTGTTTGATATATGTTTCGTGTGCTGTGCTTAACATTTGGTCCTTGCGAGTCGGATAACCGATTGTCCGGGCGTAGTCTTACAAACTAGCGTTCGGAATCGGATTACGCTTATAGGCGAATTAACCAGGTACAATGAGTGAGAAAAGTGCCGTAACCACGCGAAGCAAACTACGCAAAATGACGGAAGAAGCAGACACGCGGCGCAGGGAAGCCGCCATCGCCTCGGACTCAGGCTTACTGTCGGAGGTGCCACCAGGTTCTCCATCAATAGCGCCAACGGTAAGATCAGCGGCTGCCCCCATTATTCCGCTGACCGGGGGTCGAGTAATCGACTATAGTGAAAAGCCGGCAGAGGGCGTATCACGGCAGACAGTCGCACGGTCGCCGCAGAGCAGCAGAGTTTCGTCCAAGAGTAGTCGCAAAGGCGTCGAATTCTTGAGGAAAAAGGCCGAATACGAAGCTGAGCGATTTGGTGCTCATCAGGGAGAATCTGGTGAAGAAAAGGATGGAGGTGGCTATAGCAGAGATCGAGGCAAATGCTGAAAGTGAGGACTCAAACTCGGAGGTGGATACGACGCAACGAGTGGAAGAATGGGTGAAAACAACGCCCCAAGCGACGCAACCAGAAACGGCGATGTTTACGGCGGCAGCGTCTCGCGCGCCGTCTACGTCGCACGTACCGCTTGAGGGCAGCGCGCCGTATGAAGCACCTACGATTCAAGACCAAAACGTAAGTAGAGTGAATCTTGAATCTAATATGTACCGTGTGCCGGCTATGTTAAGTGAAAGTAATGTGTCGCATCCGTATAGGAACCCCGTGAGCAATGCGGGGCCTATGCAGACGCCAGCCCATACTGAAGGGGTTAGATTCCGTTTGCCCGATGATTATCCCGCCTTCACCACTCCGGTCGCAAGTGGACCTCGAGTATCGACACTCGAGTCGGTCACACAGCGACAGGGAAATAGCGGAGTGGGGGCTGTAGAAAGGCAGCGACTATCGTCGAGCGATAGAGATAGGAAAATCGATAAGCTGGCGGAGGCGATCACTAACATGGCACGCCCGCACCCGGTACCCAGACAGGCTTACGAATTGCCACATTTTAGTGGTGACCCAGCTGATTGGATTTCATATAGGAATATGTACTGGGACACTACTGAATTATATAACTTTAGGCCGCATGAGAATATAGCGCGTTTGAAGTCGTCTCTACATGGGGAGGCAAAGATCGCAGTGGAGGACCTGTTACGGTCAGCGAGAGACCCCACTGAAATATTGCGTGCATTAGAAGAAGAGTACGGACATCCAACCGTCATACTTCAATATGCTTTAAAGAAGGTGAGAAATTTACCTAAAGTGTCTGATAGTGGCCAGGAATTAAGGAAATTCTCATCGACGGTAAGGAACTGTGTGTCACTGCTAAAGAACGTCAGAGCAGATGGGTACCTGAATAACCCTCAACTGGTGAGCGAGCTGCTAGGCAAGCTGACACCAGTTCAACGAGCACAGTATGGTGACTTCGCGATGGGCCTGGATAACTCACAGGGGGTGGACTTGAGGATCTCACCCAGCTTGGAAATGCTGTCACAGTTCCTCATACACGTGACGCGTTCTACTTCGTACTACCTACAACCGACTGTGTATGAACCAGAACAGGCTAAATTCCCTGTGAAGCTGCAGCAGACCAGCGGACGGACTCGACCTGGAAACGCGGCACGCCCAGTCACCAACAAGCCGCAGATGACTCATCGTGTGAATACACAGAGCGACGAAGCTACGAGTATCACACAGAAGGAGTGCGTGATGTGCCACGGCAAGCATGTCATAGAAGATTGCGACCAGTTCAAGAAGCTGAATATCCAAGATCGCTGGGAACTGATCAAGAAGAAAAAAGTGTGCTTTAATTGCTTAAAAGCAAAACACACGAAGCAGTTTTGTCGCGCAAACAAGTGCAAAAAGTGCGACTATAAACATCATGTGTTGTTACACGAGGACAGGTCAAAACCAGAATGTGTAACAAACATAGGAGAGTGGCGAGCCACAGCGTTATTGAAGATAGTGCCAGTGTCAGTTTGTAACGAAGATAGCGACAACGACCAGTGTTATGCGTTGTTGGACGACGGGGCAACAGTATCGCTAATAGATAGTTCGCTCGCTACTAACCTATCGGGTCCACGTGTGCCACTAACATTAAAGACCGCGGGCGGTCATGCTGTGTCGGACCTTACCTCGCGAGTGGTACAAGTATGTGTGAAGGGCCCCAATGGACAGTGCCATAATATCAAGTGCCGGACATTAGCAAACTTGAACTTGCCTACACAAACAGTGACCTCTTCAGTGATCAACGATAACGCGCACCTGCGCGACTTGGGTTGCGCAGAGATGAGGGGAGCCAAGCCGCTGCTGCTGATCGGGCAGGACAATTGGGAGCTGCTCGTTGGCGGGGACACCCGCCGTGGACGATCCGGTAAGCCAGTTGCCTCACTAACTAAGTTAGGTTGGGTCATACATGGACCATTTAATAACGATAGTAGTACCGAAGCAGTGAACTGCACAACAGTTTCCCTCCCAGATTTGCATGATTTAGTAAAGTCACAGTTTGAATTAGAATCAATAGGCATTTCTCAAGTGACCCGCAAACATAAGGATGTAGAACGGGCTGTACAGGTGTTAGACAGTACGAGTCAACGCACCCCTGATAAGAAGCAATGGGAAGTAGGTCTTTTATGGAAACAGGACAACATTCTGTTGCCTGATAGTTACAGACAGGCCCGGCAGAGGTTGTATGGTATCGAGAGACGGATGCGTAAGGACGCTAGTTTCGCTGAGACGTACGCGAACCAGATAGAGCGTCTAGTAGCTGAAGGGTATGCACGGAAGGTAGAAGGCGAGGTAGATAGCTCACCGGTTTGGTACCTACCACATTTCGGAGTTGTAAACCCGAACAAACCGGGGAAGCTTCGCCTAGTCTTCGACGCGGCTGCTACGTCCCAAGGTACGTGTCTGAATGATAACCTACTGACCGGACCCGATCTATTAAATTCATTACTAGGTATTTTGATTAAATTTAGAATAGGTCCCATAGCGTTCACAGGCGATATAGCTGATATGTTTTTGCGAGTTAAGATTAGGGCACAAGATCAGGGCGCACAGCTGTTTTTGTGGAGAGGGGCGAACGATGGTAGGGAACCTGATACCTACGCCATGACATCAATGATATTTGGCGCCGCCTCTTCACCAACCACGGCGATTTATATACTCAATAAAAACGCCAATGAGTGGTTTAACGTTCACCCCAAAGCTGTTGAGGCCATAAGAGATAGGCACTACATGGACGACTATTTAGATAGCACGTGGTCCGTAGAGCAGGCCAACAGCCTGATCGAGCAGGTTGCCAGAATACACGCCTCCGGGGGTTTTATCATACGGGGGTGGGTAACCAACTCGACAGAGTTAAGGGAAAAGCTAAAAATAGATATGCCCGATAAAGTCCCGCTCGAAAAGGGAATCGGGATGGTCGAGCGGACATTAGGGTTGACATGGTCGCCCAAACAAGACGAACTGGGATTTGACTTGTCGTTCAAACGGTTACCACCTGAAATAATAAGTGGCGACCTGGTACCCACCAAGCGTCAGTTTTTGAGCGCGATTATGTCAATCTACGATCCCCTCGGCTTTCTCTATCCCTGCGTCATCCAGACGCGAATATTGATGCAGAGGATATGGAAGTCGGGGATCCAGTGGGATGAACCTCTCAAGGACCGAGAGGCCAAAATGTGGTTTGCCTGGCTCAAGCATCTAAGCATTCTAACCGAAGTTAAGATACCGCGGTGGTACGGGCTGGACCTCAACAATCTGGAATTACACGTGTTCGGGGACGCCAGCGAACTGGCATACGCCGCGGTCGCCTACCTTGTAGGGTATAACACTGAAGGGCATCGAGAGGTCACCATGCTATTAGGTAAAGCGCGGGTGGCCCCTCAGAAAGTTATATCCATTCCTAGGTTAGAGCTTCAGGCAGCGGTGCTAGCGTGTCGAATAGCGGACACCGCTGAAAAAGAGTTAGGGCTACCAATCAGGCAAAAATTTTACTGGACAGACAGTGAAACTGTACTTAAGTGGATAAATTCGGAGGCACAAGACTTCCAAAAATTTATATCGCATAGATTAGCCGAAATAGATAGGTTAACAGTCAGAGGCAACTGGCGCTGGGTCCCCACGGCGGACAACCCAGCAGATAAGGCTACCAGATTGTCTTGGCCTGATGACCATGCAGCGTGGTTGTCGGGCCCCTCGTTTTTGTATGATTCACAGGAGCAGTGGCCAACATGTCGCGAACCTGAGGCGGCAGAGGCAGACCTCGAGCGCATCCAACGAGTCAACACTGCGGCGGCCCCTGCCGGGCCCTTCCTGGAATACGAGCGCTACTCAACATGGCAGCGCGTGCAGCGCGTTATGGCGCGCACGCTGATTTTCATCGAGCGATGTCGCAAACGAAGAGCGACGTCGGAGCTGCGTCCACATGACTTGGAAAAAGCGCACCTCCACCTAATGAGGTTGTGCCAAAACGACAGCTTTTATCGAGAACGGGCCGCCATCCTGAAAGGGTTGCCCGCACCTGTCGACAGCCGCATAAAGTCATTGGACCCGATGTTCACCGACGACGGACTGCTACGAGTACGAGGACGTCTGACTGCATGCGAGGAGCTCACATTCGGAGAAAAACACCCGATTATTCTCGACGGGCGTCACCCTCTGGTAAGGAAGCTCATCGCACACTATCACGCGATGGCTCTGCACGCAAACCACGAGACCGTAGTCAACAATCTACGAGAAACTTACTGGATCATAAAGGTAAGAACATCCGTAAAGACCGTGGTCGCGAATTGCCAATATTGTCGCATCACCAGAGCCAAACCCATACCACCAAAGATGGGTGATCTTCCACTCGCCAGGGTAGAGACCACAAGAAGAGCCTTTGTGCGAGTAGGGGTCGACTACTTCGGCCCAATGGAGGTGGCGATAGGGCGGCGCCGCGAAAAGAGGTGGGGAGTACTCTTTACCTGTCTCGCTACGCGCGCCGTCCACCTAGAGTTAGCCGCCACACTAAGCGCCGATTCGGCGATTCTGGCCCTGAGGCGCCTGATAGCGCGCCGGGGGCAACCTGCACACCTGTACTCCGACCAGGGTACCAACTTCATCGGGGCCAACACCGAGTTACGAGCAGCCCTGAAAGACCTGGATCAGGATACACTGAGGGACGAGGCCACCAACCGAGGCATCGAGTGGCACTTCAATCCCCCCTCAGCGCCACACATGGGCGGCTGCTGGGAACGCCTGGTCAGGTCAGTGAAGAATGCACTGAGAAGCACGCTCAAGGAGCGGGCCCCTCGTGAGGAGGTCCTTTACACCCTTCTCACCGAGGCAGAGCTGATAGTAAACAGCCGCCCGCTGAGCTATGTGTACGACGATCACGAGCAACCTGAGGTCCTGACGCCGAACCATCTGCTCCTGGGCACGGCGTCCGGGAGTACACCGTTTGCGCCGAGCAGCTACGAGGACGTCGATTCCCGCCGGCAGTGGCGGCGGGTGAATGCGCTCGCCGACATGTTCTGGCGCCGCTGGCTGCGGGAGTATCTCCCGACTCTACAACGTCGTGAGAAGTGGACAACTAGTGGACCCAATGTGCGCGTGAGTGATGTGGTAGTGATCGTTGACAACAATAGAGAACGAAGTGCATGGACAAAAGGTGTGATACAATCTGTGTATCAGGGTAATGACGGAATCGTCCGTGTTGTAGATGTTAAGACAGCAAACGGGGTCTTGCGTCGACCAGTTGCAAAGATTATTGTGCTTCCCACAGAAATTTGATGTAAAGCGGTTGAACCCTCTTACAGGGGGTGGAATGTAGGAGAAGCACCATACGCCTAACTCCGTTTGCTATTAGTTATAAGTAGCTATAAGAATGTACTAGTAGCTTAACATCACCTAACTGATAAATTTTCCACGAAACTATGCTTGTCCGTAGGAAATAAACACGTTTTGACTTGAACGCAGAGAATCAACTCAAAACTGCGTAGGGGTTTCTCCCTGGCTCAGAAAAGTCGACAGGTTGTGACTTGCACAAGAAAATAGGGGCGTGGTTATTGTTTAAACCACATATATTGGTGTTATAGTTTTACTCAGGTGAGGTGTACCAGCTACGTTAGCTATGGTGCAAAACTAATATATATGCGTCCCCTAGGATTGAAAGTTAGTTCCATCGAGTTCCATCGAGTTCCATCACAGTTCCAATGTATCAAGCTAGTTAGTAACAGTAACTAATCATCAAGTGACATGCTCAATAGAGCCCTGTGTAGTCGCGTGTCTGTAATATCTAAATTATGTTTGTATTATTGCAATAATTAGTGTTTCGAAGGTAAGATTATTGCCGTAAGTATTATGATTGTATTTTATGTGTATTTTGTTTCTGAATTGTGTTTACGTGCTCTTTTATTATATTTGTGAATACTTGTACTGGTTTAATTTGCATAACGACGACGATAACCCCCGCCTATCAGAGTCTAAACACCTCCGCCTAAGCACAGCATGCAGGTTGTTTGATATATGTTTCGTGTGCTGTGCTTAACAAAAGTCCTTAATTCAAGTTACGAACAAGGATTGGCACTGTGTTGGTAAAATTTGTGCAATTGTTTTGTGAAATGTCACTTGAAATATATTAAAAACAAGATGGCGGCGGCGTTAGTTCCGATATTGACCACGCCCCAAAATAACGATGTGGCGCTGCAGGTATAGTTACAGGCAAACTGGCCAGAGAAAAGTCAATTCAAGTTTGAACATACGTTTGCATAGCTTCGCATAAAGTTTATCTTTGTAAAAGTTCAGTAAAGTTTGCAACAAAACTAATAGGAACTGAAGACGTATTACAGCGTCTTGTTTAAAAAGTTTTGTTTGCAGAATAATGTTTAGTTTACAATGCAGGCATCTGAATTTTGCATGTAGTTTAAAAATTCTAGGGTATTCATTGATATTGTTTGTTGTTGTTAGGGCAAGTTTCATCATACCGGCGCCGGCGCGGCGTCAAAGTTTTGTTCTCAATTTTCTTACCTAGGTACTTGATTAATATTGATGATTCTTATTCTGATGCATCAACTCACAGTGTAAGTAGTTAGGGTGTACTTTTTATTAGGTAGAGTTCATAGGTGTCAATCCATCGATTATTCTCATAGAGTGATTTAAACAGGGTGCAATTAAATTAATGGGCATCCTCTTAAGGGGTCATTGTACTCATCATTATGAACAACTTTTACTATGGGACCAACCCCGAATTCGTGAAAAAACATCTGCTGTTCCCTACATTTTGACGATTTATTCGAACATACATGTAGGGAACATCGGACTTTTTTTCGTGATTTTAGATTTGGTCGCACAGTAAAATTTGTTCATAATGATGAGTAATGCCCATGAGTTCAATATCACCCTGTAGAAGTATTTCATGCCAATACCAACTAAATACTATATTTTTTTTTTCAGCATTATTCCAATTTTTCCTTTGTAATTCTGAAAGTTGTTTAAAAAAATATTAAACATACAAAGCTCAAAACTAAATTATGTACTGTTTAAATATTTTAAACTCTCGTAGGTAGAGCCAACTCGGTCGAACGAATCGCAAAAAGAAATTCTTTTTCGTACAAATTCGTGGCAGCTTAATTTTTGGCTCAAATTTTTATAATATCAGCTGTCTGAAAACAAAATATTAATATTTAAAAAGGAAGTGCTTATTGTGTCAGAGCAGAACGTGGCACATGAATAAAGATGTGAATAAGAGATGAAATGGAATGAAATTAAAAGTTATGATGCAACAGGCCCAGTAATTAAATATCTGTGCACGCACGAGAAAAATAATGAATGCAAAAATTATTAATATTCTTAAAACTAAGGCGGCTGGCTCTATGACTAATACTCGTTTCCACCAGCGCTAGACATTTGAATTTTTAAAAGAGTAATCGTAGTTTCCTGTCTGCTCTTCTCCATAGAAAACGACCAATTGGAACCGTGCACCTAGCTTCTAGCGTTTCATAAGTGCCAATATATGTACAGACGCCAGCACATCAAGCTACTACAATCTGTCAGATTTCTTTAATAGATTTTCGACTTTATTGCTAAAGCGTTAGGTTCAAGGTTGATTGGGAAAATCTGACAGTTTCGGGTAGGTTGACCTGCTGGCGTCTGTACCTAGGTTTGTGTGAAAGAAAAAAAATGTTTTGAATTTTAGACGACACCTAATTGAATTTCTAAATAAAAGCGCGCTGTTGGATTTACAATGTTATTGATCGCTGAAAGTTGCAACACTGAAAAAACAACACGCTTTTTATTTAGGAATTTATTTAGGTTTCAGCTTATGTTGGTGAAAACGGGAAAAAAAGTCTAAGCACTAGATGAACAAATTGTCATTTTAAAACTGTTGTGTTGAGTTTTCTTACACTTAATTGAATTAGTAACTCTTAAGTCTTTTTCAGTTATATTACGTAGGTAAGAACTCCTACGGCATCTATTAAAAAAGTAATAATTTTCTTTGGAATGCGCTCCCTCTAAACATCAGGTTGGCAACCAATCGGTTGCCTTTTAAATTGAAGATACGTGAGCATATACGTAAGAAGTTGGCAGAAACATCTCTGCGCTGATATGTTGGATTCATTTTCTTTTCTACCGATCGTTATTTCTTCTGACAAAGTTTATTCTGTTTATATGTATGTATGTATCGATGTATTTATTCTTGTATTTTATAGTTATTATCGTGTTATCTATCATTGCATGTTATATTGCATCACCCTAAGGTTGACTGGTAGAAAACGCCTCAGGCATTAAATCCGTCTTTGTACGGTATTTGTTTTTTACTTGTGCATAAAGTTTTAATAAATAAATAAAAATATTCTGGCTATCATGCTCCAATGAATATAATAAAATAATTCATAAGGTACCATTACATCCCGGAGCAAAAATCCAATTAACTTTCACATCAAAGAGTAGTATGGCAGTGAAACAGAATACGTTAATTGATAAATTTTCAGCTTTCACTGTATTTCCTCTTTGTAACAAAGTAATCAATTATCGTATGATCGAATGCTCTACAGCGAATGTAGTTTTCGCTTTGTAGACATCCTAACTAATATAATAAATGCGAAAGTAAGTTTGTTTCTTTTCACGCCTAAACCACTGAACCGATAATTCTGAAATTTTGCATATACGTTGTCAGGTGTACAGAAGCGGACATAAGGTACCTTTCATTCCGAAAAAAGTGCTGTTCCTGAGGAAAACAACAATAACGTTCTTATGATAATAGATGGCGCCACGTGTCTTTCGCCTCATGATTGAACTAAAATGTCAATTAGATTTAATTCTTGATGATATACCGGTCATTTTTAGATAAATTAAGATAACATTTTAACTTAAGTTTTATCTACATAAGTCGTATCTTTTGCCCGCGACTTGGCTCGTGTTAATTTAGAATTTGACAATCGATTCACACTACTAAACACATGAAACTTTAGTAGTGTGTTTAGTAGTGTGAATTGATTGTCAAATTCTAAATTAACGCGAGCGGAGCCAAAAGCTAATTGAATATTATTTTGGGACCTGAGATTATAACCCGCACTAATTTAGCCGGTAGCCAATAGCAAAATTCGTAGTCAATAGCCAAATTGCCAACCTTCTATTCGGAAAAGACAGAAATAGCATAATCAGCCGATAATGTTCCCACTGTTGGGACAGAGGTCTCCTCTCTTCTAGAGGGAGTGGGCTGTAATCTACTACGCGGCCCCAGTGTGGGTTGGTGCCAAATGCCATTCCTGAAAGGCATAAGGAATATATAGAATAGAATAGAGCATAAGAAGGATGCTGAGATGTATACGTATGTTATTGGTACCTACTTATCGTCTAATAGTTTATCCTGAAAGTTAGGAAACAAAAAAGAAAAATGTCAAACACAGACCGTCTACACAATCATCATTATCTGGCCAGCCTTTTCCCAACTATGTTGGGGTCAGCTTCCAGTCTAACCGAATGCAGCTGAATACCAGTATTTTACATGGAGCGACTGCCTATCTAACCTCCACAACCCAGTTACTGGGTAATACGATACCTCGAAACGAGAAGCTCGAAAATCTGTCAACCAGTCTTACCAAAAGACTGGTTGACAGATTTTCGAGCTTCTGACGACCCGTAACGAGTGTCAAAGATCCACAAATGACAGCTGGGACATGCAACGTGCTTTCCGAGGCACGGAGGGGTCTTATTATGTAAAGATGGTCATCCATCCACGGACCAACCGCGGCAAGCATAGTTTAACCTGACCGATCGACCCGTGCGGCTGTTATTACTTAGCCACAGACCGTCTACATAAGTTTCGCTTAAAAAAACAAACTGACATAGATAATGCAAATAGCGATTTGCTGATCATATAGGTAGTACGCATGACGTGGCTAGTATCAATATATGTGTATTTAGCTCCAATAATATCCTAAGTGTATTCGTATTCAAATTACATACAGTAGCAATGCGTTCGTTACTTGCTACTAATACATTACCTGTTTATTAAAACAATATCACGACTGAGCGCCACTGTGTACGCGGATGTCGCCCACTACCCGCCACTGCTGCATTTCACCAATGGCCCATGCTCTTTGTGTTTACATTACACACACCTCACGTTATTATGCTACCAAATACTGCGTAATTAGTACAGGAATAATTAGCTATTTTAGGGTAATAGCAGTTTCAATTCTGATTATTGGGAATAGTAGCAGTGTATATCACAGTTGGACAATTACCTAGCTAAGAAGATTTTATTTTATCTTAGAAATAAAGTAGTTCAGTCGTGATGAACTAGTCATATATGTATGTCGAAGGACCGAAGATGGCCAATTGAGCATAGCTACGTGGGACGCCCTCTGGCTAGCTAAATGGACCGGCGATCTTAAAAAAGCGCCTGGCACATAATGTATTTGGAAAGTGGAGAATTCACGTTGTTGTGTGGCGTTTTGGAAGAGGTATCTAAATACATGGCTTGAAATAGGAATTAAAATAGTTATTTATGCCACGAGTGCGGAAAGTAGGTGATTTCCGACGAGTGTCATTTTTATTCTCATCTTACGCGCGTGTATCATACAACGTTTTACTATGCATTGTACGAGGAAATAAAAATATATATTGAAAAAGTATTTTTCTTTTAATTTAGCCGGTAAGAAGCTGTAGTACATTTTGTGCTTCATGGATAACATTTTCCGGGGTTAAATTAATTGATTCGTCACATAAAATCGACATTTTTAACAAATTTACTCAGATCGACTCCAAACTAAGCAAGAAATTAGTAAAACGGTGGGCTTATTTTAAATACATGCACACTCAGCATATATCTAGCATGTGCATATAGCTGCCACGTCGTATTGCAAAATGGCACGAGCAAAATATACGTTCAGTCAAGCATATTTAATGAATATTTAAAATTAATTTATAGATCAAAATCTAAATCTAGAGTAATTAATAACGCGTTTAATGTAGTACCTATTAGTTTTATTGTACCTTTTATGTACTACTTTTACTACTTGACTGATGTGTAAAACTTATCTCAAATAAGTAATAAAACTCTTTTCGGGCTGATGACGGAGTTAAAAATAAAAGAAAAAACTGAAAGTAAAAGCACTAGTGCGAAAAAGTGGCACTATCCGCACAGTTTGGCTGCTTGGAAATCGCCCTTTTGTAGCACATGCATTGTAAAAAAGTTTTTATAATGACGTACTCATTTACATGGCTTTGCTTGATAAAGATAAAAAAAAAAAAAACATGTTTGGAAGATATTTCCAGAGAGTAAGGAGAGCGCGTTTGCAAAAAGATTCTTTCTAAACACATATGTGTTAATGTTTTTCTTATTCATAACATTCGTGTTCGGACTATGGTAAGGTTCGATCCGCAGCATTGGTGCAAGATGGATGATTCAAAATAGGCTAGTCGGAAGTGAATTGAATACTGGCGCTGATACGGAATAATCCCGGCTTTTGTCGCGGGACAAAAACCCGACCCTGATCGGAAAACTGGTGAATAGACGCGAAAACGTAGTCATATTCGGGTCATTTCACAAGCTGTAATGTGAAGCCGGCTTCACATTTAGGTTTATGCGATCTTAATAGGCCAGTACCTATTCAATTATTTGTTAATTTATCATGAATAAAGTTTGAAATATTAACATAATAATTTAAATAATATGCTTAATGCATAATCGTCGGTTGGTGCCTCCTCATCATTTAAAATTGTCTAAGAGGCCTCTGCGAGTTGGATTCGGTCCCTCCAAAAATCCGGGACCCCAGGATCCCGAGATTAAAAGAAAATAATAATATTCTGGGACATTTCACACAGGGTCATCTGATCCCAAACTAAGCTACTATGGAAACCAGATAACTGATATACTACATACACTACTTTTTTTTTTCTAAATACATACTTATATAGATAATTACACCCAGACTCAGGACAAACAGAATAATAATCATATTTACAATAATATTCGTTATGTACAAGTTAACACTAAAATATATATACATATTATGTACAAGTATATAATGAAAAAAGGGGAAGAGCTGATCGGGTATCAAAAATTCGTCAATGGGAAAAGTGCCCAAAAGGCTGGCAGCATTGCCATGTTGGATGGCAATGTCGATTTTTTGGGCTATAAATAGGTCAGCCCTCTGGTCCCGTGAAGAGTCGACCAACCGCTTGGCGATGTCCCGAAATACTCGATGAGCACTCGGACCCCAAGGCCCTAGTGTTTCAATCCCAAACGGCTCAAACATACAGCTCACAACAAGGTTATTTGTTATATTTGCGTCGTTTGAGGTTTTCTGTTCCTGAAGCAGCTGTCCCAGCACAGGTCGCCGTGCTAGGAAGATGGGATGGCGCGAAAGTGTCGACACAGGTGGCCTCCCACATATTAATTAAATATCGCGTTTTATATTCCATTCTATGCCTTAAACATACGAGCAGTTAAAGGATATTGTGACAGAAGTAGTCATTAGATGTGGGTTCCGCTCCGTGGATATCAAACGTTTGTGTAATGTGCCAACTAATTTGCATATTATGGACTCGTGTGTACGATAATTTTCGCAAGTTACAAAATGCGTAGTAAATTAGGATATATTTCACTCATGCTTGCAGTACTTTTACAAAGAAGTAAAAAGAAGATATCGCTAGAAAGGGGGTGACTACCAAGATGACGACTAATAGAGAAGTGTGGAAGAAAAAGACATGTTGCGCCGACCGAATAAATTGGGATAAGGACAGTAGAATGACGATGCTAAAAAGAAGATGAAAGTAGTAATATTTCATTATTTATACAGTAGTATTTTAGTTTAAAGAAAGTTCATTTTGACTTCAAAAAAGTCATACTAGAACCTAAGCACGTATTGAAACCACGACGTCTTTCTGAAGAGACCCCTTACCTAGGTACTACAGAGGTATTTGATTGTTGAGGGGCTCATGGCTAAATGGCCTAATGTGGCTAAATAATAATCGAACGTTAAGCTACGCTTGCCGCGGTCGGTTTGTGGATCCTTCCGTGCCTCGGATCCCGGCTGTCATTCGTGTCATTCGCCAGTCTTACCAAGATGTGTCGTGTTACCCAGAAACTGGGTTATAGAGGTCAGATGGGTATAGGCACTCCATGTAAAATACTCGTATACAACTGAATCTAGTAAGACTGGAAGCCAACCCCAAAATAATTGGGAAAAGACTAGGCAGATTGATTTACAGAGAGTCTTTGATTCCCGAAGGACCGAAGATATGATACGACTAAAAATAGTAGAACGGAAGACAACAAAAGAAGAAAGGAATTCTACAGAACTCTACAAACACTAGATTTCTAATGCAATATGCATGCATACTCCGACGGACGGACGCCAAATATTTGTACAAGTGCTATGAGTGAACTTACGTAGTTTGTATAACTATTATATGTTATGTGAAGTACATATTCCATGTAATATGTGTTGGTTTATGGCTCGTTTCCCTCACAAAGACGGGAGTTAACCAAATAATTTTAGTACCAAACGTCTCTTTACCATGATTCAAAAGTTCTAATTAGTTTAGTTACCTACAGCAAATTTAAATTTATTTATGCACTGTGCGATCAATTCAGGCTTTACAGCCGCGGGTGGGCCTTAGCCATGGTCAAGTATATTTATTTCTCCAACGTGACCTATTTCCGGATTTTTCTCTTCAATTACTCACTCCATTGGTTCTTAAATCTTGGTCTATACCATCCAACTATCTGAGTCAGAAGTTGATGCCAGCCCAAGCTGGCCTCAACTTCTGACTCTACCTCGCCTCGACAATGGATTGAGCGTACCCAGAACGAGCCTGAAAAAAAAGTGCTTGCTTGAAAAAATTAATTGCTTTAAAAGTCGACGGGTACAAGAGAATTCTGACGCTGACACACGATAAGGCAAACAGGCAATGTCACATTTAGGCGTCAGTCCCGCCGCCAGCGATTAACGAGAAGCGAGTAGAGCTAGTAACTAAAATCGAGTGGCGAGCAACGAGCAGCAAGTGCGCGACGGCGACGAGCGATTACTCGCTGGTATGCATATGTTTCAAGCGTGCGTATCTCAGCGAGTGTTCTGCCCGCCAAGCGAGCGTCGCTGAACGAGTACTCTCTTTGATAGCTCTTATCGGTTCTAGTTTCTAGTTCTACTCGCTTCTCGCTCATCGTTGGCGGTGGGCCATAAAAAAGACATGTGTAAACTCTCTTTGGTACCTTTCAACTCCAGGTCCAATACAGCTGAGTTATTGGGGCGAGACTTATTCAAACCTGTTACATACATTACTTCTCACTCAATTCACAAGTCCTTGCACAATATTCAATATTCAGTGAATATTGTTCTTTCTCTTTATACTTTAGTAAGCTGATATTGTAATACCTACAAGGTACCGTATATTTGTGAAGAACGAGTTCGTGGATTGTTTGGATAATTAGGTAAGTATATTTCGAAATATTAAACATATTTACTGTTAAGTTTTCTAAACTCTAGTTTTAGTTGATATTTAAGTGGCAGTAAGTTATTTATTATCTAGAGAAATAAAAGGTTGAAGCTGATGGGTGAAAATTTGCCTTAGCCTAGCTGTGAAAATACAGATAGTCGCTCTGTGTATGCGATGCTCCTAGAGGTGGTTTAAAGACAGAGGTCATATGTTAATACCTAGATGAACCTACCTACCTAGACGAAGAACTCCCTCAAGCAAGCAAGTCCGGACAATAAAAGAGAAATGCCCAAGGATAAAGAATAAGATTAATAACACCTGTATTAAACAAATTTTGCGTCTCCAAGGCGGCAAAAAACACAATTTATCACTAGTGAAGCGACCCAACCATGCTCGGAAGATCTCGGCTGTCATCCCGAATATTCCCGAGTAATATGATTCGCATCAACGCGGAGCTTTAATTAATGTTTGTTTTACACGTCACACAAATGAGGCTATGAGGCTGGTAAGGATCACGAAAGTTGACGCTTTATTAGGTTTGTTGGCCCTTTGTGTGGATGAAGGGAATGAGCGGCTCGGAAAGATAAGTTTTTTTTTAATTTTGAGAAGTACTTGCGACCCGTTTGTACGACTTGACAAAACATCGAGATTGCATTATTTTATGTTACTTTGATTTTTGTGTTAGAATAAATTCTCTTAATAATAGTGAAAACTGCATTGAAATCCGTTGCGTAGTTTAAAAGTACGCAACGGATACGGTCACGCTAACAGACACGAAAAGTGAGTTATAATAACGACGCAAAAAAGCAGAAAGTAGTAGCCAAAAAAAAAAAATGCAGATTCGGAATCAGAAAAAATTCTGCGTCGAATGGTCTGAGTTCACTCCCGTGGCTCTACAACCAATAGAAAATTTTGTACAGCGTTTAAATTAACCCTCGTTTATAATAATAATATCGTTTATTTATAAATATTGTGCAGATTTACAATAACATAACTTAAAAAATATAGAGGGCACAGTTGCTCATTTGCCTGAACACAGGTTCTACTGTGTTTCAGGCTAGAAAGGTGCTTAAAATTATTGGTATTAAAAAATATAAATTTAGCAATGGAGAAGACTAAAATAGAAACTAATATTAACTTAAAAGACAACAAGTAAATCCTCTGTCTCACTGTATGATATGCTAAGTAAAAATTGCAGAATAATCTTCTTGCAGTCGTAATTATTTAATTTATACATACTTAATTTCCTATTTAATTTATTGTACAGAAATGGGCGTAAAAATGTATAAAATCTATTTACAAAAACATATTTAGAGGATGCATTTGACTCACATACAATATCATTCCGTCTCTTATTAGTACTTTCAGTGTTATAGGAGAGCATGGTGTGCTGTTTTAATACCAAGTGCGTTATAAAAAGCTGGCGAACAGTCAGCACGTTACAGGATTTGTATAGCAGATCTGTAGATTTGTAGTATTTACCGTAAATAGCATAAAAATTGCATTTTTTTTGTCATTTTGCATTTACACCAATTCAACATTTTGCAAGTTTTTGATCCCGATAGTTACAACGCTTCTTTTTTTTTCTTCAAATCACTTGATTTGGAGTCGCCCATGCATATTCCCGTTTCATTCACAGCGTTTTATCGTAACAATAAAGGGCTATTGCTGTAACCCACAGAAAAAGATTTTCAGTATTCGTCTTGATAAGATATTAGAAAATAAATTTGAAAAGAATGGCACTAGTAGGTTTCATTTGTTTTTCTTAAATCTCAAAAGTGTCTCGGCTCTGGTGAACATTTTCCATTTCGTGGGTTACTACGTTTCCGTTTTTTTTTTGCGTCGTTATGCATAGAAGATACTGAAAGCCATACACAAAATGAAAATGGTTTATTATTACTACAAGTAAATATTCTACCAACTAGAGAGCGGAGTCTCCTAACAAAGGCTTATTTGCTTAAAGCAAATAAGCCTTTGTTAGGAGACTACGCTCTTCCAATATAAATAATAAGTAATAATAATAATAATATCCTAGGACATTCACGGTCATCGGATCCCAAACTAAGCAGAGCTTGTACTATGGAAACCAGATAACTGATATATTTACTACATACACTACTTTTTTTGTTTGTAAATACGTACTTATATAGATAATTACACCCAGACTCAGGACGAACAGTCATGTTCATGCACATAAATGTTTGTCCTTTTTTTTTTGTGGATGGGAAATCATCAAACAACTTCTCCCGCTCTGAGTGGAGCGGAAGGGCGTGTCAGACTTTTACTGACTAAAACCCACCCGTGTTCCTTCAGTTGCCTATGCCAGGGCCACGGTATCTTTTTCAAACAACCCGCGACCCCAGCGGCATCGGCCCTATTGGACCCCATCTTTTGCTGACATCTCTTTGAGGCGCGCGTGGAACACAACGCGCCGTCGACCCGGGCCTGGTCCTCACCGGACGGCGAGCTACCCACTACTCACCGTCCGCAAGCCCGCGCCTACGGTGGCCGGGAATCGGCTATCGATTCCCGCCGCCCAGGGCGTCTCCTGCGGCGACTGAGGGCGTGAGGCTGCCTCTCCCTCACGCGTTCCGCCTCCTCCTTCGCGAGCATTACCGCTTCGCAGAAGGAGGTGACGGCCTCCCATGCACTCTCGCTCCGCACCATGGCCTGGACCAGGCTCGGACGCGAGAGATCGCCGCCGCCGATCGCCTCCGTGAGAACACGGCGGTGCTCTGCCCAAGCCGGGCAGACCTCCACTGTATGCTCCACCGTGTCCTCTGGGCGATCCACACAATGGTGACACCCGGGCGTTTCCTCCCGCCTTATGCGAAACAGGAACCTCCCGAAACAACCGTGTCCGGTGAGGACCTGCGTCAGGCGGAAGGTGAGGACGCCGTGGCGCCTCTCTAACCACTCCTCAAAGAGGGGACTTATCGCCGCAATTGTGGCGTGCCCAGCGCTGGGCTGCGACAGTCGCACTCTCCATGTCGCCATGAGATCCCGCCGGAGCTCTGTCCGCTGTACCGTGATTTCTCGCGGCAGCGGAGTTACGCCCCGGCGTTTCGCCTCCTCGCGCCACTCCCACACGTACGCGAGGACTTTCGCCTCCAGATCCCACGGCGGCAATCCGGCAAAGAGGCATGATAAGTGGTATCTTAACCAACCACGCCAGCTGGCCCGTCATAAGTACTTAATTAAAGAAATGTGAATTAAAACTAAACATAAAAAATTAAAAACACAACAACACAAGGTACAGTGGCTTCTCAAAGTACAACAAAACAAAAGATAAATTGAATTTAGACTTTAAGAGGATTTCAGGACCTAAGCGCAAATAACGTAAGTTTTATAATGCCTAAAAGTATATGATCTACTGCAGTAAGCAAAATCAGAAAAATATATGATATTTTTTAGGATATATGCTAGTTAGATAGTGTGTTGAAAACATAATACAATTAATTTGATATGACAGAAAAAAATCACGAAGATACCTCTAAAAATGTATTTTAACGATTAAACACCATACTAATATACATACTATCGTCCTGATTTTTTGTCAGATTATTCTACAAGCAACATATTAACGTGATAGTGTTTTAATTTTCAGTCTAACCAATAGATTTTTTGTAAATCGATAATTGCTTCATATTTTGCAATAAATTACCAGCGTTGTGTCATCGCGCTTCTCTTTCTTTTCTATGCAGTCCGACAGTGACCGCGCTTTAGGTCATGTAGTCCCCTTAATTTTTTGTCTCTGCATCACCTTGGTTGACGGTAGTAAATGCCTCAGGCATAAAGTCCGCCTTTGTACCTACAGTATTTATACTCGTACACAAAGTTTTAATAAATAAATAATCATTTCGAACGCTGCTTTACTGTTTGAAAACAACACGAATTAGCATCGACAAAACATTTTCCCAGAAAAAAAACTCTCAAAGGCCTACCAGATTGTATTTGTAACAAAAAAAAAAGAAAGAAAGTAATAACAGCTTACGTATCGAACTAACATCAAAGTGTATTGATTGAACTGTCACTCAGAGCTACAGAACAGTGTTAGTTTGATTGGCCGAATTTTGTTCGGGAGTGAAGTTGTGTGATATTGTGTCTGTAAACGAAGATTGATCGACGATCTTGTACCAAGAAATGATTTGGAGAATGTTATTCTTTTGATGCCTACAAATTCAAGCGAATGAAGAATATCAGGTCTGTGTTCTTGGGCGGTCTCTTCTATAAATCTATAAAATTAAAATAAAATAAAAAAATATATTAAAGTCGGTTTTCGTGTAAGTCTGTGTGACGCGTTGTTCTTCTAAACTATGCAACAGGTTTTGATGCGGTTTTTTGAATTATTCCGGAAGGTTTATGTGTATAGGTATAGTACGTTATTACTTATTAAACTTTTATAAAGAAATCTCGAAGTTTTTCAAGGCTTTAACCGACTTCAAAAAAGGAGGAAGTTCTCAGTTCGTCGGATTTTTTTATAATGTATATTCCCCGATTACTCGAAGGAAGCTGAACGATTTATATTTTTTTATTTGAAAAGTTATACTTTCTAGTTGGTCCCATTATGATCGTGAGGTCAGAATCTGATGATGGGATCCTGGAGAAATCGACGGAACCCTTCAAATATTATAGGCACACCTATAGCGATTTAGGTAGTTTTTATAGTAACTCGTGCGTTTGCTCTCGGAAAGCACTATTAGATGAAGTGGAACTGATGATGAAGATCACAGATAGCCACCACAACTACTCAATAATAAGTATTTCACGGGTTGCGATTCGATTAAGTACTTTAATAATGGTTAAATGATCAATGATTTTTATTTCTGTAAGTAGGTTTGTACAAACACTTTTACTAGTCAATATGTTTTTTTTTTTAAACTAGATGAGGTCGGCGTTTCCTATCTGACTACTCTAAGAAGAAAGGCCGAAACAAACTCAGAGGTCACAGTCTCTTATAAAGTCCAGACATAATCTTGGTCACTTCATGTGAAGACCATGTAGATTGGTGTCTGAAATGGTCTTTGGAAAGAACCACACAGATTGAGAGGACCTGTCCAGTCAGTGCACGCATTTGTCAGTAATCGCGCAGCTCAACTGAGAACTTAAGGAGCTCAACGATTCGACGAACAATACCAAGGAAAGGACATTGGGGTAGGCCGCATAGATTACTCAAACTGCCAGACCATGATTAAAAATAACTGAGAGAAAAAAATAAAACAAACAAAAAAATCAATGACCTACATAGTCTTCACATTAGGTTGCTAAGCAACATATGCTTGTCACAATGCATATGCACCATCAGCTCTAGTTCTCCTCAGGAGAACTCCTCTACAATTAACTTTAATATCTTTAAGTCGGTGTCAAAAGTTTTAACAGATCCAAAGACACGGACTCCCAAAATTAAAGTTATTTTTCACTTTGTAGATTTTTTTTTTTTTTTTTTTTAAGTTTTTTAATAACTAGACGAGGTCAGTATACTTAATAAACACATCTCAGTGTTGTGCTCTAGCAAAAAAAAAAAAATAGCAGCCTATTACTGTCTCACTGCAGGGCAAATACCTCTTCTCATATAAAGAAGGCACGAGCATTGATAACCACGCTTGCTAGCGAAAAAGTTTTGGTACTCAAATCTTTGTAATTTGTTAGTTTATTTTATTTTATACTGGAACCTTATAACTAAGGTACACAGTGATAAACACTGAAAATTAAAACTGAGAAAAAACAAAAAGGTCGGTATCTACAAAACACCTTTAACATAAAAGGAAACGTAAAGTACACGATCAACCAACACAAACTAAAAATCATTTAGACGCAAGCAATTACTCTGTCTTAAAGAAGCTTTTCACCACAATTATTATTATTATATGTTTTTTTTTCTCCAAGATTTTCCTATTTTCTGTAATTGATGTTCATGAACTTTTAACATAACGAAAGTTGTCGGATTTTCAGATATAGCTGCATACCATAAAATGCACGATAGTAAAAACAGAGCTGAAAGAAAGTTTCTCCTACCTCTTCCATTATTCGCTTAGCTAAGCAAACTATTGTGAGAGTGAAATTCAAAGCAAAAACCAATTTATTACAGGTACCTACATTGAAACTTGCAAAAGCTATAAATTTTTAATCTTATTTGAGCGACTTTCCAGCATTCAATACAAATTTTGTATCTTCAGAGTTTAAAAGCTAATTCCAATGCAAAAGTTTTGAAGATAAATGCAAATTGAGAATTCTTTATAAACATTGTGTTTTGAAAAATACTAAGTTTTTTCTTTGGGATTACTTAGGAGGGGATTACTATAAGAAGATAAAATAAGAGTACTGAGAAAAAGTATCACTTCTTAAATAAATGTTTTGAAGCAGACTTACTTAAATTCTCAATTCTTTATTGTATTCTATAATGTTAGTAAAACTGTTGGTAGCTAAACGTTAATGACACAATTATGGACCCTATCGGTCACAGCTTAGTGGGAGAGAGGAGGAAGACCGCTTATTTGTTTAAATTATTTATTTATTCTGGTAATTGTAATTTTAATTTAATAAGTACTACATTTTCTTCTTCTTTTACTAATATTAAATGTATTTAAGTATTTTAATAAATTTTTTTAAGCCAGAATATATGCTAAGTAAGTCATTTTATGTTCGAAAAATTTATGACAAAAGTGATACTTTACTTATAAAAGAAATTACTGCGACTGAATGAGGAGCTCGTGGCTGAGTAATAACAGCCGCACGAGTCGATTCATCAGCTTAAGCTACGCTTGCCGAGGTTGGTCCGTGGATGGGTGACCATCTTTACATACCGAGAGACTCCTCCGTGCCTCGGAAAGCACGTTCAGTCGTTGGTCCCGGCTATCATTCGTGGATCTTTGACAGTCGTTACGGGTCGTCAGAAGCCCGAAAGTCTGACAACCAATCTTACCAATGGGTATCGTATTGCCCAGTAACTGGGTTGTGGAGGTCAGATAGGCAGTCGCTCCGTGTAAAGTACTCGTATTTAGCTGCATCCGGTTAGACTGGAAGCTTATACCCCAACATAGTTGGGAAAAGGCTAGGTTGATTGATTGACTGCGACTGAATGAATTTTACTTATTTTAAGTAGGTAAATTTGGGAGCAGTAATATTCTGGTTTTGGAAAAACTTTTAGAAGAATGTACGTACTAAATAACAGTATGTTTATAAGATTTCCCAGTCGTAATGGGCCCTCGTTTTAAATGGCTTATCTTTATAAATAAATAAAATTGAAGAGTCTGTTTGTTATGTCCAAATAACAACTTTTTACTAAATGCATATGAAAGTATATACGGTACGTATAACAAAAAAATAATTTAAATAAAATTTTGTCTGTCTGGCTGTTTGTTCCGGCTAATCTCGGAAACGGCTGTACCTCCCGATTTTGACGGGACTTTCACTGCACTGTTTTAAGTAATAACTTAAGCTACACTTATTTTAGAAAAAATAATTAGGATCAACACGGGCGAAGCCTAAAAATGAAAAGTGAAAAGGTGTGCCATTATTTATGGTACCTACATAATTATGATCAAAGTGTTTACCTATATTATTATATCAAACTCTAAGAACGTGGAACGGACTTGTGTAAGTAGGTATCTATAATCATCTCTATTCAAAATTTTAAAATTATTATCAAATAAAAAAATAAGTTAATTAAAAATTGCGTGTTAGTGTTGTAGGCTAGATTATAATTAATTATTACAGACGTGGTTCAATGCAATAATGTATTTTAAAAAAAATGTGAAAAAAAATCTCTTTACTGTCCTCGGAAAACATCTATAAAACAATATCGGACATAAATCACCGCAGCATTTTAACAACATACTCTATAAACGTCTATGGAATATTAGGAAATGTACTCAGCTCACACATGGTTGCCAGATGTTAAAATTCCACCTGTTATAACGATTGTTGTGTAAGAAGATCGTTTTAGATTATTTAGATATTTAAATACAGCTGTTATAAAGAAACCGGCCATGGGTGTATCAGACTACGCACAATGAAGGGTCCCGTAGTTGGGATGAATTTATCCCAAGAACAAACTTAACATTGTAGTTGAAAAACATGTTCTCCCATACATTCCAACTGTAAATGTAAGTTTGTACGCTCTCATATTGAGAGATTTACCATGTTATTTTAAAATACTACTTTGTACAAACTTTTTTTTTTTTACTTTATATAAACTTTCTGTAATCTATAGGTATAGAACTACTTTCAGTATTTTTTTCAAAATTTTAGGCTCAATAGTTTTGGAGATGAGGGGGGAATGATCGATTTTCGTGTATTTTCTTAAATAACTTAAAACAATGTTTTAAAGAAACTTTAATTGAAACCCGAGGGTTTCAATAAGCCCTTTCGTTTGATATGTGACACGTTGCAAAACTTTTTTTAAATTTCTTACTTGCCCCCAAAAGTGACCCCCGTATTCAAAATTTCTTTATTTACGTTACACCTCCGTGTTTGGGTCACAGAAATTCATACGTGTACTAAATTTCAACTTAATCGGTCCATTACATTCGGAGCAAATTGGCTGTGACAGATGAACAGACAGACACACGAGTGATCCCATAGGGGTTCCGTTTTCCTTTTGAGGTACGGAACTCTAAAAATACTAATGAAACTGGGCTAGTGGAGCAAAAGATAACAAATCTCACATCAATGGCAGCGAAGGAAAAAAATGTACGGGAAGATTGCAAATCAGGGCAAAATCACATAAAACACTCGTGCAGCATATAGTATTAGGTACCTTAAGGCTTGGCATTATGCCGTTGACCTCGCTCAAATGGGCGTTACCGCCGAGAATGCCCCGCGCACCCCCTCATTATAATTACGCGCGAAGCGATCACTAATATTCTATTTGGCACCGCTGACTGCCACAGAGCCATGACGCGCGACGCACGCATAGGTAGCCTGTTGCATATTTCAGAGCAGTGGTGCAGAACATTTTTAGGTAAAAACTTGTATGTTGTAGAAAAACAAATACAACACTTGTGTAAATTATTATATTTTTAGAAAATATTTTTTTTTTATGACTAAGAACTCATTGTAATATTACTAAAACAGAAAATGGGCGGCAGAATATAGACAGTTATTATTATTAGCTTTCCCCGCGACTTCGCTCAGAAATAAAAGTGAATAAGTTTGTACCTAAAAGTACTACTAGTAGTTGTTTTAAGTACCTCAAATATTAAAAAAAAAACGCAAAATAAATCAAGTGGAAAATCTGAGCAATATACAAATCTGCCGGCCATATGCTTGCATGAAGCTCAAATGCCATATTAGGTTCATGGGGTCCATGAACCACAATGCGTCCCATATGGTTTGTGGGCCCCATACGATCCGTGACCGCAGTTCAATTTATTATAAGTCACAAGCGGTCGTGGGCCCGGAACTTATTAGTTCAATAAGGCCGGCCACATACACAGACTGAATTCCGTTTCGGGATTCCGTTCCGAAATATCGATTCGGAATTTTCGAAGGCAGTAAATCCATACAAAATCAAGGATGTATCACACACGTACAGTACAGTTCTTCGTTTATTTTGTATGGCTCTGCTGCTTTCAAAATTCCGAAATGATATTTCGAAATTATGTATGTGGCAGGCCTAATCAATTAATATATAATTATAATATACAGAGTCGTCCATTTACAGGGTCAATTTTTTTGGTTTTGATGGTTTTTTTTTATCCATTTTTATTGCATGTCAGTGACTGATGTTGGGATTAAATTTGTTCAGGTTATACATTGACAAAAGCAAAATAAAAACACATTCAAAATTATAAATGATAAATGATTTTATTTTTGTAAGTAGGTTTGTACAAACACTTTCACAAGTCAATCATGTTTTTTTTTTAAACTAGTTCTGGTCGGCGTTTCCTATCTGACTACTCTGAGAAGAAAGGCCGAAACAAACTCAGAGGTCATAGGCTCTTATAAAGACCGGACATAATCTTGGTCAGTTCATGTGAAGACCATGTAGATTGGTGTCTGAAATGGTCTTTTGAGGAAAGAACCACACAGATTGAGAGGACCTGTCCAGCCAGTGCACGCATTTGTCAGTAATCGCGCAGCTCACCTCAGAACTTAAGGAGCTCAACGATTCGACGAAAATACCAAAGAAAGGGCATTTGGGTAGGCCGCATAAATTACTCAAACTGCCAGACCATGATTAAAAATAACTGAGAGAAAAAATAAAACAAACAAAATAGCAATGACCCACATAGTATTCACATTCACAATAATTAAAATAATATAATACTTTACAAAGTAAATATTCATGTCAACATTCAGTATGCAAAAATAAAAATTAGTAAAAAGAAAATTTGGAGCAGCTCAATCCCAAGCCTTTATGTCCTCAATATAATCTTTAACGGTATAAAAAAAAAAGCTTTCTGACACAATTTGGTTTCAAAATTCTGAGAAGTTTAATTTTTTTTTTCAACACATTTTTTTTGCATTTGCTTTTTCTACATTATAATCATCAATGTATTTTACTTCATCGTCGTCACTTTCATTTCTTTTGTTTCTTTTTGAAGATATGGGAATAATTTCTACTTACACTTCTGCATCATGTGTTGCGTCATTTATTTCTTCCATATTATTTTGTTCACGCATGTTAGCTAGATTTTCTTTGTTTTCCCTTCGTTTGCTTTTTATTTCAATAGCACGACATATATATTCGGGATCTCTAATTGGCATTTTTCGTGGGTGTCGAGGGTCAACTAATTCAGGTAAAATACATTCTGTGTAAAATGTTATTAGTTTTTTTTTCATTGTTTCTTCCCAAGAGCCGTCGTCCCTATATATAATATCAGTTTGTATTGCCTTATTTTCTCCCGACCATAAACCAAATAAACATTTTTCTTTTTTTGTTATGTGGAGTTGGCCTTGAACTTGGTAATACCAACTGTGATCCTTATTTATTCTAAATTTATTATTGTCTTTATTTTTTTATAGAATGTTATTTTTTTTCTACTATTGCCCTTTCCAGTCCTAATTTATATGCACTTATGGCCATTTTATTTCGCATATTGTACTTTCGTCTATTATACCATCCGGTGATGCACCTAGAAATGGGATCTCTTTATCTATGAATAGGCCGCAGGGATTAACTTTTATCGAATTTTCTTTTTCTAATTGAGTTTTAGCAATACTTTCATTTTCTAGCCCATTTATGACTGATTTGACGTGATCTATTGGGTTTTTATAAATTTAATTCTTCACCATATTAGCACAACTGTTGTCATTGCGTTTTTTAATTACGTTACCGAAATTTGAAGCCGTCAGTTAATTTCTTCTTAGTTCGAGCCATTCACTTTGAAGTATTGTACCTGTTTCAATTCTTATTCTTTCATCTTCATTCTTCTCTAAATTTTTCAAAAATATTCTTTTCGATTCCTCTAGAATTTCCTTTGACATATCGGGTTTCGCGCAATCCTGCCCATAATTGATGGAAGAGGCGTTTTGATTTTCCAATGTTCTTCTTTTCTTCTTTGTATATTTTTTAGGTCTTATCTGTCGTTTTATTCTGTTCATTTCAAATTTATGTATTTGTCCTTTTGGACTTCTACCTACAATACATTTATGCAAGATGCTCAAAGGTTTTCTTGTGTTAAATGATAGAGCCGCAGTATTACATCTCATCTGAAATTTTTTTTTGTGAGCATAGTTTATCCTTTCGCCACCTATGAATTTAGCAACAACGCTATGATATCTCTCTACAGAGTTGCTGTCGACATCGTGCAAAAAAATGCGTGAGTGTGCCGCTAGCTGTGATAATATTAATTTTATTTTTTGGCACAGAGTGTTTGTATGAAAGTCTTTGTCAATATCTTTTATTTCGCCTAGTTTGCCACAAAAGTATCCTTTGCACGTGGTATGTTGGCTAAAAGCATGTTCTGCAGCAAGCATTATATCAGCATGGAGTTGCATTGCATTATCAGTATGCTTGTATTTTGCAATTGCAGTTACTACTACTTTTCGCATGGTTAATATTCTTTTCTTTGTTAGGAGTTTTATGAACCGTATTAGAAATTCCGTGTCTGTTGTAAAACTCTGCAGTTTGTTGCACAAATTCCTCAGCAAGTGGTTTCGGCATTCAATTTTTTCTATTGTTAAATTTTCGTACGGCCTTTCTTGCAAAAGCTTTGAATATGTGTTGGCGTCACCATCTGATATAATTCTGCCATATATCAAATTGTGCATTTCTATGCTTTTCTTAAATCCCTCGACAATAATCGTTGACTCCATGCCGGTAGATGGTCCTGTAAATGAAGACAAAAAGTATAATAATGTAGCTTTCAGTATACAAAACCTATATTACGGCTTTAGTTCTCTAATGGGTTACCTCTACCATTTTTATATAATAGATATTTAGTTTGATTTCAAAATAATAAGGCGAACCATTTACGTTTAGTTAATTTATAAAACAAACAAACAGCAATACATTTCCACTTATAATATTACTAGGATTTTTATGTAAAACACATAAAATATTTACCTGTATAGTTTTTATAACAAATATGATTTGTTTGTCGAGATTCCTTTATTTTCTGCTCTAGCGCAAATGTAGCAGAACTTATTTTTGACAGCCATGAACAATATTTTATTGCTACGTTTACCAAGTATGGCTGCTGCTCCTGACAGTGAGGAGTAGCCTTTCTTGTATGATCTTTTTCCCCAACATCCGTCAGCAATGACATCAATTATCGGTATTCCCTTTGCATTTACTTTACCCTCTTCAACGGCAGCACATCTTTCCTCTTCAGCAGCTTCGTTCAAAGATCTTAGCGCTTCAGATTCCCACGTTTTGTTTAGTATATCCATATGAAAGGTGAATAATTTTTGTGAGATCTCAGGAAGTCCTAGAGTTGACGTAATTTCCAGAAGTTGCGTATGTCCACATCCTGCTGCTATTGCCCCAGCTACGGCACATGTGTTTAAATTCATTTCTTCTGGGGTGTTGTCTCCCTCTATTATAAAACTCATGTTACATAAAAGACATTTCAGTTTTAATTTATTCATTAAACCTGTCAAACGTTCAGATACGATTTCTATTGACTTTAAACCGCAGTCCAATGGTCCGTGGCTTGATATTTCTTGGAGTGATTTAAAAAAATGACTGATGTTTACAATACGTCTACCAATCGATAATTCTTCAGTTCCCCTAAAACAAAGTAAAATATAAAATTCAGTTGAAATACTGATGGCTTTAAAAAACGTGGATGAACGTATACAATATAAGCTATATTGTATACGTTCATCCACGTTTACTTATAAAAGGGTTACGTTAATCCAATTTTAAAATATGTCATTTGATTTGCTTATAACTTTAGGGTCCTATGAAACTCGCCAAACTCGTTACTTTTCGACTCCTTGTAGTCCGAGAGTCGCAATCTGCAGGTTACATCCATGGGGTCCAAAGAGGATGGACAAAAAAAGTCCACATACTGTCGGAATTCCGTTTCGAAACATCGATTCGGAATTTTCGAATGCAGCAAATCCATGCAAGATCAAGAATCTATCACACACGTACAAGTAGTCCTCCGTTCGAAATTTTCTCCGATTCAAAATTACGCATGGTAGTCTGTGCGTGACTTTGTATGGGTTTGCTGCTTTCGAAATTCCGAAACGATATTTCGAAACGGAATTCCGACTGTATGTGGCTGGCCTAATTATTACCCTGTATTAGCAATCTGATTGCGATGAGTAATAATACAGGGTCAAATTAAATTAGCTAGTGAAACTCCACAGACGTGATGGGTATCGATATCTAAACATGATAAACTAGTTAGCTGCGACACATATACAGGGTCAAATTAAATTAGCTAGCGAAACTCCGCAGACGTGATGGGTATCGATATCTAAACACGATAAACTAGTTAGCTGCGACACATATTCAGGGTCAAATTAAATTAGCTAGCGAAACTCCGGCCAACGTAAATTCGTACGTGTCTAATAGTAACAAGCTATAGATTCACTGCATGCGAATCTATAGCTCATTATGTCGTTACTGTGCCGCCGTGTCGTAATGCCGCCCGGTCGTTTGGAATCTATACCTTGTTGCCATTAAACACGTACGAATTTCCGTTGACAAATTCGAAACGAAAACAGTTTCTCGTTCTGGCGACGAAAGGTACCTAGGTAAGCATAAGCAGCTCATAGGTAGGTACCTGCTTAGGTAGGTACGCATATTACTTATACGTACCTACCTTTATCTTTTTATCAAAACGCTTGATTGATGGTTACTAGTAAAATGTTAGATAGGTACTCAAATTACTTACCGTTTCATTCTTTTTATTCTCCTCTTGTATTTTATTTTCAAATTACGCTTAGTGCGTCTTTTTTTGTCACCCATATTGATTTTATAAATAAACTTATATTAACACAAATATTTCCTATGTAGTATTACTAACTATATACTAAAAACTACTCTAATATTTACACACACAAAAACTATTAAAATCAACAAAATAAGTAGGTAGGTATTTGTTTACAATACTTTCTAATGGTATTGTCAGCAACGAAAAAATGCGGGAAAAAGTGGTACAGGTCCGTTTAGCACTGCGTCTCGTCCCGCACTAAATTAATAGGCGACAGAGGGGTTGCTCACGCGATTGAGTGTCGATTTATGTAAAAAATAATGACTATAAGTAATTAGAAAAGTTATTTAAAAAAATAAGCCGAGGATTCCCTAGGTATTGTATTGTGTAATATCATGATGACTATAAAAAAACCTAGCGATTAATAGTTTCGAAGAAAAAAGGTTTTATATTTCTAAAACAGGGGTTACTTTTCATGTATGTTAATGATATTTAAAATTATTTTTTATTTTTTTCTAAGTGAAGGGGATGTGTTTTATTGTGTAGTTTAACATATATTTTTTTAAAGATCATTATGGTACGGGTTATGGAGAAAAAAGGTTTTAAACTTCTTCAGTTCCAGCCTAATTTACATATAGCACCGCCTTAAAACATAATTATGAGAGAATAAAAAAAATATGAATGTTAAAACAAGATCAAACGTTACGGCAAACTCATAAAGGTCATTTACAAATCTTTCGAATTATACAAACACGCATGTTTCTCCGAAGGGTTGGGCACACACATTTCGCCAGTTTGAGTACCATGTAATGGGGCGAGCTAATTGAGCAGACTCCGGGCTAGCAGCCTCAGGAATTGCATATGGAAAAACACTTTACCCGACCTGGGAATTGAACCCAGGACATTCTGCTTAGCAGTAGCAGTATTTATTTATTTAACAGTCCTAAACACAAATATGTTTATATAACAGACAAGAAAAGAGGAACAGAAAAATACGAAATATGTTACTGATAAAGAGATCGTTTAATTTAAAACTGCACGCCGCGCCACTGCTTGTTGCATACATATTTCAAATGTTTGTACAGAAATTTTTGTGGAATTTTTAATTAAACGATCTCTACCATAATGTATTATTTTCTGACAACCCTACCTAGCGGGCGACTCATCGTTACTATACAAATCGAAGATTTTGATGAGTTTGGGTGCTAATAAATGACTCCGTTAAGAGGATTGTGAAGTGCCGATACGCGGCGCAATTTTTGGAGGCAATTGCCTACATTTCATACAATTATTTACATAAATATTGTTTCGGGCGATAACGTTTTCACCACCCTAAACCTTTACGAAATGAGACAATTTTAGTCTCATTACATTCAGTATACTTTAATCTAGGTCTGTACGTTTTTCGTTTTTAGTAATTCAATTTAATTTAATTTAAAACAATAAAAGTGCTCGAGGATGTTTTATGTCAAACATATAGATATTTAGATGCTAATAACTTATATCGTATGCAATATTTCTTTATAATAAAAACGTACGGACTTAGTTTTTCATTATACCTACAACATTTATAAAAAATATGAAAATTAGACTATGTTTACGGGGAGAAAAACGTTATCTCTTTTTGTATGAAAATTTACAGCTTCACAATCCTCTTAAGTTCTTCTGACGAGTACAAGATATTAATAAGTATGTACTGGGTATCACTATACTTTTGTTTTATTTTATTTTTATATTTTTATATGATCCTTTGTTGGTCGAAATAAACTTTTTATTATTAATTCCTTTATTTGTTATATATACATATCATTTATATTTTTAAATATTTTTATAAAATCTTAAAATAAAGAAAAACATTTAAAAATATAAAAAATAGTAGCCCACCGGTATCGAGAACAGGGTCAAAGCTACCGGTGGTCAGGGCTCCTGAGAGTGGAACCTCCTAACAATACGTGCCGTGTTCAGAAGTACCGCTTTCTGGATCAAGCCCTTGATCCAGCTGCCTAACGAGAGCCTCCTCAGGTGTCGGTCGAGACTCTTCGCTGCTATGCGATTGGCTGTTACAACTATCGGCACAATGATTGTTGTATCCACATCCCACATGTCGAGAACCTCGCGAGCCAAATCGAGATACTCAATCAAGATACTTAATCTGTTTATCTTTTTCAGCTTTCACGAGGTTCATGTCATGCGGAACCGCTATATTAACAATAACTGTGCGATTAACTATGGACTCTGGAACTATGGAATCGTGCGATCAGTCCAGGTACTAGGATTGTATTGTACGGTCCCGCCGTATGCGCTTTGTATGGACGCCGCGCGCCGCCGGTTGCGAGTACTACCCACTTGTCCTGTAGCCAGGCCTTGCATAATTATAGAGTTGAGTGAAAAATTAGCTTAGTATGTTGTAATCCAGTGTGGCCACTGTATTGTCAATTAATATCAATTCAAACAATATTAATTGACAGGCCAGTTGGCGTGGTTGGTTAAGACACCGCCTATCATGTCGCAGGTCGTGGGTTCGATTCCCATCCAGGACAAACATTTTTGTGTGCATGAACATGTCTGTTTGTCCTGACTCTGGGAGTAATATTAGTAGTGATCATCCTGAAAGCAAATACGTTGTCAGGTGTACAGAAACGGAGATAGGATACCTTTCATCACGAAAAAATACTCTGTTCCCGAGTAAAACAACAATAACGTTAAAATGATAATAGATGGCGCCACGTGTCTTTCGAAAATTATGATTGAATTATATTATTAAAGAAACTTTAGTAGTGTTAAGAATTTTTTGTAAGTCGTACAGTGTTAATAGACCGGTTTTTCAACCTCCTAACTTTCGTAATATTACTATTGTAATGTTATACATTCAAAAGTAAGTTAAAAAAAGTATTATATGTACGAGTAGTATATCAGTTATCTGGTTTCCATAGTACAAGCTCTGCTTAGTTTTGGATCAGATGACTGTGTGTGAAAATGCCCCAGGATATTATTATTATACACGGATAAAATGGCAGGGGGTGACTTGCACACTCAATAATGGGCCCCCGGAAACGGCCGCTAGCACATAGTGACGTAACGACAAGGGGGCAACACTTCCTTGCTTGAGGAGTGGAGAGGTATTCTACGGCTATCAGGACAATCCCGGAAGTACGGTCAAGATCCCTACCAGCACCTTACTGGAATACTTCCTTCCTCCGAACACGTTTGCTCTTGCGAATCTCCACTCAAGCCGGCCAATAAAGGCAAGAAAGAGGTGGGAGCGCTGTTCCTCGTCAGTATTCACTCCAGTCGGCCAATAAAGTCAAGCCAGAGATAAGGACAAGATTTCTCCCGGGAGATAGGGTCCGTGGGGTCGCTACTGCCTATCAGCTCGCCACATGCTTCTCTGCGGGTTTCTGTATCTCTCTTAGTTTGGCTCCTCATCCTAGACTCGTTCCGGCAGAGTAAACTCTACCGGCACAGACTCAAAGTTCGAAGCGCGCAAGCCCCACCACGACGTCAACGTAGAGATACAGCGGTGGGGTTATTATTATATTATTATTAGCAAAAGTATATATTAGGGAACCGGAACAACCTGAGAAAATTGTTTAGTAGCTAAATTCCGTCATTTTCCTTTTTCTCTTCACACTTTTCACTTGGCTTCTAAAAAAACTTTAAACAATATTTTTCCCTGTTTATTTGAGGCCAGTTAATCAAAGCTAAGTGGTAAATGTTTCTAGGAAACCTTTCAAAATTAAACCTTTCTCCGACGTAATAAGGTCCATCCATGAATCATTTAACACTCATCCCTTCTCCGTTTGTTAAGTTGTAAATCACTTTCGAGGGCAATTTTGATTCACCCCTGTAGGTATTGTGGGAAACAGCGTCTACTTATATATATATATATATATATATATATATATACAGCCCTACCTCAAACAAATCTTAACCTTACCTCCTCCGTGATAAGACTCTAAACCACTGCAGCACAACTTTATTTTGAAACAACCCGACACATTCGCGTGGATGTTTGAACAATTTATTTCAAAATATGAGGTGCGAACATTTTTGAAGGCAATCCGCACTAAATCATTGGAGGAAAAGTGTTCTGAAGATTTACAAGACATATATCTTGCTAAAATAAATACCTACAAACTTTATCAATTTCTCTCAATATACAAAATTTAGTAAAAGTATTTATAATAAACGAAAAATATACGATATTGTCGTTTTCAGAAAGCATTCTTTAATAACGCAACTACAATCAATTCTATTTTCTTTTAAGTTACATTCAAAAGTGCCTTATAAGGGCCTAATAAATGAATAATTTAACTAAGTATGACTTTCTGTTTAGTTTTTGTTCTAGATTCTAAGATTTTTCGAAAAAATCATGGGCTCAATTTAAAATAATTCAGTGGTTACATGTAGAATTTTCCAAGACGAAAATTTATTCGAGGCAACAACAGTGTTAACAAAATCTAAAGTTCTTATAAAACACAATCAATGAACACCCCTAAAATAAACCCAACTAGACAGTCTGCTCGACAAATCTGCCTAAAAATCTGTGTTCCTGTGGTAGCCACACGTTACTTTTTTTTTATACTGGCCTATTGCAGTTGGCTTCCGGGAGCCTTGACTCCTTAACCGAGCATTGGCGGGGCCTGAAGGGCCTCTTGCCGGGTTAAAACATATAATTAAGTAGCACAGCTAAGGGCGTCCCATAGTGGGACTCGAACCTAGGCTTAGGGCGCTACTGATTACTGAGCAAGTGGAAACTTGTTGCATCTGTATGTTATAATTATTAGGGATGTTTATAGCTACGACGGGTGCAAGGGACGGGGGGATTGACGTACTACTCTGAGCCGCGGGGCTACTCGCCGGCGAGTACGGAAGTTAGAACGTCTATCGTGTGTAGTTTTTATTGTTTTTCGAACTGACTTCATACTCTCTTGGTAGAGAGTGATGTCGTCATCTTTCTCTAATAGGGCGTATTTGGGACGTCGTGTGCGTGATATGCGTGATGGTGTGTATCGAGCAGCTACTGCCACTAGTGGGTTAGTGTGAGTGGTAGCAGATTCGAGGAAGAAAAAAAAACCTGATGGTCGGTAGATTTTAATCGACATGCAATTGATCATAGCGTACGTACCAGGGGCAGCCCGTGGCTCGTCACATGAATTGATTTTGGAGGGTTTGAACGTGTACGAACACTACACTAGCATATGTCATAATGGGCCGTATACACGCGTGGTGTAAATTCGCATCTTTGAAAAATAGGGCTAGTTTACTGCGTGTATTGAGGAAATAGAGGAGGCGACCGAGCGCGAAAGCAGCATGGTCCCTTACTGTCTTTATGTGCGCTCGGTGAATTTTAATTATTTATCGAGAGTCACCTCTTGGTATTTGGTCTTCTTTTCCCAAGGGATCTTTTGATCTGCCATAGTGATGGGTCTGGTACGAGTATGTGCATCGTTGTTTTTGCCGGTTTTGAGAAAAATTACAGCTTCACTTTTGACCAGCAGTGCTATTCTGTACAAATCTCACCGTGAACACTTAGGTGAGGTGAGCGTGGAGTGAGCTGTCAATAGTGTCAATTCCTAGCATCAGGTGGAATGACAGCTCACTTCACCTAAGTTCGCACGGTGAGATTTTTACAGAATAGACAGGTTCAGTTCTATCCGCCATTTCCTAAACCATTGCTCTAGAGCGTCAGCTGCGGAATGGAGGTGACGGGATATGGTCTCGGTTGATTCCGCCAATTTGTCGTGTGCATCTAACAACGGTTAAAGAATGACAGTCTACTGAAATTTGAATATAGTTATTATAAGAATAGTATTGGTAATGGCAACAAAAAGGGGCTCAGCATTTTTCTATTCTACTACCCGTAGGTCTCAACATTCCTCTACCTCCTCAAGACTCCTATAAGTAGAAACCCATCACTTCTTATACAGAGTACAGCCATCATTATAACACCACCATGAAACTAACTACTCGCTCCATCATTCTATATGTACCTCGGCCTATTGTCCGCCTTCTTTGATTACAGGCTGACCTATTTCTAGCATCAATTGTTACGTACTTCACCTAGGAGTATAACATTCATTATATAAGGGTATGAATAGACCCGACCCTCTCTCGACTACAAGTGTTTTTATCTCACGTCAGTCATACTTGTCCTTATTAAGATAAAGTACCCACTGAGGTCACTCACAACAATCGAAGAATGTTCTCCACAAGACAAACCTGTTCTGGGTAACACGATACCGGTTTGTAAGATTGGTAGTCGCATTTTTAGGCTTCTGACTATGTAACCATTGTTAGATATCTACGAATGACAGATGGGACCAACGGCTTAACGTGCTTTCTGAGGAACGGAGGGGTCTCTTGCCGTAATGGTTGGTCACCCATCTACGAACAGACCACGGCAAACGTAGCTTATCCTTCGATCGACTCGTGCGGCTGTTATCATTTAGCCACGAGCCCCTCTGTAGGTCACAACATTAGAATACTAAACAAAGCCACATTGAAAATCGTAATGTTTAACATTCTAACTAACGTGACCTCAAACCTTAATTTATTATTATGTTTGTGTGGTCATTCAAAATTACGGTTCAGCAGGGTGGCACACCACAGCATGTTTAAAACCCTCATAAATACCGATAGTTTGCGGTTTTTAAACGGGATTTCACATACTTATGTAGTTAATATGTTTCTGTATGTAATCTATCTAATCTATCCAACAAGGCTCAAGAAAATAGGTGGGTCATTCAGGTGTCAATGTATACGCTTTTATAATAAACTTCCAAGTCACGTTCAAGATCTGAGCCTTAATAAATTCAAATCATTCATTAAACGCAAGTTGTGTCAGAAAGCTTTTTATACCATTAAAGATTATATTGAGGACAAAAAGGCTTGGGATTGAACTGCTCCAAATTTTATTTTATTTTTATTTTTGTATACTGAATGTTGACATGAATATTTACTTTGTAAGTATTATATTATTTTAATTTATTGTGAATGTGAAGACTATGTAGGTCATTGCTTTTTTTTTTGTTTGTTTTATTTTTTCTCTCAGTTATTTTTAATCATGGTCTGGCAGTTTGAGTAATCTATGCGGCCTACCCCAATGTCCTTTCTTTGGTATTGTTCGTCGAATCGTTGAGCTCCTTAAGTTCCGAGTTGAGCTGCGCGATTACTGACAAATGCGTGCACTGACTGGACAGGTCCTCTCAATCTGTGTGGTTCTTTCCTCCAAAGACCATTTCAGACACCAATCTACATGGTCTTCACATGAAGTGACCAAGATTATGTCTGGACTTTATAAGAGACTGTGACCTCTGAGTTTGTTTCGGCCTTTCTTCTCAGAGTAGTCAGATAGGAAACGCCGACCTCATCTAGTTTTAAAAAAAAATATTGACTTGTAAAAGTGTTTGTACAAACCTACTTACAGAAATAAAGATCATTTATCATTTATATGTTTTAGTCTGTTGCAGATGGCAAAGGATCTATTTTGTTTAGTACCTGCTACGACAAGCCCTCGCAGTCCTCCCTCCCATACTTCAAAACAGTAATTTGTAAACATTGTGAAACGCCCGTGTCATGGGGCCCGAGAGCGCGTCTTCTTTTTAAGGAAACTCGCCGACTGGTCGACACTTCACGTGACCAGAGGGCTGGCTAGTTCTTTGGCCAAAGGATGAGCGTTGCCATTCAACGGGTCTTCTGGACACGTTTCAATTGAAATTTGGAATAGTTTTAGATGACGATTGCAAAACGGTTGGCATTTTGCAAATAAGAAAGAAATAAAAAATATGTATATATTTTGCAACCGGGACTGAAAGGGGGTCATAAAAATTCGAAGTGGAGCTACTAGGACATGCGGGATATCATATGAAAGAGCACTATTTGCACATTCTCAAAAATTTTCTTTTTTTTAGGCCGCAATGTTTTCGACTTTTGATGAAAAATGTAAAAAAAAATACCTTTCCCCCTTATCTCCAAAGTTTGCATATAGAAAAATGGCAGCCGGGAACAACGGCTTGACGTGTGTACCGTAATCAATATTAAATATGGAACGACAGACGGGACATAACATGCATTCCGAGGATGCGGGGATCCTCGCACCAACCGCGGTAAGCATAGCTTAACCTTCGATCGACCCGTGCGGCTGAAGAAACCAGCCTTGAAAAACATGCATGCTCACTACGAGTTCGCAATTCTTTAATCTGCAGATTTTCTCACGATGTTTTCCTTAACCGTAAATCAACTTACTTAGGGAGCACATAAGAAATTCGCTCCACAATCTTCAACTTTTCTTAACAACACAAGTCTTAACTGAAGTTCGTAACAACACGACCAAATAGTTCTTTGACTGTTCCGATCCAATTTAGGATAAAATTCATTAACAAAGAACAAACTTTGCGAAAAAAAACTTAAGTATTGGGAAAGGCCGATTGATTACAGAGATTTTATTAGTCCATTTTCATTACAAGGGAACAGGAGTAAGAATGAGGCTGCGGGCATGATACAATATTGACAAAATTTTGAACCGTCATCGCCCCGCTCGGCCACCGCGGGTTTTGTCAATTTTGTACTGTCGCCATCGCCCCACTCGGTCACCGCGGGTTTTGTCAATTTTGTACTGTAGCCATCGCCCCGCTCGGCCACTGCGGGTTTTGTCAATTTTATACTGTAGCCATCGCCCCGCTCGGCCACTGCGGGTTTTGTCAATTTTGTACTATTGCCATCGCCCCGTTCGGCCACCGCGGGTTTTGTCAATTTTGTACTGTAGCCATCGCCCCACTCGGCCACTGCGGGGTTTGTCAATTTTGTACTGTAGCCATCGCCCCGCTCGGCCACTGTGGGTTTTGTCAATTTTGTACTATAGCCATCGCCCCGTTCGGCCACCGCGGGTTTTGTCAATTTTGTACTATCGCCTTCGCCCCGCTCGGCCACCACGGGTTTTGTCAATTTTGTACTGTCACCATCGCCACACTCGGCCACCGCTGAATTGTCAATTTTGTACTGTTGCCATCGCCCTACTCGGTCTCCGAGGGTTTTGTCAATTTTATACTGTCGCCATCGCCCCACTTGGTCACCGCGGGTTTTGCAATTTTGTACTGTCGCCATCGCCCCACTCGGTCACCGCGGGTTTTGTAATTTTGTACTGTCACCATCGCCCCACTCGGTCACCGCGGGTTTTGCAATTTTGTACTGTTAGCCTTCGCCCCGCTCGGCCACCACGGGTTTTATCAATTTTGTACTGTAGCCATCGCCCCGCTCGGCCACCGCGGGTTTTGTCAATTTTGTACTATCGCCATCGCCCCGCTCGGTCACGACGGGTTTTGTCAATTTTGTACTGTAGCCATCGCCCCGCTCGGCCACCACGGGTTTTGTCAATTTTGTACTGTAGCCATCGCCCCACTCAGCCACCACGGCTTTGTCAATTTTGTACTGTAGCCATTGCCCCGCTCGGCCACCGCTGAATTTTCAATTTTGTACTGACGCTATCGCCCTACTCGGTCTCCGCGGGTTTTGTCAATTTTGTACTGTCGCCATCGCCCCACTCGGTCACCGCGGATTTTGCAATTTTGTACTGTCGTCATCGCTCCACTCGGTCACCGCGGGTTTTGTTAATTTTGTACTGTAGCCATCGCCCCGCTCGGCCACCACGGCTTTGTCAATTTTGTACTGTAGCCATTGCCCCGCTCGGCCACCGCTGAATTTTTAATTTTGTACTGACGCTATCGCCCTACTCGGTCTCCGCGGGTTTTGTCAATTTTGTACTGTCGCCATCGCCCCACTCGGTCACCGCGGATTTTGCAATTTTGTACTGTCGCCATCGCCCCACTCGGTCACCGCGGGTTTTGCAATTTTGTACTGTCAACACCAAGACATGGGGCATGCACCACGCACTGGGTCCACGTCCACTCCCTCTCACAGAGAGGTGGCCCGTGTCCCAGCAATGGGAACGAAGCTGATTATGCTATGCTCTCTACGTGACAAAGTATAAAACTTGGACAATGTAGCAGGGCCGCTAAGGCTCATACGTCTACAACTTTTGTGTCTACAAGCTTCTTAATAACGCCCCAAGGACACAAGCGACCTTTAAGGTGAGCTCTCCTAAACATGAAATTGGACTAACCATTCATTATTTTAGAGTATTTGTTCTGCCTTAAGCTTTGGCCTTATTTGTTATTTGTTTTGGCTTCTTTTGATATAAAAATAGGTTTTTTTTTATGTTGTCCCTCTGAAAGTCTGAAGGGTTTTATTAGTGGGGTTTCTTTTTTTTGTCTTGGTCTGATCACTCCATCTAAACTGTTAAGACAGGGTCTTTAAATTTTCTTAATAGCTTCCAATTGAAAACAAAAATGTATTTACTTTGTTTTCTACTTCAAACGTTGCCAACGAAAACCACTTAAGTTTCAGCAAGTTTAAAGACCCAAAACGGTGAGAATTCATGACTTGCAATAAACGTATTTTATTTGAACAGGACACTTAACTCGGTGGCGTTATTACATCGGTCGCAATCGGCTGTAAGACAAATAGTCGTTCGGTCGTAACTTTCGGAATACACCTTTAATCTCTTGTTGTCACTCTGACTTTAGTTAAAGAGTAAAGTTTAATAAACTGTTTTTTTTTTTAATTTTTAATTACAGATCTGGAGAGATTTGTGAAAATATTTGGACAAGAAAATTGTTTTTGTTTATTTTTTGGGATGACTCGGCTACCAGTTTTGACGATTTGTTTTTAAGTTGTAAGTCTATTTGCTAGATGTCCCTTATTATAAGAAAATAAGCACACTCGACATTCTTTTTTGACAAAGAGAGTTCGGCACATGGCTTATTCTGTGCCAACTAATTACATTACGTACTAAACCGATATCTTTCAAGACCCAAACAAAACTTCCTAAAGAGATTATTCATCAATTTCCTTCCTTACAGAGCCACCAACGATTAAATAAATTACTTAACACTTAACCCCTCGAGTGTTCGTTTATATACATAAAAAAACCGCATATATCATGTCCCCATAGGTTCATAACTACTGTAAGGCTGCGGTCACCCTAGGATGAAGCTTTTTTACGTTTATATACTGGGTGACTTTTTTACCGTCTTGTAAAAAATAGGGTATAATAGGTGAGCGGAGAGGAAGTCTATGGCATACCTAGTTTTTTTTTTTTTGAAAAAAAAAAAGAAAATAATATCGGAATTCAAATCGTATGCACTACGCACCCTGCGTAGTGCGTATGATTTAAAGTTTTTTCAAAATTTCTGTTTTTATTGTTCTAGTTTACTTCAAATGTGTAGTGTTTATTGATAGAGCAATTTCTGTCTAACAAGGAGACCGGTCACCGATTTGGCCGCAGCTCTACGTATTGAAAGGGATTTCCTAGTGTTGTATATTCCTAAAGTCTTGGTGCACTACTCAAAAATAAGGGAGAAATCGAAAAAATCTTCTCTAAAGAGTCAGTCTCACCATTTGTCCAAGTTTCAATAATACTAACTCATGAAAATTGTAGTGTCGAAATGTTTAGCTTGTAGGCAGGCTCCTTTATTCATATTTTTTAATATATTAATAATATTGATAATGATTTCGATTTTTATATAATAATACGTTGGGTAAAAAGTTTCTTCGCATTTTTTAAGAAAAATCAAAACATTTTTTAATATAGTTTATTTACATTTAACTAAAGTATGTAGGTACCATTTTGTTCGATAACTTTTTGCCATCTTGTAGGTAGGGACATGATCCCATTGCTATAGAAATTTTGGGACTTCTGGTCAAAATACCACGACAAGTGGTTTTGGCAGTCCTCTCGTGATGTTAACCTGACACTGCCTAAAGAATTCTGAAGAGACCGAAACAGGTGAAAATCTGAAGGTGCAAGGTCAGGATTATACGGCGGATGCATTAACACCTCCCAGCCAAACTCTCTTAATTTTTGCTGAGTGGCTAAAGATGTATGAGGTCTAGCGTTATCATGATGAAAAACCACACCCCTTCTGTTGATTAATTCCGGCCGCTTTCTCTCAACTTCTTGCTTTAATCTCATCAGTTGTTCGCAGTAGAGTTCAGAATCGATGGTCCTGCCTGGTGGTAACAACTCATAATGAATAATGCCCTTCCAATCCCACCACACACCAGCATCACCTTGTTGCGAGTTAACCCGGGTTTCGCCACTGTCTGTGAAGCCTGACCGGCCTTTGACCACGACCTTTTTCGCACGTTCTTGTCATAGGTGATCCACTTTTCATCACCAGTTATCAGCTTCTTCAAAAATGGTTCGGTTTCATTACGTCGTAATAAAGAATCACAAATGAGTACACGGTTCATTAGATTTCTTTCAGTGAGCTCGTGAGGTACCTAAATGTCGAGGTTTTTTGTGTACCCAGTTTTTTTCAAATGCGCTGTTTTGTGGTCAATTTCCAGTTCTTCAGCTACGTCGTAACTACTGATATGCTGATCTTGCTCCACTTTTTCAAAAATGGCATCCATTTTATCCGTAATAGGGCGACCAGAGCGACGTGCATCTTTGACATCAAAATTTCCGGATTGAAAACGCTTAAACCAAATTTGTGCTACTCTCACAGACACTACACTAGGCCCATAAACATCGCAAATTTGTTTCGCGGCTTGCGTTGCATTTTTACCTTTTTTGTAGTAAAATTTTAAAATGTATCGAATTTCTTCATTAGATTCACTCATCTTGACGGTACGAAAAACAAATGAAAATCACACATTTTCCTAATTTGAATTCGGAATTATGTTCTTTAAAATTTAAACTTTCAATGATACCAAAACCAGCCAGATACAAATAGTATAGCCAAAGAGACTTTATTACAAGTTCATACATACTATAATGCGAAAAGACTTTTTCCCCAACCTAATATATAAAAGTCACCATTATTCGATACGAAATTTTTTCAAAGAGTTATATAATTGACTTACGTATTGTATTTATCGAGAGAACAAAGAGATCAATGCGTTCGAATGATGCATCTTTTTTAACCGACTTCCAAAAGGAGGAGGTTCTCAATTCGTCTGTATTTTTTTTGTTTTTTTTTTTGTATGTTTGTTACGCGATTACTCAAAGACGGATGGACCGATTTGGAAAATTCTTTTTTTGTTTGAAAGGGTATACTTCCGAGGTGGTCCCATATAAATTTTATTAAATTTGCTTGAGGAGTTTTTGAGTTACCTTCAGTAATGCGTATATTTCCCACTTATTTTATATGGATGATGTGATGGTGTTTTGATAACTTCCTATCACTGTTATTTACATGGCTATATCTACAATTATTGTGCTCAATTATGTATTCGAATTTGTGTGGGGTAGGTTCCACAACTAAAAAGTGAAAAATAAAAACTTTTTAGCAAAAAATAAAACCGACTTCTAAAACGAAACACTACAAAGTGAAAAATTACTTTAATTTCGGAAGTCGGTGGCAAAAAACGAAAATACAAAACCAAAGACACCGACTTCCGAAATTAAAGTTATTTTTCACTTTGTAGTGTTTTGTTTTAGAAGTCGGTTTTATCTTTTGCTAAAAAGTTTTTATGTCGCAGTTTTGTCACGGCGTCTGGTGACTCATCTAGTCTGTTAACCTTGTACGAAGATGTCTCGACACGTTCTAGCATACCTAAACTTTTCTCACACCGGTGTGATAATATTAACTTTATATATACCCCATTTTGCCGTACGTTTCACCACTTCCATTATAAAAAAAACAACAGCAATTCTGTGATTTCATTACCATCTTACAATTAAATTATATTCACAAAAAAAAATAGTTTTGTAAAACACCTCACTAAAAACTTTACAAGCTGCCTACATATTTTGATCAAAACAATTTTATTTTCAACAACAGAACAGCTGATTTTTTTTTGCGTTTTCCGGTTTGGCCCCATAGTAAAAGTTGTTCATAATGATGAGTATAATGACCCCTTAAAATATTGCCAATGTATTCAATTTCACCCTGTATATATTTTTTTGCAGCAGCAGGGACTGATGGGTCTTCAAAATTTGAAGTGGAGCTACTAGGGCATGTGGGGTATCATATGATTTTTTTTTTTAACCGCATAGTTTTCGACTTTTGATGAAAAACGTAAAAAAATTACCGTTCCCTTCTTATCTCCGAAGTTTGCATAGACAAAAATCTGAAATTATTCTATGCGATAGAAGTTTATGTAAATATTACAGGAAAACTAAAACGATGTCTCTAAATAGCACACTTTTTTTAAATATTATGATGGCACAGAACCCTCGTTGCGCGAGTCCGACTCGCTCTTGACCGGTTATTTTTGAGTCATGCACCTTAGCACTTTAGGAATATAGGACACTAGGAAGTCTCTTTCAATACGTAGAGTTGCGGCCAAATCGGTAACCCGAAGGGTGTAAGGTCATCTTGTAAGCTATTGAAAAATCAAATTTAAAAAAAAAACTAGGTATGCCCCTAAGCTTCTACTCCGTTCACCTATTGTGCCCTATTTTTTTAAGACGGTAAAAAAATCATCCAGTATAAAGATTTGTTCTTACGTACAGCGTATGTACGCCAAAATCTTAATTACAAAGACTCCACACCGCACCGCTCACCGGGTGAGCTCTCAGCACGTTCACGATTAGATAGATTAGATATACATCGAATATCGTGACGAAGCAGGTATTTAGATCGAAGTACTTCTTCGACAAGTGCAGGGCTGGACTTTTGATGGAGGAAATTACTTCACAAGTACCAGGTGCAAGAAATGTTTGCCCGAATAAAGTCGCCATCGTTAACATTTTTTTTACTGTCCTTCGAAGATCTTTGACAGATATTACGGGTAGTCAGAAGCCCAAAGTCTTTCCAAGGAGTATCGTGTTACCCAGTAACTGGGTTGTGGAGGTTAGAGTGGCAGTCGCTCCATGGAAAATTCTGGTATTCAGATGCATCCGATTAGACTGGAAGCCGACCCTAACATAGTTTGGAAAAGGCTAGGCAGATGATTATATTACTGTATCAATGTGTATCTAGCTACAATTAAGTACCCAATGCGTAATAATTAGTCGTTTCATGTATAGTACTGCATCCCAGGCCTATTCACATTCACAGGCGTAAACACATACACATTCATATACACACACATACACATACACACACATACATACACCACACTCACATAGTTGGGAAAAGGCTAGGCAAATTGAATTTCATCCGCACAAGATAACAATCAAGTGGAAGTTTCGAAACGGGTACGGTACCAAAGTCAATAATAAAAAGATTATCTTTCATTCACCTGTAACAGCAATTTAAATTACCTGTGCGAACCGTAAATTATTTTCATTTTCTCGAAAATAATATTTTCACGTTCTCAAGAGAATTAAGAATACGGCCCTGTAGTACTCACTTTAATATTCTATGTCACTTCAGATAGGTGAAGAATGAGCTCAGTCAAATTATGACGTATTACAATGTTAGCGTTATATTTAGTTTTTATCGATGACTCAGAAAATCCGCTTTTCTTTTTCTATTATCACCAAAGATTAAATTTATCTGCAAAATAATAATAATAATAATAATAACCGGGGACATTATTCACACACGGTCATCTGATCCCAAACTAAGCAGAGCTTGTACTTTGGAAACCAGATAACTGATATACTACATATACTACTTTTTTTTTGTAAATACATACTTATATAGATAATTACACCCAGACTCAGAACAAACAGACATGTTCATGCACACAAATGTTTGTCCTGGATGGGAATCGAACCCACGACCTGCGGCATGATAGGTGGTCTCTTAACCAACCACGCCAACTGGCCTGTCAAATATTTCGAGAGTGTACATTTTGTTATGTCTTAAACGAAACTGCCCACAGAGTAAGTACCATTGGCTTTTCCTGAGAAAAATGTATTTGCAAACAGAGTAAATTGAATAATCCAGCTGAATCTGTATTTTCATGTCCTGGACATTGGTTTTGGCAAACGCACATGATACAACAAAATTATCCCTTCTCAGAAATATCAACAAAAATCAAATACATAAAAAAAAACCCAGCATATATTTATTGGAGCCAAAATTGATTATCCCAATATCATATTATTAAGGAGAGGAAATGAAACGGAAGAGGTAGCGAAAACGATCGGTTGTGGCTAACGTGACCTCTCGTGAAAACGATCGGTCGTAGGTCACGTGACCTCACGTCTTTGGTAGGTGCAAAGTTACGCGAGTTTTATGAGTGAGTCTACCGACTAATATGGAGGCAATGATGAGTTGAAATAATATCATAAATAAGAAGGCCAGGTTTAGTTGTTTATTATATACCTGCCATTTGAAGCTCAACTTTTGTTAACTAAGCGATGGCATTTCCTAGTCGACAAACTCAGCAAAAGCTGAAAACGCATCTGGCAAAGCTATCAAATGTTTTTTTTTTTTTGACTATGGAGAATCATACTCGATACAAGGTGTAACTTTAATAACGCACAACCTCTTTAGTGGGGGTGCTTTATAGACTTCATTGAACGATTTAAAGATGCACGAATTTCTAACGAGATGGGATTCAAAAGTAATAGCCACGCATTTCTGCAAGTTCTGTATCTCAACTATTAGATGTGTCGTTGGTAGTGTGCTTTTACTGCACATTACACGGATTGCGAATTTGTGACCAATAGTATTAATCTTTCTTGCCCTTACAAATTAGGTAATAATAATAACGTCACGAAACATCTCTCGTCATCTTTAATTATGTATGTTTTTACGTATCAGCTGATGGTGTATATTAAAGCCAACTAACTCTTTCTGTCTATAGGGTGACTGGTAATTAGTAACCGATTATGACATATGATTGTACTCATGATAACAAACTACTTTTACTATGGGACTAAACCTGAAATCATGAAAAAAGCAGCACGAATTATGCGAACATAAATGTACTGAACAGCTGATTTTTTTTCGATGAGTACAATGACCCCTTAAAAGGTTGCCACTGTTTGCACTTACACCCTATATAACTAGCATGGTAGCATTGCTGTATGAACAGCTGTGTTTTTTCCGCGATTTCAGGTTTGGTCCCGTAATAAAAGTTGTTCATAATGATGAGTACAATGACTCCTTAAGAGGTTGTGCGTTATTTAAGTTACACCTTGTATAGTTACGAGAAGAGAAAGTGGAAGTCGAGAGTTAAAAAGAATATGTTATGATCACCTAAAGTTTGAAATTTTTAGATAGCTCACTTTTAGGGCTGGAGATGAAAATAGTTATTTATGCTACAAGTGCGGAAAGTACGTGAAATCGTCTTACGCACTTGTATCATACAACGTTTTACTATATATTGAAAAAGTATATTTCTTTTGATTTAGCCGGTAAGAGGCTGTTGTTGTTGTTGGCATTTTATGCTGGTTGAATAACATTTTCCGGGGTAAAATTAATTGATTCGTCACATGAACTCGACAATTTTACCAGATTTACACAGATCGACTCCGAACTAAGCAAGAAATTAGTAAAATGGCGGGCTTATTTTAAATACATGCGCGTTCAGCATATCTACTACTGCGCATGGGCAAATAGCTGACACATCGTATCGCAAAAAAGCACGAATCATTGCGTCGGGCTGACGACGGAGTAAAAAAAAAAAACTGAAAAGTAAAAAGCACTAGTGCAAAAAGTGACACTTTCCGCTGAATTGAGCTGCTTGGAAAAGATCGTATCTTTTGCAGTTTAGTTTAACATTGCCAGTCAATCAGTTGTCACGTAAGGTTGATTATAGGTAAGTATTACGTATCATGAAGTTTTTACGACTGTTATAAACAAAACACGCAAAGAGCATAAATTATAAGCAGGTGGTGGTACCTATCTTTGTATTTGTATCGAATATCGCTTGTTTTATCTGCCAATCGCATTAGTACGCTGCGCGCTGGTTTATTGTGTTTTAGTTTTACGACTGCGAACACAAATGAGATATATGTTGTTGTTTCATGTCGATATAGTGCAACAAAGTATGTCTTAGGTATGTATTTATTTAAGGACAACCAACAAAGCATACACCAACATACATGTAAACTGCTCATATTTTTACATTTTATAGTGTAGCTTTAATTAGAAACTGCCACGGCATGCATTAAACATAGGAGTTGGAAATACAGTTACAAAACAGATTTTACTTATATAGATAGATTGTTACAATACAAATTAATGCTGGTTTTGTTCGATTAATCCAATCAATCTTGTTCAGCGTTGTGCCAACCAATAAAAAAGAGAAAAAAATACAAACATATTCTAAATATTTTTGTAAGTGAAACACAAAAGAAACTATAATATTTTTTTTTCGCTTTTGTGATAATGCCCTATACATACAGACTTGACTTTGAATAAATAGTAAGACATATCAATATCTACACTGGGTGGGCGTGACAGTCGACTAAATCGAACCTGCATTCTGTTAATGGTGGAAAAATGACCCAGATTGGTTTTAAAGCCCTAAGTCTATTTATAGGTGAACATACAATATCTACTCTTCATCGTCATTCTATGTTGTAAATTGGATTTCAAAGCATCTTTCCGTTTTAAAATAATGTCGATCTTGCAATGTCGTGTCTTGTAGTTTAAAATCCTGCCAATAAGTTGAATAAAAACTATTTCGATAACAAAAACTTCACTACTACGAAAACATTCAAAGATCTCCAACAAAAGATACACACAAGTCAAGAAAGCACAACAAAGTTAAAATGTTAAGAGGATTGTGAAGTGCCGATACGCGGCGCGAGTCTTGGAGGCAATTACCTACCTACACTTCATACAATTATTTACATAAATATTGTTTCGGGCGATAACGTTTTCACCTCCCTAAACCTTTACGAAATGAGACAATTTTGATCTCATTACATTCAGTGCACCTTAATCTAGGTATGTATGTTTTTCTTTTTTAGTAATTCAATCCAATTTCATTAAAAAAAATAATAACGCTCGAGGAAGTTTTTATGTCAAAATATAGATATTTAGATGCTAATAACTTAATTCGTATGCAATATTTCCTTATAATAAAAACGTAAGGACCTAGTTTTTTTTATTATTCCTACAATATTCCCAAAAATTATAACAATTAGACTATGTTTACGGTGAGAAAAACGTTATCGCTTTTTGTATGAAAATTTACAGCTTCACAATCCTCTTAATAATAGTTTTAAACTATTATTAGTGTGTATTTTAAAACAATTTATTTTAATTACAATATACAAACTAACAGTAATAATATAAATTATATTAGGTCTTTACCTATGAAATTGCCGTTAAGTATGCAGAAAGTTAAAGTCATTTTTATATAAATATTTTTTATTTCTATCAATCAAAATATGCACCCATGCTGTCTATGTGTCTCTGCCAGCGCAGTGGTCATTTTTCAATGCCCTTCTTCAAACAACAAAACTATTCAAAGGCATTTTGTACTGCCTCTCAGGTATTTACTTTTACTGCCAAGGAGTTGTCTAAATTTTGGAAACAGTAGAAGTCTGTCGGCGCAAGGTCTGGTGAGTACGGTGGATGACGCAAAACTTCCAACCCTAGTTCTTGTAGCTTAGATACCGTCTGTTGTGCCATATGAGGTCGAGCGTTGTCGTGTAGGAGCAGCGGGGGTGAGTGATTAACCAAGGCTGGCCGTCGATTTGTGAGCTTCTCCATCATTGTGTCCAGTTCCTCATTGTACACATCCGCAGTAATGCTGGTGCCATTTAGAAAGCAGCTGTGATGAATCATACCAGCACTAGACCATCAAACAGTGATCATGACTTTTTAGGGGTAAGTTTTCGTTTGGGGCATTTCCTACGCGCTGTACCAGGGTCTAACCAACATGATGACCGCTTACAATTATCAAAAAGAATCCATTTTTCATCGCAAGTGACAATGTGGTATAAAATCCCTTCGTTTCTGTGTCAGTTAAGCAACGCAAGGCATACCTCAACGCGTTCGTCGCGTTGGCGATCGTTCAGTTCATACGGCACCCACTTATCAAGTTTGTTTACCTTGCCAATTTGACGCAAATGGACCAATATTGTTTTGATGCTAACCTTATAACCTGCTGCTAACTCAGCCGTAGATTGGGTATCGTGAGCTTCCACTATCGCCTTTAATTCGTCGTTGCTGACTTTAGTTTTCGGGTGACCCCGGATTTCAATTTTTGGATCAAAATTTCCATGTCGGAAGCATTCAAACCAATAACGAGTCGTGCGTTCGTTTGTAGTGTTCACTATGTACACGTAATTAATGTTGCGAGCCATTTGTGCGGCATTAATACCGCGACGGAACTCGTATTCTATTATTACTCGTTTTTATCGTGTCCATATATTGATGAATAAGATACAAATGTAGAGAAAACAAAACACGAATCAATAAACAAATGACACAATATAAAAAAGAATTCCATATTTTTAAAATGGTTACCTATCATAAGTTCGAAAAATATTTGACCGAATTTCATTTTACTTAAAACTTTTGAACTATTATCGTTTTTTTTTTTTTTACTTCATCTAAGTCACGTCTGCCACTGTATCAGTTGACCTATTATCAATTCCATTTTTTTCGTTACTCCGACGTTTCATTTGGTCGAAAAACATTTTACCGAAGTTACACTTAACCGAAATAACATTTGTTTGAAGTATTATGTTTCCGAACATTCATTATACCACTGTTTTAATTACCAGACATGCAGCAAGCATTGCTTCTGTCACGGCACCGGCGCTGCGGTGTTTGGGCGGCCCCACGCGAGCTTATCGTCGCAAAAGGTTTTAACGCTCACCACCGCAGCTTTGGCTTGCTGCCGCGGCGGCGGACCTTCAAACCACCTGCTCCTCAGCTCGCGGGCCGCCCCACCCGCGCGCACCCGCAATTATGTAGCTCAACATATTAACTTTTTATGACACTATTTTAATTTAATATTGAAAATGCTACCAAGTAACCGGCTATATATTTGTGACCAAATAATATTCTGTAAAATGTTGTTTCTGTGTGGAGAAAATATGGCAAATAAATCATTTGGCAAATGAAAAAAGTTCAACAGAGGCTTCGGCCAATAGCAAAAAGTTATTTTGTAAATCGGCGAAATATAGTTCGGTAATATAACACCTATGACACATGATACTTCGATGATCTAAAACTATGTCAAATAATGCATATAGCAAAAAAATACGTCGGTCAATAGTTTTCGCTAAAATGAAATTCGAACAAAAAAAAATCGGAAAAGTGATCAGTTCCCTTTTAAAATAAAATTCTTTGAATTTAGAATTTATTGCCAACCATACATAAATTATGTTTCAAAGTTGCCGTTTTACAATACTGGCCAGTATTGTAAAACGGTAACTTCATAGGTAAAGACCTATTATATAGGTTGGCTGGTAATTGGTGAACGATACTTAAACACATGATTGTAATATATATATATATATATAATAATATAATATATATAATAATAACAAACAACTTTTACTATGGGACCAAACTTGAAATCACGAAACAAAATCAGCTATTCCCTACATTTTGATTAGTAATGTGAACATGAGTATGGGACAGACGTTGACGTCGTGGTGGGGCTTGCGCGCTCCTGAACTCTAGGCCTGTGCCGGTAGAGTTCACTTTGCCGAAATAGGTCTAGGGTGGGGAGCCAGACCACAAACAGAGATATGCACAATCCCGCAGGGCAGCATGTGGCGAGCTGTTGGGCAGTAGTGACCCCACGGACCCTATTTCCCAGGAAAAGTCTTATTCTTCACCCCTAGCTTGCCTTTATTGGCCGGCTGGAGTAAACCCTGACGAGGAACAGAGCTCCCACCTCTTTCTTGCCTTTATTGGCGGGCTTAAGTGGAGATTCGCAAGAGCAGACGTGCTCGGAGGAAGGAAGTATTCCAGTAAGGAGCTGGTAGGGGTCTTGACCGTACTTCCGGGATTGTCCTGATAGCCGTGGAATACCTCTCCACTCCACAAGCACCTCAGGAAGTGTTGCCCCCTTGTCGTTACGTCACTAGGTGTATCATGTCTGAGTGAGCATGTTTGTATGAACGTATGTGTGTGTGTGTGATTGTGGAGTGTGGTGTGGTATGTTTGTGTGTGCGTGTGTGTTTGCACGTGTGAATGTGAATGGGCCTGAGTGGCATTATTATTATTTTTTTTATACTTTTTAGTATATTTTCAGTATTTTCATAATTTTGATATTATTGTTGAAAGTGTGTTCTCGTGCTTTGACTATGATATGTTCCCATATTTATCTTGCACTTGCTAACGATTCGCCTTTCAAAGCTTTTGAGAGTTTTAATAACTCATGACGTCATAAACTCAACACACAAGAATTATGGGTACATGCTACATATAACACTAATTATTTAGTAAGTTGTATTTTACTGATTGCGTGTCCTGCCATATCAATAAAACCGTTTAGCTTACTGTCTTAATAAATTCACGGGTATTAATGAATTACAGCTGCAGTTGGTACTTCGAGATAATCTTACCGAGCGTTGATTAAACTATCGGTCCTCGGTGCCGATAGTCACAGGTAAGCGATACGCTATTGGCTCAGATTGCATTGCAGATGCTCAATTTGGGAATTGATTGCGAACGTAATTGATTCGAAATTAAGATTGCGTGATTGATAACTGTACTTACTGGTCGAGTGGGATGGGACCTGATTGATTTAGAAATATGTAAGCTTCATAAGCTAGGATTTGAAGTGAACGCATGTTAGTAAGGGGGAAAAGTGATCGATCTTCTAGATTAAGCTGCGCTTGGGGTCAATTCTTAGACAGATAGCCGTTTTTTGACACACCGACATACTAGGCTGATCCAAAAGTATATCAAAAAAAGATATAGATATATTCCAATGAAAAACTATTCAATATGAATAACTATTCAATTGAATATAGGTACCTCCCGGGAATTGTGGTGTATTTATATGATTTTTTAATGCTGATTTAGTGGGTAAATAAGCAAGCACAAAAAAAAATTAAAAATATACATTAACCGATCGGTGAGTGTGCTCAGGAACTCCACAACCTCATTTCACCGGCCCTTTTCTGCCATGGATCATTTAGACGCACTGAAAGTTACCATCCATACCTAGTGCACCATAAACAGTGCACTCTCAATGGTTACAGATTGGTTTACGATAAATAACTTAGTTCTCAATGCTAAGAAAACGAAATGTATAAAGTTTGCCTTACCGAATGTTAGAAATCTAGGACCCAACATCGTTTTAGATAAAGAAGTGCTTAAAACTGTAGACTCGGCAGTTTTTCTGGGTATAACAGTAGATGCCAAACTTCAGTGGGGCCCACATATATCAAGCCTAGCGGGAAGGCTCAGTTCAGCCGCCTACGCCGTCAGGAAAGTAAGACAATACACTGACGTTGATACAGCTCGGTTAGTCTATTTTAGTTATTGTCATAGCGTTATGTCATACGGTATTCTGCTCTGGGGCAAAGCCGCTGATATTCAAAATATATTTGTTCTTCAGAAACGAGCTGTTCGTGCTATTTACCAGCTCGGTGCCAGAATTTCTCTGAGAGATTTTTTTAAACATATTGGTATTCTCACGGTGGCATCACAATTCATCTTCGCCAACATCTTATATATTAGACAAAATATACATTTATACACTAAAAACAGTGATATTCACAATGTTAACACCAGAAATAAGGACAAATTACGTGCTCCATTTCACCGGCTTCATAAGGTTCATAACTCATTTGTTGGGCTTGGTATATCCTTTTATAACAAGCTACCCTCTTCTTTGCTAGATTTGCCTTACAATGCGTTTAAAGCCAAAGTAAAATCTAACCTTTGTTCAAAGGCATACTATTCTATCAACGATTACTTAAACGATAAGAATAGTTGGTCGCTGTGTTTAACTTAAGACAATGTTTATGTTCTTTCTCCAGAATTAGCTTACCTACTGACAGGTTATATGGGTTCATATAATTATTTATTTTCTTTGACTGTAAAGGTCAATTTATTTTAATTTTATTTTTATTTATCATTGACATAATCTACTCATTACAATGTTTTTTTATGAGTGGTATTGCAATATGTGGTTAGCTAGTGACCTCGACAATTGATCATAATTATTCTTGTCTGAGCAACCGGCAGCAGGTTCGTCATGCTCCCTTAGATGTCACTGCTTGCGGTAGCGTCGGGGGTCGGGTTGCCTCCTTCCCTCAAATATGGCGAGGGGGTAATGGCTGATCTTTGCGTTATGCTCGTGAACGGGTGCTGCTTGTGGTGACTGGTCGTCTTACTGACCTTGGTTTTGTTTTGTTATTAGTAATTTAACTCGTATTTTTTACTTCGATGGTCCTAGTTTATCATCTGTGACTTCGAGTTACGGCTATATGTAAGTGGGCACGCCCTTTATTACTGGAGGCTTTTAATATAGGTATAAAGTTCTACTTACGTTTTTAGTTTTGTATTTTGATTCTGCTTGAGTATAGTTTTCGATTTTTCGATTTTTTTCTTCTTTTTTTAAGTATATTGGCGTGTGCTAGCTGACTTATAGCAAATAATTAAATTAAATTTAATGTTTGTGTTGCGTAATGTACTTGCATGTAATTTGCACAGTGTTGTATAGAATATATATATTTTTTTAAATTTTTTATTTAACTGAACAGACAGCTGTGCTGCTGAGGAGTTTGTTGCGCCACTTCTTCTCCTCAGCTAAAGCACTAGGAAGTGGTGAAGGGCGGGCGTTTTGAGGGACTGTCTTATGTAATTTTGACGTTCGAAAAATGCTGATTCTCAGCCTAGTTTGAATAAATGACTTTTGATTTTGATTTTGATTTTTGATTAGTTGCTATTCCACCAATTCGCGCTAAGCGCTTCCAAACATCCTCCATAACGCGCACGGTAAAAGAGTGGAACTCACTATCTGCGTCTGTGTTCCCGAACGCCAAATATTATGACTTTAATTCATTTTCTTTCGTAAAATACCTACTGAACCCATTACCTACTTATTCGATACGTACTTGACTGAAAATATTAAAATATTAATGACTTTACAGTGCCTTTAAAGGTCTAAAAATTAATGTCTACCTATAAAAATAATGTTAATTGAATGATTCAAAATACTTACTTTATCTACCTACAACTTTTTGGAAACAATTTGCTGAAAAGCCAATAAATTCTAAGTCCTTTCGATTTTTTTTTTGTGCCAAGAGGCCAGGTGGTAGTGTGGGGCCGCGCGGGTCCCTTGCCTTAGTAAAAACAGTCGAAAACCTGCCCGTCGGCCGCCTACAGGCTTCTGAAGTGATCGAGGGCATGCGGACACGTGGTGTCCGACGCGGCCCCCTGGACCCGCTATACTGGCGGTCACATGGTGTCCGCCGCGGCCCACTGGGCTAAATATGGTTTTCAGTCTGGCGTTCAACGTGTTAAGGAGGAAGCGTCAGGGTAGCCCGCGAAATTCAAATTTTCTTATGTTTTTTGCAATTTGCAAGTCAGTATTAAGTTATATGTTAAATAAAGTATGATTTGCGGCCGCATGCATAATGTCACTTTTATTTCTTCAGAAAACCGGAAAGCGCCCTCTGTCGGCGCGACCACGCGTTCAGGTTCACCGAACACAAAGTTCGAAAGATCGTGTATTCGCGCGACGATCACTTAGGACGCGGGTTAAGAGTTCGAATATACGTAATATTAATCAGATTATTCGTAAAACGATACATCGTTTGATTATCGCAAGATACCGATAGTTGATATCGAAATCTGCTTGACATCAGCCAGAGCTGTAATCCTCCACTTCAAGACATGCAGTGACATATGTCTTGTAGTTATGGTACTGTAAAGACCTGAGGGACCTTTACTTACTTTGGGATCTAGACTAATAAATTAAATAATAAACAATTCTCGTAGTAACTTTGTAAAAATTTTTAACGTTTAAACCCATCTCAAATTATTTATACAAAGTAAAGTGCCTGCCTCGGTTTGTTTGAATCCACGACTGCTCCTTTGCCACTACTCCTTTGACTCACTGCTTCACTCGACTACAATATTAAACTGAAAAATATTCGCGCATATCCTGCTCGTACGTATAAAAGGCTTCTCTAATATGGCACATGATATTATTATTTTTCTCTCACACAGTACGAGTACGTAGAGCCGCAGGCAGAATAGCCTCCATTGAAGTAATAAGTATATTATATTCCGAGTCCGTGTTTTCTGTAGGTACCAGGGACTTATTTTTATTAAAATTCCGCAACAAAATAGGAAAATCGACTTCCATTTTTCTGTATTGTGTTGACACGTGCACTGCGTGGCTCTTTTCATCCAGTGTGGAGGGCTGAGAAGGCAAACATTTTGTGTTTGACGCCTGTATATTTTGTAAGCGTATATAGTCCGCCTTATCGATTACGAAAACAGCGGCCCTTCGAAATTACTTCTTTGCCCTTATATGGCTTGCTAGACCGAATTTACTTTTGAACACCCGCTAGAACAATAAAGTTGGCCTGCAGTTTTGTATGTATATGTGTTGGGGTTGCATATTAGAAAATCAAAACTTTCCTGAGTAAATTTCAAAATAACAACGTACAAATCAACAATGTTTAAAATAACGACGGTCATTTGATCAAAAGTTCAGCTGACCAAAGTCTGGAATATCAATGTTTAAATTATTTATTACACTATTGACCAAATCGTTTAAAGGTCAAAATGGATTACTGGATAATATGTATAAAAAACATCATTATGGTTAACACCCCGACTCAGAGTACCCCGACTCGGATAGGTAAGGTTAGAAGGCTAAGGAGGGAGCTCCGCTCCGCTTCGCTCCCGCCTTAGCCTTCGTGGTTATTTTTTTTAAACCACCCAGAAGTAGGAGCCCCGCGAAGTGGGCCGTCGACCTATCTTAGCGCAGGTGGTAATCAGTTACTAGTACGTACAATTGTAAATAATTTTATGATAGATTATGTAATTTGATTAGTAATGATTTGATATTTTAAAATTACATCTAGCAACTTTTGATCAGTCGTTCATTTGATGTCACATGAATTGGGATTTTAAATTTTTTCTAAATAAATATTTGGCCATTTAAATTTTGTTATTTCGTTTCTTGTTCTTTTGAAATTTGCTCGAGAAAGTTTTGATTTTCTAATATGCAACCCGTGTTGGAGGGTCTAGATCTCTCTTTGCGTTTGATATAGGTATTGGCTGACAGAGCAGTGGTGGCCTATTGATAATGGCCGCAACTATCGAGTTGTATTTCGTAGGTTTGAACCCTGAAAAGCGCTTTACTTTGTGTAAATTATTTCATCACCACTGCTCTCAAAACGGACGGAAAACATTGCGAGGACACCGGTATGGCCTAGAACCCAAAATTTGAAGACACGTGACATCTACCAACCCGCCCTGGACCCAAGTGGATTACGGCCCGCTCCCTCTCGCAGAGAGGAGCCCTGTGTCGTAGGAAAAAAAATCCTGTTGTGTTTATTTTCTGACCAAAGATCTTGTAGTGTAGTGAAAACCAAGTTTTCAAAGTCAAAGTCAGATGTAAAAGTTGCGTATTTTTTGGAAGACCCTTTAATCTTCTCTTCTTCAATAAAATAAGCATTTTGTGATTCCATAGCAGAACACACTATTATTGTTCCGTACACAAAGTTGAACATTTATTATTATCTCTTATTTAATTTAAATAAAAGACAATATTTCTTTTTCTTTTAGGGTTCCGTACCTGAAAAGGAAAATAACGGAACCCTAATAGGATCACTCGTGTGTCTGCCTGTCTATCTGTCTGTCCGTCTGTCACAGCCAATTCTCTCCGAATCTCATAGACCGATTAAGTAGGAATTTGGTACACGTATGTATTTCTGTGACCCAAACACGGACGTGTAACGTAAATAAATGGATTTTGAATATAGGGGTCAATTTTGGGGGGCAAATGAAAAAAAAAAAGATTTGCAAACTGTACCGTGTGACATATCAAATGAAAGGGCTTACTGTCAGGTTCTCAAATATACCTATATTTTTTAATAATTTTAAAGTAAGCCATTTTAAAGTTATTTAAGTAAATAGACGAAATTTGACAGTTCGCCCCTAATCTCCGAAAGTACTGTACTGTAACCTAAAATTTTGAAAAAAAAAAATACAGAAAATAGTTCAATACCTTTAGATTACAGGAAAAGTTATAAGAAGTCTATGGTCTTAAAACAACATGGTAAATCTCTCAATATAATGCATACCAACTTACATTTGCAGTTGGAATGTATGGGAGAACATGTTTCAACTACAATGTTAAGTTTCTTCTTGGGATTCATCCCAACTACGGAACCCTTCATAGTGACACACTTCATAGTGTTCAGTCCGACACGCACTTGGCCGGTTTTTTGTTCTCATTCTCATAGGACCAAGAATTAAAAGCCTCAACGTTAGTGGTCCTTTAGTGCTCAGTAGATGCGCCGCAACCTCATTCGTGAGAGTTATAAAACAAACTTTATTAAACTGACGCGAATATGCGACTAGTCTTGTGATGCTAAGAACAGTAAGAAAAACTTTTATAAAAAAAAAAAAAAAAAACTGACATCCAAAGAAAACCACTACAAAGTGACAAATAACTTTAATTTCCGAAGTCGGTGTCTTTGGAATTGTATTTTAGTTTTATTGTCACCGACTTCTGAAATTAAACTTATTTGTCACTTTGTAGTGGTTTTCTAAGGAAGTCTGTTTTTTTTTATTGTTTTTTTTTTTCACTTTTTAGTGAGTCAGTTTGTAATTTATCGAAGTTACAATAGCCTAATGTCAACTACTCATCACCTTTTACAAAATATTGCTTTTCCCGATGTAGGAACTCAATTGTTGAGGAGTTCTCCTAGTGAGAACCAAGAGAACTGGAGCTGATGGTGAAGTTACCATTAGCTCCATTTCATCATATATGCACTGTGACGAGCATAAATTGCTTAGCAACCATATTAAAATAGGTACTCTAATCGAATCGCAACCCGTGAAATACTTGTTATTGAGTAGTTCCTATAGGCATCTGTGGTCTTCCTCATCAGTTCCACTTCACCAAATGGTGGTTTCCGAGAGTAAATGCACGAGTTACTATAAAAAATATCAAAATTGCTATAGGTGATCCGCATATCAGATTCTGAGATTCTGACTTGGTGACAATGGGACCACCTTGAGAGCTTCAAAAATTCTTATTTTGTTTGAAAGGGTATTCAAACAAAATAAGAATTTTTGAAGTCGGTCTACAATTGACGGAGGAATCGGTGTACATACATAATAAATATATATATATATATACGACGTTGAGGGATGGGACCGACCCTTAAATCGCGAAAAAAAATCAGCTGTTCAGTACATTTTGACGAATTATGCGAGTCTAAATATACTGAACAGTTGATATTTTTTTCCCGATTTCAGGGTTGGTTCCATAGTAAAAGTTGTTCATATTCATGGGTAGAATAACCTGTGAAAATTTGCGCACTACTTAAAAAAAATGTCCTGTATATATATGCGCGACAAAACGACTTTATAACCTCCTCCTTTTTTTGAAAGTCGGTTAAAAATATTTAATTAAAGTCCCTCTCACTGAGAGCCACCTCTCAGTGAGAGGGACTTTAATTGTCCCACGTAAATGTGTCCCAGCAGTAGGAATGTTAGGCTGATTATACTATTATAATTTATGTTCAGACTAGATTTAGCCACTTAATTTTTCTTAATTTTTTAAATTTTATTTTGTTCCTTAGGTACTTCAGCATAACGCAATGCGGATATTTAAAATTAGACCCAGTTAAAACTTCATTCCAACTCCAAGGAGTGATCAAGCTAGTATCGCTAGGATTATTTTGAAATTAAAGGTAAGGAACCCTAAAAAATGACATTTATTTGTGGGTGTAGTACACCCACAAATAAATGTTGAGGGATTCGTGGCTAAGTTCCTCCGTGCCTCGGAAAGCACGTTAAACCGTTGGTCCCGGCTGTCATTCGTAGATCTTTGACGGTCGTTACGTGTCGTCAGAAGCCCGAAAATCTGACAACCAGTCGTACCAAGGGGTATTACCTATTAACTGGGTTGTGGAGGTCAGATATGCAGTCGCTCCATGTAAAATATTCGTATTCAGCTGCATCCGGTAAGACTGGAAGCTGACCTCAACATAGTTGGGAATAGGCTAGGCAGAGATGATGACTAGGTATAGCTCCTTTGGCCAGCCCTTCGGGGAAACAAGGAGTGATGCAATGTTTTGTTTCCCAACATTTGCTGAACTAAGTACGAATATTTTCATAATGAAGATGAATGCCAATTTGGCCAGTCTAAGAATATAAATTTTCTCTATGCCATTTTATACTCGACCAATTTAATCAAACAACTCTCCTAAAAAATGAACAACACATTTTCCTAAAATCCATCTTTCAAATACACACAAGGATAATCCAAGTAAAAATGAGAACATTTCGCTTTACCAATGCTCCTCAATTGAGCACGCTTTTCCCAAAACCTCTCAAGCCTGATCTCGACACGTTTCAGCTCCCTAAATAAACGGAAAGCTTTGCCGAGCCACCTCATACACTTAAATGTTCAAGTAAATAAGGATTTAGCTCACCTGCCATTAGGATTTGGCAGATTATTATCTGTTAACTTTACCCGCGACTCCACTCGAGTATGAAAATGTAGGAAATTGAAAGGACCCTCTTTTTCCTACAATTTTTTTTTTTGTATTTTTGTGTCGCTCTTTAGTCTTCTTATTTATTCAACATGAAAAAAAGTATCAGTATCTATGACGTGGAGGGAACAGTTTGTTTGTTGGTGATACCACTGATCTAGGTACTGCAAACAGTAGTGCTTAAAAATAAAAAAAACTTTTTAGCAAAAAATAAAACCGACTTCCAAAATAAAGCACTACAAAGTGAAAAATAACTTTAATTTCGGTAGTCGGTGTCTTGGGTTTTGTATTTTCGTTTTTTGCCACCGACTTCCGAAATTAAAGTTATTTTTCACTTTGTAGTGTTTTGTTTTGGAAGTCGGTTTTATTTTTTGCTAAAAAGTTTTTATTTTTCACTTTTTAGTTGTGGAACCTACCCCACACAAATTCGAATACATAATTGAGCACAATAATTGTAGATATAGCCATGTAAATAACAGTGATAGGAAGTTATTAAAACACCATCACATCATCCACATAAAATAAGTGGGAAATATACGCATTATTGAAGCTAACTCAAAAACTCCCCAAGCAAAGTTAATAAAATTTATACGGGACCACCTCGGAAGTATACCCTATCAAACAAAAAATAATTTTCTAAATCGGTCCATCCGTCTTTGAGTAATCGCGTAACAAACATACAAATAAAAAAAAAAACATACAGACGAATTGAGAACCTTTTGGAAGTCGGTTAAAAATATAAGTATGTGTCCGCTCCAACGCACGACTCGTGTTTACTACTTATGTACGATTGTCTTTGAATATAATGGGTAGATTGACGGCTACACTGAAGACTGGTCGAAAATTAAAAAAAAACACAAGCGCTTCGCTTGTATTTCACTCCTCATATTTTTTTCCATACCGGGGGCCTTATATGAAAATCGATTCTTAAAGAGTAAACTCCAGTAATATGCACACACAAATATCATTCACATGTAGGTTAAAAACTAGTTCATTTAGTAATTCTTTAAAAGTTTAGGAACTTGCTACTAACCAATTGGAACTTCAGATTCTTCGGTTTCATCTCTGTATAAAAGCGGCCTTTAAATGCAAGATAGCAAGCCTATTCTTCATCTGACACCTAATATATGACCTACATATTTACTAATAAACTCAAACACGAAGATCTGACACGTTAATAATATATGCTATTAACAGGGATTCACTTAACGTTACCCGAAATTGTAACCCTCATGAACATGAATATATTGAATATTTAACACGACGCCTTTGGGGATAAACCGATGATTTTCATACGTGAATATGGAACATGAATTTATTATGATTTCGAGTGTTAATATAGGTTTCATTTATGTAAATCTGAGTCTCGTGATATATCGATTTTTACGAACATCAAGCGAAACATATGATTACAAGCAATAGTTTGATATTGGCATATTATAATTATCATCATAAATATCTATCAATCAATCTGCCTAGCCTTTTTCCAACTATGTTGGGGTCGGCTTCCAGTCTAACAGGATGAAGCTGAATACCAGTGTTTTACATGGAGCGACTGCCTATCTGACCTCCACAACCTAGTTATTGGGTAATACGATACCCTTTGGTAAGACTGGTTGTCAGACTTTCGACCCGTAACGATTGTCAAAGATCCACGAATGACAGCCGGGACCAACGGCTTAACGTGCTTTCCGAGGCACGGAGTAGTCTCGGTATGTAAAGATGGTCACCCATCTACGGACCAACCCCGGCAAGCGTAGCTTAACCCGATGGATGATATCATCATAAATATCAATCAAACAAATATCAGTTAAAAATGGTCTTTAGATATTTTCTCCCAATCACGAGGTTGTGGGTTCAAATCTATAAAAGTCACATTACATGTACTTTCTGAGATTATCTAGGATTATCTTGGACATTACTGACGTCCCTGAAGAGTTTTTTTTTTTATTAGTTCGTTTGGTTGAACGCGCTAATCTGTCACCTCTGATCTAGACTATAGGCAAGAGCAAATCCATCTCAAATAAAAAAATAAAATAAAAAGAAACTCTGGAACTGCTACTTGGATTTGAAATATTATTTTTGCATTTGATAACCCTATTTCTGAGGAAGGAAGGCTTTAGGCTATTTAACATCACACTAGGACCATTAGGAGCCGAGCAAAAAAAAAAAATGTCAGAAAGAATGCTAAGCAAAAACGAAGTTAGTAATAGCGCCGGCATGCAATGCGATACGATGGGGTGGATCCGGGGGAAGAAGAAATTTCACGCGAATGAAGTAACGGGCAAAAGCTAGTCCTAACTAGTCTTAACGAATATTCATCATTCTCCTGCCCTTGTCCCAATTTACTTGGGGTCGGCGCAACATGTCTTTTTCTTCCATACTTCTCTATTAGTCGTCATCTCGGTAGTCACACAGTCCACCCATCGTTTCTTTGGTCTTCCCTTACTCGTATAGCCCTCCACGTACCTCATACTCAACACTTTCCTGATGACATTTTCCTCATTCCTCCGCATCACATGCCCATACCATGACAAGCGATTTCCACACCACTTGTCAGTCACCGGTGTCACTTTCAGACTTCCTCTTACATACTCATTTCTTATTCTAACCATTCGCGTAATACCAAACATCCCTCTTAGCATTCTCATCTCGGCTGCATGCAATTGCCTTTCATTCATTCTTAAATGCGAAAGTAAGTTTGTTTGTTTGTTACCTTTTCACGCCTGAACCGATCATCCTGATGCATATACTCGTACGTTGTCAGGTGTACAAAAACGGACATAGGGTACCTTTGATCCCGAAAATATCTACTGTTCCCGAGAAAAACAACAATACCGTTCTTATGATAATAGATGGCGCCACGTGTCTTTCGAATCTTGATTGAATTATATTATTATAGAAACTTTTTTAAATCTATGTACATTTTGTGAGTCTAGAGTGTCGATAGAACGGGTTTTTCATGCTCCTATCTATCCTAACATTATAAATGCGAAAGTGTGTTTGTTTGTTGATTACGCTTTCACGCTAAAACGGCTGAACGGATTTGGATGAAATTTGGCACTTGCGTAGACCATGACCTGGAGAAGGACATTCACCCTAGATCCTGGATCGCAGATGAAGTCGCGGCCAACAGTTAGTAGTTAATAAAGTCCAAAATCGTCAATCCATATAATATATCGATGCGTCAATCCGAGCAAGCGTGGTGATGAATGCTCGTGCCTTCACTGTATGAGAAGAGGCGTTTGTCCTGCAGTTTGACAGTAATAGGATGGTATTATTAACTCAAAACTCCAAGACCGCCATTGCTCTTAGTCTTAGCTAATACAATTAATTATATTCTCCTTTAGTGTGTTGGTTACTGACACTAAGTAGATTAATTATCTAGATTCTGGGTATGTTTAGATAATCTTATTGCGGCCAGCCAATCAGCTGGTCCTAATCGAATTATATAGAGTAATCAATCAAATTACGGTTTATTACCTCCTACTTAATTAACTGGACGAGCCTCTTCAGAAGTTACAATGAAAATAATCTTATTTACTTTATTTCGGATTTTCGTATTTTGATTAAGGATAAAAGAGGTCAAACGAGCCAATTGTTTTATTAATTACATAGATATGGCTAAGTATGAGGAGCTCGTGGCTAAGTAATAACAGCCGCTCGGATCGATCCATTAGGTTAAGCTACGCTTGCCGTGGTTCGCCTGTGGATGGGTGACCATCTTTTCATACCGAGACTACTCCGTGCCTCGGAAAACAAGTTAAGCCGTTGGTCCCGGCTGCCATTCGAGGATCTTTGACAGTCGTTACGGGTCGTCAGAAGCCCGAAAGTCTGACAACCAGTCTTACCAAGGGGTATCGTATTACCCAGTAACTGGGTTGTGGAGGTCAGATAGGCAGTCGCTCCATGTAAAATACTGGTATTCAGCTGCATCCGGTTAGACTGGAAGCCGACCCCAACATAGTTGGGAAAAGGCTAGGCAGATTGATTTGACACCGTAAGGGTGAATTACTTTGACTCTAGGGCATAAATTTGGCCCGAATCAAGACACAACGTTCCGCAGGTACGCGTCTATATCGCCATCTAGGCACCCCTTCTTTTCGCATTATGTTTTTTTTTTTTCTAAAATTCTTTGCCATAACTTTTTTGGTATATTTTATTTTGGCGTAATAAAACTTTGCCATAAATAATAATAATAATATCCTGGGACATTTTTCACACACGGTCATCTGATCCCAAACTAAGCCAGAGCTTGTACTATGGAAACCAGATAACTGATATACTACATACACTACTTTTTTTTTTGTAAATACATACTTGTATAGATAATTACACCCAGACTCAGAACAAACAGACATGTTCATGCACACAAATGTTTGTCCTGGATGGGAATCGAACCCACGACCTGCGGCATGATAGGTGGTATCTTAACCAACCACGCCAACTGGCCAAATGTTTTTGGCATACAGTTTATGTTCACATAATTATCTTGTAGACTAATCTACCTGACCCCAAAAGTCTAACCCTAGACGGTCGACGTCAGGGGCACACCGAAGTTCGGTTTGGTTAGGTTACTTTTTCTTTAAATAATTATGCGTAAGCTGTTATGCGTTAAAAATGTTATGCGTAAATATAATTAAAATAAACAAAAGTATGCCATGTTATATTACGGCTTAAAAAAATGGTTAATTAACTCGCCATCTATTAGTTACCGAGGGGCATACGACGTTCGTCTGTGTGGTCGCGACATTTCAGGCAGTTAAAAAGTTATACCCCTAGAGTCAAAGTAAACCAACCTCACGGCATTTAATTGTGAAGAAGAAAAGACGTAACTCTGCAATGTTAAATGGTTTGATTTGTTCACCCTCACTGTTCCAGTCGTATTATTAAAAGGCTTAAGTTTTTGTAAAATTATTAATACTCAAAAATAAAAACAAAAGCTCCGCCGCGACAGTGTATCACTGCCGTGACCAGGATTCGAACCTGGGTTACTACGGCCACAACGTAGGGTCCTAACCACTAGACGATCACGGCTACCGGAGCTGGTGGTTGTTGCACCAAATATTCAGATCAATTTTAACGAAATGCAGCAATACTTACCAACTTTGCGTCTCTTGCGCAACCTGTTACAAATAATAAGTGAAAGTGCTCCAGTTTAATCAAGATAAAGTCTTATTTTTCGCACTGACAGTCACCAGCTCCGATAGCCGTGATCGTCTAGTGGTTAGGACCCTACGTTGTGGCCGTAGTAACCCAGGTTCGAATCCTGGTCACGGCAGTGATACACTGTCGCGGCGGAGCAATTCTTTTGCGAATTTTTACTGTCGAAATTTTATCAAGTGAATTAATGATAATATTTGCCAGAATATAGGTCATTACCTTCTGCCTGCGAGTTTGTCCGCTTGAAATTTCTTGTTTTAACATAAAATCCCTCCTATGACGGCAATAGCTTCCCATGAGTGACAGAATTTTCGGAATCGGACCAGTAGTTCCGAAGATTAGCCCCTACATACAAACTTACAAATTTTATAATATTACTATACATTATTTGGTGCTGAGAATATATCGTTCACATAGTAATATATTGGCACATCTATGTTTTCACATTTTACAAACAAGATTTAAGAAACGAGGATCAAAGATTTTATAAAAGTTTGAAATTAATTTATAGGTTCATTTTACGTTTTTTTACAAATTTTATGGGTTTGGTTACTCGTATAGACGTCAACACATTTTTAGATTATGCACTTTTGATCACGTGCACCGTATAAACTCAATTTCGCATTTTTTGCAGATAAGCCAATACAGGGTTATTGGTAAAATACCAACAACCTCTTAAGGGGTCATTGTACTCATCATTATGAACAACTTTTACTATGGGACCAAACCTGAAATCGTGAAAAAAAATATCTGCTGTTCAGTACATTTTGATGAATTATGCTAACATAAATGTACTGAAAAGCTGATTTTTTTTCGTGATTTCAGGTTTGGTCCCATAGTAAAAGTTGTTCATAATGATGAGTACAATGACCCCTTAAGAGGTTGTTGGTGTTTTACCAATAACCCTGTATATTACTAGGTGAGCGATATTTAACCTCACACAATATTCGAAGTTTTTTGCTTTTCCGATAAACACGTTACACGCAGAATGACCATAGAAGTTGTTTCTGCCTCCAGTAAAAAAAAAAAAAAAATATATTATTCTGACTTCCATCAAAATCAAAATATCATATTTTATTGCATATAAACCTACAAGGGCACTTATGAAACGTTAGAAACTAAGAGCTCGGTTCCAATTGGTCGTTTCCTAAAGAGAACAGCCGGCAAGAAACTCCACGCTTCCTCTTTTATAAATAATTTGCTTTTACAATGTTTTCAAATTACAGTATTAATAGGTATGGGAGGACTGTGTAGGTTTGTGAAGGTACAAATCTACAATCTATTAAGCCTACAACGTTCTCACATTCACAAAATAAAAGAATCTCGAAACAAGATAAATTAAATAATAAAAATAAAACCTATTTGACAGGCCAGTTGGCGTGGTTGACTAAGATACCACCTATCCCGCCGCAGGTCGTGGGTTCGATTCCCATCCAGGACAAACATATGTGTGCATGAACATATCTGTTTGTCCTGAGTCTGGGTGTAATTATCTATATAAGTATGTATTTACAAAAAAAAGTAGTGTATGTAGTATATCAGTTATCAGCAGGGCTAACATGACACACGCGACAATTACTCACGCTCGCGTAATTAATTTTCTGACAGCGAAATACTTTTCTCGTATTTTGACAGCGCTCCTATACAAAATATTCGACTCGTTCTGTCAAAGTTGATGTTTTCTCGACAAACCCTAACATGACACCTAAGTTATCTCGAGTTTTGACAGCTCAACACGAGATAATCTGCGATTCTTCTGTCATTAAGTCGTCGTCGATTTTGACGACGAGATGAGTAGACAAAATTATATTACAAAAAAAAAAAAAACTCCAAATTACCATGGCAGTTTCATAATTGTACTTATTTTAGTTATAATTTTATTTTACAATGTATTAATAATGAAAATATTTAGTTCTAATCTACTATTTATATTGGAACGAAGTTCCTTCCTTCGGCCGCGAGAGAAAGTGTGGCGGAGGGAGGCACTATTACTCGTACGTAAATGAATATCACTTTCAGTAATAACCAGTGACTTTGCCAATTATGGTGATTAACGAAATCTAGTGGTTATGGCTGTATGGAAATATCTAATAAAATCGCCAGTTCATTTCCTAAGGGTGGTGTTTAACAACGTTTTGTGGTTATAATAGCGAAATCAACTCCAGCTGCATATTTATCTGAAAACCAGTCCTTTTGGTAAGTGTGGTGATTAATAAAATTTGCAAAATCATGGGTTTTATGGTGATTGTTACTATATAACAATCTTCGCTTTGTCAAATTGTGATCGTTGGCTTATTTGTCAATTGTAGTTATTATCTAGTGAGTATATTCAGATGATGAATATACTCACTAGATAATAACTACAGCCTAGCCTAGCCTTTTCCCAACTATGTCGGGGTCGGCAGCTGAATATCTCTCATCTGACCTTCACAACCCGGTAACTGGGAAATACGATCCCCCTTGGTAAGACTGGTTTTCAGACTTTACGGCTTCTGACGACCCGTAACGACTGTCAAAAATCCACGAATAACAGCCGGGACCAACGGCTTAACGTCCTTCCGAGGCACGGAGGGATCTTGGTATATCTAGTGAGTATATTATGTGCCACCAATTTTCATTTCCCTCATTTTGTATTTTAATTTCGGCATGCCAAATAAAAACATTTCATTTTAATCAAAAAGTCAGTTACACAAAGAACTTAACATAAATTAAAAGAGGTGGACGTAAAATAAATATAGTACATACTAATTCCATGGGTAAAATCAAATGAATGAGACGGAACCTCAAGCCGATGTTGCTATGATAAAAATTATATGTTTTTAATAACTTGCTACATCGGTCTCTCGTCACGAGATAAAGAAGTGTCAAAGTGCATTATATTCTGGTTTACTCGAGCCTAACGGTCATGTTAGGCATTATAATAACGTCAGAATCGTAGACAAATTTCAACAAATCGAGAAAAAGAGCGATCTCGCGCTTGTCATGTTAGCCCTGCTGGTTTCCATAGTACAAGCTCTGCTTAGTTTGGGATCAGATGACCGTGTGTGAAAATGTCCTAAGATATTATTATTATTTAAACCAAATGACATGATTGCCATTACAACTTTAACAAATCCGAATATTAATATCGCCACTGCAGTATTCTGCTGTGTAACGATTTCAGTTAGGTAGTACGTATTACATGAACAAAGGCTAACATTGTTAAATGTTTAACACAGAATTCCTACTAACTCGGTTGTGAAAAACAATGGACAACTTCTGCTAACAAGTGGGACCAACTTCAAAGCGGTAGTCTTTTGTTCAATAACGGAATACACACGGGGCTTTTTTAAGGCAAAAAGTGCTTTGAAATTCAATAGATTTTATTGGTTCGAATTTTTTGCAGGCTAGTTTTTCTGTAAGGTGAAAATATGCTGGTATCTGATCTGTTTGTAGCCACATATTATGTTGGCTGTAGTGTAGTGACTGGATGTCCTAAATAACTAGATGTGTCCATGGCATCGCATGCGCTGCGGTATTTATTTTAATATCGCAGCTTTATGCTGAGATAGGAGCCTTTTTGGCCTCGCACGGGTTTTTTTTTTAATTTGGTATTTTTGTATTTTTTTTGTTTTTAATGTTAATTTTTGTTAGTTTTATATGCTCCTTTTTTACTGTTTGTATTTCCTGTGCGTGTCCCAAATAAAATATTTTGCTTTCTTTCTTTTTTTCTTTCTACATGTTTTGAAAAATAAGACGCCGATAACCGACTTTTAATGATTTTAAATTGAATATCACGTCTAAATGAGTAGTGTTAATGATTTGGAAAAACATATTTGTTAAATTAGAGCATTTTCTTAATAACGTAATATGTGAATATTTTAGATTATATTTAGATTACAATGTGGAATTAATTTGTAATGTTATATCTAACGCGGTGATAAAACTGAGAATCACGCAAAAACCATCAAGCGTATTTTTATAAAACCTTCACCATTTTAAGGGTAATATAATTATTTATCTTTTAGTATACGTGTTTAAATATAATACCTTTTGTTTTATGTATAATAAATTAGTAATGCGTCTAATTTGGGACAGAGGTCTTTGATGGGCGAGTTCTATTACTGGCTGGACATAGGACGCGTTCTGTGAGCTCAGCACATAACACGTAAGCTAACCACTCAAGGCCTTTGGCATTACGTACCTAAGTAATTTATTTGTTAATGTTAGACACCTAATGACGTACGGTGAGGAAAAACATCTTGCCTATTTAATAAAACCAAATGCCGCCAAGTGACAGGCGACATTCCGACCGAAGATTTTTTTTCATAGTTTTAATGCTTTATTAAACATCACCTATCACTAAAATGTGTCAATTTTGTAATTTTTCAGTCAAGGGCTTGTGGCTTAATAATAATAGCCGCACGGGTAAGTAATAACAAGCTACGCTTGCCACGGTTGGTCCGTGGATGGGTGACCATCATTTCATAACAAGAAACGAAAGCAAGCCATTGGTCCCGGCTGTCATTCGTGGATCTTTGACAGTCTTTACGGGTCGTCAGAAGCCCGAACTTCTGACAACCAGTCTTTCCAAGGGGTATCTTGTTACCCAGTAACTGGGTTGTGGAGGTCAGATAGGCAGTCGCTCCATGTAAAATACTGTTATTCAGCTAAATCCAGTTAAACTGGAAGCCGACCCCAACTTAGCTGGGAAAAGGCTAATCAGATGTTGTTAATGTCGAATTGTCAGTTACATTAAATAGACCCCTGGATTTAAAGGTAAAGGAAAGAACAAATGTTCACAAAATAAATAAAATATATTGATCGCCTCTTTTACTTCACACATAAGAATTTTATTCCCACATCAATCCTGCTTCAGTAAAAAACATTACCTAATTAGGTAAAATATATTCACTGGGTTTTCAGTGAGCATATTTACAGAATTGCCACTAACACGGGTGTGAAAAACAACTGACGACTGCAAACTAATGTGCACGACCAACCCGAAAGCGGTAGTGTTTTGTTTCAATGCTGTTCGGAAGTACGGACGCCAGCAGGTCAAGCTACCCGAAACTGTCAAATTTTCCCAATCAACCTTGAACCTAATGCTTTAGCAATAAAGTTGAAAATCTATTAAAGATATTTGACAGTTTGTAGTAGCTTGATGTGCTGGCCCTTTAGTTAAAACATCCATACCTATTCTTCTTGTTTTAGGTATAAGTTTGGTATTGGGTCATGTAGTAAATGCCTGAATGTAGTGAGGTAGAAACAGTTTTCCCACGCGGCCTATAAAAGAGACGTGTGATTTGCTTATAACTACCCAACTTTAAGTACTCACAACGACATGTTTTACCCATTCTACACATCGCACATCCGGAGTAAGACCCCGTTCCGTTCACACGGCATTTACACCGTACGTTTTTTGAAGGATACATCTTACCGAATACACAGTGGCACATACATTGAGTATAGAACCATTCGCACGTTGTTTGTACTGCAAAAAAAACGTACAGAGCTTTATACGTTTATCGAATACTCAACGGACTTGTCAAGCAACCGAATGAACTTTCAACGTATTCGGTTTGTTGGTACCACGATCTCTTTGTGACTGTTGTATGAATACTGCGGCTGTACGTTTTTTACACGAATGGAAATGCACCGTGTGAACACCCTGCTGTTTATCTGTTAAAATAGAATACCACAATAAAACGTGCAGTACAATGCCGTGTGAACCTAGGCTAACACTGACACAACTGCAAATTTATTTTATTTGGTATTCAGGGTGGGTAAAAAATCGTGGATCAAACGAAACAGGGTGATAGTTGGGGTTATTTCCAGTAAAAAATATCAGTGTAGCAGAGCCCTAACTTGATCTCCTTAAAAGTTATGACAATTTGAGTGTTTTTTGTAAAGAAAATACCAAAATTTGAAATAAATCGGCAATTAGATTAAAAGGGTACCTATTTTAAAACAAAACATTGTGTTTAGTTGCTTCTAAGAAATGTATCATCACTACAAAAGTGCTTTTATGACAGTGGGTACTATGATTTATGAGTTTTTTCAATATCTTTTAAGTCTCACGAAAAATTATTTGTAATTTTAGAACCTTACTGTAAAATAAAAATGTACTATCAAAAAATGTCCCTGTATTAAAAAAAATATGCCTATATATTGACGATTAAAACGAGGTGTAACACATAGCTGTTTGTAGCTAAATGATTTTTAACGTTAATTTTTTAACAGCAAGATCTAAATTAAAGTAAATCAGAAGATAGTCAAAAACCAGTTACCTGAATGTAGGTAGTGTTTTATTTCACGAGTTAGCTCGGGCCTTTGGCTACGTACGGCAGTGCTTACGGAAAGATCTCGGCGGCATTGCTAGGTCTCTAACAAATCATAAACAATACTTTCTTAATGAAAACATTCCATATAAATAAATGCCACCGAGTCGCTTAAATCGATAGGTTTAAAAACTACAGTATCCCACGCCGATTATTTATTATTTCACATTAGGTCTTCGTAAAACATTATTCAAACTTCGAAAAGAAAGAGACTATCTGTGTCCTTTTTTTCACTTAGGATCATACATAACTCACGCGCTTGCTGCGTGGACGCCTTTTGCTTGCGTGCGGCCAGAAAAACAGTCAAATAGTCATAAACAGACCTCGTTATCTTCGGGGCATAAATAACTCATAGACTAATTAAACCGAAGTGTCAAACAAACAAAAACAGACTTTCTGATATGTACTAGTTTTTACCTACGTGATCATTCCCTAAATAATGAAAGTACTGACACCAATTAACAAATTCCCATGTTGGTTTATTAATAAGTACATAAGTGTACCTACTTCTTCCAATGAGCTGTCGCCACCGTAGGAATCCTTTAGTGATCTTCTGACTATATGATAGTGTACATATGACATTTCGTAGTGTTCTAAATCAAAACAGGCATTTGTCACATGTTTCTGACTATGTCAGAAATGTGAATAAAGTTTTTATTTCTTATGTTCATAAAGCACGTCTCTGGGAGTGTATAATTTGATAGGCACTAAACTTGAAAATAACTGTATGTGTCACGTATTTGTTTTGCCCCGACGATAGCGAGGTCTGCTCATAACTTTTAAGGAAATCAAGTTAGGGCTCTACCACAGAGATTCTTTTTACCGCAAATAACCTCAACTATCGCCTGGTTTCGTTTGATCCACGATTTTTTACCCACCCTGTTCATCTAAGGGCTGATTTCGCAATCGTCAGATAAGTTTTATCGGTGGATTAAATATGGCAGTTTGACAGCTTTTGCATTGAAAATAATATGTCAAATCGCCATTTTTGTTGTACAGATAAAAGTTATCAGGCGATTGAAAAATCGGCCGTTACTCAGTTTTATATTTTTTTGCAGTTGTGATAATGTTGCTCTGGATGTGCGACATTATTATGCTTCGTCTAGTCTATATCTAATGTAAAAGCCTAATAGGGTTGAAGATTAAAAGAGCCTTGAAAGATACTAGATACTGCGTCTGCGCTTAACAATATCAGATAAAATGCAAAAGAATTACTCCGCCGCGACAGTGTATCACTGCCGTGACCAGGATTCGAACCTGGGTTACTACGGCCACAACGTAGGGTCCTAACCACTAGACGATCACGGCTACCGGAGCTGGTGAATGCGAAACCAAAATTTCCGACCACTTTTAACGTAATGCATTGAAATGCGACCACTCTCACTGTCGATTAAACTTGTTTTTGAGCAAGATTTCATTATTTTTATTTTTAATGTGAATCTGATTTGCAAGTATTACTTAAATCTGAAGAGGTCTTCAATTCTTATACACCAACAAGAATATAACTTTATAATTTCGTGAATTAGATTATAAATAATCATATTTTGACTAGATTTGAATTCCTCACATAGTAAATTCTGCTGCTGGCCAAGATTTATCATTGATTTATCTTAACATTTACTTGAAACCTTAGATACGTGAATGGGTTGCATGCTGCTTTCCTGGTTAAAAAAGTAAAACAAATGCTCCGCCGCGACAGTGTATCACTGCCGTGACCAGGATTCGAACCTGGGTTACTACGGCCACAACGTAGGGTCCTAACCACTAGACGATCACGGCTACCGGAGCTGGTGAATGTGTCTACAGAATATCTGTTAACAATGTTACTGTGACAATAAAAAGTGCATTTTTATTTTATTTCGGCAGTTCCGATTGCCGTTACGGCTGACTAACCCAGTCAGCCGTAACGGCAATTGAAGTTAATTGTTATTTGGGTTCCGTGTCATTTGAATGTGAGGAAACCACTGAATTGTTGGAATAATTTTGAGATTGGCGTCATCTATCTTGATGAAACAGAAATGAATTCCAGGTTTATACCCACGACGATTTCCTAATTACTGAATCAATGCAATCGTCTCTTAAAATAACCCTAATTTTGACAATAAGACTGCCTCGTTTATCTGTGGTCGCAAGCACTTCTGCTGAACATGACGCCCAGGGCATGCAGTCTCGACATCGCTTTACGACCTAATTCGATCGCGAAGTCCTAGTAAGCTACCTAGACGGTCAAAATTGCTTAGCAAGCAATTTGATTTTTTCGTGTTTGTCCTGCAATTTTGACCGTCTAGGGACGCCACTAGTACTTTGCGACCGAATTCGGTCGTAAAGCGATCGCTATCTATGTCCAGACTGCAGCCGCTGGGTTCAATTTCTGGCAAAATGTTATTGGGTTTTCCATCTCGAATTTCTCAGTAGCAGCCCGTGTTACGCTCAGCGATAAGGTCATACCCACTAACTGGTTTTTGAGCTAAGAACCTAGTTCTCTATAAACCTACAGGCTGCCCTGGGGCTGCAGTCTCGACATAGATAGCGATCGCTTTATGACCTAATTCGGTCGCAATATCCTAATGGGGTCTTTAGACGGGCAAAATTGCTTGACAAGTAAGAAAAAATTACGTGCTTGTCAAGCAATTTTGACGGTCTAGTTACCCCGTTAGTACTTTGTGACCGAATTCAGTCGTAAAACGATCGCTATTTATATCGAAACTGCAGCCCCTGCTACCCGTATTATCTATGACAACCATTAATGCAGCAAAAATATAAGGAACCCAGCCCAATAAAAGTAAAACAACACCATAAACGTCGACTCGATTGATTGGAAAACTTTTGACTCAATTAATCAAAGTTGTTTGGCAATCAGGGAACGAATGAAATAGCTTGCTCGGTCCCGTCAGACGCCCGGTAAACATTGGACGTTAGTTTTTTTTACTTATGTTCGTGTGTGTAACCATCATTAGGTTATATGTATTTGTCAAAACAAATAAACATTTATTTCAATCTTTAAATGACGTCAGAAAAAGAAATAACATTATGAGATCCCAGTATAAGAGTCCACTGTACACAGGTGCATATAATACTGCACTGTTAAAAAAGGGCGTGATTTGTATGGCACCCACTGTTTATAATAAAATACCCCATAGTATAAGAGAGCAACCATTACATAAATTTAAAAAGTACCTTACAAAATTACTTGTGGATAAATGTTATTATTCATTAACCGAATTTATAGCAGATAGGTTACCAAATTGAATTCATTCTCAATTTATTAATTATAATTGTACTTGCTATTATGATTTCGTGACTATTATTTGTACTTCTTCTTTATAATTGTGACATGTTATTATGATCTTTTATTACTATTATGACTGTGACATATTTATTCTACTTATTAGTTTAAATTTATATAAAGATATTATTCTGTTAATTATAATTATTTGAAAATTAATTAATTTAACATTATTTATTTCTAAAGATTTGCATGCCATGACGTTTGGCAAAGCACGTCTACTTTGTCTCTATTTTGTCATCCTACATATACTTATGCACCTATGTGTGTGTGTGTGTATGTATACACATGTTTTTGCGAATAAATTATTATTATTATTATTTCCTTTATTCAATAGTTAATACATATATAAATTATATTTTTAAATATTAGAATAAAAACATTTAAAAATATAAAAATATATAGTAGCCCACCGGTATCGGGAACAGGGTCTAAGCTACCGGCGGTCAGGGCTCCAAAGAGAGGAACCTTCTAACAATGCGAGCCGTGTCTAGAAGTACCGCTCTCTGAATCAAACCCTTGATCCAGCTGCCCAACGAGAGCCTCCTCAGGTGTTGGTCGAGGCTCTTGGCAATTAAGCCATTGGCTGATACGACTATCGGCACAATGATCGCTGAGTCTACATCCCACATGTCGACAACCTCGCGAGCCAAGTCAAGATACTTGATTTGTTTATCTTTCTCGGCTTTCACGAGGTTCCCGTCATGCGGGACCGTTATGTCAATAATCATTGCGCGCCGCTCTATTCGATCCACCACCACTATGTCAGGCTTATTGGCAACAATAGTCCTGTCAGTGATGATGGATCGATTCCAGTACAATGTGATATTTCCATTTTCGAGAACTGGGTCGGGCACATACCTGTAGTACTGCACTTCCGATTATTATTATTATTATTTTTTGATATTTCTCGGGACCCTGGGGTCCCGGACCTTTGGAAGGCGTACGAGGAGCCGAAGCCAACTCACAGAGGCCCCTTAGATAATTTTAAATGATGAGGAGGCACCAACCGACGATTATCCCTGTATGCACTATGCAAGTGCACCCAAGGACAACCCCCGGTTGGTGCAGGACTATTGTTGTACGTGGAAACAAAACATATTGGGCTATGGGTCCGGGTGGCTAACGTGGATTGGGTAACTTGAACTATGGAAGAACTATGTCCCCTGCCTGACCAATGTTATATATTATACACGGATAAAATGGCAGGGGGTGACTTGCACACTCAATAATGGGCCCCCGGAGACGGCCGCTAGCACATAGTGACGTAGCGACAAGGGGGCAACACTTCCTGAGGTGCTTGAGGAGTGGAGAGGTATTCCACGGCTATCAGGACAATCCCGGAAATACGGTCAAGATCCCTACCAGCACCTTACTGGAATACTTCCTTCCTCCGAGCACGTTTGCTCTTGCAAATCTCCACTCAAGCCGGCCAATAAAGGCAAGAAAGAGGTGGGAGCTCTGTTCCTCGTCAGTGTTCACTCCAGCCGGCCAATAAAGGCAAGCCAGAGATGAGGACAAGATTTCTCCCGGGAGATAGGGTCCATAGGGTCGCTACTGCCCAACAGCTCGCCACATGCTGCCCTGCGGGTTTCAATATCTCTCTTGGTCTGGCTCCTCATCCTAGACCTGTTCCGGCAAACTCTACCGGCACAGACCTAAAGTTTGGAGCACGCAAGCCCCACCACGACGTCAACGTAGAGATACAGCGGTGGGGTTATTATTATTATTATTATAAATGTTGGCCCTGACTGTTCGAATTGTTGGCAGTAGACGCCGCCTGTCATACGTGGATCTTTGATAGTCGTTTCGGGTCATCAGATGGCACGAAAATCTGACAACCAGTCTTACCAAGGAGTATCGTATTACCTAGTAACTAGGTTGTGGAGGTCAGATAGGCAGTCGCTCCTTGTAAAATACTGGTATTGAGCTGCATTCAGTTACACTGGAAGCCGACCTCAACATAGTTGGGAAAAGGCTAGGTAAATTGATTGAGTTTCAGTCATAATCTGTATGATTTTGAAGAAAATTTGTCTGCTCAACTACTACAAAATAATGCAATGAATGCTGTTGAACTGTCAAAAGAAAGCCATTGCTATTGTGAGTTACCGGAATCGTCTGTTAATAGTAAACGTGTCTCGGAAAGCACGTTAAGTCGTTGGTCCCGGCTGTTATTCGTGGATCTTTGAAAGTCGTTACGGGTCGTGAGAAACGCGAATCTGATAACCAGTCTTACCAAGGGGGATCGTATTACCCAGTAACTGGGTTATGAAGGTCAGATAGGCAGACGCTCCATATCTATAAAATACTGGTATTCAGCGGCATCCGATTAGATTAAAAACCGACTTCAATATTGTTGGGAAAACGCTAGGTATTGCGTTAAAAGTTACTTAATTGTGACACAAGATTTTGCTCATAAAATGTTATTTGATTAATTAACAGCTTGGTGTGAGAGCCGAATCTGAAATAAACTTCCCACCGTTTATTTTGTACGACGTGACGTCTGGAACATTGCTTCATATTATGGTGTAAAATATTCCTCTTAATAATGCAGTATTTAGTATTATTGGGACAACAATTATTAGAGATCGAACTGTATTCACGCCTTTGAATATCATTAGAATATGCAATTAGGCACAGATAAACAATTCTAAAAATGAACGCCCCTCCACAATACTAATGTGTGAGAGGAAATATTTATTCCAACACTTTACTTTTGCGTGCGCGTGCCGAATTTATTGTAAACATGGAGTCGTCGCCGCACTTAGAGGTCAACTAATCGTGCAATCAGTCCATGTACCTGCAGCGTCCGGCGGGGAGCGTGCGCTTTGTATGGCACGACACATTTGCACTGTGCGCGTTCGTTTCATTTATACACTAGTTGGCCAACAAATCCGGCTGTTCGCCGTTTGGTCAGCCGTTTGCATAAAAAATCTTGTGTTATATATTGTTTAAATTTTTATGTACCTATGTTTGTAAGGTATTTATTTAATATGGGTCATTTCATTTACTGTATACCTACTGCATATATTATGTGAATTCTTGCCTTAAAATAAATGATGAAATTATTATTATTTCATGTATTTATTTACTTATTACTAATATTATAATGCAATGCGTAATAAAACATTATGCAATACAAAGAAACGTTATAAAATACAGTATTAATTTACTATAGAGGTAGGCTCTGTATACCAGTTTGCCGATGATACCTGCATCGTGGTACCGAGCGTCTTCTTCCAACTAACTTTGACTTACTATGTAAGTGGTCGCATGATGTTGGTATCGTCATAAATGCTGACAAAACCAAAGCCATGCACATACATTGTTCACATAATCAAGCCACTTACACACTATCCATCAAAGCGCATAACCACGCCTGTCTACACGCAGTATGTACCGATAGTTGTAGCTGTGAAACAATAGAATTCGTCAAGGAACATAAATACATTGGTCTCATAATCGACTACAAATTTAATTGGGTACCATACATTAACTATCTATGTGATAGACTAAGATCTACCCTGAGTAGAATAATCATACTTAAACATAAAATGCCATATAAAACTTTAAGACTACTACAGGTTGATTTTTAAAACATGCGACAAAATTTAAGGGGGTGTTCTACCCATCAATATGAACAACTTTTACTATGGGACCAACTCAAAATTCGCAAAAAAATTTCGACCTTTTTATACAAAATGGTCCAATCGGGTATGTGCTTTTACATGGGAAGGTAATTTTTTTTTTTTGCGAATTCTTAGTTGGTCCCATAGTAAAAGTTGTTCATATTGATGGGTAGAACACCCCCTTAAATTTTGTCGCATGTTTTAAAAATCACCCTGTATATCTAGCCCTAGCTGACTCCATAATTAGTTATGGTCTCAGTAGCTATGGGAGAACATACAAAACTAATTTAGATAAAATTTACAAACTACAACAACGAATCCTCAAAAATATTGTACCACCTAAAATTAAAACTAAATACCAAAATGATTACTCTGAACTATTTCATTATTGCAACATATTGCCAATACAAAACATGACAAGACTTTCAATACTAAAAGATGAATATTTCAATATAAATAATTTAAATAGAAGAACACGTCAGCCTAAATTAAGAACTTTAGCTAACATAAAAACTTTTACCTTGCCTAGATGTAACAATACATATGGTATGAGAACATACACCTACATACTACCAAAAATAATAAATGAACTTCCTGCGGACATACAAAGTGAACCTCTGTTACCCTAAGAAAGCAAAACATTTTCTGCAAATTACAAACTATGAGTATATACTTTAGTTTGATATACTTGCTACCATTTTTAATTGTGCTATTATTATATTATGTAATAAGTAATATATAAGTAGTATAATAAGTAAGACTATTTTGACTTTTTGTAAGTAAAACTTAAAAACACATTGTTTCTAGTAGCATATTAGATATATATTTTCCGAACTCACTAGCCATATATAAGCAATCAAAGGCTTCTGTGGTTTTTTAACATACAATGATTTAACTCTGCAATATACATTTTGAACATTAATAAAAAATAAAAAAAATAACCAATTATTCATTTATCAAATCCTCTACCTAATCACTTTTATCAGATTAAGGCTCAACATTAATAACGAATTCAAAATTCATGTCAAAATTTTTCATATATTGTTGCATGTATTTTGACTACATGTATTTTCCCATATAGCACAACCAATTATTTCAATTCGTTCCTTTTTTTTTTTTGTTCAACATTTTTTGTAGTCACGTAGTTTTTTGCGTTGACATGCTGACCGTAGTTTTGCGGCGAAATCGACGCGTGATCCCACTTTCATGTCTCGCCGGTGACTGAGCATCTTTGCATGTAAGCGTAACCGCTGTGGAGGGGCGTTCATTTTTAGAACGGTTCTAAACAACTGACACGTTGGATGTTTATTTAAAAGAAAAAGAACCTTTTTTTAACAAGGATTTAATCAGCGATCCTCGGGAGATAGGTGCCTTCATTTCTTGCTGATGTGTTTCAGCGAAAACAAACGCTTCGGTATAGTCTGCCGCCATATCTAATGGCGCGTTAAATTGCCTTCAGACAACATAGGTAGGTTACTAGTTCGACATTCAAAATCAAAACTAACAATCACAGCAAAATCAATGACTACCTAACTCAACACGAGTGCTTTGTCCCGGAAGGGTTATCCCAAGGAAGGGTAAGGCAATATTTCGCGTTACCTACCGTCTTCATCTCTATGCAAAATGTATACTCAAGCAAAGAGTGTATACATTACAGGTAACTTGTAAAGTTACTATCGAACAATGTTGTGAAGTGCTGAGTAGTTTTCTGTGGGTTTTGGGACGAACATATTTTTTGGCATTTGAAGTAAAACACCTACGAGTATTCGTGTATCTACCATTTAGGCTGCCTGTCTATTGAAGCGGAGCAAGGCTGCTGGGCGGAGAAACGGAGAAATATTAACCAATAGGATTGCATAAAATCCCCGCTCCGCTCCAGGAGTTAGGATCGATTGGTTAATAATTCTCCGTTTCTCCGCTCCGCAGCCTCGCTCCGGGCCGGTGGACAGGCAACCTTAGTATGGTGGCAATGGGCATATAAGAAAAGTTACTACGAGTATACTTGTATGGCAGCCAACGTGTTAAATAGTTGACATGCTTTTGACAATTTTTTTACAAAGAATAGTGGTGATTTTGGAACCGGGTACGGTGTTAATTTGTGAACATATGATAAATGATAAATGATTTTTATTTCTGTAAGTAGGTAGGTTTGTACAAACACTTTTACAAGTCAATCATGTTTTTTTTTAAAACTAGATGAGGTCGGCGTTTCCTATCTGACTACTCTGAGAAGAAAGGCCGAAACAAACTCAGAGGTCACAGTCTCTTATAAAGTCCAGACATCTTGTAAAACACCAGCAACCTCTTAAGGGGTCATTGTACTCATCATTATGAACAACTTTTACTATGGGACCAAACCTGAAATCGCAAAAAAAAAATCAGCTGTTACGAGTTATGCGAACATAAATGTACTGAACAGCTGATTTTTTTTTGCGATTTCAGGTTTGGTCCCATAGTAAAAGTTGTTCATAATGATGAGTACAATGACCCCTTAAGAGGTTGCTGGTGTTTTACAAATAACCCTGTATATCCTGAAGAAAATAATATATTTTCTGAATTTGTTTACTGCAGTAGATCATATACTTTTAGGCATTATAAAACTTGCGTTTAGTTGCGTTTATGTCCTGCAGTCCTCTTAAGGGGAAAGCGCCATAGTAACCCGCGAAATTCAAATTTTCTTACTTTTTTTTGCAATTTGCAAGTCATTATTAAGTTGTATGTTGATTAAAGTATGATTCGCGACCGTAACATATATCTATTTACACAATTATAAACATTAGATTCCGTAATACAACTCCTTAAATTAGTCAATCAATCTGCCTAGCCTTTTCCTAACTATGTTGGGGTCGGCTTCCAGTCTAACCAGATGCAGCTGAATACACAACCCAGTTATTGGGTAATACGATACCCCTTGGTAAGAGTGGTTGTCACACTTTCGGGCTTCTGACGACCCGTAACAACTGCCAAAGATCAACGAATGACAGCCGGGACCAACGGCTTAACGTGCTTTCCGAGGCACAGAGGAGTCTCGGTATGTAAAGACGGTCACCCATCTACGGACCAACCCCGGCAAGCGTAGCTTAACCTGATGGATCGACCCGTGCGGCTGTTATTACTTAGCCACGAACTCCTTAAATTAGTATAATCCTAAATATCAAGATTTCATGAAATAGTAATTCAAATAGGATTATATGAACTTAGAGAGTCGTATTGATGATTTAAATGATCATAATTCCATAAATACAGATTTGTTACGGTCGCGAATCATACGTACAACCTGACAAATTGCACACCTTGCAAAAAAACTTAAAAAAAAAATTGAATTTCGCAGGATACCTGGAGCTTTCGTCTTGAGTTTAAAAAATGATCACTCCCACAATAAATGATAAATGATTGTATTTCTGTAAGTAGGTTTGTACAAACAGTTTTACACGTCAATCATGTTTTTTTTTAAGCTAGATGATGTCGGCGTTTCCTATCTGACTACTCTGAGATGTGTACAATGAAAATGAATATCAAGGCTAATGGAAAGCTGAATAGGCTCGCTCGGACTTGAACATAACTGGTGAAGTGTGTGTGTACTATAGGTTCAGCTCTGCCTAACCCTTCGGGGATTATAGGCGTGATGATATGTTATATGTGGTGAAAACTGTAGCCTGTTCTCCTAACTGTATCTTTGGCGGGTACCTCTCTATATCTCAAAACGTACGTGTAGGTTGGTGGTGCTCATTGACCGGATAACGAAGGGTTAAATAATAGATTTGACGGGTCATGTGATAAGATACCTCTGGATTTTCGTAAAGGTCATATCGTATGACGATAAGATATGGGTATACCGTGATATTGGTTATATTGAGATAAGACGACAGACGCTCTACTTATGTACTTATATTAAAGAGAGAGCATAAAAAAATAGGCAGGCATGGGGACTGCCGACAGAAGTGAAAACTTAAACGCAGTGTCGCAGTGTCGCGGTGTCGCGGTGTCGCAGTGTCGCGGTGACGCGGTGACGTGATGACGCAGTCCCCTTACCAAAAATCGCTCAAAGCGCCTAAAGAAGTTTTCACTTCAACTATACACAGCATGCGTGGTGTCCGTGTCGCGGTGTCGCAGAGACACGGTGACGCGTTGTTGCGAACCCGTGAAATTTCTCTCTACCAAAAATCGCTAAAAGCGCCTAAAGAAATTTTCACTTATAAAAAATGAATTAATAAAATGAACTTAAGAGGATTGTGAAGCGCCGATACGCGGCGCGATTTTTAGAGGCAATTGCCTACACTTCATACAATTATTTATATAAATATTGTTTCGGGCGATAACGTTTTTGCTCCCCTAAACCTTTACGAAATGAGACAATTTTAATCTCATTACATTCAGTACACTTTAATCTAGGTCTGTACGTTTTTCGTTTTTAGTATTTCAATTTAATTTAATTTAAAAAAATAAAAATGCTCGAGGATGTTTTTATGTCAAAAATATAGATATTTAGATGCTAATAACTTATATTGTATACAATATTTCTTTATAATAAAAACGTCCGGACCTAGTTTTTCATAATACCAAAAACATTTCCAAAAATTATGAAAATTACACTATGTTTACGGGGAAAAAAACGTTATCTCTTTTTGTATGAAAATTTACAGCTTCACAATCCTCTTAATGGAATCTTGATAATTTTAGCTCTCCCTATAATCATTTACGGCATTAAAATGTGCGTGATATTTTTAGATTAAGCAATTACCAACTTTTGAATACTGGTCTTTTCAACACCCACCTTTCTTTAAAATTGATCGAAATGCCTGCGTACATTATACGACTATCTATGTCGTCAAACATTGTAATTTCACGTCAAAAAGAAAATCCAACTTAGCAAATACGAAGATGCTGAATTGCTTCCAGTAATGCAAATTGTGTAAAAAAAAACCATAAAAGAGCGGACTTAAGAGTGACTTTTAATTTTAGAGAAACCACCCTGATGGCGACTATTTTCACTCTATTGTTCTTCAAGCATTGTTCTAAAATGGTTCTTGAGAAAAACAAAAGAAAAGCGACCAGCTACAGTGTCGGGTGACGGGTAATATAAAAGTGTATAAAAGATAGTTTTTTTAAATACTTTTTTAATTACAAAACTCTGAATATACTTTATTTTTTTATTAATACATCAAGATACCTCACAAAAAAAACCAACATTGGTTTTTTTGAAAATAGATAAAAATAAAATGAAAAATAAGAAAACATTTTCCATTTTGCTACGCCTGCTGTAACACCGTGAAAAACAAATGCTCCGCCGCGACAGTGTATCACTGCCGTGACCAGGATTCGAACCTGGGTTACTACGGCCACAACGTAGGGTCCTAACCACTAGACGATCACGGCTACCGGAGCTGATAACATTGGTACCGAAATACGATATTGAATTGCGCTCAAACCAGATTACTTTCACTTAGGCGTTCTTTGTAACGGCATGCCATGCGCATGAGTTGTAATAAGTGTCAAGCAATCACTTAACATCGTACCGTGGTCAGGTATATGAATTGTTTTCATAATACATAATATTATGGTCTATTCCAAACGTATCGGATTAAAATGTAAACAAATGGATGAAATCATTGGAACAAATGAATTGGCATAAGTATGTACAACTATTTTCTTAATGTCCCTCGGCAATCATCGCATTTCCGAATACAAACGAATGCTAATTTCCATGTCCATTAATATTAGATTTATCGTGTATAATATTTTGAATTCAGAACTAAGCACTTTATTGTTGTTTTGCTTCGATTTGAACAACAATAAAGTACTTGGTTCTGAATTCCAATTTGTAGTGCTACTTACAAATTGAGTGTTTTGATTTGATTATTTGAATACTTTAACCGGAAATTCTAACATAAAATCACGTTAACGATGTTTTTCATTTGACGATTGAGGTTAATTTTAAAACCTCAATTTTCATCGATGATTTTTCAATTACAGTTGTTCAAACAAAAATGATTGGTAAAAGTGGTGACATATAAAATTAAAACCTTCTAAATACAGCTAATTTAATTCAGTAAGTGATTGCGTTAGAATTCAACCTGAACAGGGATTGTTTACACTTTGATCAATACTCTTGGAACGGACTATTCGTAGCGTGGTTAGGTATATAAATTGTTTTAATGAATACCTATAAGTTACGCCATTGTAAACCCCGACCCGACTTTTTGTTGGTCAAAGGACCGATGGCTGTTGGATCAGACGAGTCCTTGGGAGGTTTCTGTTGTCTATCAGTATGTTGTGTCATAACTCCCAAATTGGTATATTGCATTGCAGTTTTTAAGGCCTACAAAAGAATAACTACCAACGTACACTGAAACTATTCAAATTCAAATTAATTTATTTGCTAGAATGTAGGTACAAATGAATAAATTAAGAGTATCGTGGCCCAAATACATTCTACCATTATATTATTATTTTTCAGGCGTTCCTCATTCGTTTCGTTCTACAGGTTCCTTTCCCGTCTTGTAAGCTCACCTTTATAAGTTCACCATTCCTCAGGTCTTAGAAGCTCACCTTTAAAAAATGTTAATGTTCTCTTCTAACACTATACATAATGTATTAGTCCCAAATGTTATCCTTAGCGCCTTAAACGAGACGAACTTGTCCCTTATTCAGGTCCCAATGCCTGGTCTACTAACAAAAAGTAAAAAAAAAGAAAAGCGACTTTTAATGCTAAAAAAGTCGACTCTTCATGAAAGTTTAAATATGAATTCACAGTAGATTAGTCGTTTATTTATTATGAACAAAAACAACAAGTGAAAATGTAAATTCTGGATATGCAGATTATGGCGGCCGTGTTAAGGGCTGTTCTACATTTGTACGGAATGATCCATTACAGACAACGCGGCTTATTTTTAGATGGAAACAGGAAAATGCTCTCAAATATTTTTGAGCATAATAATTTGTTACTTATGTACAAGTTCCCAGCACAACTGGTCTAGAGACTATTAAAATCCATACTAATCTTACTAATATTAAATAGGTACTTATTATAAATGCCAAAGTAACCAATCCTAATGAAATTTTACAGATAGATAGCCTGGAACCTGGAACGACATTTTATCTTGGATATGTTATGTCATTACAAAAAAAAAAAAAAAATGAAATACACAATACACGCAGACGACGTCGTATCGCAATGGCTAGTTTCTAATAAATAATATTTCAAACGAATGCAGTTGAATTAAAGCAAGGAAATGGAGACGGAAATCTTAATTTCCTTTGTTTTAACCTAGGCAGCTACTCTATTAGTGTATCTAGCAAGTCCAGCAGTCGGCAAAATGGAAAACCCATCGTAGCAATAATTCTTTCATCCATTTTTAGGGTTCCATACCTCAAAAGGAAAAACGGAACCCTTATAGGATCACTCGTGTGTCTGTCTGTCCGTCTGTCACAGACAATTTGCCCCAAATCTAATGGACTGATTACGTTGAAAATTTGTACATTTATGAATTTTTGTGACCCAAACACGGACGTGTAACGTAAATAAATGAATGTTGAATATGATGGTCAATTTTGGGAGGCAAATAAGAAATAAAATAAAGTTTTGTAAACTGTACCGTGTGACACATCAAATGAAAGGGCTTATTGTGAGGGTCTTAAATATATTTTATTTATAACTTTAAATTAAATTGTTTTAAAGTTATTTAAAAAAAGGACGAAAATTGGCCATTACCCCTTATCTCGGAATCTACTGAGCCTAAAACTTTGGGGAAAAAAAATACAGAAATTAGTTATATACCTATAGATTACAGGAAAACTTATAAGAAATCTATGGTCTTAAAATAACATGGTAAATCTCTCAATATTGTGCGTACAAACTTACATTTGCAGTTGGAATGTATGGGAAACTTGTTTTTCAATTACAATGTTAAGTTTGTTCTTAGGATAAATTCATCCCAACTACGGAACCCTTTATTGTGCGTAGTCCAACACGTACTTGGCCGGTTTTTAGTAATTCAGCGTGACAACACACATTGTGAAAACTTAGGTGAAGAGAGCTTGAAGTGTAAATAGTGTCAATCCCTAGTATCTGGTATAATGACATCTCACTTCTGACTCACTTCACTAAGTTTTCACGATGAGATTTTTACAGAATAGTCCGGCAGAAAATGACGACTTGTAACAATTGTCAGTTGTTTTAAGCCAATGTGCCTAGCCCTTATAAACAGTTCGTTCACAATTATTTTACCTCTGATATTGCATCACTGTCAAAATGACAGTGATCTTTATTTTCATTATTATAAGGTGGCTTTTGGGCTACTGCTATTGACAAGTCTGTTAAAATCACAATGGTCTTTATTCTCGTTATAATTAGGTTGCTGTTGGATTGCTGTCACAGGTAAAATTACTGTGAATGGGCTGTAAGCCCCGAGCATTCCCACGGGACACAGATAACGTAGGATTATTTGATCCCTGAGTACATAAGCATCTCAAATTTTTACAACAACGCTCCAAGTTTTCATTTACATAGCCTGTAGTCTCATTAAAAATATTTTATAAGCTTACTCTCTTTTCTTTTGTACAACTGAACCCTCTGAATAAACATTATATTCAAGAGAAGGTGAGGTGGAATTTTTCTGTTTTAAAAACAAATGTTTTCCAACGTAAACATCGTCATCTGTCATGTTTGGAAAGATACGAGTACATAATGAATTTTTGACGATAAGCCGCCTAATATTTGAAAAGGAAAATTCGAATGGAAAATGAAATCTCCAAAATCCTCCGCGGACTGCGCAAATGCTCAGAAAAACTTGCCACATCACGGACATGTGACATTGCTTATCACGACCAACAGTCTTATAATCTAGCTCCAAGTCAGGCAAGGGTAAAGAAATAAATGAGCCTGCAAGTCTAATTCTTCTAAGTACTCGAGAAGACTAAATATGAAATAATGCAGTGACTTTACACATTCAGACAGAGAATAACATGAGGGCTGAAAAGTTTTGAGCCTATATACCTTCAAGTGTAATTATTCTCAGCCCCCCCGGTACACTAAGTTTTTTAAGTCCTATAAGCATATCAGAGCAACATCCGGTGTACCCTGGGTTAAAGAGCCTAGGGATGGGCTGTGCATGACTGAGACATGATGATGCTTACGGATAAATTACTAAAACCATAATGATGCTAATGACATGAAACTCTGTATTTATACTAAAGAATTCGCAAATTACTAATACTCGTATGCAGCGCGAGATAATAATGACACTTGAAGGTACTGTAGAGGTTTCATACTAGCCTGTGTAATTAGTGTCAGGCCGGCAGATGTCTATGACATTCAGAGGTTCACTAATAAAAAAAGAATAGAGTAGGAGAAGAGCGACGTCAGCCCGACGCACGGCAGGGCCGATAGATATAGACGCGTTGAAATACTTAAGTCTTATTTTAATACACGAAAGAGTGCAACGCGATTTGAGTTATTAATTTATTAGCTACTTCCCGGGTAAAGTAAAAGAATCCCACCAGGGAACTTTTTACAGTACTTAGGCTTAAAACTTTTCAACCCCCTGGTATCCATATCCATACCTCCATACTAATATTATATGTAAGTTTGTCTGTCCGGCCGTTACCTTTCATGCCTAAACCACTGAACGGATTTCAATAAAATTTGGGCGTAGCGATAAATGCCATCCTGAAGAAGGATATAGGCTACTTTTTGTCTCATAAATATTGGTACAGGGGTTGATATAGGGGATGAAAGTTTGTATGGGAAACCCAACATTTCTTAAGTTAGGGATATGAAAATTCAAAGTTATGCTTTTGTTTGAAAATTTAGAGTAATTTGGTTCAATGGGGGTCCCACAGGGCTCGATTCTTGGTCCTTTCTTATTTCTTATTTATATTAACGATTTGCCCTACCTCATTAAGGATAATCATGATATAGTTTTGTTTGCGGATGATACTTCACTTTTGTTTAAACTTAAACGTCAGCAGCTGGTTACTGACGATGTAAACAGAGCGATCTCAAAAGTAGTTCACTGGTTCAGTGTTAATAATTTACTCCTTAATGAAAAAAAAACCAAATTCATTAAGTTTACACTACCTCACGTTAGGCAGGTGAAAACTAACGTGTTGATAAAGGGCGAAGAGTTGAATCCTGAAGATAGCACAGTATTCTTGGGCTTAACTTTGGATGCTAAGCTTCAGTGGGGCCCACATATAGATAAATTGTCAAAAAAGCTAAGCTCCGCAGCATACGCTGTTAGGAAAATTCGTAATTTAACCAACATAGAGACAGCCCGTTTAGTGTACTTTAGTTATTTTCATAGTATAATGTCGTACGGTATTCTGTTGTGGGGAAATGCAGCCGACATTCAGACTATCTTTGTTTTGCAGAAAAGAGCTGTTCGATGCATTTATAAATTAAGTCCGAGACAATCTCTCAGAGAGAAATTTAAGGAGATTAATATACTGACTTTGCCTTCTCAGTACATTTTTGAAAATCTTTTATATGCCCATAAAAACATTAAATTGTTTAAAAAATACAGTGATATCCACAATATAAATACTAGGAACAAACACAAATTTGTTGTACCTCCAACAAGGCTCAAGAAAATAGGTGGGTCATTCAGGTGTCAATGTATACGCTTTTATAATAAACTTCCAAGCCACGTTCAAGATCTGAGTCTTAATAAATTCAAATCATTCATTAAACGCAAGTTGTGTCAGAAAGCTTTTTATACCGTTAAAGATTATATTGAGGACAAAAAGGCTTGGGATTGAACTGCTCCAATTTTATTTTATTTTATTTTTATTTTTGCATACTGAATGTTGACATTAATATTTACTTTGTAAGTATTATATTATTTTACTTTATTGTGAATGTGAAGACTATGTAGGTCATTGCTTTTTTTTTTTGTTTGTTTTATTTTTTCTCTCAGTTATTTTTAATCATGGTCTGGCAGTTTGAGTAATCTATGCGGCCTACCCCAATGTCCTTTCTTTGGTATTGTTCGTCGAATCGTTGAGCTAGTTGAGCTGCGCGATTACTGACAAATGCGTGCACTGACTGGACAGGTCCTCTCAATCTGTGTGGTTCTTTCCTCAAAAGACCATTTCAGACACCAATCTACATGGTCTTCACATGAAGTGACCAAGATTATGTCTGGACTTTATAAGAGACTGTGACCTCTGAGTTTGTTTCGGCCTTTCTTCTCAGAGTAGTCAGATAGGAAACGCCGACCTCATCTAGTTTAAAAAAAAAAAATTGACTTGTAAAAGTGTTTGTACAAACCTACTTACAGAAATAAAAATCATTTATCATTTATCATTTATTTATCAGCGTTTTTGAAAAATCATCCCCTAAGGGAGTAAAATAGGGGTAGATTTTAAAATTCTAAAATCATATTAAAAATTTTTTAGGAATTGGAAATCATCATGGTTCATAATCTTGAGGTAAAATTTTGTGTTTATTTCATTAAAGTCGGTCCACTTGGTCAAAAGTTATTTTTAGGGTTCCGTACCTCAAAAGGAAAACGGAACCCTTATAGGATCACTCATGTGTCTGTCTGTCTGTCTATACGTCTGTCACAGCCAATTTGCTCCGAATCTAATGGACCGATTAAGTTGAAATTTGATATATTTGAAAATCCGAATATGATTTGACATGTAATGTAAATTAATGAATTTTGAATATGGGGGTCCATTTTGGGGGGCAAATAAGAAAATTAAAAAATATATTTGCAAGCTGTACTGTGCGATATATCAAATGAAATAAGGGTCTCATAAATATATTTTTTTATAATTTTAAAATAAACTGTTTTAACGTTGTTTAAGAAAATAGACGAAAATTGACCATTCCCCCCTTTATCTCCGAAACTGCTGACCTTAAATTTTGAAAAAAATACAGAAAATAATTATATAGCTATGGATTACAGGACAACCTATAAGAAGTTTATGGTCGCAAAATAACATGGTAAATCGCTCAATATTGTGCGTACAAACTTACATTTGTCCATAGTTAACTTAACGAAAATGATACAACCCACGTTAGGTGTAATGTGGGTTGGATCGTTTTCTTGCCTAAAAACACTAAATTATCAAAATATTTTCACTTATTTGTTAGATTTGTAATTTGGTACCTTTAAGCGATCTTATGAAACCACTATTTAAGGGGAAAGCACCAGGATAGCCCGCGAAATTCAAATTTTCTTAAGTTTTTTGCAATTTACAACTCTGTATTAGGTTGTATGTTGATCAAAATATGATTCGCGACCACAACAAGTATGTGTTTATAAAATTATAATAATTAAATTCATCAATACAACTTTTTAAGACCAGGTAATCGTATTGAATGTTTATTTAATGAATTTTTGACATTTGAGGATTATGGTAACTTAAGAAGTTGTATTACTGATTCTAATGATTATAGTTCTATAAACACATATTCGTTATGGTTGCGAATCATACTTTAATCAACATACAACTTGTTTTTCTTTTTTTGGGATGGGAAATCATCAAATAACTTCTCCCGCTTTGGGTGGAGCGGGAGGGCGTGTCAGACTTCGACTGACTAAAACCCACCCGTGTTCCTTCAGTTGCCTGTGCCAGGTGCCACGGTAACAGGACCCTGCAATCCTGGCAGGATCAACATACAACCTAAGTAATACTTTTTTTTGTATTGTGTATATGTGTGTTGTATAGAATTTTTTTTTTTTTTTTTATTAACTGAACAGACAGCTTTGCTGCTGGGTAGTTTGTTGCACCACTTCTTCTCACCAGCTAAAGCACTAGAAGTGGTGAAGGGTGGGCGTTTTGAGGGACTGTCTTATGTAATTTTGACGTTCAAAAAGTGCTAATTTTCAGCCTAGTTTGAATAAATGACTTTTGATTTTGATTGATTTTGACTGACTTGCAAATTGCAAAATACGTAAATGTTCTTGTACATTTGAATTTCGCGGGCTTCCCTGGCACTTCCTCGTTAAACTATTGAATCAGTTTAGATAGTGACATTAATTCATTATTCAAGAAAAGAAGATGTGTTAAGCTACGCTTGCTGGTGCGTGGATGGTTACCCACCATCTTTACATACCAATACCCTCGGAAAGCACGTAGTCGCGGCGACACCCCTTCATTTCGCATAATGTTTTCTCTCCTAATATTATTTGGCATAACTATTTTGGTATATTTTTTTAGCATAATAACACTTTGCCATAATTGTTTTTGGCATACAGTTTATTTATGTTGACATAATGTTGTTATTTATGTTGAACCGGTCCCGGCTGTCATTCGAGGATCTTTGACAGTCGTTACGGGTCGCCAGAAGCCCGAAAGTCTGACAACCAGTCTTACCGGGCATTACCCAATAACTGGGTTATGGAGGTCAGATAGGCAGTCACTCCATGTAAAATACTAGTATTCAGCTGCATCCGGTTAGACTGGAAGCCGACCCAAACATAGCTGGAAAAGGCTAGGCAGATGATGATATTACTGTATCAATGTGTATCTAGCTACAATTAAGCACCCAATGCGCGTTTTGGGGCGACACATTGATACAATATTATGGAACAATGATTGTAGAAAATTAAAAAAATAATAGTCAATGTTTATGCGTCTTCATATTTTTAAGGTTGTACCAAAATTCAACAAAATACTTTCGACATATTATTAATCGCAACGATTATTCGTAAAATAAATAGCCAGCTTTCCAGGAACCGTCTTTATTCCATTCATATTAACACCCGCGAAAACATACGGGAAGGTATTCAGAACCGAACGCGACCGTTTAAACGTCATAAAACGTTATGGCTATTGTTATTACGTGGTGGTTATTGTGCGATTATGGGTAAATGGGCGGTTATTTGGCTGTTTAGAAGTTTAGGTTTTGACTATTACCTATATTTTGTAGTCTAAGGTTAGAATATTGTGGGTAATTTTCGATAAAGGCGATTGTGATACTTATAGGTTTCTAGATATTTTTTATTAGGTTGGGGAAAAAGTCTTTTCGCATTATAGTATGTATGAACTTGTAATAAAATCTCTTTGGCTATACTATTTGTATCTGGCTGGTTTTGGTATCATTGAAAGTTTAAATTTTAAAGAACATAATTCCAAATTCAAATTAGGAAAATGTGTGATTTTCATTTGTTTTTCGTACCGTCAAGATGAGTGAATCTAATGAAGAAATTCGATACATTTTAAAATTTTACTAAGTACAAAAAAGGTAAAAATGCAACGCAAGCCGCGAAAAAAATTTGCGATGTTTATGGACCTAGTGTAGTGTCTGTGAGAGTACCACAAATTTGGTTTAAGCGTTTTCAATCCGGAAATTTTGATGTCAAAGATGCACGTCGCTCTGGTCGCCCTATTACGGATAAAATGGATGCCATTTTTGAAAAAGTGGAGCAAGATCGGCATATCAGTAGTTACGACGTAGCTGAAGAACTGGAAATTGACCACAAAACAGTTTTGGCGCATTTGAAAAAAACTGGGCACACCAAAAAGCTCGACATTTGGGTACCTCACGAGCTCACTGAAAGAAACCTAATGAACCGTGTACTCATTTGTGATTCTTTATTACGACGTAATGAAACCGAACCATTTTTGAAGAAGCTGATAACTGGTGATGAAAAGTGGATCACGTATGACAAAAACGTGCGAAAAAGGTCGTGGTCAAAGGCCGGTCAGGCTTCACAGACTGTGGCGAAACCCGGGTTAACTCGCAACAAGGTGATGCTGTGTGTGTGGTGGGATTGGAAGGGCATTATTCATTATGAGCTGTTACCACCAGGCAGGACCATCGATTCTGAACTCTACTGCGAACAACTGCTAAGATTAAAGCAAGAAGTTGAGAGAAAGGAGAAAGTTGAGAGGAAGGAGAGAGAGCGGCCGGAATTAATCAACAGAAGAGGTGTGGTTTTTCATCATGATAACGCTAGACCTCACACACCTTTAGCCACTCAGCAAAAATTAAGAGAGTTTGGCTGGGAAGTGTTAATGCATCCGCCGTATATTACTGACTTTGCACCTTCCGATTTCCACCTGTTTCGGTCTCTTCAGAATTCTTTAGGCAGTGTCAGGTTAACATCACGAGAGGACTGCCAAAACCACTTGTCGCGGTATTTTGACCAGAAGTCCCAAAATTTCTATAGCAATGGGATCATGTCCCTACCTACAAGATGGCAAAAAGTTATCGAACAAAATGGTACCTACATACTTTAGTTAAATGTAAATAAACTATATTAAAAAATGTTTTGAATTTTCTTAAAAAATGCGAAGAAACTTTTTCCCCAACCTATTATCCGTTATTTAACTTGTTCAGCTTTAGTTTAGTCGAGATTTCCCTGCAGGTAAATTAAAACTTAAAATACGTGCAAAATGAGCGCTTTTATTTTAGTTTTAAAATTAGTAGTTCTGTTAACCTCCACTAAAGTTATTTAGAACGGGATATTTACCATGTTTTTGTTTCAGTAGCGCCATCTATTGACCTTATTGTAAGACTAACATTAATATTGGTTTCCAAACCTCGTTTTAGAGAATTCTGATACTCATTTTCAAAATTCTCTAGTTTTGTGATGAGAAAATGGTCCCTGGTGCTACATCAATCCCTAGTAGTTAAAGGGCCGATTCCACTGGTAGAAATCTAAAAGTGAGCAATATACTGCATTTTGAGGAGCAATTCTGCTCATCATGCCGAAGATCATCCTCAAATCTTCACCAATTTTTATGAGATCAACTTAGAGTTACTGCCTTTCAAATAAAAAAGAACCATCGAATTCGGATCTCATAAAGCGGAGATATCCAGTAGTATATCCACTTTTTGCCTCAAAAGGAAAAAACGGAACCTTTATAGGATCACTCGTGTGTCTGTCTGTCCGTCTGTTACAGCAATTTGCTCCGAATTTAATGAACCGATTTTTTGGAGAAAGTACCCCTTCAATCAAAAGTTTCCGATGGCAAAAATTTGCTATTAATAACCAAGATTCGTCAAGATCGGTTGTAAAATACGACCTGTAGAGGGGTACCAAAAAACTGACGGACGAAAGCAAATTTTGCCAGACTGAAGCAGAGACGCTTCACTCGCTTCGCTCGCTCGGTCAATAATCGTAAAAGTTCAAACGATAATGTAATAAAAACGCGATTATAAAACCAGTTCAACTAAACGTAAATCTTAAAAAGAATGAGTGTTCATATGTTTAATACATAAGCAATATGTGTATCGGATACCCAATAAAATATCTTAAATAGATGTGTTAGAATCTAGATAGAGTTATTGAAGATTCTAAAAATATTTGAGTATGCGATCCCGCCCACCTAAATTCCGACGTATGTTTCAGGAGTTTATAAGATAAGATGACACGGTGATTTATTGCTAATATTATCGTAAACAATAATAATAATCAGTCCATAATGTTGCCACTATTACAATATTACGTCTTAATCTTCTTATAATTCTGTCGATTGATATTTCTCACGATGACAATTTATTAACCTACCATAAAAAATATTTTACTGAAAATGAGCTTTCTAACTTACCGTTGAATGAACTTCTGGATATTTTTATTTAACGTGTATAAAGACGCTTAATGAAGCCGCAAGTCTTCCCAACATTGTTGTTTTTTTTTATTGCACTGGACCTTACCTGATAAATATCTAGTTACGAAGGTCAAAGTTCCAATGTCTTTTAATGTTCTTTCATGAATAAAAGTTTTAAATGGTATAACTACTCCCACGATCCCTGTACCGTTGCAACCATATGTACAATGTTTGGCGCTCGGTGCACTGCCGTCAACAGCGAATTTTCATACCCTCTTCTACCATCGGACATCTAGACGCACTGCCAGTTACCATGCATCCCTACCTAGTTGCTATTCCACCAATTTGCACTAAGCGTTTCCATGTCTTTTATAATGCGCACAGCAAAAGAGTGGAACTCACTACCTGCGTCTGTGTTTCCGAGCGCATACAACCCTAATCTCTTCAAAGTCAGAGTGAACAGGCTTCTTCTGGGTAAGCTCACTCCATCGTCGACTTTGTCTCTGTCATCGCTGACCTAGAGTAGAGTCAAGAGCAAACCCACCTCAAATAAAAAAGAAAACATACAACCGATTAAAAAAAAAAAAAAAAAAACATTACAAAGTGAAAAAAAAATACTAAAAAAATAATGTTAGAAGTCAGTGTCTTCGATTTTGTATTTTCGGTTTTTCGACTTCCGAAATTAAAGGTGTTTGTGATTTTTTTGGAAGTCCGTTGTTGTTCTTTGTAAAAACGTTTTTATTTTTTCCCTTTTTACTTTTGGTACCTACCCCACACCTATACAAATACCACTACCTGCAAAAGAAATTAGAACTACATCATATATCCACATACATATTGCACATATTATAATAAAATATAATAAGATATGTAAAATAACACTACTATTAGTTATCTTGTGAAAATTAATGTTAATGGACATGATAAATGTAAAAAACCGGTCAAGAGCAAGTCGTACTCGCGCACCGAGGGTACCGTACCATCATATATTAAAAAAAAATGTTCTATTAGGTTGGGGAAAAAGTCTTTTCGCATTATATAACTTGTAATAAAATCTCTTTGGCTATATTATTTGTATCTGGCTGGTTTTGGTATCATTGAAAGTTTAAATTTTAAAGAACATAATTCCAAATTCAAGTTAGGAATTTTTTTTTTTTTTGGTATATTGGCGTGTGCTAGCTTACTTATAGCAAATAATTTAATTTAATGTTTTGTGTTGCGTAATGTACCTAAATTATTATGCGCAGTGTTATATAGCATCATTTTTTTTTTAACTGAACAGACAGCTGTGCTGCTGGGGAGTTTGTTGGGCCACTTCTTCTCCCCAGCTAAAGCACTAGGAAGTGGTGAAGGGCGGGCGTTTTGGGGGACTGTCTTATGTAATTTTGACGTTCAAAAAGTGCTGATTCTCAGCCTAGTTTGAATAAATGACTTTTGATTTTGATTTTTGTGATTTTCATTTGTTTTTCGTACCGTCAAGATGAGTGAATCTAATGAAGAAATTCCATACATTTTAAAATTTTACTACAAAAAAGGTAAAAATGTAACGCAAGCCGCGAATAATTTTTTCGATGTTAATGGACCTAGTGTAGTGTCTGTGAGAGTAGCACAAATTTGGTTTAAGCGTTTTCCATCCGGAAATTTTGATGTCAAAGATGCACGTCGCTCTGGTCGCCCTATTACGGATAAAATGGATGCCATTTTTGAAAAAGTGGAGCAAGATATAGATAGATATAGATATAGATATCAGTAGTTACGACGTAGCTGAAGAACTGGAAATTGACCACAAAACAGTTTTGGCGCATTTGAACAAAACTGGGTACAAAAAAAAGCTCGACATTTGGGTACCTCACGAGCTCACTGAAAGAAACCTAATGAACTCTGTACTCATTTGTGATTCTTTATTACGACGTAATGAAACCGAACCATTTTTGAAGAAGCTGATAACTGGTGATGAAAAGTGGATCACGTATGACAAGAACGTGCGAAAAAGGTCGTGGTCAAAGGCCGGTCAGGCTTCACAGACTGTGGCGAAACCCGGGTTAACTCGCAACAAGGTGATGCTGTGTGTGTGGTGGGATTGGAAGGGCATTATTCATTATGAGCTGTTACCACCAGGCAGGACCATCGATTCTGAACTCTACTGCGAACAACTGATGATATTAAAGCAAGAAGTTGAGAGAAAGCGGCCGGAATTAATCAACAGAAGGGGTGTGGTTTTTCATCATGATAACGCTAGACCTCACACATCTTAGCCACTCAGCAAAAATTAAGAGAGTTTGGCTAGGAGGTGTTAATGCATCCGCCGTATAGTCCTGACCTTGCACCGTCAGATTTCCACCTGTTTCGGTCTCTTCAGAATTCTTTAGGCAGTTTCAGGTTAACATCACGAGAGGACTGCCAAAACCACTTGTCGCGGTATTTTGACCAGAAGTCCCAAAATTTCTATAGCAATACAAGATGGCAAAAAATTATACACAGTACATACTTTAGTTAAATGTAAATAAACTATATTAAAAAATGTTTTGAATTTTCTTAAAAAATGCGAAGAAAATTTTTCCCCAACCTATTATTTAGAGACATCGTTTTATTTTTCTTGTAATTTCGACATAAACTTCTAACACACAGAATAATTTCAGATTTTTCTCTATGAAAACTTTGGAGATAAGGGGAACGGTTTTTTTTTACATTTTTCATCAAAAGTCGAAAACTGTGCGGTTTAAAAAAAAATGTTCGAGAATGTGCAAACAGAGTTCTTTCATATGATACCCCACATGCCCTAGTAGCCACACTTCGAATTTTTAAGATCCTGTTTCAGTCCCTGTTGCAAAAAATATTTATATAATTTTATGTATTTCTTATTTGCAAAATAGTTGGGCAAACGCCATTTAAAACTATTCCAATTTTAAAGTTAAAAGCACTAGTGGTTCTTGAGATATCCAGCTGTGACAGACAGACTGAGTCGCACCATAAGGGTTCCTTTTTACCATTTTGGTACGGAACCCTAATTACCAGAGGGGATTGGTCCTGCTAGCCGAAATACAGGGTTTGCCTAGTTCAGCTACAGATGCTTAACTCTTTTGTACTCAAAACTAGCCTACAAAACAACCTACAACAATCTAGAAATAAATAAATACTAATACTGAAATACTAAAAATTGTGCGAACAGACAGCAGTATTAGCTTGGTAAAACCGAGTTTCCATTTCCAGAATTTACTTGAAGGTAACTGCCCGTGACCTCTCCCCGATATTATCTTCAAATGGGTGGCATTGGAGAGCATACCCGTGTTCCCGACGTATACTGGCTACGCTACCGCACAATGCTAAGAAATATACGCCAAAATGAACATATAGGAAAATAGGAAGAATACTTCTGAATTGCGTTATCGTTACGATCAAGGAATAGAAAATGTTTCCGTATTCTTCGCTCTGCGATTGAATGGATCGGTGGATCTGCGATATTGAATACCTGGAGTTATCTATAAACCCTTGGGCTCACTATAACATGGTCATATATAGGGTTATTTGTAAAACACCAGCAACCTCCTAAGGGGCCATTGTACTCATCATTATGTACAACTTTTACTATGGGACCAAACCTGAAATCGCAAAAAAAAATCAGCTGTTCAGTACATTTTGACGAATTATGCGAACAGAAATGTACTGAACAGCTGATATTTTTTTTCGCGATTTCAGGTTTGGTCCCATAGTAAAAGTTGTTCATAATTATGAGTACAATGACCCCTTAAGAGGTTGCTGGTGTTTTACAAATAACCCTGTATAAAGTCTTTAGTTCGGTTATTTGTCATGGGCTAGGATGAACATCTTATTAAATTTTATAGAATTGACAGCCGGAAGACACATATTGAAAGAAAGAAAGAAAGAAAGAAAGAAAAATACTTTATTTGGGACACGCACAGGAAATACAAACAGTAAAAAAGAGCATAGGAAACTAACAAAATTAACATTAAAAAAATAAAACAAAATAAATACAAAATATAACAATAAAAAATCCCTGTGCGAGGCCAAAAAGGCTCCTATCTCAGCATAAAGCTGCAATATTTAAATAAATACCGCAGCGCTGGTATTCTGATAGGGCCCATGTGATGCCACGTATGTATTGGTCTTATTACTACATACCGTCACTTGTGGCCTTGTGGATGCCCTATATGTGAACCCTAGCTAGGATTCTGTTAAAAATAAGGTCAACATTTCCTCCTTTGCGGTAGGTACACTAAAACGTACACACAAATTCCTCGTGGCGATTGGATTCTCTAAGCAAAAAAAATCAATATGCCTAGCCTATTCTCAACTATGTTGGGGTCGACTTTTAGTCTAACCGGATGCAGCTGAATACCAGTATTTTACATGGAGCGACTGCCTATCTGACCTTCACAATCCAGTCACTGGGTAATACGATACCCCTTGGTAAGACTAGTTGTCAGACTTTCGGGCTTCTGACGACCCGTAACGACTGTTACAGCGGTAAATAATACGAAAAGCATTGTTTTGATCGAAACATAACTGCAATTGCACTCAAAATCAAAATCAAAAGTCATTTATTCAAACTAGGCTGAGAATCAGCACTTTTTGAACGTCAAAATTACATAAGACAGTCCCCCACTGCAAACTGAACTTCTCTTAAGTTATGTGAATTAGCCTACAGATAGTATAAAACACTACCCCATTCTGGGGCAGTCGGGTAAAAATATGACGGTAGGGACATTATTGGTCATTTGTAAACGACAGGTCATACACATTCATAAATAAACTCACGCCTTCTTCCCATGGGGGTAGTCAGAAACTACAGAACGCCACCTGCTACCATCCTTACATCTCATACTCCTAACTCGTACTCCGACAGGTCATCATGAATGATATTTGCCAAGAGCATTATTCGGTTAGGTGTACTCTTGCATGCACAACATTACAGATTAAAACCCAAGGCATTGTACAGACGCCAGCAGGTCAACCTACCCGAAACTGTCAGATTTTCCCAATCAACCTTGAACCTAATGCTTAAGCAATAAAGTCGAAAATCTATTAAAGAAATCTGACAGAATGTAGTAGCTTGATGTGCTGGCGTCTGTACAGTGCATTTGCAAACTAAATATACCTAGCATACATGTAAGGTAATGTAATGTTATTATAACACAGTGTAATGTACGTAATTACATCATCATCTGCCTAGCCTTTTCCCAACTATTTCTGTTGCCATCTGCCTAGCCTTTTCCCAACATAAATAGTTGGGAAAAGGCTATTGGATTAGTATTGGTTGGGAGATTGGTATTCAGCTGCATCTGGTTAGAACCAGATACAGCTAAATACCTGTACTTTACATGGAGCGACTGCCTCTCTGACCTCCACAACCCAGTTACTGGGTAATACCTCTTAGTAAGACTGGTTGTCAGACTTTCGGGCTTTGACGGCACAGTGTAATTCATCCTAACTAATATAATAAAAGCGAAAGTGAGCATGTTTGTTTATTTGTTACGCTTTCACGCTAAAACGGCTGAACAGATTTGAATGAAATTTGACACATAGGTAGACCATGACCTGGATTAGGACAAAGGATACTTTTTATCCCGGTAGTATGTTCCCGTGGGATGATCTACGGGCGAAGCCGCGGGCAAAAGCTAGTAATGAATAAATACATACAATACAGTATAGGAAACCACGAGAAAAAACTTGTTAGCCAAAAACTAAAACCGACTTCCAAAACAAAACACTACAAAGTGAAAAATAACTTTAATTTCGGTAGTCGGTGTCTTGGGTTTTGTATTTTCGTTTTTTGCCACCGATTTCCGAAATTAAAGTTATTTTTCACTTTGTAGTGTTTTGTTTTGGAAGTCGGTTTTATTTTTTGGCTAAAAAGTTTTTATTTTTCACTTTTTAGTTGTGGAACCTACCCCACACTAATTCGAATACATAATTGAGCACAATAATTGTAGATATAGCCATGTAAATAACAGTGATAGGAAGTTATTAAAACACCATCACATCATCCACATAAAATAAGTGAAAAATATACGCATTATTGAAGTTAACTCAAAAACTCCCCAAGCAAAGTTAATAAAATTTATATGGGGCCACCTCGGAAGTATACCCTATCAAACAAAAAAAGAATTTTCTAAATCGGTCCATCCGTCTTTGAGTAATCGCGTAACAAACATACAAAAAAAAAAAAAACATACAGACGAATTGAGAACCTCCTCCTTTTGGAAGTCGGTTAAAAAGGCAAAATTAATAAACAATGTTGTAAAAATAAACAAAATACAATCGAGTGAAAGTGTTATTGTCAATACCTCAATTAGTCAGAGTTCAACAAAGACTCTGTAAAGTTTTTAACATCATCAAGTTTAGAAACAAACTTCATTGTCTTGATAAGAAAACTGTGAATCCTATTAAAATTTTAAATACCTAGTTGATTGAGTGCTCCGGCTAGAAAGGCAAAGGTGAGATGAAATTGAATTTTTTATGCTTTTCAAATCATTTTCTTAATAAATCTATTTTATTCTACGATTTTTCTTTAATGGCCTTTTCATTTATTTATAAAAATGCAGCTTTACTTTAGTATTTTAATAAAGTTTTTAGGAGGATTTTTCGAATAGAGAATGAAAAATGTGCTGCTAAGGTTTTCAATGATCGGAAAATTATACCTATATTATCGTCAATTATGTTTGTTTCTAGTTTCTTTTTAAATTAATAAAAAAAAATATTAGAAAAAAAAACCGACTGTACAAACACATAACTGAAAAGAGAAAAACGAATCTAATGACACCTCTCATGTTATTAAAATCCATCAAGCCGTTTAGGCTACAGAGCGTGCCAAAGAAATAGACATACCTACATTCATACTCTCGAAAAAGATTACTCTACTTCTGGGGCAGTCGGGTAAAAAGTAATTTTAAAAAGTACCTTATTTAGGAACCCACATATGTCTTGAAAAATGAAAAAGACAATTTTCGAGACACAAAATTAATGGACTATGTACTCGTATGTATAAAAGGAATATGTATTTGTCAGTGTGCAAGATGGATTAGCTTCGTACGTGGTTGACGGTACAGGTATCTATTTGTCTTGTCTTTGCTACGTACTACAATACAATTTCAGGAAAAAGAGTTTTTCAGACAATTGTTAAATGTTTCTAAATATCTATTTTGCTAAAGAAATGGCCTACAGATGTCACCATAGCCTCTGACGTATCACGTAGTGAATTTGACACAAAACAATAAAAACTATTACTTGACCAAAACAATAAGGCGCATGACAGGAATTCGGTTTCGGCGCTCACAACTTGCACTCCGCACCCCGCGCATCCCATAGTGACGTGCAGTCTTATACTCGCTTTCGGTAATTACAATAATACGTACAATATCAATCACAGTTCCGGTGTTCCCTCCCTAGTTCCAACAACTTCATAGCTGTCATGCGCCTAATTGTTTTAGTCACGTAGTACAAAAGTAATTTCATTCTGAAAAAAATTAGGTATTTTAATTTTTTTTTTTAATAGAAGGAAACAAAACTCGATCGTTATGGAATCGCCAAATTAATGCTCGAATACAGAAGATAATCTTCAATTTTTATACGCTTTTAAACTTATTCAATCGCATCTGCGTTGGACGTCGTTATAAACGATTCATTAAATTATTAAGGTTAACGATCCTATAATAATGACGTGGATGATTCCTTTATATTTGATATTTTAAACTTTTGCTTCATTATTAAACGGAATAATGAATTCAGTTTCTGGTTACAAAGGTACAGTGTAGCTATATTGTTTTGGAAATCTTCTATAATACATTGTAGGTAGGTATCTGTCCTAATTGCGATCCTGTGAAATCATTTTTTACAGGTAAATAATTCGGGTAACTTACTTTAAAAAAAACTGGCCAAGTGCGTGTCGGACCATGCACAATGAAAGTTCTTTAAAAAAAAAAAAAAACGCCGAAAACAAAACGTTTCTTGTACTGGGACTCACTAAGCAAATAAAACATATTATAATACTTAAATACATACATACATACTTCTAGAATAAATATCACTAAAATAACTAATAACTATGACGAAATGGAAAGGTAGTGTCCTTTCACTATTCTTTTACACACTGCAACAGTTTGGCAGTCCCTTATGTCAGGTGGAAGTGAATTCAATAACCGAACCGCGTGCACAGTGAAGGAGTAGGAATAAAAAAAGTCAGTGGAATGGGAAGCAAATTTTAGGAGGTTTCTAAGATGCGACCTGCAAAGCAGCAAATAGGAAGGCGTTTTAGGGTTGTGAAGGATGTTAAATAGCAGACACAATATGCGAGAGTTCCTGCGAAGTCGAATAGGGAGCCACTTGAGTGCCTTACGAAAGTTAGAAAGGTGATCATACTTTTTAAGGTTAAAAACAAAACGAATAGAGATATTTTGCAAACGCTCAAGATTATTCAAAAGCTCCTTAGTGGTATCCAAATAACAGACATCTGCGTAATCAATAATGGGATGAATGAGAGTTTGAGCAAGGGAGATTTTGGTGTTCAGGGGCAAGAAGCACTGAAGGCTTTTCAAAGAATGAAAAGTGTAGTGCACTTTACGACTGACTCGACTTTTTAACTTTATTTAATTTTTTTACTTATAGCGGCCATAGTAGTACATACTCTGTGGAAACATATGTTTCAAGTGCCTACCTATTACGATTCAAAATATACAGCCCTGTGACAGACGGACGACAGCGGAGCCTTAATAATAGGGTCTCGTTGTCAGCCTTTGGGTACAGAACCCTAAAAAGACTACCAAACTATGTGCGATTATATTCGTGCATGACTACCAAGAACCGACTACCGCCGTATAACGAATCCTATAATAAAGACCGCAAAAGCAAACGTTGTTTGTGACGTCTAACACGACGACCAAACGTCGTCGATGGACGACGTCCTGACAGAGGCGACTCTGTGGCTTGAGTAAATTGCATGTGGGAGACGACGAATTAGATTTTGCAGCGTAACTTAGAAGATGTAGTAGTAAAGCCCTTTGTAAAGGAGATCGCCATTGAAGGTATAACTACCATACCTATTTGTGTCGTCAAGAAGCTTTGCTGCGTTCCTGTTTCACGGATTGTGTTTGCCAGTGTCCAGGCACCTACGGTAAGCCGTTGGTCCTGGCTGGTCTCTCTCCAGTCGTATCAGATTGCAAACCCATCAAACTATGAGAGTGAGTGCCCCTATGTATGCGCACAAACTTGTGCACTATAATATATCCTGCGTCGGTGTCTATCTCCGCTGAGATTGGTCAGAACGGCGAAAATTCGGTCTGGAGGACTATTACAGACACCTGAAACCCTTCAGTTTTGTTACATGATTGGCAATGCTATTTCAATGCCTGTGGTATTGCAGATTTTCATTGGTGATGCTGACCTCCTAAAAACCCGCGGCTACTTCTTTGTCTCTAAATTACATTTTTTTTTAACTCCCGAATCGGCTTATCGGCTTTTTACAGGTTAAAACACTATCGTAAACAGTGCCAAGCTCTTTGAAGTCACTTACAACCCACCTTTTATAAACGTTAATAGGGAAAGAGAAGCAAAATTGACCTATATAGAAACTCATTGCGTGAATTTGGTTTCCCCACTTCCCTATTAATCATAAAAGGGAATGCGTAGATACGGCAGTCGGTTCGCGTATGGAATACTAAACACGACTAATGAATGTACGCGGTACTACCATATCAACGTAATATATAGGAAAAACACGCTATTAGAGACCCACAAATACTCTATCATAGACCATTATAGACCACATATCTTAAATGGTAAGCTTTTATTGTTGTGGTTTTATATAGAGACGGCTCGAGCATTGCAAAGGGTGTTCGTGATTTCCGACTTCAGATTTCCTCATGATGTTTTCTTTCAGGCCTTTCAAGGTCTTCGTGTCTAAGATAAGCTTAGAAAATAGGTCGAGTTTTGAACAGCCACATTAGTGGTTAATCGAACCCAACGTCACTGATGCGCCCGACTGTCATCTAACAGAACCAGATGGAGAGAGATCGTGAGGCGAGCAATGACTACACCTGCAATTAGACACAGTTCATCGTGACCACGACCGGCAAACCGAAGCAGAAGAAGTTTTCGACCCTATATTTAAACGTCCGGTCCTAAACATTATTTGTATCACAATAATGATAAATAAGAACACGGCCATCATGTGTACACTCATCACCTAAAGTGGGTCATTCAACCCGACGTGTTGGCTCTTCAAAAGACGCATTGCGTACTAAATGGCAACATCCCAAAAGCAAACCATATGACTGGACAAATTTATCTTAGATGAACTTAACCTTACCCCAAGCAAAAACCTACCTTATTTTTCGAGGTAGAAAGTACAAAATGGCGTGTGAGTGCAGAAGGACGATAGTGTTGGGGGGAAGTGACCCGTAAACGTTATGTGCCGGTTGCATAGGTAATTAGTGTCCTTCTCGTATGTAAAGGAACGGACTAACTTCCTATTTAGTCTCTAAGGAGTAGTAAAAGTCTAATCGAGTGCGGACGTAAATGTTCTCGTGATTTATATTCGGTGCGGATAAAGTTCTGGCCGTTCTGGGTTATATTGTATAATAATGTCGGGTTTCCATATTATAGAAACGAATAGTTTTAATGTTTAATCAATGGTAGCTCTCGCTGCAGTAATAAATTGTAATAAGTTTTTGTTTAGACGACAACAATATTACTCAATTACTTAGTAATGATTTTTCCTAAAGTCATTCTATACCTCGTTCCCCACTAAATTAATACTTATTAGCTGCTTTCATTGTTTCCTATGTGTATTTTATTTATTAAATCAGTTTTGTGCTATTAACTGATAAAAAAAAATCTGGACGAAGATTCACAAAAATGTACAGACGCCAGCAGGTGAAGCTACCCGAAACTGTCAGATTTTCCCAATCAACCTTGAACCTAATGCTTTAGCGATAAAGTTGAAAATCTGTTAAAGAAATTTCACAGATTGTAGTAGTTTGATGTGCTGGCGTCTGTACAAATATGAGTACGACAACGTTCATAGGTTCTATCGTTTATTTTTTTTTAAACCGAACTTTGCCGAATTAAATGTGACTGGTCCAATAAGTGAGTGACGGAATTAGTGCGTCAATCTATAATAATTTAGGTGGGAATAATAAATCAATTTCTGTTGGCCGATAATCAAATTTTATTCACTATATTTCGGTATTTCCGAAGATAAAATCAAAAGTCATTTATTCAAACTAGGCTGAGAATCAACACTTTTCGAACGTCAAAATTACATGGGATAGTCCCCCAAAACGCCCGCCCTTCCTAGTACTTTAGCTGGGAAGAAGAAGTGGCACAAAAACTCCCCAGCAGCACAGCTGTCTGTTCAGTTAAAAAAAAATCTATACAATAGTACGCAAAATAATTAAGGTACATTACGCAACACAAAACATTAAATACTCGTATAGATAAACGATGGCGGCTTTAAGCGTTTTCGTACTGTACCCATATCTACACAAAAGATACTTTGACCTGCTTCCCGCAGATTGTCTCTCAATGACCAAAAAAGAAAAGTGATATGTGCTCAGAAACTTACGAAGAACTCGACAACAAGAAACACAATTAGGGGACAGCAGTCTATAACAATAGCTACAGTTTCAGAAGCCTGTAATGCTAGCTGGTACCTGCGGATTCACTCGTAACCTAGAGGAATTATTTCATGTAGGTAACTGTAGTCCTTTCCTGGGGCATGTGCCATATTTTGTTGAAATCTGTCCAGCAGTTTTGACCTAAAGATCAAACATACAAACAGATGAATATGTTTCGTTACGATTTAAATATTATGCAATGGATTAAAACATAATAGGTAGGTACTTACTTAAGTAAACAGTTTTCTTTTTTTTTTCTAATTCATTAGATATTTTTACAAGATTTTATTTTTTGGCATTTTTATTTTATTTAACTTACACAGTCCCACTGCTGAGCTAAGGCCTCCCCCGAATCCTTCCAGGCATCCTTTTCTAGAGCCACCTCGATCCAACCCTTGCGGTACGCATCTAGGTCGTCTCGCCACTCTTCCCTGGGCCGTCCTCGGTGGTGCCATCCATACTCAGGCACCCACAGTGTGAACACTGTTGCCCAGCGGTCAGTGCATGCGGCTGACGTGACCCACCCAATCCCATTTCAGCTTGGCATCCTTTTTACCTACGTCTATGGTCCCCGTTTTGGAGCGTAGCGTGGTGTTTCATATTCTGTCTATTCGTTTAACGTTAAATATATTGCGTTCCATTACTCTTTGGAAAACCCTAAGGCGGACTTATAAAGTCATAACTACTATTACATCTCTCATTTTTTAAAATATATTTATATACATATGTTTTTTTTTAGTTTATCTCAGGAAATACCTACATTATTATTATAATATAGTTTTAAGTAATATTAGATAATTCACAAATGCTTCCTCTTTGCTGCCCCACATGATCTAATTATATGTTTACCACCTAAGAATAACATGTGGAATGCAATAAAAGTGTTGAGTATTGAACTTTTGCGACTCGGTGAGCGACCAAGTCTGAGCACCGTAGGTTAGGACGTAGGTTTTACAATATTATACCAGATTTTTCTGTAATTGCGATAGTGAAATCTCAAAGAATAAAACTTCGAATTTCACAAGAGCATGTATTTTATCGAACCTCAATAATCCCCTTTTTTAAGTTTCCGTCATTAGAAGCCCAAAATTTTTTCAGAGGTTCAGATTTTATAAAAAGCGTACATGATTAGAAGGTCAATAAGTTTTATATTTAGAGGATCAGTTAAATATTTTCCTTTCACAAGTGACTGAAAACATTGTTTTATTTTATTTTTTTTAAATTGTTCTTTTTTGTGTTATTTTTATTTTGGGTCACGCTCAGCGCAAATAAACATATTTTCTTTCTTTTTTTCTTTTCTAACATTTTATCCTAATCTCGCCGTTAAAACATCTAGAACTCTGTCATTGTATTTTGTTCCGAGATAAAACCAACAGCGATAAATGGAAAAATAACACCCCAACGAAACAGCTAGGTATCTTTCTTCACTTAGTTATTTTTATACCGCACTGCGATAGCTTTTACAGAGTATTTTATAGGCGCGAAACAGTTTTATACATATACCTTGCATGGTAGTTTCACTTAATATTTTTCGTAAACTAAAAGTCTAATCAATCTGCCTAGCCCTTTTCCAACTACTACTACAACTATTAGGGACTTAACCGATTTAATAAATTCCTTCACTTGTAGATTCGAGATTACATTATCAGCGAGTAATATTGACTGTATTTTATCGACTTGTGTTGTTTTATAAAACTCTTTTCCTGCTGCATATCAGTGACCTGCTTCAGCCTGGTTTTGTTGGGTACGCAGATGACAGCATAGTTTCAGAGAGATACTTGTCCAGCGAAAAAATCAGCGGGGCTGAAGTTCGTTCTTTGAGAGAGGCCATGGTAGAGCGGACAGATTTGTACTTAAGCCTTGTCTCCCAGTGGGGTGATGATTATCTGGTCTCTTTTAACGCCACCAACAGACAGGTGTGTCTTTTTACCGCTAAAAGGAGTCGTTTCGCTCAAACTCCTAGTTTTCGGGGTACATCTGTTCCTGTAACTGATCGGCTTGAGCTCCTAGGCATGGAGTTGACATCTGGTCTCAACTGTGGCGCCACCATCGAGTACAAAGCCCAAACTGCGGCTAAGAAACTGGGCATCCTAAATAGGGTGAAGCGTTACTTTACGCCTGGACAGCTTTTAACTCTTTACAGCGCAAGTCCGATCCTGCATGGAGTATTGCAGCTACCTTTGGGATGGATCAGCTAAGTACCAACTAGCCGCGCTTGCCTCGGTGGAACGCAGATCTAAGAGGCTCATTGGTGACATAAAACTGGTGGATGCCAAGCTTCATAGCTTGGCTCATCGCCGCAAGGTTGCCTGCTTGTCGGTCTTCTACAGATTGTACTTCGGTGAGTGTGCTCAAAAACTCCACGACCTCATTCCGTCGGCCCCCTTCTACCATCGGTCATCTAGACGCACTGCCAGTTACCATCCCTACCTGGTTGCTATTCCACCAATTCGCACTAAGCGTTTCCAAATGTCTTTTATAATGCGCACAGCAAAAGGTGGAATTCACAACTTGCGTCTGTGTTTCTTAGCGCATACAACTCGAATCTCATCAAAGTGAGAGTCAATAGGCTTCTTCTGGGTAAGCTCATTCCATCGTCGACTCTTTCTCCGACCTAGACTAGAGTCAAGAGCAAAGCCATTTTAAATAAAAAAAAAAGTTATTAATTTTTACTTTCAAATATCCCTCGCACAGGGATTTTTTATTGTTATATTTTGTATTTATTTTTTTTAATGTTAATTTTGTTAGTTTCCTATGCTCTTTTTTACTGTTTGTATTTCCTGTGCGTGTCCCAAATAAAGTATTTTTCTTTCTTTCTTTCTTTCTTTCTTTCAAATAACGGTAAAGTTTCTATCTTTTGGGGCTGAATTCGAGTTATTTTTCATTGCGACTTGAACACTTTGTTTTAGTCTAACCGGATTCAGCTTAATACCAGTATTTTACATGAAGCGACTGCTTATCTGACCTCCACAACCGATACCCTTTGGTAAGACTGGTTGTCAGACTTTCCGGCTTCTGACGACCAGTAACGATTGTCAAAGATCCAAGAAGGCGAAGACGGCTTCTTGTGCTTTCCGAGGTACGGGGAAATCACGAAACGATGGCAAACGTAGCATAACTTGATGGATCGACGCGTGCGGCTGTTATTACTTAGCCATGAGCTGCATTTTACCGCCATGTAAAGTGAGCTTTCGTACTTTAATCCGTTAAAACTGTATAAAACATAAAGTAAATTCAGTGTGTTAGCTTAGCAATTCAATTTAATGAATAAACACGACGTATCTTCACATTTTTCCCCGTTCTGGTTTCCCTATTCATAGTATGCGGTCTAGTTTATACAAAGCAGTCTTTATTGATAGAATTTGTGCCGGACGGGCGTAACGGCTGGACGCGAAAGGTGCCTATCCAGTTTAATCCCAGTGTGAGGGTAGGCCCCCAGTCCAGGTGGCGCTGACGTTGTGTCGATAGGTTCATGTCATCTTCAAGACAACGGCCGACGGCTATGTGCTGAAGTCTTGACGGGGAAGGGTTACTTGACGTTGAAATAAATAACACCAGTGACGATAAATCTTCGTAAGATTTCAGGAAGCGATTTGCGGAGCTCTTCAGGAGCACACAATTTGTATGCGCGCTTACATACTCAGAAACTTTACCGTAACGAGAGCCGGTAATTGCTTCCTGTTTGAAACTTTTATTTCATCCAATTTTTATTGTGTGTACTTCACATTTCTGATTATAAACACCTTAACTATATGAGTACATAAGACATGTTGTACCTTTTTGGATTCCTTACAAAAGTATCTATCCACTGAGGTCTATATTTTCTGTATCTGTTTCCACTGAAAATATATTTCAGTGTAAATGTAAAAAAAGTGTGATTACTGGAAAAGTACTGAACCGATTTACACGTTATTTATAGATACCTCAGGCTGGTCTAATGACCTAAAACAATCTGATATTTAAAATAACGCAACTACGTTTTGAAAAGTACCAATGATTTTACCAAAAATAAGAAACTAAAGTTTTACAACGTCATCTGCCAAGCCTTTTCCCAACTATGTTGGGGTTGGCTTCCAGTCTAACTGGATGCGAGCGCCTGCCTATCTGACCTCCACAACCAAGTTACTGGGTAATACGATACCCCTTGACTGGCTGTCAGACTTTCGGGCTTCTGACGGGGTGTTTCTCCGTTTAGGCGAAAAACACTTTCCGGTGGCATAATGTTTTTTCTGGAAACAATTTAACACCGAGGCTGATTTGCTAAACAGCTCTCATGGGATGAACTTGAAGGCGCATTATTCAATATATGCATATACCTGTCGAAAACAAAGAAAACTAACAAAACATCACGCAAATCGTCATTCACCTCCGTTTACAAACACCACCACTTAAAGTCTTGGTGTCGTAATTTATACAAGCGACGGAATGAAAAAAAATATTTGACGATAATTTTAAACTAATAACCGCCCAAATAGAATAAGTAAAAATAATCAAACACATTTAAAAAAAAAAAAACAACATTTTTGTTGAACCTAAAACGTTGTCACAAAAAAAACGTCATTAGTCGCATCAATGTTTGCAAATATGTAGCCAGGTACCTAATGGTATGCATATATTGAATATGCACCTTCAAGTTCATCCCATCATATTTTTTTAGCAAAACCGACTGTGTTTAATTTATTGCTTTCAGAAAAAAAAATCATATGGCACTAATGATGTGTTATTAGCAAAAACGGAGCAACACCCAACGACTGTCAAAGATCCACGAATAGCAGCCGGGACCAACGGCTTAACGTGCTTTCCGAGCACGGAGGGGTCTTGGTATGTAAAGATGGTCACCCATCCACGGACCAACCGGCAAGCGTAGCTTAACCTGATCTTTCGACCCGTGCGGCTGTTATTACTTAGCCACAAGCTCCTCAAGTTTTGAAACTTAATTAATTAGGCTTTTGAAGTTTACTAGACATCTAAATTTTACGTCCTGGTCTCGATACCCCACGCACGTAACTGGACGCACCAAAAAAAAAAACTATAAATTACGGCTATACCATACTAGCCATACTAGCCCACTTAAATAAGGTTCATAAAGGTTGTCATTACGATTTTTCGTAGAAACACTATTTTATCACTACTTTTGCTTAACTTGCACTATTTTAGACAAAAAAAATAAAATAAATAAAAAATATAATATAAAATAAAAAAGTAATTAATTAAAAAACTAAAAAACCCGGCTGCGGTAAAACTGAAAAGTTAAAAACAAGCCCATTTTATATTAAATAAAAGTTGCAAGCAGGCGGGACCCACCTGGTTTCCATACTACAAGCTCTGCTTAGTTTGGGATCAGATGACCGTGTGTGAAATGTACTAGGTTATTATTATTATTATTTGAGTTTGAAAAAATATAATAATGGAATGGGTCCCGCCTGCTTCCAACTTTTATTTAATATAAAATGGACTTGTTTTAACTATTCAGTTTTACCGCAGCCGGGTTATTTAGTGTTTTTTTTAATTACGTTTTTTTTATTTCCATCTTTTTAGTTTACAATTGTGAAATATTTCGCAGATGATTTATTTCTTGCAAGGAGTTTTGGTCGTGAGTATTATTTAAAAGATTTTTTACGATTCGTCTCTTTGAATTACTTTTAACCATATAAATTGTATATATATATTTTTAATCACCTTTTAAAACCCTTCAATTTGATATCCCACTCGATGGTATTAGAAGAAAAAAAAAAAAATCGAACTCCACAATATGTTACCCCAAATCCACCATTTTACTTTGTTTTTAATTTTAAAGTAGCCAGTGTCACTCGCGCTATCAAGACATATCTAAAGACGTAGAATTTATGCAAATCCGTTCATCGTTAAGGAGTTACGAGGGAACAAAGTAACGGACATACATACATACATACAGGTCAAACACATTACCCTCCTTTTGGGCTTCGCCGCAGTCGAGTAATGACGCATCGTCGTGAACAGAATTTATGAACAAAAGGATTCCGAAAGAGTTTGCCAATATTTTTTATGGGTTAGCTAACGTTCCTACATCCGGAGCGCTAACCTCCGAACTCTCAAACGACACTTTACTTTAACACTGTTTTCAAAGTTTCTCTGTTGATGTGGTCTGTTGCTACAATCCACGTTTAAGTGAAAGAGAAATAATCTCAACGACAGTCTAAAATGTGAGAGTTGAATTTGAGTATTTGTTCATAAGACATTGAAGATGAAGAAGGATGTTTCGTTGTAAAGAGACAAAGTTGAATGTCTCTATAGTTTCGACGGCACCCATTGAACTAAAATATTTTCTAACGCTGCCTTAACGGACACAGGGATGGGGGCAAGTCTTCCCCAGACGAAATCCTTTGCTAGAAGCACCTCTATTTAGGTACTTACTGATATAGGTTAAGAGAACGCTAGGAATAAAGTTAAAGAAGTGTACTGACGCAGTGCGCACTCGTAAAATGTTTACTGAATTTTCTTACCGTTACAAATAAAAAGTTATAGCTGTAAATAGGTACTTATTTATTAAATTACTAGCTGTTACTCGCGACTTCGTCTGCGATCCAGGATGAATAGTAGTCTATGTCCTTCTCCAGGTCATGGTCTACACAAGTGCCAAATTTCATCCAAATCCGTTAAGCCGTTTTAGCGTGAAAGCGTAATCAACAAACAAACAAACACTTTCGTATTTATTTAGTTAGGATAGTTAGGATGATGAAAAATCGGTCTATCGACACTCTAGACTCAAAAAATGTATTAGATACTTAAACAAAAAATAAAAAATAAACTCTTAACACACTACTCAAGTTTCTATAATAATATAATTCAATCATGATTCGAAAGACACGTGGCGCCATCTGTTATTATAAAGAACGTTATTGTTGTTTTCCTCGGGAACAATACTTTTTTCCGGGATGAATGGTACCCTATGTCCGTGTCTGTACACCTGACAACGTTTATGCAAAATTTCAGAACGATCGGTTCAGTGGTTTAGGCGTGAAAAGGTAACAAACAAACAAACAAACTTATTTTCGCATTTATAATATTAGTTAGGATTACTAGCTTTCACCAGCGTCTTCGGCCACGTACATGTCGGAAATTAATATCCCACGGGAGCGTACTACCGGGATAGAAAGTATAATATGTTCCAATCCAGGTCATGGTCTACCCGTATGGGGCACACGGGTTTAAGCGTGAAAGCCGTTCAAGCGTGAAAGCGTAACAAACAAACAAATTTACTTTCGCATTTATAATAATAGTTTAATTGTATGTGTAATTGTATGTTTGAACGCACTAATTGCATTTGATAGCCCAATTTAAGAAAAAGGCTATAGACCATTTATCATCACGTTAGAACCATGAGGAGGCGAGCAAAAAGAAAAAAAGTCAGAACGAGCGCTAAGCGAAAACGAAGTAATAGCGAGGACAGGCGATGCGATGCGACTGGGTGGGACGAGGGAACAAGAAATTTCACGCGGACGAAGTCGTGGGCAGAAGCTAGTACTAATAATAAAGCTGAAGTTTATTTTTTTGTTTGTTTGTATGATTGAAGAACGCGCTAATATCTGGAATATTTTTGCATTTAATAACCCAATTCTTGAGGAAGGCTATAGGCAATTTAACATCACGCTAGGACCCTTAGGAGCCGCGCCAAAGAAAAAAGTCAGAAAGAACGCGAAGCAAAAACGATGTTAGTGATAGCGCGGACAGGCTATGTGATGTGACGAGGTGGATCGGGGGAACAATTTGACGCGGATGAAGTTGCGGGCAGAATCAATCTGCCTAGCCTTTTCCCAACTATGTTGGGGTCGGCTTCCAGTCTAACCGGATGCAGCTGAATACCAGTATTTTACATGGAGCGACTGCCTATCTGACCCCCACAACCCAGTTACTGGGCAATACGATACCCCTTGGTAAGACTGGTTGTCAGACTTTCGGGCTTTTGACAACCCGTAGCGACTGTCAAAGATCCACGAATGACAGCTGAGACCAACGGCTTAACGTGCTTTCCGAGGCACGGAGGAGTCTCGGTATGAAAAGATGGTCACCCATCCACAGACCAACCCCGGTAAGCGTAGCTTAACCTGATGGATCGACCCATGTCATCAGGTTAAGCTGGTTAAGGCAGAATCTAGTTGAATTATAAATAGCCCTACTTACTTTAACAAAAAAGTGGCTTCTACTACTTTAACAAAAATTTTACTTCAGCATTCAAGTTTTTTAACAAACAACCTGGATTTCTCCATCAAAATGAAAACCACAAAAATGTTTACCAAGCTTATAAATGAAAGTTACAATTTTTGAGGTGAGCCGATGTTTAGGCTCTTCATCCTAAGAGGGAATTATATTAGGAAAAGGGTGAATGTCCCGGTTGCGGTCATAATGCGACCTCTTTCCGCAGTTCATCTGAAAAAGGATTTGATAGAGTGGTCGTATATTTCTTTTTCACCAATATAAAACTGTTTTAGTATATTATTTTCAACGAAAGGGAAGTTTTTGGAGTAGTTGATATCCGATTACAGAGAAGAATTTCCTTTTTCTTTGTGTTATTCCTTTTAAACCAGAAAACTGTAAAAATATTTACAATTATACAACTTTACTAACAAAGCTCTAGACTGGGTGTAATTTTAATCACCGATATCCTCTTAAGGGGTCATTGTACTCATCATTATGAACAACTTTTTCTACAAGACCAAACATGAAATCGCGAAAAAAAATCAGCTCGTTCCGTAACTCATAACTCATAACTAACGCATAACTTGTCACAGTGACGAGTTATGCAAACTTACTTAAATGTAGGGAACAGCTGTCTTTTTTCGCGATTTCAGGTTTGGTCAGATAGTAAAAGTTGTTCATAATGATGAGTTCAATGACCCCTTAAGGGAATTTACGGTGATTAAGATGACACCCTATATTGTCGAGTTTGCTTAGTAGTTTTTAGGTTGATGAAGCCAAACTAAAATCTTGTTGAATTAAATTATGAAATTAACAATCGTATTTTTTTTCCAATGAAAGTTTAAGTCTACCCTTCGTAATCCAAAGCTATTAAACTACAAAATCCGTTATTTACCTTTGAAATCTAGCCCCTAAATAACATTATACCGTTTAGTAAACAACTTTGTGTGACCCTGCACACACTTTCTGTGAACTTTGTGTGACGTACGAGTACAAACTACATCTCTAGTACAATATTATTTGTTACTTGCTGTTACCCGTGACTTCGCCCGCATGGATGTCAAAAAAAAAAATTGAAGCCCACGAAATTGTGAACAAAATCCGATTCAAATTGGGAAGTATTTGTAACGGATTTTGTTTACATGGGTTTTAATTTTTTGGCGCGGAACCCGAATTCTTTTTTTTTTTATAAAAGTAGCCTAAGTTACTTCTCATAACATCAGCTATTTGCTAGTGAAAGTCCCTTCAAAAACGGCCCAGCCATTTTGGAGATTCGCCTGCACAAAACAGACAGAGAGACTGAGAAAAATTTTAAAAGTTGTTTTTGGTTATTTATTTAGCCTAGCCAACAATACATTTAAAATAATTTAATGAATAGTATTTACTTTTATAAGTGCAACAATTACTTACAGGCTAACACAGCATGCACCATTTATGGTTTTACAATAATATTAACCATTAAAGATATTCAATAATTTTTGGTAATTCATGCGTAAGTAACAGTAATAAAATAATAATAAAAAACAATTCATTCTAAATAATTAAAAACAAAAACCTATAGAAAACAAAAAAAAAGAAAACAAATTTGTAGCATCAATATCTATTACTAAATTAAAATAAAATAAAAATAATAATAAAAATATCATTATATAATTACAATGCATTCAATGTTAAAATTAAAATAATATTCAGTAACAAGATCATTTCTTGTGAGTATAGTGCTCAGTAATTATAAGTACCGTACACAGGGTTATTGGTAAAACACCAACAAGAGTGACTGGTAATTAGGGACCGATACTTAAACACATGATTGTACTCATGATAACAAACAACTTTTACTATGAGACCAAACCTGAAATCGTGAAAAAAAAATCAGCTCTTTAATACATTTTGACGAATTATGTGAACATAAATGTACTGAACAGCTGATTTTTTTTCGCGATTTCAGGTTTGGACCCATAGTAAAAGTTGTTCATAATGATGAGTACAATGACCCCTTAAGAGGTTGTTGGTGTTTTACCAATAACCCTGTATACGTTCATCATGGTATGCATTTAGTAAAAAGCCGTTATTTGGACATTACACTGGACACTTTAATTCTATTTATTTGTATGCATTCCATTTCACGTTAACGCCCTTAACTTTCCCATATTACCGAAGTAACGAACCGTATTCTTTCTCCTAACTCATTAGGGAATATTAATGACTACCGAATCTAGGGATGTCCCTCAAGTCATTTGTTAGCATCTGTTTCAGGTCATTGGTGTTACAGATAAATGGAGATAGATGTCGCTTCGGTGTTCATTAGATATGTTCTTGATAGATTTTACGACGATATGTGAGTTAAAAGACCACGTTAAGGGGGATGTAGAGGGTCAACAAAGTGTGACATCGTGTGACAAGGGAGAGACATAAGGTTGGTGTCATATAAAATCTAAAGTATTAAAACTCAAAACTTCAACTCTAACGAAAAACTTTAAAATAATGCATTACCAGTTAGGTCAATATAAGGTTCCATTTAAAATTGAAAAATATGTAACGTCATTTCTGGGAAGAGGGTCACACAAAAATGACCATATGACATTTATGGCAGGGACGTAATTTATGGATGGCCCCTAATAAATAATGATTTTGTAGCTAAGGACACTTTCAGTGGGAATTAACGATCCAATGTAGGATTTAATGAGACATGGGAAACACATACCTACACACATATGAAAATAAATATCTTGTCGAAGAAAATTAGCTATTTTTATCGACTTAAAAAAAAGAGGAGGTTATTGGAAATAGAACCTAAACGAAAGATAAACATAAAAATGCTAAGCTTTTTTTAGAAATTGTAGGTACAGGCCAAAGTCCATTACGGTGGAGCATACAGTGGAGGTCTGCCCGGCTTGGGCAGAGCACCGCCGTGTTCTCACGGAGGCGATCGGCGGCGGCGATCTCTCGCGTCCGAGCCTGGTCCAGGCCATGGTGCGGAGCGAGAGTGCATGGGAGGCCGTCACCTCCTTCTGCGAAGCGGTAATGCTCGCGAAGGAGGAGGCGGAACGCGTGAGGGAGAGGCAGCCTCACGCCCTCAGTCGCCGCAGGTGACGCCCTGGGCGGCGGGAATCGATAGCCGATTCCCGGCCACTGTAGGCGCGGGCTTGCGGACGGTGAGTAGTGGGTAGCTCGCCGTCCGGTGCGGACCAGGCCCGGGTCGACGGCGCGTTGTGTTCCACGCGAGCCTCAAAGAGATGTCAGCAGAAGATGGGGTCCAATAGGGCCGATGCCGCTGGGGTCGCGGGTTGTTTGAAAAAGATACCGTGGCCCTGGCATAGGCAACTGAAGGAACACGGGTGGATTTTAGTCAGTAAAACTCTGACACGCCCTTCCGCTCCACCCAGAGCGGGAGAAGTTATTTGATGATTTCCCACCCACAAAAAAAAAAAAAGGCCAAAGTCCATTACTGGTTTGGCCTCTCGCTGAAAATCTGTTTACTTTTAGAAGGTTCCAATCAAATTGATATACCAAGAATCAATCTAATCAATCACCTCAGTGATAACAGTCCACTGCTGGACCTCTCCCAAGCTGCACCACAACTCCCTGTCCTGAGAATCGAAAATGGTGGATTCATGTCACGTCAAACTTGAAAATCGAACTGTGGCAGCCCTATTCTTGTTCCTCACAAAGTGGATGTAGGTCCTCGACACAAACGCTTTTTATTGTTCCACAGTCAAACTGTAAGAAGACTTCTTGACTTTGACTCTTGAAATGCCAATGTACAGCTCTGGAATAAGGTCAAGTAAGTAAGGCCTAGGTACTAGCTAGAACTTTTAACCGCCGCCGTCTGCAGCAGAGAAAGCTTTGACATGACATGTAAAAGAAAACCTCAAATCTTAGTTTTCATTGCGCTGAAGCAACTTCACTAATTGAATAACTCTTAAGAATTTGGTAGAAATTAGACACGGGCTATAACAAAAACGTTTTCAAGAAAAAAAAAAAAAAACTGACTTCCAAAAAAGCACTACAAAGTGAAAAATAACTTTAATTTCGGAAGTTGGTGTCTTTGGAAATGTATTTTAGTTTTTGCCACCGACTTTCGAAATTAAAGTTTTTTATTTTTCACTTTTTAGTGGGTCAGTTTGTAATTTATTTAAGTTACCTTTTACAAAATATTGCTTTTCCTGATGCAGGGGCGATAATTGTTGAGGAGTTCTCTTGATAATCGGGAGAACTGATAGTGAAGTCACCATTAGCTCCGCTTCACTATATATGCCTTGTGACGAGCATAAATTGTTTAGCAACAATTTCTACAGTGCCTAATCGAATCGCTACCTGTGAAATACTTGTTATTCAGTAGTTCCGGTGGGCCTCTGTGATCTTCCTCATCAGTGCCGCCTCTTCACCAAATGGTGCTTTCCGAGAGCAAATGCACGAGTTACCTACTATAAATATAAAAAAAATACCCAAAACGCTATAGGTGTGTGTATAATATTTGAAGAGTTCTGTCGTTTTCTCCAGGATTCCATCATCAGACCCTGACCTGATGACAATAGGACCAACTAGAAACAATACCCTTTCAAAGAATAAAAAGAATTTTCCAAATCAGTGCAGCCGTCTTCGAGTAATCGGGGAACATACATAAAAAATGAAAAAAAAAAGTTTCCGACGAACTGAGAACCTCCTCCTTTTTTTGAAGTCAGTTAAAAATATAAGCACAAATAATATCAATCCTATTCCTCACAAAATATCTAAGTAATTCTTACGCGAGCGGAGTCACAAAAAATCTCTCGAAGGTAAGTATACATTTTCTCAAACAAAATAAACACGACACTAAGTACCTGCGACATAATATCACAAAACGTAAAATACAAAGTTAAAGTTAAGCTCAACATGTCTGCCAACATAACAAAGCTTATTTTGCGTCTTTCGGAACCGACTCGTTAATGCAAGTTACTCAGGCGTGCTTGACGTTCCCAAAGAGGACATTATAAGATGGTTGACCTCACTTATTAAGTTAGAGCTTCATTTGTTTCTTGTTGGTGTTCACACTAAATGGATATCAAGACTAATAACCATTAATTTTACGAAATGTGACCCTTGCGGTTGTATATTTGAAGCTACGTCTGGATATACCTGCAAATAATGGAGTGACTAGTAATTAGAGACCGATACTTAAACACATGATTGTACTCATGATAACAAACAACTTTTACTATGAGACCAAACCTGAAATCGCCAAAAAAAGTCAGCTGTTCCATACATTTTGACGAATTATGCGAACATAAATGTACTCTGAACAGCAGATTTTTTTATCGCGATTTCAGGTTTGGTCCCACAGTAAAAGTTGTTCATAATGATGAGTACACTTAAACCCTATATAACTAGCATGGTAGCATTGCTATTCCGTCTTGCAGTCTTCAAACAAGTAAGGACGAGAAAACACCTACCTGTAGCTTGAACAAAACTATGCAAGTAGCTGGCATGCCATTTTGACATACGTATACACAGTCAATCTGTAAGACTTGTTAACTTTGACTCTTGAAAGTCAATGTATAGCTCAGGAAGAAGGTCGAGTAAGTACGGCCTATTTACTGGCTAGAACTTTTAACCGCCGTCGCCTGCAGACGGCTTTGCAATGCATTAGAAAAAGAAAAAGCAAGGGAAAAACAGATGTTCCTGAACTGCACGATGAACTGTCCTATCTTTTTGCTCCAGTAAACTATAGCCGTAACAGGAGGCACAGATTGTTCGCCTTGCCTCGGAGTCGAACCGTCGCTCGAGGCGAGTCTCCTGTCCCTCGCACACTCCCTGCGCTCAACGCTTTCTTGGACGCTAAGCCTGACTGTGATGTGTTCGCGGATGAATACAAGAAGATCTTGTCAGTATGTCTGGAGTATTGTGAGAAGAGCGTATGACTGTCGAGTAGTTGTATACTTTTGTTATTGTTATTGTACTTAGATAATGTGTCATAACTAATGTAAATGGCCTTGGCCGTTCTATGTTAATATAAATATATGAATATAATAAGGAAAGCTACTTGCATACTTTTGTGCAGACATGTGTGTTCTCACCCTTAGTCTTCAAATGATAGAAGATATATCTGGCGACGGCTTTATTTAACATAAATTCTCCGAAATGCTAAGCAAAGCTTTTCGTACATTTGACCTATGTATCAACTAGGAAGTCTCTTCAAGCTACTGGAAATGTAATTAACTGTTTCCTAAGTAAGTTACTTAAATTTTGATTGCTGTAGGTACTGAGAAACTGGCTTCTGCGCTGTGTCGAATTCCAGCATAATTGAAATCTCTTATTAGACTCCAGAAAAAAAATAACTCATTTATTATAGCAGAGTTTCTCTCTTCGAATATGTGATTTTTGCAAGCAGATTAAAACGAACTTGCAGTTAGATACTCGCATCTCGAAGGGTAAGAAAAGGTAGCGCCCTTCTTAATAAAGAACTTACTTTAAGTTGTCAAATCACTGCTCGAGAAAATCCCCTGGTGAGTCATGCCTATACAATTCTCGCCTCGCGACAGTAATCTCTAATCGTGTAAATGAGCCTTAGGGGCCTTAACATACATCCACTGCGGAACCCGAGCAGCGAGACAACAGTGGTTCAATTGAACTGACTGGAACTTCAGCGAAACATCATGTCGGTTTCGCAGTTTCGCGGCGGAGGTGTGCAAGGCCCTAAATAAACGGTTATGTATGTTTGTAATCACAATATATATCACTAATTTCAAAGGGGTTTCATTTTGAATACCCAAATTAAACTGGAGCTACCAAAACATTTTCCATCAATTTTCAACTTACGATGAAAAAGTGGTAAAAAGTTAAATTAAAATACGATGAAAATGGGATTTTCTTTTGTGAACTAACTCAATTATTTTGCCCGTCACCGTAATTCTAATTTATGGTTTGTGAAGTCAGGTAAGATCCTTTAATATGTAAGTTATTCAGGTCATAAAGTAGACTATAATCGACTGACCTCGACTGAGGTCACTAGTTGAGTTAACTACTAGAAGTTATGGGTTCTACGACCGTGAGTAGAACATAAAATACGTTTTATATTGTTATTGTTTTGATATACAATTAGAGGGATGTTCCTAATTGAATTGACAGGAGTCTTGTTGGATGTAAAAGTCCATAAACACGTGTTTTTATTTTTTATTAGTTTCATCTTTCTCGTAAATGTGATCGTGCGTCGATGTAACACACATCGCACACGCGAACGAATAGAATAATATGTTTATGAATTCTGAAAGTGGCACCGTTGACTAAAAAGTTCTGTGGAAATCAGTTTCATGGTATGAAGAAAATATCGTGAGGAAAATTATTAAATAAGTATAAATGTCTAATGGCTATAAGAGTAGCGGAAAACCCAAAAACGATGTATGGACTGTGTGAAAGATGGTATGGCTAGAAAGGGGGTGACTACCGAGATGACGACTAATAGAGAAGTATAGAAAAAAAAGACATGTTGCGCCGACCACAAATAAATTGGGACAAGAGCAAGATAATGATGATAAGCTTTCTCGTGATTCCACATTTTCGTAAAAGAGCCTGGCAGTTGAGAATATGTCATGCTTACTTAAATGTCTTGCTGATGGTGGCGCGTGTGTTGGATCATTCGGTTCCCTACAAAATGGTTGGGAATGGTTGATCCGCGCGTCATGTTCGTGAACGAGCGCCGTCAGTTGAGACTGGTCATCTCTTAAATGCCAGGGCTTATTTTTATCTTATATTTTGAATTGTTTTTAAATATTTTTTTTTAACATTGTTCTCACTTAAAGAAGCAACAAGAATGTACCCAGGATCTTGTAATATCTTGATTTAAAAGAGAGTCCGTGGAGCTTCTTGCCCGTTCTTCTCCATTGAGATCTTTGGAACGGGTTACTAGCTTCTACTTTCTGACTAACTGACCGACTCTTTCATGAATCAAAAGCCCATTCTAAAACGTAAATCTCTATGGAAAAGAACGGGCAAGAAACTCCACGGACACTCTTTTAAATCAACGAGGGGTGAGATAGGTAGGGTTGACTTCGCCAGCACTTTTCAACCTGTATGTAAACCAGCTGATGGACGAGCTCAGTAGCACACATGCTAGCTGTTCTATAGACGGTCTCTTTGTTAATAGTGTTAGTTATGCGGACGACATGGTACTGCTGAGAGACCCTCAATTAGCGCACTCTGGAAGTTGTTGGCGGTCTGCGAGACAGAAGCGCATGAGCTTATGTATAACGTACATAAAAGCTGTTAAAATATTAAAATTTATGTCTAATACAATGTAAAACTTTGCTAGAACAAAAAAAGAAAAATAAAATGCCTGTGTATATTAAGTAACCTTTGTATTGAATTTATAATCTTTAGAATCCTACTTATAAACTTTCTGTTTGCGTTTTATCGAGTCTGCTTGTGTTCTTTAGATATATAAAAAAAAAACAAATCTTTATATCAGATACGAAACCTCCATAGTGTGTTAGTAAACAAGAAACCTTATAATAATGTTAGTAAAGCCTAATACTTTATGACAAGATGATTATGTCAATTATGTGTAACACATCGCCTCATAATGTCACAAACTAGCGGGGAATCGTAACTCCCTGCTATTATCTTCAGGATGGAGTTGGAGCTCGCACTCTGCAGAGCAATGAGGCAGATTACTGTCTAATGTTGCCATGGAAGCCATCAACGTGAGCCTGCGTGAACATACCAGATGCACTGCAGAAACGGGGCAACCCCAACAGCATCCTGAATCCATCATAACACGCAGGGCGCTGATGGTCCGCTGAGTATAATTTATGAGAATAAAATTCTTTAAACCAGAACTAAACTACTTGTGTTTATAGTAAAGCATAAAAATCCAGCACATATCCCACCGGTTATGTTAAAAGGTGTGGCCCTTGAAAGGGTCACACAAGATTCCAAATGATAAATTATTTTATTTCTGTAAGTAGGTTTGTACAAACACTTTTACAAGTCAATCATGTTTTTTTTTAAAAACTAGATGAGGTCGGCGTTTCCTATCTGACTACTCTGAGAAGAAAGGCCGAAACAAACTCAGAGGTCACAGTCTCTTATAAAGTCCAGACATAATCTTGGTCAGTTCATATGAAGACCATCAGATTGGTGTCAGTACACGCATTTGTTAGTAATCGCGCAGCTCAACTCAGAACTTAAGAAGCTCAACGATTCGACGAACAATACCGAGGAAAGGACATTTGGGGACCTCTTACAGCAAAAGTTCACAAAACAGTCGTCGGTTTTAGGTCGGTTAGTCAAAATTATATGATAAAAATAAAAAAGTAACTCACTCATTATTGAAATGATCTTTCATTTTGTGCATTAAAACTTATAGAAATACAATATTTTAAAAAATCACGTATATCAGCGAAATCGGCAATATTTCGTATACGGCCTCTTAAATATTATACCTAAAACACCTTATTATCAGCTATCTAGTCTCAACCAAACAATATTCCACAAAACACCGCACATTATTGCACTGAAAACTAAATCCAAATAAAATGCTCCGTAATGGAGTAGATTAAGTTACATAAATGACTGAATTACGAAGGTAATGTCTTGTGGCGGGGCGCGCAACATTGTGTAGTCCCTCGAGTGATGGCATTTTTGTATTCATTATATTATTATCTTTATACAAGCTGTATTAGAAAGGTGTGGTACAGACCATCAAACTGTACAACTTGCTCCATGGGTCAACATCGTAATTGCGAAAAAGTAATCAGGCATTCAATACATTTGGGTCGAGTACATACTGAGCTTTTGTATGGGACGACTGATTATTTTTTGGTGATTACGGTTGGTCCCATGGAGAAAGTTGTTCAGTTTGATGGTCTGTACCACACCCTTAATTTGACCACACCTTTCTGATGCATCCTGTATAGTTAAAGAGCTGTGTTTACTTTGAGTATTTTTTTTACGTAAATTGTATTGTTTCTTTTTTGTTTTTATTTATTATGATTGTAAACCTTGTTGTAATAATCATTGGTAACTTACTTATACGAGTATGTTTTTTCTTGAATCTTACCTGCGGTTTAGTCCCATCTCGGCCCCTGTCATAAATCATTGTTAGATACACATCCAAAACTGGAAACTCAGCTGCATCTAGTGAGTAAATCAAATTGACTAGTTGTTAAAACAAAATGAATATTTTTGAAAGTTCCTGTTTATAAAATAAGTTTAATTTTAAAATACTAGTGTATTGTGGACAAAGTAAAAGATATTTTTATAGGACTATCACAGACAAGCCCTTGAATCTCTCTAATTACAGAACCCATTACATCTGCCTTGGTAGTAATTTAGCAAATCATAAAATATGTAGTTTAATTTTCTTCGGCAAAAATCAACGGTTTGTTAAACAATTAATTAAACATATTTTCTAAAGAGCAAATTTTGAAAAATATTTATTTTGATTTAATAAATAATCAAGTGGATTGATGATTGAATAAATACTCACTACAGACGTACTGCGTTTATATTTTTTATGTTTACCTAACAATGATTTATGACAGGGTGCCAAAATGGGATTTTTTTGTGGGCATGATAAATAAATTCATGGGTGCCGAGATAGGACTAAACCTTACTTTCGTCTGTATTTGCCATCAAATAAATATGTCGCGTTATTTCCTTAAAATATTTCAGACTCGTAGTTTCCAAAACCAAAGCCTAACTCCCAAAGATAACATACCTGCATAAAAGTATGTCAACTATGTCATACATTGATATGGTGCACTCGAGATAGGTAACCTTACCTACATAGCAAAGTATTTTGGCTACAAACAACGCGTATCATTTAATGTGGAGAGTATGAACTATAAAAGCATTTTCAATATAAGTTTCTACATGGCAGAGGGGCTCCTAGCTAAATAATAACCGCCGCACGGGTCGATTGAAGGTTAAGCTACGCTTGCCGCGGTTGGTTCGTGGATAGGTGACCTTCCGTTACATATCGAGAACTCCCCGTGCCTCGAAAATCGTTGGGCCCGGCTGTCATTCGTAGATCTTTGACAGTAGCTACGGGTAGTCAGAAGCCCTAAAGTCTGACAACCAGTCTTACCAAAGGCTATCGTGTTACCCAGTAACTGGGCTGTGGAAGTCAGATAGGCGACTGCCTATATCCATGTAAAATATTGGTATTCAATTGCATCCGGTTAGACTAGTAACCGACCCCAAAAGAGTTGGGAAAAAGCTAGGAAGATTGGTGGAAGCTTCTACATTTCAAAGAGTAAAGAGTTTATTTATTTGCATAGATTGTAAGTACATGACAAAAGTACTAAACAAACAATTGTGATCCTTGTACAATCTACCTTCGATTCTTAGATAAGGCATGCAAACTCTTTATCTCTTTAAAACATTAATGAATGAAGTAAACGAGTAGGTAATCTAAATACTTTGTAGTTTTTTTTTTTGGAAGTCGATGGTTTTGTTTTAAGTTTTTTTTTTTCTGAGTACATTCAACCTAGAGTTGAGCCAAGCGTAGCCTTGGGTATAGCGAGTCTCTCAATGAAGTTTACACAAGAAACCTAATTTACGGACAGAATATTATAGCAACAAAATGAAATATTAGACGTCTCCATCTCGTCTCACGATCAAAGTTACCTCCAAAGAGATTCCGAAGCAATTTTTCACGAATGAAAGGATTATTACGTGTTGCTAGGTAGCTTGGTTTAAACGTTTCTCTTTGATCATGTCACTCTAATTTGCCGCTCGAGGCAAAATAGTTGTTGCTTCACTTACTTGTTTACAGAACGCGAAGTTTTAGTATCATACAGTCAGTGGGAAGTCTTGTGATATTTTGTTTGTGTAAATATTTCTGAATAAGTAAATGCTTTTGCTTTGTTGTTTGCCAAATTACTTTATAGGATATTTTTTTTACGTGAAAATGAATAGGTAGGTACCACTATGGAAAATTACATACGGCATGTGAAAAGAACCAGGTACAGGGGCAAAATTTAATAACCTTTTCATCGGTATGAAACTGTTACTGTAATTCTGTATTTGAGCCGAGTTTCATACTTGGACATCGAGAGTATAGGCTTTAGTGTATAGTGACGTCATTATATGGCACAAATAGTTTCCGAACTCAATAAACCAGAGCTGAATAGATGTCTTAGCACACATATCAACTCGGAAACGGATCGTAACCGTATAAACTCGAGCCGTTTAGTATTCTTTGTATGAAGCTCTCTACTGAAAAGCACACTAATCGGAATATAGTAACATAAACGATTCGCCACGAGACAAGCTCACGAACCGCGGTGTGGCGCGTGCTCAACCAGCGATCCCCGCGCTTACGACACGTCATCCCCGCGCTTACGCCTCTCCATCGCCACGCTTGCGTCTCTTCGTCCACCCTTGCTCCCTCAACCCTCCCGCGGCCTGTCATTCTTGCTAGTGCCACACCGGACACGTGTTGTCATTCACAAGGCAACTTCCAGTCATGTTGCGCGCGTGTTAATCTGGTGCCAGCCAGGTCAACCAGCGGTCGGCAAGCCGTAAGCGCCCGTCGCCTAGCTGTAACCGAGTCGACGTATCGGAGCTGCTGGTCCGCTTTGGTTACGTGCTTACGTTAGTTTGACGGCGAGGTGAAAGGCGATACGGTGACGATCCCTTTCCGAGTTGATATGTGTGCTATGACCTTAGTGCTGATGTATACGTCATGTTCGTGAACGGGCGCCACCAGTAGGAAATGGTCATCTCTCAGCTGTCATGAATTATTTTAATTTATGTATTGTTTTTATTTATTGGAGTTTACTCCTTAAGACGCCTCCGGAGCATGCGTAGTTCATACAAACAAAATACCAAAATAATTTGTAAATCAAACATATTCTTAAGGTAGTGTGTATTTATTCCAATTGGATTACAGAATATCTAGGTTCCCAAATATATATTAAATAAGAATATTGATTTAAACATGAAATATGAGAAAAATAAGTTTTCTATAGAAATTTTAAATTCCTCATATCTCGTCTTCAAATCAGTGTCCTTTCAAAATATATGTTTGGGAACCTAGATATTTTGTAATCCAATCGGAATAAATACACACTGCCTTAAGAATATGTTTCATTTACAAATTATTTTGGTATTTCGTTTGTATGAGCTACGCATGCTTCGGGGGCGCCCTATGAATCGATTTTCATATAAGGCCCACGGTATGGAAAAAACTATGAGGAGTGAAATACAAGCGAAGCGTTTCAAGTTTTTGACTTTTGTTTATTTTCGACCAGTGTTCATTGTAGCGGTCAATCTATCCATTATATTCAAAGACAATCGTACTTAAGTAGTAAACACGAGTCGTGCTTCGGAGTTGACACACACTTATTTTTTTCATGGACTTTTTTAACGTATTACCCAGAAACTGGGTTGTGAAGGTCAGATAGGCAGTCGCTCCATGTAAAATACTGGTATTCAGCTGCATCCGGTTAGACTGGAAGCCGACCCAAACATAGTTGGGAAAGGCGCGGCAGCTTGATTGATTTGATGGACGTTTTTAACGAGCACGTCCTTCTACATGGTTGTCACATGTATAATTTCAACATGGATGATGTAACCCATATTTTGATTTAAAAGAGTGTCCGTGGAGTTTCTTGCTCATTCTTCTCCATAGGAATGTAACGAAGCCAGTTGAAATGGATTGGGCAACTAGGTTCATCTTTCTGACTGACTGACCCGTTGACAATTCAAAAGTGCTTGTAATTGGTTTAATTGAGTTTGAGTTGAAAGAAGGAAAAGAATGAAAGAAAAATAAGTTTATTTGTGACAAAAAGATAATTTACTCGAATTTGAATAACTGAGAAACGGATGAAACGGATGAAATTTCATTGAAGGGCTGGTTTTTTGACCCGTAGTTAACTCAACCAATGGTTAAACATAGTAACTAATGGTAGAATCTTGGCTAAATGTGAAAGGCTACGCATGAATGAGTTGTGCCATTAGTTACTTTTTTATATTAATCATCTAACATGAATGAGTTAGCATGCAATGAGTTAGCATGAATGAGTTGAATGACATTAGTTATTATTTTTTAATATGAATGAGCTAACATGAATTCATTCATGTTTAGCCTTTCACGTTTAGCCAAAATTCAACCATTAGTTACCATTTTAACCATTAGTTGAGTTAACTATGAATCAAAAAACCGGCCCTAAGTATCTATAATAAAACTCGGAATGCTACATTTCGCCATTTTTATATAAATTGTTTTTAATTGTATTCTTGATCTCCTCAATTAATCTCTATAAAGAAATTAAATTAAAATGAGGTAATTTTATTTTAATTACGCGAGATAAGTTTTAATTTAGCGAGTTGGGTGTTCCTAAGCTGTTTGAGTAAAATATTATCTTGTGAAGGTATTCAACAGAGGTAATTAAGTAGATTCTTACTAGATAATTGCGGATACTTTGCTTTGCGTTATAATAACAAGCTAAGTAATAACAGCCACACGGGTTGATCCATCAAGTTAAGCTACGCTTGCCGGGGTTGGTTTGTGGATGGGTGACCATCTTTTCATATCGAGACTACTCTGTGCCTCGGAAAGCACGTTAAGACGTTGGTCCCGGCTGTCATTCGAGGATCTTTGACAGTAGTTACGGGTCGTCAGAAGCCCGAAAGCCTGACAACCAGTCTTACCAAGGGGTATCGTATTACCCAGTAACTGGGTTGTGGAGATCCGATAGGCAGTTGCTCCATGTAAAATACTTGTATTCAGCTGCATCCGATTAGACTGGAAGCTGACCCCAACATAGTTGGGAAAAGGCTAGGCGGAGAGATGAACTTTTTTTTTGTTATTCTGGGCTATCCCACTCCTGAAATCAATAATAAAATAGAAATTAATTGTACGTACGTCATTTTAAATTAATAAAGTTTCGTATAGCACTGCAACTATTTTACAGTATAGGTACCTACTATACCGTGCGACACATAAACATATCATCACACCTGTAGTCCTTGAAGGGTTACGCAGAGGTGCTTCTACAGTACACCACATTTTGCTATACTGTACTAGTGGTTACTTATGTGTTCAGTCATGATTCGAAAGACACGTGGCGCCATCTATTATCTATAAGAACGTTATTGTTGTTTTCTTCGGGAACAGCACTTTTTTTCGGGATGAAAGATACCCTATGTCCGTTTCTGTACACGTGACTACGTATATGAAAAATTTCGGGATGATAGGTTCAGTGGTTTAGGCGTGAAAAGGTAACAAACAAACTAACAAACTTACTTTCGCAATGCTTTCGCATTTATAATATTAAGTTAGGATAACAAACCAACAATTTTTAACAAACAAAATGGGAGATTTATACGATTGTCCATTGGTGAAAACCGTATGAAAATCCGATCGGTAGTTTTTGAGTTTATTGCGTTCAGACTGACAGACGAGGCGGGGCGACTTTGTTTTATAAATGTGATTTCCGACATCTTCAACGATTTATACCAAACTTTAAAGAATTATAGGTACACCTAAACTTTCCTCATGAATTACTACGTCACATTCGCCAGTTATGTCGAAGTCCCATGTAACAGGGAGCAATCAACCTGGCACTAATCCAGGCTCCAGGCTGCTATCGAGAAATTCCGAATACAATCTGCCTAGCCTTTTCCCAACTTTGTTGGGGTCGGCTTCCAGTCTAACCGGATGCAGCTGAATACCAGTATTTTAGATGGAGCGACTGCCTATCTGACCTCCACAACCCAATTATTGGGTAATACGACACCCCTTGGTAAGACTGGTTGTCAGACTCGGGCTTCTGACGACCCGTAACGACTGTCAGAGATCCACGAATGACAGCCCGGACCAACGGCTTAACGTGCTTTCCAAGGCACGGAGGATTCTCGGTATGTAAATACGGTCACCCATCTACGGACCAACCCCGGCAAGCGTAGCTTAACCTGGTGGATCGACCCGTGCGGCTGTTATTACTTAGCCATGAGCTCCTCATTATCGAGAAATTACTGATAGAAAAACTCAACAACATTTTGCCCGATCCGAGAATCGAAACTTTTTTAGTAAATTAATGATTTATTTATTGGCCCTAATAAGATTTAAATCCGTCCTACCAAGAAGTGGACTAAATATACAGTACTTACCTTTGTTAAGACCGCTCCTTGGTACCCACAGGTTCTCGTAATACCATGCTATTATAATATAGGTAATGGATTAGCAAACCCTCTTATACCTGCGAGTGAATAGTATAGTGTTTCTAAGCAAACTGACACATTCGATCGAATGTTCCAAGAGCCGAACATTAACGACGACCCCAATAAGGTCATCTATCTCGTACTAAATATTACATTATGTAGGAAGAAATGAGAAATAAATTGACACAGTATTTTATCTTACGAAGCAACACGTGCTTTGCATGTACAAACACGTTGTGGATGTGTGTGTAAGCACAAGCTTATGGTACCGTCCGAGATAATGGCGATGTCGGAAGAATGTGTGTGCGTGTGTGTGTTATGTGCTGACGCTACTCGTTTACAAGTAAAATGCGTGTCACTTCGTGAGTTAAAAATACTATACAAGAGAAATAAGTACACCTCTTGTAGATACTATAGGTCCATCTATGTCTAACATTTGTTTTGTTTAATTATGTAAATAAAAAAGCTGGTAGATGTAAAATCTCAAGAACTCCAAAACTCCACGACCATATTCCACTGGCCCCTTTTCTACTATCGGACATCTAGACGCACTGCCAGTTACCATCCCTACCTAGTTGCTATTCCACCAATTCGCACTAAGCGTTTCCAAATGTCTTTTATAATGCGCACAGCAAAAGAGTGGATCTCACTACCTGCGTCTGTGTTTCCAAGCGCACACAATCCTAATCTATTCAGGCTTCTTCTGGGTAACCTCACTCCATCGTCGACTTTGTCTCTGTCACCTCTGACCTAGACTAGAGTCAAGAGCAAACCCATCTCAAATAAAAAATAAAAAATCATGACATGTTTAATTTCTAGTGACGGTACATTAAATTGGAGACGTTCTGGATCACGAGAAATTCCATTACATACACCTGTACGAATGATACGTAGGTTTACATAGATTCTCTTTTTCATGAAACAGCCCATTATGGAGTTCTAATCCTAATACTGTATTATTATTTTTTTTTTAATTTTTAATTCACTTACTGCCATAGATGATACTACACAAATTATGTTAAAACTTTAAATCAAATACAATTTCATATCTCAATTGCAATGCAACCTTGTTCTATTTTCAAACCTGAATGGGAGTAAGAAATTATCTGTCATCTAACTTCTCGAAGTGGAAGCGACGTGACTTGCAAGGAAACTAGGTTACGTGTCGATCACAATCAGTGGCCCTTGCACGAACACGCGAGGTAAACGTAGTGCGTTAGGAATTCCCGAATATAGTATTACTTATCTGGATGTTTGTTCCCGTGTGTTTGTTTTTGGGCTAACCTGATTAGAGTTCATCGATTGTCGTCTCGACAACAGCTCATGAACAAATAAAAAAGACGCGGTTTCAATAAGCTTACGCAAACAATTGCAAACATAGTATTTTCTTTTTAAACTAGTAACTAGTAGTAATTTTTTCCTCGATCGTAATACTTTAATAAACAAATGATAACAGCCCATCGGCTATGATTTTGTTTAATGAAAACTTTACAAGGTCATCATAAGTTTTTACATTGCGAAGTGAAAATGCAGCTGAAATGGCAGTGGGCTGGCCATGTTTGTCGAAGCGCCAAACGCCGGTTGAACAGACGAGTCCTGGAGTGGAGACCGCGTATCGGCTAGCGTAGTGAGGAACGCCACGCCCTCCAGCTAGATAGACGGAGGATCTTAAAAAGGGGGCAGACTGGATGCGGAAGGTGGAGGACAGGGTGTTGAGGAGCAGCCTGGGATTAGACTAGGCCTTTGTCCAGCAATGGACATAATAATAATATTTTTCTTTTTTACATTTCTCGTGACCCTGGAGTCCCGGACCTTTGGAAGGCATACGAGGATCCGAAGCCAACTCGCAAAGGCCCCTTAAATAATTTTAAATGTTAAGGAGGCACCAACCGACGATTATCCCTGTATGCACTATGCAAGTGCACCCAAGGACAACCCCCGGTTGGTGCAGGACTATTGTTGTGCGTGGAAACAAAACATATTGGGCTATGGGTTTGGGTGGCTAAAGTGGATTGGGTAACTTGAACTAAGGAAGAACTATGTCCCCTGCCTGACCAATGTTATACAGGGTTATTTGTAAAACACCAGGTTTGGTCCCATAGTAAAAGTTGTTCATAATGATGAGTACAATGACCCCTTAAGAGGTTGCTGGTGTTTTACAAATAACCCTGTATATTATACACGGATAAAATGGCAGGTCACCCGACTTGCACACTCAATAATGGGCCCCCGGAAACGGCCGCTAGCACATGGTGACGTAGTGACAAGGGGGCAACACTTCCTGAGATGCTTGAGGAGTGGAGAGGTATCCCACGGCTATCAGGACAATTAATTAATTACTAATTATTATTATTATGATTATTATTCTAATCTGCAAAATCTACTTCTTCTTTTTAACCGACTTCCAAAAGGAGGAGGTTATCAATTCGTCTGTATGTTATTTTTTTTTTGTATGTTTGTTACGCGATTACTCAAAGACGGATGGACCGATTTGGAAAATTCTTTTTTTGTTTGAAAGGGTATACTTCCGAGGTGGTCCCATATACATTTTATTAACTTTGCTCGAGGAGTTTTTGAGTTAGCTTCAATAATGCGTATATTTCCCACTTATTTTATATGGATGTTGTGATGGTGTTTTAATAACTTCCTATCACTGTTATTTACATGGCTATATCTACAATTATTGTGCTCAATTATGTATTCGAATTTGTGTGGGGTAGGTTCCACAACTAAAAAGTGAAAAATAAAAACTTTTTACCAAAAAATAAAACCGACTTCTAAAACAAAACACTACAAAGTGAAAAATAACTTTAATTTCGGAAGTCGGTGGCAAAAAACGAAAATACAAAACCAAAGACACCGACTTCCGAAATTAAAGTTATTTTTCACTTTGTAGTGTTTTGTTTTAGAAGTCGGTTTTATTTTTTGCTAAAAAGTTTTTTCGTTTTTAATATCTCATGATGTTATTATAATAAATAGTTTTGAAACATAAAGCTTTCTATTTAATAAAAGATACCAAGTCCTTGACATTCTTTTCATGAACTTTTATGCGAGACCGCCATGATTTGGCCCAACTATTCACATCCATTTCAGCAAGCATGATAACTCATTATCACCGAGTTATCAAAGTGTAGGCGTAACTAAGGATTAACTCACGCATACTGAATTCAGAATGGATAAAACTAAGTAGAAATATACAGAAGTTTCACTGTTCAAGGTAATGAAGGTTTTAAGAGACGCTACCTACATTATTGTTTTTATTATTCGATTTCTTATAACATTCGACTTTATTTATGAAAACTTTTTAATCGATTTAACACTTTGATATTTTATTAACACGGACGTGTAACATAAATAAAGGAATTTTGAATATGGGGGTCACATTTGGGGGGCAAATAAGAAAATAAAAAGAAAGTTTTGCAAACTGTACCGTGTCACATCAAATGAGAGAGCTTACTGTGGGGGTCTCTAGTAGATATTTTTATTATAATTTTAAAATAAATTGTTTTAAAGTTATTTAAGAAAATAGACGAAAATTGACCATTCCCCCCTTTTCTCCGAAACTGCTAAGCTCCGTTTCATATGGCTAGTACTAGTGGGCAAATTGTGGTTTCAAGCTCATTTCTTTTGCTCGTGACAACAGAAGATTTAATTTTTCTAGACCACTTTTTAGCGCAAGGTTGTGGAAGCTTACCATTTTATAAATAAGAATATTTATTTGTACATTGTTACAAAATAATTCTTAAACAATTCATCTTCTGCCTAACCTTTTCCCAACTATGTATGGGATCGGCTTCCAGTCAATACCTGTATTTTACATGGAGCGACTACCTATCTGACCTCCACAACCCAGTTATTGGGCATATCCCTCGGTAAGACTGGTTGTCACACTTTCGGGGGTTCTGGCGACCCGTAACGACTGTCAAAAATCCACGAATGACAGCCGGGACCAACGGCTTAACGTGCTTTCCGAGGCACGGGTGACCATCTTTACTTACCAAGACCCATCTCTTGGTAAAGCATGTCACCCATCCACGGACCAACAACGGCAAGCGTAGCTTAACCTGATCGCTCGACCTGTGTGGCTGTTATTTCTTAGCCACAAGCCTCACCCCTTTCAGATCATTATTTATTATGTACCTACTATGAAATCAAAATCAAAAGTCATTTATTAAAACTAGGCTGAGAATCAGCACTTTTTGAACGTCAAAATTACATAAGACAGTCCCCCAATACGCCCGCCCTTCACCACTTCCTAGTGCTTTAGCTGGGGAGAAGAAGTGGCGCAACAAACTCCCCAGCAGCACAGCTGTCTGTTCAGTTAAAAAAATAATAATTCTATACAACACTGCGCATAATAATTTAGGTACATTACGCAACACAAAACATTAAATTAAATTATTTGCTATAAGTAAGCTAGCACACGCCAATATACCAAAAAAAAAAAACGAAAACTATACTCAATTAGAAATAAAAAATACAAAACTAAAAACGTAAGCAGAACTTTATACCTAAATAAACGCCTCCAGTAATAAAGGATGTGCCCACTTATATATATGAAGATTATATATGAAGGCGAAACTCGAAGCCTGAAAAGATAAACTAGGACCATCGAAGTAAAATAAACAAAGTTAATTACTAACTAGAATATTTAACATGGTTATTTGAACAATAGTTCCTAAACTAGGCAGCGCCTATATCTTATGGGCTCGAGTTACGTTATCGTAAATTTTAATTCGGGTTATTTTTCCGTTAGCTTTATTTAAGGATGTTTGAAAATGGATATGGATGGATTACTTAATGAACGACACTGTTATTTCTTAGTTCCCACAGACGAAAAAACATCGTTTTGCCAGCAAAACGCAGTGAACAAGCGTAGTATTCTATGCTATATATATTTTATTATCTATAATATACGTAGTATTAGTAATAATAAAGCTGAAGTGTTTGTTTGTTTTTTGTTTGTAAGAACGCGCTAATCTCTGGAACTGCCGGTAAAATGAAAACAATTCAGAAAGAACGCTAAGCGAAAAAGAAGTGATAGCGTAGACGGGCGATGCAACGCGCAGAGGTGGGTTGGGGGAACAAGAAGTGTCACGCTGATAGCACGGGTAGAATATAGTTAACATATATAAGCCAAATACAGGTGTCAATCTTTTTTGGCATACTGTTAAAAGTGGCTCTACTGTTTATCATTGCATAGTGAAATTTAGTCATTAATCAGGGTGGTTGATGCGCACATTATCGTTTTACTAATTAACAGCACACTGGATTGTGTGAGGGCTTGCTCGTTTGTGTTAGGAAGCTCTTGATTATGTAACTTAGAACAATTGTAAAGTGACTAGGGGGTTATGAACTCGAGGAGAATAGTGGAGTACTTACCGAAGGATGTCTTGAAAGAGACTACCATATTGGTATTTTTTTTAGTTATTTATATAAGCCCTTTTATTTTAAACTGTTTTTACTCTGTTGGTACAGTATCATGTTGGCACAAAAGTAATGAGATACTTGGTTTACGTTTTATATTTATTATTATTATTACAATACAAAAAGCTTAGTCAATGTAATCACCATTAGCATCTAAGACTTTTTGCCAACGATCCGGACTTTGCCTCTGGCCCAGAACTCTGATGGCTATGCCTCGAAAAATTTGTTCAACTCCGCCTCTACATCAGAGAAATCATTAAATTGTTTACCCCGCAAATGTTGTTTCAGGGCTCTAAACAAATGATAATCTGATGGGCCGAGGCCTGGGGAATAAGGTGGGCGGGGTATCGACTCTCAGCCCAAGTTCTCTAACTGTTGGCGAACGGCAGATGCGACATGTGGTCGAGCGTTATCGTGTAGTTAAACTACATTGACTCGTCTTAGTAGTTTTCACGTTTTCACCGAACGCGAGGGCGCTTTATATACCTCCACATCACAAGTACCTAGAATGTTCTACAACATTCTAGAATATTATCGACAATTAACTTGAAAAAGGAAATGTATAGAGACACGACAATTATTCGGCATATTAAGAATGAAGGCGGAATGAAGTCATCAACTCTAACAATTTTGAGAAATAAAACCGGCCAAGTGCGTGTCGAACCACGCACGATGAATTTATCTCAAAAACTCTCTATCGCTACATATTGTACACTATGCTTGTATCATGTTGCTTGTATTATTAGAATAAACGGTGTAACAATTGTAGATAGGCCAATAAATAAATAAAGGAACTTCGTTCCAACCGAGTGTCCCACGATAAAAAAAAAAACAAACAAACTTAACATTGTAGTTGAAAAAAATATTCTCCCATACATTCCAACTGCAAATGTAAGTTTGTACACACAATATTGAGTGATTTACCATGTTATTTTAAGACCATAGACGTTTTATAGGTTTTTTTTTTTGTAATTTTTAAGTATAGAGAATTTATGTATTTTTTTCAAAATTTTAGGCTTAGTTGTTTCGGAGATAAGGGGGATGGTAAATTTTGTATATTATCTTAAATAACTTTAAAACAATTTATTTTAAAATTATTAAAAACAAAACTCTTTGAGACCCTCTCATTAAGCCCTTTCATTTCATATGTCACACGGTATAGTTTGCAAAACTTTATATTTTAATTTTCGTATTTGCCCCCCATATTCAAAATTCATTTATTTACGTAACACGTCGTGTTTGTGTCACAGAAATTCATATGTGTAGCAAATTTCAACTCAATCGGTGCACATTGTCTGTGACAGACGGACAGACAGACGATCCGATCAGGGTGATCCTATAAGGGTTCCGTTTTTCCTTTTGAGGTACGGAACCCTAAAATTCAAAAACCACTTCCTCTATGACAGAACGAGTTTCATGATTATTGTTAAACTGTAAGGAGAATCCATAATAAATAAATACCTTGCTCCATATCTTTGTGGACAGAAACTCCGATCCAAACATTTATAATTCAGGTTTTCGCTAGCAATGGATACAGAATTTCAGCGTAATTTTTAGCACTATATTTACTTTTCTTATTCCCTCGCAACAAAGAGAGCCTCGTTTGTCTATAAATCAACTGGCTCTAGCTCCAAAAAGCCGGAAAAGTAGTGTTTACCGATAAATTTTACCGATGGGTGATCTCGTGAAAGGCTTGCAATTACGGCATTCGATTACATGGCACGCTCGTTTGTCACGGTCGACTGGTTTTAGCAGCATAGTTTCAGTGGCACAGGAAACTCTAATCTGTATGAATTATTACCATTTGGACCAAATTTTGTAAACTAACCTAGTTTACAAAATTTGGTCCAAATGGTAATAATTCCGAAGAAGGGGTCCGCTAGGGCCGATGCCTGCCAGGGTTGCGGGTTGTTCGAAAGAGTTACTGTGGCCCTGGCACAGGCAACTGAAGGAACACAGGTGGGTTTTAGTCAGTAGAAGTCTGACACGCCCTCCCGCACCACCCAGAGCGGGAGAAGTTATTTGATGATTAGGTAGTGAGTTCCACTCTTTTGCTGTGCGCATTATAAAAGACATTTGGAAGCGCTTAGTGCGAATTGGTGGAATAGCAACCAGGTAGGGATGGTAACTGGCAGTGCGTCTAGATGTCCGATAGTGGAAGGGGGCCGTGGCCACTATTTAGTTAAAATGTGGCAAATTCGTTGCACCATTTATATGTACTTGTCTGCTGTAATATTTTCAGTAATTTTATCCTAAAGTTCCTAGATGGAATGAATAATGACCCATTTTTTTTTCGACAAATTAGTTTGAGTAACTAATTCCATATTCACAGAGGATTTATAAATAAACAATATTTTCACTATTGTGGAGTAGAGCAACCTTTTTGACCTAGATAGAACCCCTAAATTCTTTTTGTCTGATCGATTAGGTGGAGTACGTTAACCATTCTTTTTTATAGAGGCTACAGGACTGGCGCTGCTGTAGCGTTAAGTTTTTATTTTTTTTATTTCATCAAATCAATCAGTTAGACCAAGAAAGCACGTGATTCCAATAATATGGAGCCAGAAGCCATTCAGCACGAAACATAATCGAAACCTTAAGAGGAATGTTTCCGAAACAATAAATTCCAAGAAATGTTGTCATTAATACACACACATACATAAACCCACGCCTTCTTCCCATGGGGGTAGGCAGAAACTACAGAACGCCACCTGATACGATCCTTACATACTCCTTTTGCCTCGTTTACGCTCTGAGCTGGTCATACACGCACATTAATTTACCCCCAAATTCACAAGTATAGCTCCTGAATTTTTCTAAAGGGACGTGTCATGGTAAATTTTGCACGCTAAAAGCAGAATAATGTGTGACTCTGATAGTGGAATATCTAACCAAGTACCTATGCGAAAATTTGATGAAAAACACGGTCAAAAGCGGTCGCATTTTAAATCAGCAAAAAGGTGGAGATTTGGCGGAAGTTATACAAAATTGCCAAGCCTGTATTATATAATTATACTAACAGCGCCCCGCGGTTTGATTCGCGTAAGTCTCGGACCCGTAGAAATATTAGGATAAAAACTTTTTAGCAAAAAATAAAACCGACTTCCAAAACAAAACACTACAAAGTGAAAAATAACTTTAATTTCGGTAGTCGGTGTCTTGGGTTTTGTATTTTCGTTTTTTGCCACCGACTTCCGAAATTAAAGTTATTTTTCACTTTGTAGTGTTTTGTTTTGGAAGTCGGTTTTATTTTTTGCTGAAAAGTTTTTATTTTTCACTTTTTAGTTGTGGAACCTACCCCACACAAATTCGAATACAGGATTGAGCACAATAATTGTAGATATAGCCATGTAAATAACTTTATTAAAACACCATCACATCATCCACATAAAATAAGTGGGAAATATACGCATTATTGAAGCTAACTCAAAAACTCCCCAAGCAAAGTTAATAAAATTTATATGGGACCACCTCGGAAGTATACCCTATCAAACAAAAAAAGAATTTTCTAAATCGGTCCATCATCCGTCTTTGAGTAATCGCGTAACAAACATACAAAAAAAAAAAACATACAGACGAATTGAGAACCTCCTCCTTTTGGAAGTCGGTTAAAAATACCATCTAGTATACGTTTTGAGAAGCTAAAAACTTATGCTAGATGCTCTGTAAAACAAAAGAAAAACAAAGCTTTTGACACCAAACTTGAGACTGACTTTTTCGGGCGTAACGAAAAAGTCATTACGTGACGATTTCTACCAGTTAACTCCAACCACGAGTCGCGTTAACGAGTTCGCGGACGGTAAACAACACAGAAGTTTTATTGTTAAGACGTCTATAGACATCAAACGCCCGCGGAAGTGTTAAAGAACTTCGTTCCAATATTTATACTGTAGGTAAATAGGCTTAGGCTTTTATTTACTTTTCAGAGGCTATTGGCATTTACCTTCGAAATGAACGTTGGGTTCAAATGGAACCCTATTACTAAGCTTCCGCAATCCGTCCGTCCGTTCATCTGTCAGCGGGCTGTATCTCATGAACCGTAATAGGTAGACAGTTGAAATTTTCACCCATTGTGTCTATTGCCGCTATGACAACAGAAAGGAAACGTGTTTTTTTTTAAACTGAAGTTTTTTATTTTCATATGTAGGGTTAAAAGCTTGGTCTACCAACATAGATGTTGTCAGTTACCTAATGCAATCATGTTGTATCTTAGCACACCGAGAAATACTGACAAAATGTAGTATTTCCCATCTTCATCATCTTCTTCCTATCCTTGTACCACGATACGTGGGGTCGGCGCAACACGTTTTCTTCTTCCATTCTCCCTTGACAACCGGCACGCTATCATTCACTCCCTTCTCTTTCATAATACAGGGCAATTCTTTTATCACTAGCTAAAGGGAAACGCCCATTCTTGGCCATGTTTTGCCCATCAATGTGGTAAATACTAAAAAAATACCCATTTAGTAACTAAAATATTGCTATCAATTATTTGTAATGAAATCTCCGGAATTAAAAGCAGATTTAATCAAGATACTCAATTGCTTATTGCCCTAACTAACACTTCCGGTCGTTGGTTAATTATATCTGTGGTCAATCCTGTCAAAGTAGGAATGGCAACTTTTAGTGAAAAAAATCGATACACTTACACCGGGTACCAAAAATCGATTTTTGGAAAATCTATTATAACATGTTTCGCTTTTGTTATTTTCTTAAACAAAAAAAATGGTTGTCCATTACAAAAGCGGGCTTCTAAATACGATCTATTGAACCGAATCCGTGTTTCCAGTTTTTCTGAATATAGGTAGATGTTTCGATAAATCGATCTTTTAGCGTCATCCCTACGTCAAAAATAATCGTAAATGACAACTGTATAACATTGACATTTTCATCACATTTCTATTAATTAGGGAGTCTGTGCGTCTCACATTTTGTTTGGTGCTGTTGTCTTGCGATTCGTGGTTTTTCTGCTTCCTTGTTATTTGATTTTTCGACGACTTTGATTATGATTATGGACCCTGCAACCGCTCCCGATGACGACCTTGGATTCTGTACCCGACTCGCACGACGACACCGGCTTGCCAATGGATACCGTACCTGTTTCTCAAGAAGGACCCGAGCCCGACACGATTAAAGAACCTGATATACAAGAAATTGCCAGCTTACCACGGAGCCAACTGTGGCGTGGATACACGAAGACTTAAGAGATTTACATTAAGCAATGTGGAAGTTCGGTCTATATTTGAGCAATCGATTGCATCACAACAAGTAAGTTACTACAACATACAGTATATAAGGTACATAATCAGTAACTTATATTGCATAGCTACGTAACGTAGGTTTGAATTGAATAATTTGGTTGGTTAGTGTCAAGAAATAATAATTATAGTTTGTTTTGTCTCAACTCATTGCCACATAATTGACATAAATAATGAATTGTATGATCATCTAAAATGGTATCATGAGACATAATCAGTCCATAATGTTCCCACTGCTGGGACACTGGCCTCCTCTGTGTTAGGGGGCATAATCTTGGTAGATGACACGCCTTCGAATATTTGGTTCTAGGACATGGCATGGTGTCCTCACTTATTTTGAGAGCAGTGGTTATGGTATGGTGGTATTATTAAATACACAAAGTGCCCGCCTGGGTTCGAACTCGCAACCTACAACTTGTAAGTCATGGCCGATACCACTGGACCACCACTGCTCGTTCTTTATACTTAAAGACCGTTTATTGCATGTTAATAGGTATAAATTCATTTTATGACAGTATACAAATAGGTTTCAGATAATAGTCTGGTGTGCCATCAATGTTGGATGTTCGCAAGGAGTGCACAACAGCATTCTGCTCCACAAGGACCAAGTGTTGGGCTTCGACAAATATGTGTAAACTGTAGTCAATCTGTATTAAGAAGGTGCTTTCATCATCTATACCAACGTACAAGAGACATACATATAAGGACTAATTACAGAATGGATTATCCCACGGCAAGTGAGTGCTATTAACATTTTGTCTATCTTTTTATAGTTTGCATCAAATAATTTTCCGCTCTGTAACCAGACTTTCCGATGCGAATGGGCATGGCATAGCATGCTGCTAGTTTTATATAGATAATGACTACTGCGCAGTCAGAACTTCAGAGCGGCAAACTTACATGACGGGATCCATAAGTTATATGTGTTACCTGGGATTGGTCACAGCAGATATCCTAGGATTTCTAATATTATTACTACATGTTACTTAAAAAAATATAAGGCCTTAAAGTTAAATAAATATTAGATTCTTAATATCAAAATCAATCTGCCTAGCCTTTTCCCAACTATGTTGGGGTCGGCTTCCAGTCTAACCAGATGCAGCTGAATACCAGTATTTTATATAGAGCAACTGCCTATCTGACCTCCACAATCCAGTTACTGGGTAATATGATACCCCTTGGTAAGACTGGTTGTCAGACTCTGGCTTCTGACGACCCGTAACAACTGCCAAAGATCCATGAATGACAGCCGGGACCCACGGCTTAACATGCTTTCCGAGGCACGGAGGAGTCTCGGTATGTAAAGACGGTCACCCATCCACGGACCAACCCCGTCAAGCGTAGCTTAACCTGATGGATCGACCCGTGCGGCTTTTATTACTTAGCCACGAGCTTGTCATTAGATTCTTAATATACAAACACTAAATGGAATTGTATGTATAAAATAGCAAGAATCAGTTAAGAATGTCTTTTTTTCTTTTGTTTAATTTCAGTTAACCTCAACAGATGTGGTTTGCCATTCTTGTTGGACTCGAGCAAGACGTGCAATACCTCAATTCACACAGGAATCTACTTCAACTCAACCATTACCCACAGAATCATCCCAGAACGAAGCTGTCAACACCGAAGCAGCCAGCACTGAAGAATTAGATGCAGGAGAAACTAGCACCATAGCTGAACCAGCTTTTGAAGCAACTATATATCTGCCAAATTATATCAGGGCTCCAATCAGCCAGCAGTATTGCTTTTATCCTGGATGCAATCAACCAGAGAGGCTTACAGTGCCTGCATATTTACGGACAAGATTATTGATTTTATTTATTATTTTTCTCCAACAAATAGTATAAATCACCATAAATCTAATACTTTTGGAAATTAGCTAACTGAAACGGAAAACCCAATCCATACATTCACAGCAAGACAAATAGAAGACTTTACTGATTTATTAAAACAGTCACAGTCAGTTCATTTAGACTTTGAAAAATAATATAGAGAATATGGTTAGTTCAATAGTTCATTACTGGTTTGGCCTAACAATAGAAGATATCTTAAATATAATTAGATAAGTACCAAGATTATCGGCTATGCATAGAGGCAAAACTGCTTTTGCAGCATATTTAATGAAATTGAGGACTGAAGACAGTGATGAAAGGATTTCTTCATTATTAAACATACCTAGGAGTACCCTAGAAAGGCTTATAGGAAAAGTGATGGGAACTCTTAAACCAAGATTTTGTGCCACAGAATCTTGTGTTAAATCATATCATATCGCACCTTGAAAACAAAAGTGGTGTTATACAAAAATTAAAGTTTTTCTCTATGTCCATTTAAAGCTTTTTTGACGCAGCATTTTGGTCAATATCTTAGCAAATAACTGAAATAAAAGACTGCAATTTGACTTTCTTACTCTAAGTTTTATATATACTGAAAATATGCCAGTAAATTATGGAGTTATTTAGAAAACATAGTTTTGATAATGCCACTTTTGTTATCAAGGTGCGATATGAGGAAACCTCACCTAGAAATCTGATTATTCCAAATGGGCTTTTTGGAGGCGAAGAAAGAAGACCTATTGTTATTTTAGATGGTACATACATCTACAGGGTTATTGGTAAAACAACAACCTCTTAAGGGGTCATTGTACTCATCATTATGTACAATTTTTTCTGTGGGACCAAACCTGAAATCATGAAAAAAAATCAGCTGTTCAGTACATTTATGTTCGCATAATCCGTCAAAATGTGCTGTTTTTTTTTTCGCGATACTTATATAGTAGAAAAACGTATTTCGATATAATTATTAAGAATGACGAAACAGGATCAGAAGCAATACGACAATATTATTGCAGTTGTATATCTGTTCGGAGGACAGTAGGGTGCTGTGCCTATGTGATGACGATTCTGTGGTTCTTGGGCTGGGCAAGATTCAAATACAAATCCCCCAGCCCAAGTCCTAGATGACGTGCTTATCATTTATTTAAATGGGAACGAATAAAAAATCAGAAAACTATAAGTATGTTTTATTTTTAACCTTGAATTTTTATATATGATTTATAAAAGTCCACCCGAGTTCTATGTAAAAAACAGTGTTTGTTTCTTTATCTAAGATGTCAACCCTAATGTATATAATTTGTTTCTTTCGTGGGCGTCACTTGGCCAAAACCTCTTTATCAAATGGGCATTTCCCTTTTCACAGATTGTTCTACCCATGAATATGAACAACTTTCACTACGAGACCAACTCTGAAATGACAAAAAAAAATTAGCTGTTTCATAAAAACCAAAATCTCGACTCAACTACTCGACCAAAATCTGTCATGAAACAGCAGATTTATTTTCGTGATTTCAGATTTGGTCCCATAGTGAAAGTTGTTCATATTCATGGGTAGAACACCCTGTAATAATTTTGCTAGTGACAACAATTGCCCTTTTTAAGTAAGTTTAATATTTCTCCATTTTGTTACGAATTAATTTCAAAACCGTCTTAGATATAATCCACATATCGAGAGTTCACGGGCTATTTCTATTAAGCGACCTCCTGGCCGATATTGGGTTAAAATCATATCTACCTGCAATAAAAAGTGATATAACACTATTGATTCTTAATTGTCGATAGGCCACTTTTTCGTAAAAAATATTGATACTTTTATACAATGTTCTTTTCCGAATAAAGGCCTATTCAAAACTAAGCGGTATTCGCTGCCGCTATGGGTAGAGGTAATACCGCGCGGGTTTCGCTTAGGTATTTAGTATTATGTTTCGCGGCAAAAGCGGTACAGATGAATGAACAGTAATATTACCGCATACCCACTCGGTTTTCTCTACCGCAGACGGTAGCGAATACCGCTTAGGTTTGAATAGGCCTTTATGAAACTTGAAATGATGAAATGCTCTCCTGTAAAGTTTCAAACATGTCGTTTAATACAAATAGCCCGTGAACCCTCGATATGAACTCACCTCAGCACATGGATATCAAATCAAATTGCTTGATATTTGGCGCACCTCAACAAGATTTGCCTTTAATATGAAATTGCTTTGGATGCTCAATATTATTACGTTGGTTTTCAACTAGACCTCGAATATGAAGATATTTCTCGGAATACGATTACTTAGAATGGACTACGAAGGAGCGCATACAAATAAACTAAAATTAGTTTATGTAGAATTCTGAGGAACGAAGCAAACATGGGCTTTACTTTTTACCGATTTCAAAATAAGGGGAATGTTCGTCTCTACATATGTATGTACCATAGTTTTATGTAGGTATGTGCACCGATTTTGAAAATTTGCTTGTGGTCTCATTTATATGAGTTAGCTTCGATAATACCTATTTAATCCACTTTGTGTATCTTGATGATGTCAGCAGTAACTGATGGGGTCCGCTAGGGCCGATGCCTGCCAGGATTGCGGGTTGTTTGAAAGAGATACCGTGGCCCTGGCACAGGCAACTGAAGGAACACGGGTGGGTTTTAGTCAGTAAAAGTCTGACAAAACCACCCGCTCCGAAGAAGTTATTTGATGAATTCCCACCAAAAAAAAAGTAGTAAAAAATGTTTGATTTTTGCCTAACATTGAAATCATAAAAACTTTTTAGCAAAAAATAAAACCGACTTCCAAAACAAAACAATACAAAGTGAAAAATAACTTTAATTTCGGTAGTCGGTGTTCTTGAAATTGTATTTTAATTTTTTATCACAGACTTCCGAAATTAAAATTATTTTTCACTTTGTAGTGTTTTGTTTTGGAAGTCGGTTTTATTTTTTGCTAAAAAGTTTTTATTTTTCACTTTTTTGTTCACACCCCACACAAATTCGAATACCCACAACCTGCTATGTAAATAACAGTGATAGGAAGTTATTAAAACACCATCCGCACAGATTCAAACATCATCCACATATACTAAGTGGGATAAATACGCATTACTGAAGCTAATTCAAAAATTTTATTAACTTTGCTGGGGTAGCCAGCAAAGTTAATAAAATTTGGGACCACCTAGTAAGTATACCCTTTCAAACAAATAATAATTTTCCAAATTGGTCCATCCGTCTTTGAGTAATCGCCTAATAACAAACATACAAAAAAAACATAGTCGAATTGAGAACCTTGTCCTTTTTGAAGTCGGTTAAAAAGTATACCAATAAGTGTGGGGTAGGTATAATTATAAAGAGAAAAAAAAAACAACCGACTTCTAAAAAACACTACAAAGAAAAATAAACAGATTAGAATAGAAAAATAACTTTAATTTCGGAATAATAATAAAAAACACATCCAAAAGTACCGACTTCCGAAATTAAAGTTATTTTTCACTTTGTGGTGTTTTTTTTATCTTTTTTTTTGTGAAAAGTTTTTTGATTATAATTCATTACAAGATTACAATTCCCGCTATTTGGTTGACTTAGATCTTGATTAATAACTAGGATCAAATTATTGGAATGATTGCGAGGTAGGTACTATTGCGGAAACTTAGATCTGACCAATTTGAATACCAAATCCCGTGCATACGTTGACCACATCTGTTAGCAAGTGTTACTGTAGCAGCCGAGAGCTGCAAGCAAGAATAGTCCTTAAGAAGAAATATCGCTATTGTCACCCCAAATTAACTCAAGGTAAGAGGCAAATCAATTTCCGCAAGTAAGTAGGATCTATTTCCTTTTTCGCAGAAGTTACCTCCACTATATTTCTAAGGTTGAAAAACACCTTTGTCTTCAGGAAAAGTTTTAAAGCGATGCGACAGGGAAACAAAAGAGATATGTTGAGAAATGACATAGATTTCCTACCATTTTAAATTTTCTACGGAGACGGTGCCAGAAATGAATTGCTCTAGTCTGCAACGATTTAAAACGCTGATTACGAATACGTTGTTTTTGCGACGGGCACTATATTTGGTCTTACTGGGTTTGTTTTACGTCTGAAGCTAAAAAGGTGTTTTACATTTTGGATGTTTATTTGTCCCGGTCACTTAAGACGGATTCTCTGAAATTCTTGCGTATCTCGGAATATCTGCAAATAGCTGACTCCCATAACACACATGCCTGTAGCTTGTACAAATCTATGCAATTAGCTTGCATGCCAATGTACTGTAGAGGTTTCTTTCAAGCCTCTATCTATTGAGATCTGGCTGGCGATATTTTGACATTCGAACGGTCACTTATATAAAAGGCATAGAGTTTGTTCTAAGGAGACGTCAGCAAGACGGCCTCAACTACTACGTAGTCTGAGACGGCCCCCCTCGGCCAAGATAGGCTTGCTAAATAGATATTATATAGAAAAGTCTTATACGTGAACAGTTTATTATTTAATCAGCCTAGATCCCGAGAAAGTAAAGGTCCACTCGAGATTTTTACAGTACCTTATTAGCTTCTGATTGGTGAAAGTCACTATGTCATGCAAACTTGCATAGTTTCCTACAAACTACAGGTATGTGTATTCCCGCCCTTATGTTGTTAGAAAAAGGTTAGGCAGAAGATGGTAGCGACACTTAAATAGCAATAGTTTTTTTTTAATTTTTTTTATTATTTGTGATGGGTTTGCTCTTGACTCTAGTCTAGGTCAGAGGTGACAGAGACAAAGTCGACGATGGAGTGAGCTTACCCAGAAGAAGCCTGTTCACTCTCACTTTGAAGAGTTTAGAGTTGTATGCGCTCGGAAACACAGACGCAGCTAGTGAGTTCGACTCTTTTGCTGTGCGCATTATAAAAGACATTTGGAAGCGCTTAGTGCGAATTGGTGGAATAGCAACTAGGTAGGGATGGTAACTGGCAGTGCGTCTAGATGTCCAATGGTAAAAGGGGGCCGGTGGAATGAGGTCGTGGTATTCTTGGGCACACTCACCGAAGTACAATAAGAAGACCGACAGAAGACAAGCGGGCAAACTTGCGGGATAAGCCAAGCTTGGCATTCACCAGTTTTACGTCGCCAATGAGCCTCTTAGCTCTGCGTTCCACTGAGTCAAGCGCGGCTAGTTGGTACTTAGCTGATCCATCCCAAAGGTGACTGCAATACTCCATGTATGGAGTTACTAAAGTCATTGAAATTTTCCCATACCTACGAGACATTTAATCACGGGACAATTAGTTCCAATTAAACCCGTTTGGCATATTGGATAAACCCTCATCAAATACAAGAAGCGTTGTAATGTTAGTTCCATAGACAAACCTATTCAATTGGAAGGGTAGACAGAAACAATCGTGAAACGTCACTACATTAATTAAATGCTCTGCTACTATTTAATGACCGATTAACAATGATTATAATAGATACAAAGTTTTCCGTTTTTTTTCAATTTTAATGTTTATTTAAAAAAAAAAATCATCAAGTCTCAAAAAATTGCAAAGAATGTGCGCAATATGGATGGAGTTATAGAATTATGGAGAAATATTTTGACGCTGCGTGAGCGTGCGTGATCCATCGCCGCCCGTTCGATGTCCAGCGCGCACAGGATGGATGGAAAGCAAGCAGCGCATGAAGTAATTATTTGCTCCGTTGGTGTAATTGCTGTATGGCGTTCCAGTGGGAGGGTAAATAAATACATATATAACCTATATTGTGATACAGGTTGTATTTAAGAGTGTGATACAGACCATCAAACTAAACAAAGTTCTCCATTGGGCTAACAACGTTATCGCGAAAAAATAATCAGCCATCCTATAGATTTGGGTCGAGTACGTAATGAGGTTTTATATGTGACAGTTGATAATATTTTCGCGATTATTTACGGTGTTGGTGCTATGGAGACAGTTGTTCAGTTTTGACTACACCTTTCTGATATATGCTCGTAACTTCAAGTGACATATTCCTACTATAACCACCACCGTGGGTCAAGTAAGAACTAATAATTAACTGCGTGGCTTGTCCAATGGCTGATTCCTATAATTTACGGACCGTTATTAGTTAAAATTAAGACTCTTGTATCTTTACTAATAATGAAGCAAAAACCTCATAGGTTTGCATAGAAGATAGACCCTCCTATATGGAATTAGCTAAACTTTATAAAATTAGCTTACGAATCTATTTATATGCCCAGCTTGGCAATGAAAAATACTACCATTGGTAAGCAAAACGATTCGTTTTTGTTTATATTATAGGAACTGAGCATTAATCATTCGTAGCTGTTGCTACGAGACTTCGTAGCAAGGACGCTACGTAGGCGCTACGAGCCAAGTCTAATAGTAGGTCAGCCTATGATAATGACTACACTGAGGCACTTGTCACTCCGCCGGTGACTAACGAGAAGCGAGTAGAGCTAGCAACTAAAACAGAGCAGCGAGTACGTGACGGCTCTTACCAAGCGAGTACTCTCTTTGATAGCTCTGGCCGCTGTGACAAACGAGTACTCGCCGGTGAACAGACAGCGATCAACGTAACTATCTCTTTTACTTACACGGGATCTACAATCTTTTGTACGCTTCTTGGGCGAAACTATTGTTGACAGCTAGTAGCTTCCTCTTGGGCGGTGGTAAAGGTGACTTAGTACCTTGTATATCTTGTACAGCCGCCCTCGTAATGGTTTTACCACCCTTTTTTTTTTTTTTTTTGGATGGGAAATCATCAAATAACTTCTCCCGCTCTGGGTGGAGCGGGAGGGCGTGTCAGACTTCTACTGACTAAAACCCACCCGTGTTCCTTCAGTTGCCTATGCCAGGGCCACGGTATCTTTTTCAAACAACCCGCAACCCCAGCGGCATCGGCCCTATTGGACCCCATCTTTGCTGATATCTCTTTGAGGCGCGCGTGGAACACAACGCGCCGTCGACCCGGGCCTGGTCCTTACCGGACGGCGAGCTACCCATTGCTCGCCATCCGCAAGCCCGCGCCTACGGTGGCCGGGAATCGGCTATCGATTCCCGACGCCCAGGGCGTCTCCTGCGGCGACTAGGGGCGTGAGGCCGCAAAGATTGCCTCTCCCTCACGCGTTCAGCCTCCTCCTTCGCGAGCATTACTGCTTCGCAGAAGGAGGTGACGGCTTCCCATGCACTCTCGCTCCGTACCATGGCCTGTACCAGGGCCGGACGCGAGAGATCGCCGCCGCCGATCGCCTCCGCGAGGACGCGGCGGTGCTCTGCCCAAGCCGGGCAGACCTCCACCGTATGCTCCACCGTGTCCTCCGGGCAATCCACACAGTGGTAACACCCGGGCGTTTCCTCCCGCCTTATCCGGAACAGGAACCTCCCGAAACAACCGTGTCCGGTGAGGACCTGCGTCAGGCGGAAGGTGAGGATGCCGTGACGCCTCTCCAACCACTCCTCAAAGAGGGGACTTATCGCCGCAATTGTGGCGTGCCCATGGTTTTACCACCCTAAGATTTGAAGTCACTTGCACGTGATAAAATGTCAAGGTCTATTTTTGCCGTAAGACAAGTTAACAAGGTCAAGGTCTATTTTTGCCGTAAGCTAGGCACATTGATGATAGCCTATGTCGCAGCCAACTAGCTTAATTAGCCGTTCAGTTAACCCCCACCAGTTAGTTGGTAGCCTTTGGAAGTAGCGCTCACTCGGCTCGCGCGTGGTTGGTCACGGTCCTACCCTAATCTAACAATTAGGTCGGAGTGCCCTAGCTTAGTTATTGCGACCAACTGTGAGTAAAGGCCAGTAAGTTAAAAAGAAGCTCCATTATTTAAAAAGAAGTGCAAACAGTTTTTAGAGGTTCATTAGTTTAAAAAACTAAAAATTAAAAATTACAGAAACCTACCTACCTATATTAAAAATTACAGAAATCGATTCAGTAAACGGTTCTGAACAAACTACTTTCATGACTCTATTTCGACTAACTCTGCCAGAAATTTTGTACTGATCCGTATTGCTCGAATTTATAACGCAGATTTCTCTTAAGTAGGTATATTTAACTGTACTAAACCTACATTTAAAGCGCAAACATTGAAAACCATAAAACAAAGGTAGATAGCAAACACCTAGGCTCTATAATCAAATAAATATGTAAATAGTTACAAAATTGTATACTTAACTTTAGATATTTAACGTAACGTCTTTTGAAGTAAATATTTCTTAGTAGTCAATGATATTATAACTTATAACATCATTGTTAGTAGTGCGTTCGCATGTTTTAAAAGTTTACTAGCTTTTGCTCGCGTGGTGGTCGGAAATTATCCCACGGGAACGTACTACCGGGATTAAAAGTATCCTATGTCCTAATCCAGGTCATAGTCTACCCATGTGCCAAATTTCATCCAAATCCGTTCAGCAGTTTTATCGTGAAAGCGTATTAATTCAATCATGATTCGAAAGACACGTGGCGCCATCTATTATTATAAGAACGTTATTGTTGTTTTTTTGGGAACAGATTTTTTTTTCGGCATTAAAAGTACCCTATGCCCGTTTCTGTACACCTGAAAACGTATATCGACCGTATGCTGCCAATACCTTCTAACTAACATTTTTACCGAAATATGTTTTTTTGCGCCATCTATTAGCTCGTATCGTAATCTTTGAAGTGAAAACATATCCTCAAACTTGTCCTCAAAGCACTTAGGAGGTATTGGCAGCATACGGTCGATATGCAAAGTTTCAGGATGATTGGTTCAGTGGTTTAGGCGTGAAAAGGTAACAAACAAACAAACAAACTAACTTTCGCATTTCAATCAATCTGCCTAACCTTTTCCCAACTATGTTGGGGTCGGCTTCCAGTCTAATCGGATGCAGCTGAATACCAATATTTTACATGGAGCGACTGCCTATCTGACCACCACAACCCAGTTACTGGGTAATACGGTACCCCTTGGTAAGACTGGTTGTCAGATTCGGGCTTCTGACGACCCGTAACGACTGTCAATGATCCGCGAATGACAGCCGGGACCAACGGCTTAACGTGCTTTCCGTGGCACGGAAGAGTCTCGGTATGAAAAGATGGTCACCCATCCATGGACCAACCCCGGCAAGCGTAGCTTAACGTAATGGATCGACCCGTGTGGCTATTATTACTTAACCACGAGCTACTCAAACTTACTTTCGCATTTATAATATTAAAAAATATAAGTTTATTCTAGTTAAATAGGGTAACCTATTATTAGTCATACAATATTGTAATACATTATTCTGTAACTTTTTATATGTATCACCATCGGTTGCTTAAATAAATAAAATAAAATTATGCTCATTAATTCAGTTTCACATTAAATAATAATAATAATAAATATTTATTGACATAAATTTTACAATCAATTATGAATCCCCTGGCCCCTAAACTAGCGTTAACTGTATCATAGAGACCAGTGTCTTCGCCTGTTAAGTATATTACAAAAATATGTCAGAACAAAAAATACATAGTTTCGGTTTTACTACACTAAAATCTAAATTTAAAAAAGAAAAACAAAAAACATTTTGTGAGGTGTGAGTGTTTGTGTTATGTTAGGGTGGGGGTGTAGTGTGTTGTGTGTGAGAGTGTTGTTTTGTATGTAGGTGGCTGTGTAGGGTAATGTGTGTGTGTGTGTGTGTTGGGTCTTTGAGTGAATAGTGGATGTTACAAGTATATGGGAGTTGCGTTGGTAGTTGTCTGATTTATTTTAGCGGTTTGTAAGGAATCTTGGAAATTATGTGAGCTTTGTGTGTGCGTGGATAATATTTGATTGTGTGAGTGTGTCTTCATATTAATATTACCTATTAGAAATCATATTTTCAATATCGTCATAGCGAATACAAGTGGTACCGACAGTCACACTTCAAACCAACTCCCTAGTTTAATAAAACAACATTCAAGAATGATCAACGGTTTCGTATCGTAATTGTATCTATACCACGGCTAAGTTTTAAGAGTAAATACATAAATCGTCTGCGTAATGTTTAAGTATTGCACATAAACAAAAGATAAGGCATTGTTAACGACTATAAATGGGTTCGGAGAGAAATTTAAATTGTTTATTGTTTACGAGCTAATTTGTTTATTGTTTACGAGCTAATTTGAAATGGTTTGAGCTTTGTGCAGTTAATATTTTATCATTTACCATCATCTGCCTAGCCTTGTCCCAACTATGTTGGGGTCGGCTTCCAGTCTAACTGGATGCAGCTGAATATCACTATTTTACGTGGAGCGACTGCCTGTCTGACCTCCACAACCCAGTAACTGGGTAATACGATACCCCTTGGTAAAACTGGCTGACAGACTTTATGGCTTCTGGCGACCCGTAACGACTGTCAAAGATCCACGAATGACAGCCGGGACCAACGGTCTAACGTGCTTAAGGGTGCCTAGACATGGGGTTATCTAGCGCCAATGTGGTTTGGTCCCTGGGGTACTCACGGCGTGCCATGTGTTCTGGTGCGCCGGTGATTGGGGGAACTCCCCAGTCCCCAGAGGAGGGTCCGGTGACGGACAGCCGCGGCGGGTTCGCGGTGAGTGCTAACGCGTGCCCGTGTTCCCGCCACAAGCGGCAGCGTGGAGTTTTAGTGGGTTGGAGTCCCACATAACTATACTATCTCCCCGTGGTAGTGCAGTATACATGAGCATTTCTCCACGCAGAAGAAAAGAAAAGGCAATCAGGCATTTGGTCTTTTAATTAGGACAAACCTTGATAATATAAAATATTTTGACCATCGTAATTAAACAACAAAAATTAAGATGGTCAAAATCTTTTAATTATTAAGCTTTGCCCAAATTAAAAGACCAAATGTCTGATTGTCTGTGATGACTTTACACAGTTAGGGTACGTTTTATTTTAAGTTCTGTTTTTCAAATATATTATTACCTCTAATCCGGGTTCCGGACGCCTAATAGTTTCTAATGTAAAAACCTAATACCTATAAAGTAATGGGAACAGGGTGTTAATTTCACTCATCCTCCATAGAAAAGGTAGGATCCCGCGACCAGACGGGTGTTGTGTCTGGTGGGCTACAAGCCCGTCGATTGATGTCGGGACGTTGTATATGCTAGTCGGGTGTCGAACTTTGCTTGCGAGATGCAAGATTTTTGCGTGACGTCAATGTGATGCATAGTTCGCATGTGGTGTTGTAGATGCCGCCACACTACTTTATCCGAACCCAGCTCCCAATGCTCGGTACTGACTAGCCATCACAATTTATTCAAACTAGGCTGAGAATCAACACTTTTCGAACATCAAAATTACATAAGACTGTCCCCTAAAACGCCCACCCTTCACCCTTCCTAGTGCTTTAGCTGGGCAGAAGAAGTGGCGCAACAAACTCCCCAGCAGCACAGCTGTTTGTTCGGTAAAACAAAAATGATTCTATACAATAGTACGCAATTTAATGTAAGTACACAAAACGAACCATTAAATTGAATTATTTGCCATAAGTCAGCTAACACAACGTCAATATACCAAAAAAAAAACCATACTCAAGCAGAAATAAAAATACAACTAAAAACGTAAACACAACTTTATACCTAAATAAAAGCCTCCAGGCATATATGGCGTGGGGCTCCGCTTGTGTTCTGGTGCGCCGGTGATTGGGGGAACTCCCCAGTCCCCAGAGGAGGGTCCGGTGACGGACAGCCGCGGCGGGTTCGCAGTGAGTGCTAACGCGTGCCCGTGTTCCCACCACAAGCGGCAGCGTGGAGTTTTAGTGGGTTGGAGTCCCACATCTCCGCTACATATGTAGCCGTAACTCGAAGTCACAAATGATAATCTAGGACCATCGAAGTAAAATAAATAAAGAGTTAATTACTCATAAAAATAACAAAACCAAAGTCAGCAAGACGACCAGTCACCACAAGCAGCACCCGTTCACGAGCATAACGTAAAGATCAGTCATTACCCCCTCGCCATCCAAACAAGGAAGTCGAATTTATCAAATCTATTCCTATTAATATCGCTGCCTTGCATAAATCAATCTAGTTTGCCAAACTTTGCTGGAGTTGGTCTTAAGTTGATGGCAGAGTACGTCGAAAACTCGAAGCTTACAAGTTACTCACATCTGGATACTTACTAACTTAAGATCACAAACTAGACAAGACAGCGAATCACTTTTCTTGACACAGTTTTTGATGATGTTGCGCATTTGCGAATGTACGAGTATCAACAGTTTTTACGTACTAGCTGTGCCCCACGACGTCATCTGAGTGTTCATTTTTGATTGAGAACTAAAAAGTATTTCTTCATAATCTGAACTTTAACTTAGCCATGTGGATGTACAAAATTCTGAATATACCACTCTTTTTTTGAATAATATAAATAATAATAATAATATTTCCTGGGACTTTATTCACACACGGTCATCTGACGTACCAAACCAAATAACTGATATACTACATACACTACTTTTTTTTGTAAATACATACTTATGTAGATAATTACCCCCAGACTCAGAACAAACAGACATGTTCATGCACACAAATGTTTGTCCTGGATGGGAATCGAACCCACGACCTGCAGCATGATAGGTGGTATCTTAACCAACCACGCCAACTGGCCTGTCGTTAATATATAATAATAATAACCCCACCGCTGTATCTCTACGTTGACGTCGTGGTGGGGCTTGCGCGCTCCAAACTTTAGTCTGTGCCGGTAGAGTTTACTTTGCTGAAACGGGTCTAGGATGAGGAGCCAGACCAAGAGAGATACAGAAACCCGCAGGGCAGCATGTGGCGAGCTGTTGGGCAGTAGCGACCCCACGGACCTTACCTCCCGGGAGAAATCTTGTCCTCATCTCTGGCTTGCCTTTATTGGCCGGCTGGAGTGAACACTGACGAGGAACAGAGCTCCCACCTCTTTCTTGCCTTCATTGGCCGGCTTGAGTGGAGATTCGCAAGAGCAAACGTGCTCGGAGGAAGGAAGTATTCCAGTAAGGTGCTGGTAGGGATCTTGACCGTACTTCCGGGATTGTTCTGATAGCCGTGGAATACCTCTCCACTCCTCAAGCATCTCAGGAAGTGTTACCCCCTTGTCGCTACGTCACTATGTGCTAGCGGCCGTTTCCGGGGGCCCATTATTGAGTGTGCAAGTCACCCCCTGCCATTTTATCCGTGTATAATATAACATTGGTCAGGCAGGAGACATAGTTCTTCCATAGTTCAAGTAACCCAATCCACATTAGCCAACCAGACCCATAGCCCAATATGTTTCGTTTCCACGCACAACAATAGTCCTGCACCAACCGGGGGTTGTCCTTGGGTGCACTTGCATAGTGCATACAGGGATAATCGTCGGTTGGTGCCTCCTTATCATTTAAAATTATTTAAGGGGCCTCTGTGAGTTGGCTTCGGCTCCTCGTACGCCTTCCAAAGGTCCGGGACCCCAGGGTCCCGAGAAATGTAAAAAATAATAATAATAATAATATTATAATCGTTTAACTAAGACCGTTTGCCGCCTCCTTGGTCTAGTGGTTGCAAGCGCTACTTCAAAGTATCTGCAAAGTGGTATTAGGTTTTCTTTCGGGAATTTCTCAGTAGTAGCCCGGAGTCTGAATTTTTGCCCGGTAGATGGCAATAGGGTCGCCCTCTATTACATGGGACTTAAGCATAACTGGCGAAATGTGAGTACGTCTCTGCCTAACCCTTCGGAGATTACAAAACGGGCTCTATCAATTTTATAATAGTCACGAATTTTCCTATATCTTTTGTCAGATCAGTGCACAAAGTTTTCTATCATAGTGTAGAAAAGCCAAAGCAAAATTAAATAACCATATAGAAGCACAAAGCAATGGTTAGACCTGCTGTCTTGTATGGATCAGAATGTTGGGCCACAAAAAAATTGAATGAAAGGCAATTGCATGCAGATGAGATCAGAATGCTAAGAGGTTTGTGGTCTTACGCGAATAATAAATAATAATAAATATTTATTCAGTTTTAAAAATTGGTAAAATGTTAACATAAAACCTTAGAAATAATTTACAAAGGAATGGATATAATAAGAAATGAGTATGTAAGAGGAAGTCTGAAAGTGACACCGGTGACTGACAAGTTGTGTGGAAATCATTCAATTGTTATGGTATGGACATGTGATGCGGAGGAATGAGGAAAATGTTGACAGCAAAGTTTTGAGTATGAATGTGGATAGCTATACGAGAAGGGGAAGACCAAAGAAACGATGGATGGACTGTGTGAAATATGATATGGCTAGAAAAGGAGTGACTACTGAGATGAGGACTAATAGAGAAGTATGGAAGAAAAAGACGTGTTGCGCCGACCCCAAATAAATTGGGACAAAGCCAGGAGAATGATGATTATGAAGATAGAAACTCAAAGCAAGATAAAAAAAATATTTTTATGGTGGTATGGGACATAGGCCTTGTTTACGGAGACTAGGGCGTCGCGCGTTGCGTTGGGCGGCGCGGCCTGCACTAAGTTCAAATAGCGTTGTATGAGACTGTTTACGGAAAAGTGATTTTACACGCATCTGCTTGAAATACAGGCGTAGCCCGCGTCTGGCATCACCGCGTCGCACGCAACGGTTATCGCGGCGGCGCACGCAGCGTTGCGGCCAGCTATTCCTGCAATTCTCCATTTACGGTAAAACGTAGCAATACCCGCGGCGGGGTCCACGGCGTTACACGCTGCCTGCTGCTACACGCGCCGCCTCTCTGTAAACTGACAAAACGTCCGACGCGCCGCGAGACGCCACGCCGCACGCGACGGCGACGCCCCGCGTCTCCGTAAATGAGGCCTTAAACATAACTGGCGAAATGTGGTTGTACTGTACGGTACCCCTCTGTCCATCCCTTCAGTGAAACAAGGTATGATTGAATGTAGTTTTCAGAAAGGTGAAATTATTTACTCTATTAATTTTATCGTTCTAGCATCCTTTCAAACAAACATGAACTTTTGTTTTGCAATGACGTCCAACAAAAATTCCTGTTACTGTTTTGTTTGAAGATAAAGTGCAGGAAATCATTTAAATAAATAAACGCTTCGAAGTGTCGTAAGATGTAGCTCCCACACAATTTCCACGGCTTATGCGTCATAATACTGATTGTGCTGCAAGATTGGAACGCCTACGCTACGCCAGACATTCTTTAGTAAGATAGCGTCGTAAGGAAATCAATTTTACTTGTCAATTCCTTGATAGGGATAAGGGTGGTTCGACTAAGTTCGAGAATGTTTTTGATGAATTAATGAGAACTGCTTCTCTGTTGGCGAAGATTGAAGTTTTAGTCAAACTAGATATTGCCCACGGTTTCACTTGTTAACTAATTTATGTACACAATTACACAGGTACTTAGTCATTGTGTACTCAATTACATTCATATCCGTGCAGTCATTTTTCGTGATCTAGTATATACAGGGTGTAAAGGACAGCACTCCGCAGACTGATGGGGTGAATTCAGAATCATACTAAGATAACCGGTATATGAAATTATTTCAGGAACATTATGGGAATCCAATAAACCGGATTTGTTTGTGTTTGTGTGCACAAATCGTAGCGTCTGCTACTGGTTGGAAAGGGTATGCGGTGAGTTCGATGAACTCTGTAGCTAAGCAGAAAGTGAACAGCTGATTTCACGCGTCGTCCCTTAGAATATTTCAGCTGATGTTTTTATTTTTATTTTAGATGTTTTATTTACTTAAATGGAGTGCTGCGTACAGAGAATGTAATTTTACATTGAAATAAAGGAATAATAACAGAAAAAATGAAAATTTTCCTGAGAATTTTTTCGGTGGAATATGATTCAAAATAAGGAGGTGAATCCACCCTGTTAGTTTTCGGAGGGTTGTGCCTTACACCCTGCATACAGCAAACATCTTCACAAATTTCTGATAAATGACTTCAGAAATCTAACTCTGTCACAATTAATAATAATCAATTTCAAGATTCATGACAAGTTTCGACAGTTAAAGAAAGAAAGAAAAAACTGAATTCTGCAGAAACAAAATGCTCAATATAAGAAAAAAAAACAGACATAGAGTACACATACACACATGCAAAGCAGGCAATAGCCTCACATGCAAACAGTCTATAAGTTGTCCATTGCTTGATGTCAGGGCCAGCCGGCCAGGGTCCAAAGACAAATTACATTTCCTGCTGCGCGTAGTATCTCTATGTAGTCTGTGGTTGCGCCACTGGCAAATGACAACAAACATACAATCGAAACAAAAACAAGAAGCCGAATTGCAGAGTCGAGAAATTACTACTTTTGTGACACATAAACAACGAGAACAAATTAAGCTGTGCATCGCATCTGCTCAGCAAAATGCCGTGACGTCGGACGAACCTGTCGCCATCTGCGCTGATTTTCAGCAACTACCTCGAATGACGTAATGAGATAACACAAGTAAGATACATATTACAATTTATTACAGTAAAAAACGCGAGAGTTCGTAAATAATAACCTAAAAATACAAAAGCAAAAGTAATTTAAAAGATTCATAAAACATTAAGCTCATTTTCGCTTGATAGAATGTCAAAATATTTTGGTAGGTAAGTAATCCGCTTTTATAACAGACTATAATGGTCCAAATAAATGTCTTACAGAGCTATGAATAGGCTCACAACAAAGTTTATCTATTGTACTGTAAGTGAGTTAACAGATTTACTTAGTGAACCTTTTATCGCCTGAGGGCTAAACAGATCTGTGGGTGACAGTTATGAGGGAAGCTGTTTTGCATTCGGAACGTTTCGTTTTAGTAGGAGGTGAGTTATATGGTGCTTTTCAAGTATATACGTAGTAAGTCTATAATGAATCCAGCAGGGAACATTATAAGCTGACTATGCATATGCTTAATAATAGGCATGTCTTTAGTCAAACCTCTAATATTTCCCATTTTGCGCTCCTAAAAATATTATTAAACACTCTAATCAATGATCGCGCCTCTTTTTGTGAACCTCAATTAATTTCTATTTTGGGATTCCAAAAATACTAAATAGCCTAGTAACTGCGACCTAGTTGGATGTAGTGCTGGTCGGCCGCTGCTGCGTAATCGCTCGCTTCGCTCGCTCGGCTCGCGCGCAGGTTTTCGCAGATCTCAACTTAACCTTACCCATTTGGTCGGGGTGCCCTAACTTAGTTACTGTGACCAAACATGAGTAAAGGCCAGAAAATTAAAAAGAGCCTCAGTTATTTAAAAAAAAAGTTTGCATTATTAGAAGCGCAAAATGTTTTTAAAGGTTCATTATTTTATAAAACTGTCCATGATTGTCTTGAATGTCAAAAAAAAAACTGAATTTATGAAGCTCTAAATAATTATAAAAACAAAAATAACTCTAAAAGTACAAAAATCGTGAAACTTACATGGGGTATTTTCGAAAACACCCAGTGGTATTCGAAATTACATATAATGAAATCAGATTTTTCTTTTTAACGTCACTATTTGGACCAGCCTGTATATTATGCTGCCCATAATTAAAAATATTCGACTATGGGAAACAGGCATCTTGTGGGTTTACACCGCATTAGGCCCCGTTTTCCCGCGACGATTTTTTATTGCGCACTGTATGTTCATCTCACGGTATTTGGGTTTTCAATTCTCGGCGCTAAGCAGTGCGTTGAAAATCCAGTACGCGAAAACAAATCGAGTAGATAAAAAATCGCGCGTGGTTACGAAGGCTTATTGTGTAGCGCTGGCCTTTAAAATACTTTATAATTTTGCCGTGTATAAGCGTCCTTAATTAGGCAAGTATGCATTCGACTAAACACTGGGCTCTTTTTATTTTTCCTCTGCATAGGAATTGTGTCAATCATTCTATGTTTAACAGGCCAGTTGGCGTGGTTGGTTAAGATACCTTCATACCGCAGGTCGTGGGTTCGATTCCCATCCAGGACAAACATTTGTGTGCATGAACATGTCTGTTTGTCCTGAGTCTGGGTGTAATTATCTATTTATTTATGTATTTACAAAAAAAAAAGTGTATATAGTGTATGAGTTATCTGGTTTCCATAGTACAAGCTCTGCTTAGTTTGGGACCAGATGACCGTGTGTGAAAATGTCCCAGAATATTATATAATTATTATTATTATGTATTTTCGGCTAAAACATATCTAAATCATGCCCAAGAACTTCAGTGTCCCTAATCATTTATAAAAGCTCTTAAAAGATATTGAAAGACAAAAGAAAAAGATAAGAAAATCAGATAGCTGAGAGCCTTTCAACTGCACTTTTCTTATCGGCGAGAAAATTTGTAGATACTGGATTTACGATAAAGCATTTATTTATTATAGAATAAGTTTAGACACATCTGAAAAACCATTTGTATATAGGGTCCAAGAATTTGTAATGATAGATAATTTTGTGTATTACTTTACAATGAATGTACCAAAAGATACCGAACGAGAGTAGATACCGTAAGGGCGGGGTACTTTGACTTAGGGCATAACGTTGGCCCAAATCGAGACGCCACTACACAACCAAACACATCGTGTCTTTCGGTAACTAATAAATGACCATTAGATACATATGTACTTCCGGAACATTATGTGGATTTAATGACTCTAAACATCTGTCTCGATTTGGGCCAAACTTTTGCCTAGAGGCAAATCCGCCCTTACTGTACATTAGATTTCTGGTATAGTCCAATCTCGGTGCCTTCCCATCTCGGCACCCATAAAAAATTCCAATAAATTCATTGGTGCCGAGAGATTTCTAAAGAAATCTCTTTCGATATTTAAATTGTGTTCTCTGGCCGTATTGAATTGTTAAATCAAAAGGAAAGGTTCATGTCTCCTCGGTAACTAAATGCCTATTCAATAACTAAATATCAATCCACATCTAATTGGTATTCTAATTGGTATTTGATATTTTCATCAAAGAATTACAGCAGCTTAAATGTGATTTCACAGCAAATTAGCTCAGAAAATAAGCTTTAAAGTACACAAGCACCAACGAATCTTCATTGTCGGTAATAACTAATTTAAACTCTCCAATTTTCCAAAATTCACGACCGGTAAACTCAATTTTCTTAAAAAAAAAAACCTACTAAAAATAAACCTTTTACGCACAACCGGTAAGATAAATGACTCAGAAGACACGTGGCAGACATGACAAATATTTATACAACACAACACTAGCGATCCGCCCCTGCTTCACTTGGTTTTTATGACTTGACAAAACATGGATATTTCTTTATTATACGGTTTTTACAACTTGACTAAACATTGAGACTAGCTTTTGCCAGCGGCTTCGCCCGCGTTAATGTTGAAAATTATCCCACGGGAACCGTATATTTTTTCCGGGATTAAAATTATCCTTTGTGCTATTCCAGACTATAATATATCTCTGTGCCAAATTTCATCCAGATCCGTTCAGCCGTTCTGGCGTGATTGAGTAACAAACATCCGTTTTTCGCATTTATAATATTATAGTAGGAAGTAGGATAACATTTGCCAGCGGCTTCGACCGCGTGGAGGTCGGAAATTAACCCACGGAAACGTACTAAAGGTCGTTCGACTACAGATGCGGGTGTTGCTCTGCTGAAACATATATTTAACGCATGGGAGAACTCGCAAAATGCTATTGTAATTTTCTGTGACCTTTCCAAAGCCTTTGATTGCGTGCACCATGACACGCTTTTGCGTAAACTACATCATTACGGTGTACAAAACGAAGCTCTTAAAGTAATAAATTCATATTTACATAATAGGTTTCAATGTGTACTTAGATGTAAATGGTGTGAAATCTTCCGGGCTACCAGTTCAGTTAGGTGTACCTCAAGGTTCAATACTGGGTCCATTCTTGTGTTTAGTGTATATCAATGACTTACTTATTACTTACTTACTTACTTACTTATTTAAAGGGTATCTGTGACGTTGTACTGTTTGCAGATGACACCTCTCTTATTTTTAAAGAAGACAGGAATAGACAAGATTTTGACGACGTAAACAGTGCACTCTCAATGGTTACAGATTGGTTTACGACAAATAACTTAGTTTTCAATGCTAAGAAAACGAAATGTATAAAGTTTGCCTTACCGAATGTTAGAAATCTAGGACCCAACATCGTTTTAGATAAAGAGATGCTTAAAACTGTAGACTCGGCAGTTTTTCTGGGTATAACAGTAGATTCCAAACTTCAGTGGGGCCCACATATATCGAGCCTAGCGGGAAGGCTCAGTTTAGCCGCCTACGCTGTCAGGAAAGTAAGACAATACACTGACATTGATACAGCTCGGTTAGTCTATTTTAGTTATTTTCATAGCGTTATGTCATACGGTATTCTGCTCTGGGGCAAAGCCGCTGACATTCAAAATATATTTGTTCTTCAGAAACGAGCTGTTCGAGCAATTTACCAGCTCGGTGCCAGAGTTTCTTTGAGAGATTTTTTTAAACAGATTGGTATTCTCACGGTGGCATCACAATTCATCTTCGCCAACATCTTATATATTAGACAAAATATACATTTATACACTAAAAACAATGATATTCACAATGTTAACACCAGAAATAAGGATAAATTACGTGCTCCATTTCACCGGCTTCATAAGGTTCATAACTCATTTGTTGGGCTTGGTATATCTTTTTATAACAAGCTACCCTCTTCTTTGCTAGATTTGCCCTTTAATGCGTTCAAAGCTAAAGTAAAATCTAACCTTTCTTCAAAGGCATACTATTCTATCAACGATTACTTAAACGATAAGAATAGTTGGTCGCTGTGTTTAACTTAAAACAATGTTTATGTTCTTTCTCCAGAATTAGTATACCTACTGACAGGTTATATGAGTTCATATAATTATTTATTTTCTTTGACTCTCAAGGTCAATTTATTTTAATTTTATTTTTATTTATTATTGACATAATCTACTCATTTCAATGTTTATTTTTTTTATGAGTGGTATTGCAATATGTGGTTAGCTAGTGACCTCGACAATTGATCATAGTTTTTCTTGCCCGAGCAACCGGCAGCAAGTTCGTCATGCTCCCTTAGATGTCACTGCTTGCGGTAGCGTCAGGGGTCGTGTTGTCTACTTCCCTCAAATATGGCGAGGGGGGTAATAAATAATAATAATAATAAAACATTTATTATCAGGCTACAATGGCCCATAGATACATACCTTACAAACTAACATATATAAAGTATAAAACAAAACGTGTGTTAATAAATATAGCTTAAAACTATGTTAGTAGCTTCACTTCACTCGCTTGTCCTTGAGCTGTTCTGTGGCACTTGTCCGCGGAAGCGACGGAACACCACGTCCTGCAGCCAGAAGTCTTCTTCCATGACGACGGGCAGGTAACAGTTCGGTACTCGCACCACGAATGCCTTGAAATTGACGTTGCGGCGCGACTCCAGTAACTGCACCCTCGGCATGTACCTTGTCTTCTGGCGCACGTACTCCACGATGTCCTCCGCCTTAGTGCTGTAGTGCAGGCGGGAGATGTACACCGGTGTGTTCGGCTTAGCGGCACGCAAGCTCACTTCTGGCTTCGAAGGAGCTTTGCCGCAGCGGTTCTTGTTGGTTCGCGACCGGCGCTTCCTCCTTTGCACTGTCACGAAACCCTCCTCATCAGCCCTATTCGGCGCCTTTTCTGGCATAGGCTTCATACTTGGAGCGCCTGGGGCACTCGCGGGAACGCTAGCGAAGTCCTTTCGTAAGGGTTTCGCCAGCGCTGCAGATACTGGCAGCGGGACGGGGTGATGAACTTGGACGGCGCTGTGCGGAGGAGCTGCGGTGACGGGCGCAGGGCTGCGGGGCATGGGGGCGGTGCGCTCTGCAACCTCAGCAAACGACGGATGCACTGGCGACGAAACTGCTGACGCGGAATTTGACGACGAAATATCGAGGCCGGCTCCGCGACACATGTTTACATTAGATGCATTGGCTGATGACCTAGTTACCGCCACACTGTTACGCAACTTGCTAACTTCTTTGCGCAATTCGGTGACGGAGTTTTGGGATGCATCTAATTTCTCCAGAACATCCGCGAGGCGGGCCTTCAGGAAGACAATGTCCTTCAGAAGGCTCGTTACGTCGACGTGGTCGAAGGTGACGGGTGGAAGCTTGTGCAACTCTTTCGCCACAAACGTCGGCACGTCATCCGGGTCGGTCTCCTTGAACAGCGTGATTATATCCTGCAGGCTCTTCTTAGTCCCGTCACGCCGGCGGGACACCATCTGGTCGCGCTTGTTAAGCACACTGAACAACAACAGCTTGGCAGCAGCTATGTCTTCCTCGCTGAAGTTCGTTGCGCAGATCTGGACAGCAGACACCTCGTCCATCACATCCAGCTTCTGTTGCAGAACGCCAGCAGCTCATTAGCCACAAGTTCATTGCTCATGGCGAGTAAATTACGAGCGACAGCTTGCGCCGCGCTAATTAAAACAGAATATTATGCAAACACGTCCGCATCGGAACGCGACACAAGCGAGACTGATCTTTGCGTTATACTCGTGAACGGGTGCTGCTTGTGGTGACAAGTCGTCTTGCTGACCTTGGTTTTGTTTTGTTATTAGTAACTTAACTCGTTGTTGATTTTACTTCGATGGTCCTAGTTTATCATCTGTGACTTTGAGTTACGACTACATGTACGGCTATATGTAAGTGGGCACGCCCTTTATTACTGGAGGCTTTTATTTAGGTATAAAGTTCTGCTTACGTTTTTAGTTTTGTATTTTGTTTCTGCTTGAGTATAGTTTTCGATTTTTTTTTTTGGATATTGGCGTGTGCTAGCTTACTTATAGCAAATAATTTAATTTAATGTTTTGTGTTGCGTAATGTACCTAAATTATTATGCGCAGTGTTATATAGAATCATTTTTTTTAACTGAACAGACAGCTGTGCTGCTGGGGAGTTTGTTGCTCCACTTCTTCTCTCCAGCTAAAGTACTAGGAAGTGGTGAAGGGCGGGCCTTTTTGGGGACTGTCTTATGTAATTTTGACGTTCAAAAAGTGCTGATTCTCAGCCTAGTTTGAATAAATGACTTTTGATTTTGTACTACCGGGATAAAAAGTATTCTATGTGTTAATCCATGTTATAAACTATCTGTGTTCAAAATTTCATCCAAATCCGATTAGAAGCATAATAACTTATTCAAATATTCAAATTTAGTTCAAATATTATCGTTAGTTCGTGCAAGCCTAGTACTTTTTGTTAGGTTTACTGCTCAAAAACTGTGCACAACGTGTCGTGTCTTGAATTGATATACTTGAATTCATGCAATCCTAGTACTTTTTGTTAGGTTACATAGGTATTTCTTTCCGACTTGCCAAAAATATTATTATTAATATTATATAGCATTTTTTATCCAAACTGACATATCTTTCTTATTTATATGAACCGATTGAAATAAAACACAAAATGTTAAGTGAAGTCTTACCACAATACATTAGTGAAAACTGCACCTCACCCAAATCGGTTAAACCGTTTCTGAGAATTTTTAGAATTTTTGTCTGTTTGTCTAATAGTTTTAATCAAATATCTTCCTTGTTACATGTAGATAATTATGTACGTTAAATGTTAACGTACAGACGCCAGCACATCACGTTACCCGAAACTGTCAAATTTTCCCAATCAACCTTGAAACTAATGCTTTAGCAATAAAGTTGAAAATCTATTAAAGAAATTTGACAGATTGTAGTAGCTTGATGTGCTGGCGTCTGTACCTAAACCTTCCGGAATGGTTTCTATAAATGATGGTGAAAACGGCATCACATTCCGTTGCGTAATGTATAAGAACAACGCGGTCACACAGACAGACACGAAAAGCGAAGGGATTTGTTTTGTACTATTTATAGATCTATGAGGAAGATGGTAAAGGTTATCGGTTAGATACGTCATCAGTGTTGCCATAGCTTGAGCAAAAATATCAACTCGAAGGGATTTTACCCTTTTAATTGAGCCCTTTAGTTTAATGCTTGGGCCTTTTTATCATATTTGCTTTGAACCTTTTTAGATTCTGTAATTGAAAATGTGTTGAATATAAGTAATCTGTGGTGTTTTTGGTAAGGCAATTCTACTAACATAGCTTTAAGTATATCTACTAACAACATAATTATGGACCTTATAAGTCTGAAATAAATATTTTCATTCATATTACATAGAGACAGAGAATTGGACTGAGCATTAGCCCCACAAAAGTGACCACTATCTAGAAAGGGACAAAGCGAATTTACGGCCAATACCTGTAGTACTTTTAAAGAGACAACAACTGGCCGCAAATTCGCTTTGTCTCTCTCGTACTTTTCGGTCTGCACTCTCCACTGACTTATAATCTCAATGGTAATTCACAGCACATCTGAATACGGAACGCTCTGTCCATTTTCTGTCTATGCGTTGTTAGTGGGTTTTAACCAACTTTAAAAAAGGAGGAGGTTCTCATTTCGTCGGAATCTTTTTTTTTAATGTATGGTCCCCGAGTACTCGAAGACAGGTAGACCGATTTGGAAAATTCGTTTTTTTGTTTGAAAGGGTATATTTTCTTGTTGGTTCCAATATCACCAGGTCAGGATCTGATGATGGGATCCTGGAGAAATCGACGGAACTCTTCAAATACATATTATAGGCACACCTATAGCGATTTGGGTATTTTTTATAGTAACTCGTGCATTTGTTCTTGGAAAGGACCATTTGGTGAAGTGGAACTGATGGCCACCGGAACTACTCAATAATAAGTATTTCAAGGGTTGCGATTCGCTTAGGTACCTAGTTTAATAATGGTTGCTAAGTAATTTATGCTCGTTACAATGCTTATGGTGATGTGGAGTTCTCCTGGTACTTACCAGGAGAACTAACTCCTCAACAATTAACGTCCCTGCATCGGGAAAAGACATATATTCTAAAAAGTGATGAGCAGTTGACATTAGGATATCGCACACCTAGATAAAGAGTAGCACAACTCAAAATAATCCAAAATCGAATTATTGCGATTATCGGACTCTGCGTCGAAAACTACATTGACTGATTGACTTCAAAGACACATGGGTACCAATCTCCATTAATGAATTACAACATCATATTATTATAAAAATATTTTAAATTGATCAAATAGAAGACGAGAAAAACGTTTTTTACTGTGCCTGAAAAAAGGGGTACCTATTTTGAGTTGCGCTACTTTTGATCTAGGTGTGCGATATTGTAACTTAGATAAATTACAAACCGACACACTAAAAAGTGAAATATAAAAACTTTTTTCCAAAAAAAAATCAACCGACTTCCAGAAAAAAACCTCACAAAGTGACAAATAACTTTAATTTCGGAAGTCGGTGGCAAAAAAAAATAATTAAAAACCAAAGACAACGATTTCTGAAATTAAAGTTATTTTTCACTTTGTGAGGTTTTTCAGGAAGTCGGTTGATTTTTTTGGAAAAAAGTTTTTATGTTTTAGGAAAAGGTAGTGTTTATGTTAGTTTAAACGAGGGACTTATTAAGGGCCCTCCCTCAATAAGTCCCTCATCATTCAGTATTCGATTCTCATCCCAAATATGTAAAAAACCTATACTTAACCTTAATTTGTAACGTAATTCTTCAATAAAATAAATTATTCATGAACACTGAGCGCGCAAGAAGTAAAATTGTAAACAGTAAAGTAATCGCGCGGCAAAACACGTGCCGAACCTGCCGAAAAGGAGCCCGTGCGCAAGCCCTGCCCCTTTCCTTTGTGTTGTCTCCGATGCACCGACACACTCGAGTGCGCCGCAATTTCCGCATATTGTCTAATTGCACTTCGGCGTAATACTCAAACAACCCCGCTTACTTCGCAATGAATGTGTCCTGTAAACGTGTTGTTGCATAAACAAAAATGACGTGTTATCATGTTATGTTACTGTCATCTGTCAGGCAGGATGACATACCAAAATTTTCCGTTTTTTTTTCAATTTTAATGTATATATTCATTTAAAAAATCATCAAGTCTCAAAAATTGCAAAGAATGTGCGCAATATGGAGTTATAGAATTATGGAGAAATGTTTTGACGCTGCGTGAGCGTGCGTGATCCATCGCCGCCCGTTCGATGTCCACCGCGCACAGGATGGATGGAAAGCAGCACATGAAGAAATTTTTTGCTCTGTTGGTGTAATTGCTGTATGGCGTTCCAGTGAGAGGATAAATAAGTAAATAAATAAATAAATCAATATTCCAATGGAGAATATTGGGATATGGTTCGTGCCTACGCGTTACCTAAGTTACAGTGTGTGAGGAACCATAAATTCGTACCGAGAGATGTTTCCCAACTGCTAGATTCGATCGTGCAATCTTGTATTAGGTGTCAACTAAAGATTGCGAACATTCGGTAAGTTCACCGTACCGACGCATGCCCAACGACGAGGAAGGGAGCCATACCCAGTGCACCTACAAGAAGCCATTTTTAGGGTTCCGTACCCAAAAGGTAAAACGGGACCCTATTACTAAGACTCCGCTGTCCGTCTGTCTGTCCGTCTGTCACCAGTGATAAATTTTAAATTTTAAAAAATTTTAAAATTTCAACTGTCTAACGACAGTTGAAATTTTCACAGATGATGAATTTCTGTTGCCGCTATAACAACAAATACTAATAAACAGAATAAAATAAATATTTAATGGGGCTCCCATACAACAAACGTGATTTTTTATCGTTTTTGTAGATAATGGTACGGAACCCTTTGTGCGCGAGTCCGACTCGCACTTGGCCGGTTTTTGAATACATCGAGCATCACCCACAAGAGTGCGTAATTATTAACTTTGTCTCATCATATCTTCACAATTCACATTTGCATTGATGATTTTTTAATGTTTTGTTTAGTAGGTACCTAGATATTTTGCCTGTCCTAAACCAGGCTTAAAGTATAAAGGGAAAATTGATTATACCTAAAAGTCATTCACCCGCGCAAATGCTCTGCGATAAGATTATAACGCTAGCGCAAGAGTGCATTCACGTTGCGAGACTTTTTGCGAATCTTTTTTATAGTTCTATCTGTTATTTCTTTTTTTTATAGTTCTATCTGTTATTTCTTTTTTTTTGTTCATATTTTTATTAGTATCATGGAAGCTTAGTTAGAAAATAACTAATTAAATTTTAATGTGTCAGTCGCGTAACATGCCTTGAGTCAAAAGATGGTTTATATTTTTCGTGAAAAATAGTTTATTAAAAGACAAACTTTTTAAGCGCATAATGTAAAAAGCGCCAGCTGGCTAGATACTTCAATACCATCCCGGGACAATTTTTTTTATAATCCTTCTCATATGGAACTCGAGTGAAATTTTTCAGTTAGAGCTAGGCTCCCCGTACCGCTTGTAGGCTAAAAAACTTCGCAGGCTTTGACCAAAGGAAAATAAAACAAAATTATTTGAAGCAATTCTTGGCCGTCTCCTTCATGCTCCTTTATGAAGTAAAGTTCTTTTTTTATCACTATAAAACGTAACTCATGCTTTTTATCGTAAATCTCCAGTTTTAAGTTATACAAAATGTTAGTACTAGTAGTTCTGCGAACAGTAGACCTCGCGAGCACAAACTTTTTTGCAACAATGAAGATACCACTAAAGTTATAACGAGATATTTACCATGTTTTATTTTTATTTTCATCAGACCTTTACCAGATTTGTATGCACCAACTTAATGTTACTACCTTTCAAATAAAAAAAAATAACCATCCTAATCGGATCTCATAAGGCGAAGATATCCAGTCCAAAACGGGGTTCCCTTCTTGCCCCTTATTGAAGGAAGTCCAATCAAAAATCCTCGGCGACCAAAAAATTCTATAAAGTCGTAAAACCTGTATACTAAGTTACGTCCAGATTTGTTGTAAAATACGACCTGTAGAGGAGTAGCAACAAACTGACAGACGAATCAAATTTTGCCAGACTTGAAGCAGAGACGCTTCGCTCGCTCGGTCAATAAGTATTTATTTTATTTACTATAAGACTTGTTTTTCAATCGACAGTTAACATTTATCTGACGAATAGGTTTGTCATTTCGACAGTTTTTTTTTTTATCGACAAAATGTCAAAACGTCACATTTATTCTTCAGGTAAAATTATCTAATGATAGAAAAATCGGCCCCTAGTAAACAAATATGGTATACGTACGGATATTTTGATCTTGTGACAATTAATTTGTTAAAATGATTGAGTAAATCACAGCAATGTTTTCATTTCATTCATAGGTGAGTACCGTAGATTTTTCTTACAAAGATTTAATAAAACATATCACTCTCGTGTGGATACCTGACATACACAAGAGAGAGTTTGTGATTGATGCCAAACGTCTTGATTCTCGTACCGTGTTTGTTTACCAAATAAGACAAGAGGAAAAATAAACTAGAGTAAAACTAAGTACACTTATAAATAGACAATAATAGTAAAAGTAAATGAAGAAGGCACTGTTTGGGATAGGATATGAATACAAATTGTACTCAATACTTTCTGTTGTGGTGAACTCATGTGTGGTACGTAATAGTAACGTAGAAATAGTTATTCTCTTATACATAAATATTCGAAAAGATGGCTGAAATAAATATCATTTATCACAATAATATGCCTATGTGACGATTAGACCCATACTTGTTTTAAACATTTCTATAATTTGTCAATTTTATAATTCCAATATTGAATAATGTCCCGGATTGCTAAAAAGTGGTATCATAAAAGCACGTTTTAAAACGTATGATTTCTTTTTCTGCAAAAAAAAAGAGTGAAAATTTCGTCGACATATTCAATCGACAATCCTCAGGACGCTAGTATTATATTATCTGTGCCTCAGGCAATACTGGCCAGTATTGGAAAATAATAAAGACAACCACCTAATGGATGCCAGCATTCTTCATTATTTCACATCAGGAGACCTTCATTCAGCCAATGTTGATATACATTAGTCTTAACGCTTCACTAAACTCTATCGGATCCCAAAACACTTAAGATTCTCAGAATTTAATTAAATGCGGTGATGGCGATTTGATTGAGATATTTTGGATCCCCTAAATAAACTAACCCTTTGGAGAAATCTAAATCGGTTTCCATATTTATCAATAAACAGTCATCGACTTTAAATGATACGTCTGTGACAAAATGGTTGTATTTTTAAATATGGAACACATTTGTTTTGTAAACTGCGTTTGTTGAATGTAAACCAGTACTACGTTTAGAACAAAAGGACTTGAAAACGTTTTGAAATACCTTTATGTGAGTATTGAATAGGTAGGTAGGTGAATAGGTAAATATAGGCACAGTGAAAAGTTGATAAAAGTTGATAGTTGTTAACAAATAAACTTTATGATTATGATAAAAACTGACAAAGTAAGTTTTCATTTTCCGACGCACTGCCGTTGCTAAAGTCAAATCGATGTATTTTATCTTATCAACCGTCAAGTGGGTGTCACCTTGTTACAGTATTGGAACAAGATAACAAAACCTCGACTTCCGAAAATTGTCGAGTCTGAAAGTGAGTGAAATTGAAAATTGACTTACCGAACAAAACAAACTGAGAATTGTCGCTAGTCAGCTGTTTCAATCCGCTTTTCTCCCGAACCCACTCTTCCATAACACTTATTTGTTTCTTGATTAATAAAAACAAATGAACCTGCACTGTTTTCCGCACAACATAGAATGAGTCGACTAAATTAAAAGTGTGTATGTGTATGCAAAGCGCTCACATCTCAAGCAAAAAGTTTACAACTCACTGAAAAGTAAAAGAAAATTCGAAATCACCAAATGTCAAATGGAACTGTTAAATATTTTTAAAGAAAGGTTTTTATAATGTCGGTTTTTTTTTCATGAAAAGTACGAGGTGTCGAAAGATGTCGTACTGCCGCGCGGCTAGGGGCGGCGCGGCGTGTATTCTGCGCGGGTGGCGCGCTTACACTGAGTCACTGAAAGTCCAACTGAAAGCTCCGCCAGTTCGTTACTGAAATACGTATCAATATTCGTATAAAAGGACGCTTTATACTACGGACTTGTTTCGAAACTATTTCAGCTTTTTTCATTGTTATTTCGGAGCGTGGAATCAATTGAGAAGTTGAATTTGGAAACTCGTTAGTGCCTTTATGCGAACGTTATTGTACATTGAATCGTTGATATTCAAGCATAAATATCTCTGTTTGCATTGTAACAGTACAGTTACAATTGAGTACATTTATTTCTTATTGTATAATATTTAAGCTTGATCTGTTTGTAGGTATACAACGTTAATACGTACCAAGGAATTGAGGATTTCTGTTTTAATAGAAACATGTGTTGTAAAAGAGATGTTTAACGTCTTGTTTGTTTATTTAATATTATATTATCCATCAGCCTTCAACTTCAAAGAACTCACTTTATTATTATTTTTTAATTGAGATGGGTTTGCTCTTGACTCTAGTCTAGGTCAGAGGTGACAGAGACAAAGTCGACCATGGAGTTAGCTTACCCAGAAGGAGCCTGTTCACTCTCACTTTGAAGAGATTAGGGTTGTATGCGCTCGGAAACAGACGCAGGTAGTGAGTTCCACTCTTTTGCAGTGCGCATTATAAAAGATATTTGGAAATGCTTAGTGCGATATGGTGGAATAGCATCTAGGTAGGGATGGTAACTCGCAGTGCGTCTAGATGCCCGATGGTAGAAGGAGGCCAGTGGAATCAGATCGTGGAGGTCTTGGGCACACTCAGCGAAGTACAATCTATAGAAGACCGACAAGCAGGCAACCTTGCGGCGACTCACTTACTCTTGCGAGTGAACAGACATCTTCTCGTCACGCTCGTTTCATTGTAGACCTCACTCATCGCTTTCCATCAGGCGAGGTAGAGTTTAAGAGAAGGTCCATAACGGCAATATAAAAAATTGTTATACTTAGTTTTAAGTATTTTAGCTTTTATTTTTAAACTCACAGAATGTTATTAATTCAACTAAATGGCCCGATTCAGTGTGAACTTAACTTATATTTCACTTCGAACTTATCGAGTTATTAAATCAGTCGAGCCTTAAATAACGGGAACCAAAGAAGTAGATAGAACCATCATCATTCTCCTGCCCTTGTCCCAATTTATTTGGGGTCGGCGCAACATGTCTTTTTCTTCCATACTTCTCTATTAGTCGTCATCTCGGTAGTCACTCCCTTTCTGGCCATATCATCTTTCACACAGTCCATCCATCGTTTCTTTGGTCTTCCCTTACTCGTATAGCCCTCCACGTTCATACTCAACACTTTCCTGACGACATTTTCCTCATTCCTCCGCATCACATGCCCATACCATGACAACCGATTTCCACACAACTTTTCAGTCACCGGTGTCCCTTTCAGACTTCCTCTTACATACTCATTTCTTATTCTATCTATTCGCTTAATACCACACATCCCTCTTAGCATTAGATAGAACCGAAATGATCAATAAACTAATTATCTTAGGACATTCTAAAGAGGAATATTAAAACAGTTTTTTTTAGATAGGTACACAATTTTGTTACTGGTAAGATTTTTTTGTAAACAGAAACATTTTTGGAACGAAGTTCTTTAACGCGGCTTCCGGTAGAAGTTGGCTGTAGAAAAAGTTTTTGTTTTTATTTTAAATGTTACGTGAGAAGGAACTTCGTTCCTAACGGGGGCCCCCGACCGCACACTTTTTTTTAAAATAAATCGTTTGTTTATGGTACGAAAATATAAAATAAGGGAGAAGGAAGACATTAATGCTCACAGTTATGCCAGCTTATAGCCTGAGCACGTCGTTAGAATCAATTGCGAGTAAAGGATTACCTATTACGATGGTTGGACCATCAAAGGGCTTAAAGCACATCCCATTTGTTCCACTTAAGTTTTATGTAGTCCTTTTTCCTTCATATATTTCCATTTTTGCTTAGAATTTAGGGACAAAAGGTGACACTGGATTTAAAACCAAGGACTTGATTGGATAATTCCTTTTAGGCGAGACCGTAATAAATGTTTCTGCATCATTTGGTTTCTTCAAAATAATTATGGCAGCTTTGTTAGTCATAACCTATCTTTCACTTGTTTAAACATTGGGTATTATTCAGTGCTGATTTCACCAATGAAACTGAACGCGATCAGTACTTCTAAACCGAGTTCCACAGCTGTCAGTTTCAATACTCCATAGCAATTTTGACACTGACAGCTCTTGAACGCGGTTTGGATGTGCTGAACGCGTTCAGTTTCATTGGTGAAATTCGCCCTAAGTCGATGAGTTACGCTGATCAGTCGGTACTGATATTCAACCGCATTTACTTATTATGTATTTTGACAGACCTGGAGTGCTAGTCAGTATTAATCTGCCACGTTCCATTATAATACCAGCTTATTAATGTCCCACGAAGAAGAGACGAGCATTGATCACCATATTAACTATTTACTTTTCCCCGCGGCGCGCGGATGTCGGAAAATACCCCACAGGAACGTACTAACAGGATTAATAGTAACTATAAGGTTATAAACTATCTGAGTGCCAAATTTCATCCAAATCCGTTCAGCCGTTTTTGCGCTATTCCGGAACATGGGTACTCCTATATTAAGACAATCGGACAATAATTCAAAAAACTATATTTTGCACACCTCGTAGCTATTACTTTTTTTCTTAAATATACAATGTACAGTTTTCACTTCTATATTTTAAATATAAGTCCAGGTTTCATGTGCATCTGGATTGAGGGCTCAATTTCTCAATGTCTTTGTAATAAAGTGAAACATTTAGGAAAATTAGTAAATAATAATAAAAACCTAAAACAAAGATTTAATAATTTCTAAAACTTAACATAAATGTGTTATCGCCCTATGAAGAGTGCTCTCAATTCAGACGCTAGAACAAAACATGATATTTTAAATCTCAAAACGGCAAATATAACCTTTGTGGCAACTGATTTTATCTCAAAATTTAATAAACAATTTCTCAAATCTTTTAGAAAAAATTCAGCTCTCTAGACTGGGGATTTACAGATTTATGGCAGTTTAACTAGAGCCTTCAGATCAGTACTTGTCTGAACTGCGGGCTCAACCAAAACTAAGTCTGGCTGAAAGAATTTGTAAAACAACCTAGTGTATATTATAATATATGTTAAAATACAATTCCTAAAATATAAATAATAGTTCGAAAGTAATCGGTTGCAAAGTATATTGAATTAAAATTATAGTGAAGTTCAGAAACTGAGAGCTCAATATTTTCGTTTTTATTTTAAATACTCAAATTCATAAATCGAAACAAATTAGTTCATATGTTTTAAGAATAATTTTATTAAAACTTGGTCAAAGTTCAATTATTCTACATGCCGTAATTCAGGAGATATACATATTTGACACATTTCATACACAGAGAAAAGTAGGGTGACTATGATGTAGTTTCCAGTGTTCTAGTAATGTAAGTACCGACCTAAAATGTAAATGTTGTAAGTATAATTGAAATGAATATTTATACATGTAAGAAATTTATTCAATATTATAAAGATAAAGAGATAAAGAGAAGAAAACAACCTGTGTATATTTTTATAATTTTTTCGCATTTGGGACCTTTTAATTGTAAGTTTTCTTTCGTTAATTACATCTTGACATAAATCATTCAAAGAAATTTTAATCTCTCCATCCAAGTATTCTAAATGAATTTTCAAATATTCATCAATCCTGTATTTCAAGACTTTAGTCTTAAATACAAGTTTCTTTAAAGTTTTGAAGTAACTTTCTACGGCGGATGAAGATGGGGCTTTATTTATTGAATTAAAAAAGGGCAAAGTAAATTAGACCATAACGGTAATTTGTATAACAACCTCTTCAAACTAGATATGGAAGGCGGAAAATAATAAAAATTTGAATTTTCGTTTATCAAGCTTTTATTTTTTTGATGGAATGAACTAACCTCTCAAACCACGTTATAAATTTAATATTTTCTATAATATCAAATTTATGTTATCTAAGATTTTTGTTTTCCAAAATCTCTTATACCAGAGATGAAACCAGAGATGAACTCTAGTTCATCTCTGGTTTTATATCTTATTCTGGTATTATATCTTTTGTCTTATCGAATAAATTCAGATGACGAGTTTTAGCCCCAATTGTATTAGCTTTTGATAATACATCATTATCTTCATACTGCTCTAAACAGAACTTAATAATATTCTCAACTATCTCTTTCGCGACTTCATATTCTTCGCATGTTTTTAAAAGCAAAATACATCGGGAATTAAAAAAAGGTTACCCTATCGTCTACAACGTATTTAAAGCACGACAAACGGTACAAAGTTTTAGTAAAATGGCTAATATCAAATCTTATACATGTTTCAGGTAAAGTTCTAGTTTCCCCCTCTAAAATTGATAATAATTGTTGAATATACGTAGGTTTTTAGTACTGTTGTGTTTAGTGAATGCCTGAGTATTCGCGGATAACAATGCTGAGTAGCCATCGGTTATAACCTCATGTGGTACATTAATTACATTATCCACCCATTTCTTCAACCAATTTGAAATTGCTTTGCTGCTGTGCGAATCACTTCTCATCTGGACGATTGGCACGGATTTTAAATTAGAATTGGCAGTAATAAAACCTGTATACAAAAATAGCGTTTTTGTATAGTTGGGTACCGTCAGGCAAGCATATTTTTTCGAAAAAGGAGCCAGTGGCATCAATTGTAATAGTGACTTTATCGTATTTACCGAAGTACATTATATAGTATTCGACTTCCTTATCGGTCCAATAATACACATGAAAATGTGGATGAACATGAACGTCACGAATACTATCAAACGTTTTAGCCATGATTAATACCTAATGACGTCAAAGCATATGTATCATACAATTCTCCAATCTTAGAATCTGATTTGATTTGTCGCAAAGCGGAAACTGACGGCAACACGGGAGGTTCAATGTTGTCTTTGCTATTTATCTGCTTCGAAGATATTTCATGGCGAAATAAAATAGCTGGCTTATATTTCAGATTTTTTGCAATTTAATGTCTCATATACGGTGTAAGCTTTGACTTTCGTGCTGGTTTATGATGAAATGATTTTTTTATGTTTTGAATATTACATACAAATGTCTGAATTTTCTCAGCTAAAATTTTTTTCAAGAAAGTTCATAAAATGTACGTAATTTTACTTTACAAACAAAGTTTGTTTACCTTTTGTGCCAAGTATAAATGAACGAGGCTTTTTTTTTTGCTAACCCATTTTACATATGTATTTAAATATTGCATGTTATATTTTCTACAACTATTATTGATCTACGTAAATATTGTACTGTACTTACGACAGTCATTCACGAACTGGAAACAATTGTGATGATAAATTATCAAAAGTAGATACACTGCACTATTATATTATTGATTTCTACATCCATGGGCATGCACCGTAATACATTGGGAAACCGACTGAATAAATTCTATGATGAAGGTAAATGTGTCCACGAAACAATGACCAAAAACATATCTACCCTACATTATTTTCTGTTATTAATGTATTGAAAAAGCAAATCTTCTTAATTACGGCATGTAGGATAATTGAACTTTTATTTATTTATTTATTTATTTTACCATTTATGTACACACAGAAAGATACATAATAAAATACATAATTATAATTAGGAGTACCAAGTTTTTATAAAATTATTTTTAAAACATATGAACTAATTTGTTTCGATTTATGTATTTGAATATTTAAAATAAAAACGAAAACATTGAGCTCTCAGTTCAGACGCTTCACTATAATTTGAATTCAATGTACTTTGCAACCGATTACTTTCGAACCATTATTTATATTTTAGGAATTGTATTTTAACATATATTATAAAATACACTAGGTTGTTTTACGAATTCTTTCAGCCAAACTTAGTTTTGGTTGAGCCCTCAGTTCAGACAAGTACTGAACTGAGGGCTCTAGTTAAACTGCTATAAATCTGTAAATTCTCAGTCTACGGAGCTGATTTTTTTCTAAAAGTTTTGAGAAATTGTTTATTAAATTTTGAGATAAAAGCAGTTGCCACAAAGGTTTTGAGATTTAAAATATCATGTTTTGTTCTAGCGTCTGAATTGAGAGCACTCTTTATAGGGTGATAACACATTTATTTTAAGTTTTAGAAATTTTTAAACCTTTGTTTTACTAAATGTTTCACTTTGTTACAAAGACATTAAGAAATTGAGCCCTCAATCCAGATGCACATCAGGTTTCCTTACGATGTGTTTCCTTCACCGGTGTGAGTAATGTCTGTGATAAACTTCAAAAGTACATAACCTCGTGCATGAAATAAGAGGTTTTAACCACAGGGCCATCATGCCGCTTCATTACATTTGCCTAACAATTCTTGGAAAAGGTGTATCCTTAAATTAATTAAGCTATCACCAAACAATGAACTAATAAAACCTGACACGTCGTGGATATTAATTGAACATGCTCGAAAACGGTCTAACTATTTCGGAGATTAGTTCTATCAAACTAACACACGACTCCAATTAAGAAGCAAATGGCGCGTAAGAATTCGTTTAACTTTATCAAGGGAACCTTATCTCATCGCATCGGAACTCTAAACGATCTAATCAGTTTGATTACAATAGACGAAGCAAGAAGAAGACTCACTCCGATCCGACCCATAGATTATCTATATTCTTCTTTTCGTACTGACGGTATATCTGTGCTGCATATTCTGTTTGGGCCCAGTAGGTGGCCACATTTATTGCGGCGTCAGATTGTCAAGGGTGCATGCGGCATTGTCGATTCACCCAACATCTAGCGCAAGTGTGGTGCTCCTGGACACACAAAGTGAATGACTGAATGAAAAAGCGTTCAGCGTTGCGTGCAAGCGGCGAAAAGCGCTCACCGACGCCGCTCGGCCGTCACTTCGGACACTCGCGAGTGTTTGCTTGTGTTTAACACGAACGTCGCAAGCCCCGCCCCGCTGGACGTTCGAGTCGAGCGTGCACTCAGGCCGTACACTATGTCCCATCTGCAGTGTCCCAATTGTCTGTCTATATCCTACAAATGCCGCTAGACGTTTTGTTTGGGCTTTTATAATAGGCGCCTATCGATGAAATGTTATAAGATGATGCTGAGATAAGAATTAATATTACAAATCATGATGAATTAGGTAGAGGAGTAGGGGCTTGTGGATAAATGATAACTGTTGAAAGTACCCCGCCGTGCCTCACAAAGCACGTTAAGCCGTTGGTCCCGACTGTCATTCGTAGATTTTTGTCTGAAGCCCAAAAGTCTGACAACCAGTCTTACCAAGGGGTATCTTGTTACCCAATACAGTACGGTCGATTTATCTTGCAATGTCCGAACTTCGCTCAGAAGGGTGCGCAGTAACGTTTTTTAGGAACCAAATGGTGACGAGCAAGTGTGAGTGAGAGAACATGCGTGAAAGTTCTCAGTGTCTATAATGTTCTGACCTGCCAAGATATTTTGGCCGTAGTGTACTCCATGTAAAATACTGGTATGCAGCTGCAGACCACAACATAGTTGGGAAAAAGTTAGGTAGGTGTATTTATTTGGTAAAGTACATTATTTTTAAAGTCACAGACAGAAACTAGTCGGAAGTTGGCAACTAAAACGTAGGTACTAATCTTGAAAGACCAAATAAGTAACTTCATTTGCGAAATGCACAAACTATAGGTATTTTTTTCATCATAAATATTTTTTTTACAAATTGCCAGAGAGCACCTTCTGCATTCATTTATTAAATGGCTTACCTTCAAACTTGAGATTTGCGTGTTCGGTACTTATAGTTAATTAAATAAGATACATTAAATTTAGATTAGACGGACAAAATATGATTAATGTAAGTACTTACATGATTGTAGGCAGTTCCAGATAATTTCAGTTGAATTAGTAATTGATTTGAGCTTGAAAGTAAGCTCGTGGGCTCATGGCTAAGTAATAAGAGCCGCTTGGGTCGATCGATCAGGTTAAACTACGGTTGCCGCGGGTGGTACGTGGATGGGTGATCATCTTTACATATCGAGACCTCTCCGTGCCTCGGAAAGCACGGTAATACTTTAGTCCCGGCAGCTTTCATTCGTGTCCTCACCTTCCGCCTGACGCAGGTCCTCACCGGACACGGTTGTTTCGGGAGGTTCCTGTTTCGCATAAGGCGGGAGGAAACGCCCGGGTGTCACCATTGTGTGGATCGCCCAGAGGACACGGTGGAGCATACAGTGGAGGTCTGCCCGGCTCGGGCAGAGCACCGCCGTGTTCTCACGGAGGCGATCGGCGGCGGCGATATCTGGCGTCCGAGCCTGGTCCAGGCCATGGTGCGGAGCGAGAGTGCATGGGAGGCCGTCACCTCCTTCTGCGAAGCGGTAATGCTCGCGAAGGAGGAGGCGGAACGCGTGAGGGAGAGGCAGCCTCACGCCCTCAGTCGCCGCAGGAGACGCCCTGGGCGGCGGGAATCGATAGCCGATTTCCGGCCCCCGTAGGCGCGGGCTTGCGGACGGTGAGTAGTGGGTAGCTCGCCGTCCGGTGAGGACCAGGCCCGGGTCGACGGCGCGTTGTGTTCCACGTGCGCCTCAAAGAGATGTCAGCAAAAGATGGGGTCCAATAGGGCCGATGCCTGCCAGGATTGCGGGTTGTTTGAAAAAGATACCGTGGGCCCTGGCATAGGCAACTGAAGGAACACGGGTGGATTTTAGTCAGTAAAAGTCTGACACGCCCTTCCGCTCCACCCCGAGCGGGAGAAGTTATTTGATGATTTCCCATCCACAAAAAAAAAAAGGCTTTCATTCGTGAATCTTTGACAGTCGGTACAGGTTCTCCGGTCTACTAGGAGGTATCGTATTACCCACTAACTGGGTTGTGAACGTCAGATCACAGGTAGTTGCTCCATGTAAAATACTGGTAGTTAGCTGCATCCGGTTAGACTGGAAGCTGACCTCAACACAGTTGGTAAAAGGCTAGGCAGTTGATAAACCTGAACATAGGCAAGCATTGAATTCAAAATAAGTAAAACATTTAAACCTTCGTTCTTAGAAATAATGTAGGTAATATTTATAAATTCATCATATTAAATTATATAAATTCGTAAAATCAGCTGCTCAGTACATTATGTTCGTAAAATTCGTCAAAAGGTATCCCAGCAGCTGATTCTTTTTCGCTATTTCAGGTTTGGTCCCATAGTAAAAGTTGTTAATAATGATGAGTAAAATGACCCCTTAAGAGGATTACAGGATCTAAACGCAAATAACGCAAGTTTTATAATGCCTAAAAGTATATGATCTACTGCAGTAAACAAAATCAGGGAAAATATATGATATTAATCAGGATATATGCTAGTTAGATAGTGTGTTGAAAACATAAAACAACTAATTTGATATGATAGAAAAAAATCACGAAGATACCTCTAAAAATGTATTACTAATATACATACTATCATCCTGATTTTTTGTCAGATTATTCTACAAGCAACATATTAACGTGATAGTGTTTTAATTTTTTAGTGCAATCAATAGATTTTTTGTAAAACGATAATTGCTTCATATTTTGCAATAAATTACCAGCGTTGTGTCATCGCGCTTCTCTTTCTTTTCTATGCAGTCCGACAGTGACCGCGCTTTAGGTCATGTAGTCCCCATAAAAGGTTGACACTGTTTACACTTACACCCTGTATATCTAAAACTGAATCCCAATTTTGGGTTTAAAATACTTGTAATAGTTAGGTTCTTTCATTAGGTTCTTAAGGAAAAAAAATGGAAAAGTTTTCCGGATAATTGGGAAAAACTGAACGTCTTTTTTGTATGAATTATTGAAATTTGGACAGAACAACGTGTGTCAGGTCAGCTAGTAATCTTATAAAGTTTTAATGGTCGGGGAATATTGATTCTAACTCAGATTCAAAACAGTCAGAATTAGAAATAAAGAGTATTAGTGAATGTAGGTTAAAATTAGAGATAAAGAATGAGCCTTACCAACGAGATTTTATCAAAAAATCTTCAAAACATTTTTTGCTGGAACTAAAGGGATGTGCGTGACAATACATTATGTACACGACTCCTAACTATTTTCCAAGCCGTAAAACTTAAACAACGCTAGGCCTGAGAGCTATAATATACATAAACAGTGATGGGTGGTTGGGCCATTGCGCACGTCCTATGTACTAACCCTTTGCCCTGGTTTTATTTTTACGATTTGTTTGTAAGCCTATACTCATATATAATATAATGCGAAAAGACTTTTTCCCCAACCTAATATGTATGCCTGTACCTAGATACGATGAAAAGTCAAGTCACGTAAGGTGACTGCTATAGTAATTGGCCATGCTTTAGTAACTGGCCAGTCATAAAAAAGAGTTAGAAACAAAGCAACGCAAGCAAGCTCATGAATGTAAAGGACGAAAATATATTTTTTTATCCTCCCTTTCTCTACCTCTTTTTTATGAGTGACCAGTTAATAATGCGTGGCCAATTACTATAGCAGTCATCTTAGTCACTTTGTGACTGATCGGTGTCTGTTTTTTAATCTTTTATATATTGGTTTGGTTGCCTGGAAGAAATCGTTTACGAAACCCATGTAATCGTATATAGGCTGATGTCACCGATACATAAAAGTAGTTTTTAACCGCAGCTTTGCCCGCGTGGAGGTCGGAAATTATGCTACGGGAACGACCTACACCGGGGTAAAAATAAACTGTGTCCTAACCTAGGTCATGGTCTACCTTTGTGGCAATTTCACCATTCAGCCTGCAAATGTAATAGACAGACAGACGGAGTTACTTTCGCATTTATAATATTAATATGGAGGGATAGTATGGAAATATAGATCAAGAATCTCAAAATATTACTTATTCTAAGTAAAAAAACTTACGCCATAATATTTCCATACGTTACCAGTTTATGTAAGACTGTTCCTAACAAAGTTGCTACTTAGCATTGTCTTTGGTTTAGTGCCAAACTTAGCTGAAGACTGTGCAGTTAAATGGCGTATGACAAGAGTAAAGGCTGCTGCCAAATGTGTTGCACTATTTCGTGTTGCGTAATATGTTGCACTATTTCGTGTTACGTAATATGGTGCACTATTTCATGTTACGTAATGTGTTGCACTATTTCGTGTTACGTAATGTGTTGCACTATTTCATGTTACGTAATGTGTTGCACTATTTCGTGTTACGTAATATGTTGCACTATTTTGTGTTGCGTAATGTGTTGCACTATTTCGTGTTACGTAATGTGTTGCACTATTTCGTGTTACGTAATATGTTGCACTATTTCATGTTACGTAATGTGTTGCACTATTTCGTGTTACGTAATGTCGTAGGTATTTCCCTTTTTAAACCAGATGTTTTAGTTTGTGTACATCATACGACAGAGTAGATTTAGACCCGTATTTATAAACAAGTAGAAGTAATTACTCAATTAACGCTTTTTATTCTATAGTTTAGTAATTGCTTGAAGTAAAAACTGTAATTTTTTTTACTTAAACATTGAGAAATCAACCATTTTGCGTTTGATTTTGCAATGGAACTTTGATTCTTACTCAAACAGTTACTGAAGTAAGTAACGTACAGTCGCCAGCAGGTCAAGCTACCCGAAACTGTCAAATTTTCCCAATCAACCTTGAACCTAATGTTTTAGCGATAATGTTGAAAATCTGTTAAAGAAATTTGACAGGTTGTAGTAGCTTGATGTGCTGGCGTCTGTACATTACTCGACTAATTACTTGTTTATAAATACGTTATAATATGGTGTTAGTTATGAACCCCCCAGCTCGCCCAATGTAAACAAACTAGAACAGGTAGTTTAAGTTAAAGAGAAAATAGGAAAATCTTTTAATAGTTCACTTGTTATGATAATTTTTAGGGTTCCGCACCTCAAAAGGAAAAAACGTAACCCTTATAGGATCACTCGTGTGTCTGTCTGTCCGTCTGTCACAGCCAATTTGCTCCGAATCTAATGGACCGATTCAGTGTAAATTTGGTACACGTATGAAGTTCTGTGACCCAAACACGGACGTGTAACGTAAATAAATAAATTGTGTATATTTGGCTCAATTTTGGGGGGCAAATAAGAAAATAAAGAAAAAACGTTTGCAAACTGTACCGTGCGAAATATCAAATGAATGAGCTTACTGTGAGGGTCTCAAATATAATTGTATTATATTTTTTTTTTAAATTAAGTTATTTTAGAAAATAGACGAACATTGACCATTCCTCCCTTTATCTCCGAAACTACTGAGTCTTAATTTAAAATAAAAAGTAGTTCTATACCTATAGATTACAGAAATACCTATAATAAGTCGAGGATATATCTTAAAATAATATGGTAAATCCCTCAATATTGTGCGTAGAAACGCATTTGCAGTTAGAATCTAAATGAGAACATATTTTTCAACTACAATGTTAACTTTGGTGTTGGGATAAATTCATCCCAACTACGGAACCCTTCATTGTGCGTGGTCCGACACGCACTTGGGCGTTTTTTTTTTTTTTTATTGAAGATTTTGTTGTGCTAAATTAACTAATAATCTGGTTCGAGACGTTCACGAATTAATATGTTATATTCTGTATCTGTACTTTATATAAATTAAAGTGTGTGTCTACAAAACTGCACCAAAAACCGTTGTGTTCACCATCACTTAGAGAATTTATTCCAGAAGGTTAGTGTCCAAGCTCACAGCATACGATGTTTAGTAGTCTATATATAGCTATTCATATGTTCCTATGCATGTATTTACAGTCCACATTACTTTGATTTTGTTAGTTAAAAATAAACGGTCAAACAGTCCACACGTAGTTTTAATGCATTAATTCAACCGAGCAAAAATCAACCTTATCGCCGTAATCATTTGGTCCTAAATCGAGCCGCATGTTTACCGCTGACCGGGCTGTGGATGAGCGCGTCGCGAGAACAATAGAAAGTGATAAGGATTCTATGGAAGTTTTTTATTGCTATATTAGTGAATGCAAACTCTTGTGAACTCGTGATTTTAATGAACAGTATTAGAAACACGAACATAACTAAGTGGGTGAATATTTGACCTTTTAACCGCCGTCATTACCTTCCGCCAAAAGTTGATAAAGGAGAATATCGTTAATGAAATATTTCATCAATTCCCAGAATCTGCTTAAGGACCAGAATCAGGAATTGCTGAAATATTTCATTAAATATATTCTCTTTCATCAACTTTTGGCGGAAGGTAATGACGGGCGGTTAAAAGGTCAAATATTCACCCAAGTACTTATAATTATTCTGTGCGTGAGTAATCGGATTGCGAATTTATAACAAACGACAAATAAGTGCGTAGTTAACAAAAAGTGCAACATACCTACCTCCTACTTGTGGACATTGTGAACATTATTTTCCCGTGAACAAAAGATTCGGTGACTATTTAAGTTCTATTGTTGTGGAAGCATATTATTATTGAGAATATTACCTAAGTGTGAAGTTACTATGGAAAACCTTCTGCCTTATCAATATGAATTACTAGAAAACTTAAAGAATGCAGAAAAGAACTTTAAAAAGTCGCCAAAAGATAGGATTAAAAGATCTTACTTGGAAACAAGGTTAGAATTACTGGAAGAGCTTTGGAAGAACTTTAAGGACGGACACAAAAGTATTATTGTGAGTTTGTCAAAAGATGAAGAAAGAAAAGATCCGTACTTTAAAGACAAGACATACGATATATTTCAAGAGTTGTATGTGCAATATAAGGCAGCTATAAAGGAAGCTCTTCAGCCGTTTCTCGATGCGACGGGTCAAGGTTCCATGCTTGGTACTGCTGCAGGTCAAAGGTCATCAGATAGCAACGAAATTGAATTGCCAAAAATTAAAATACCTACCTTCAGCGGCAAATATGAGGAATGGCAGACATTTTTTGACCTATTTTCTTCCTTGATTCATAGAAATACAAAACTGTCACCAGTACAGAAGCTGCATTATTTAAAGAGCAATTTATCAGGAGAACCAGAAGTAATATTGCGAAATTTTACTACTACAGAAGCGAATTATGATGACGCCTGGGACGAATTAGTGAAACGTTATAACAACAAGAGGTTCAATTGTAACGCCATTTTGAGAGTTCTCTTTACACAAAAATATGTACATACTGAGTCTGCGAGTTCGATTAAACACCTGGTAGATACGACATCGACTTGTTTAAAAGCATTGAAAAACTTAGGGGTTGAGTCTGACAAATGGGACATGATTATCAACTATTTAGTTGTGTCCAAACTGGATCCAGAAACAATGAAGCAGTGGGAACAACAACTTGGTACAACCAATTGCGACCTGCCCACTTGGCAAGATTTGAGAAATTTTCTGGAGTCAAGGTTCAGATCGCTGGAAATGATCGAGTGTAACAAGATAAAATCTTTGCAAACAAAACCAGCAGTTAAACCTAAGGCCTTTCATTCGAATGTCAATAAGGATAGAAAAGAACGTGAAATTAAGTGTGCGTTATGTAACAGCGAACACTATATCTACAATTGCAAAACATTCGCCGACATGTCTACCAAGGAAAGACAGGAGTACGTTCAGAAGAACAAATTGTGTTTCAACTGCCTTGCGTCATCACACTCGGTGAACAAATGTCGTCAGTCAACGTGTTGCAAAAGATGTGGACGGCGACATCACTCCCTTCTCCACTTCGAGAGAGAGCAAAACACGGTGAAATCAAAGGAAGGAGAAAACAGAGCTACAGGTACCGTTAGTGAAGAGTTAAAAGGTAAGGTCACTCCTTCTTCAACTGATGCAAATATTGTTTCTTGTCATTGTGAGCATATACAAACAAATTCTGTATTATTAGCTACTGCTAAGGTGTTAGTAAGTAGTAAGAACGGTTGCAAACATTTCATTAGGGCCTTGTTAGACCAGGGGTCGCAAGCGTCATTCATATCTGAGGCAACCGTTCAGTTATTAAATCTAACGCGTAAATCAGTGAGTGGTTGGGTGTCCGGTGTGGGAGAGGGGCAAACGAGAATCAAACACATGGTTTCACTCTACGTGAAATCACGCCACAATCCCAGAGAGTCAGTTCGAGTTAATGCGTATGTATTGCGTACACTAACAACACTGCTACCAACCATTAATCTCAAATTGCCTGATTGGTCCAAACTTAAGGAACTGGAGTTGGCTGATCCAGGGTTCACAACACGGGGTGCGTGGACAGGAAACCTCCCCGAGTGCCCGTGGGCAGGAGTTCCCTTACGGATACGTCCGGGGGGAAGGCCAGTCTCCGGGACGGTGCACCCTGGGGTGCGGGCAATGGTTCCCCTTAGGCACGTGTGCCTAAGGGGTTTTGTTGCCCGTATGCCAATATCCTGTCGGAGGTACGCTCCAACGTGTGTCCCTCTGCTCTAAGCAGAGACGCACAGCGGCGGAGTAAGAGCGGGCTCGGTGTGCACTAACCCTGTCGCCGGGCAGGCAGGAGGAAGTCATTTCCTTCTGCCACCGTTAGTCTCGTAGCCCCGAAGATTGTTCAAGGTCATGTCTCTGACTTTTGACGGGGGTCGAGGGTCTTGGCTTAACCGCCCGGACCGCGAGGAAGAAAACCTCTATAAAAAATTACCCCAAACCTTCAAGCGGCGGCGCACCGTGAGGGAGGTTGGTAGCTTGATTAATGGGTAGCTGAATTAATCGCTAGTGCGAACCACAGTTTTGAGCCAGTGATAAAGTTTTTACTCGTGGGAACTAATATGGGACCAAAGAAAAACGATGAACGAGAAGAGGAGAGGGAGAGGAGTGATGCGGGGTCGGAGTCCGACGCCGCATCGGGAGTGAAGGGCGCGAAGGGCACTTTTAAGAGACCGGAGTGCGTAGTGGTGGGGGCCGCTGGAAGGAAAGCCGCTTTCCTGAAGCGGAACCTAAATCCGGGAGATGCCCAGGAGTCTTCCTCGGACGGCGGTCTTAAATCGGCTCCCAAATATGCTCGCCGGGGCCTAGGCCGGAAGAGCAAGAGCCGGGTAAACGCCGCAACGGAGGACGGCTCAGCCGGGTCGGCCGAGGGGAGCGCCGTGGAGGCGTCTGGCGATGAGTCGGACGCCGCTGGTGGCTCCAATTCGGAGCGGGCCAGGTTTGAGGAGGTCGTGGCCGCTGCAGTCAAGGGTGTGGCCTTGAAGAAGACGCAGTCTTCTAAAGACAAGGCCATACCCGCAGCCAAGGCCTCCATTATGGCGGCAGCGGAGGCTCTACTTCAAGGGCCTCCGTCGGACGGAATGTCCGAAATGCGGGCGGAGGTCGCCCGCTTGACAGCCGCCATGGAGCTTCTCCGAAAGGAGAATGAGGAGCTCCGAGCAGACCTGGCCAGGCTTCGCGGAGCTGGCGCTCAGGAGGGGGTGCAGCAGGGGCAGGGCGGCCTCGGGCCTGCAGAGGACCGAGTTCTGGCCTTGGTGCGGAAGGAGCTGGCTACCCTTAACAACCGGTTCTCGGTCCTTGAGGGAATCGTCCTGCGGCCCCCGCTAGGCCGACCGGCGGCCTCGGGCCAGCCAAAGGCGGCTTCGTATGCCGCCATGGCTGCCACGGCCAAACCAGGGTCGGCAGGGCAGACGAAGGGCGGGGCCGTGGCTGCGAAGGCGCCTGCGACGGCGCCTGCGAAGGCGCCCACGAAGGCGGCCGCGAAGGCGCCTGAGAGGGCCCCAGCTGTGGCGGTGACGACGCGGCTGCCCCCGCCTCCCAAATCTCCTCCGGCTGACGCCGAATGGCAGGTAGCTGGGGAGAAGAGGAAGGAGGGCAAGGCGGCAAGGTCGGCCAAGCGGAGGGAGAGGCGGCAGCGGCGCAAAGAGCGAAGCGTCGCGGCGAGGTTACGTGCCCCAAAGTCCGCAGCTGTAGTGATCACACTACAGCCGGAAGCGGAGAAGAAGGGCGTGTCCTACCGCGACGTGCTCGCCAAGGCGAGGGCGGCGGTGAACCTGGAGGAGATTGGTGTTACCGAGGGCATGCGGGTAAGGGTTACTGCGACTGGGGCTCGGATGCTCGAGATCCCCGGTGCGGCCAGTGGCCCGACCGCTGACGCTCTGGCCGAAAGGCTCAGGGCGTCCTTAAATGCGGACGAGGCCCGAGTGTCCAGACCCGCCAAGTGCGTTGACTTGCGCATCCTGGGTCTGGACGACTCCGTGACGGAGCGAGAGGTGGTGGCCGCCGTGGTCAAGACTGGGGGGTGTGCCTTCGAACAGGTGAAGGTAGGCACCATCCGTCCTGACCTCACGGGGATGCGAGCCGTTACGGTGAGCTGCCCCGTATCGGCGGCCCAAAAAATAGTTGGGGAGGGCCGGAGGTTCCAGGTGGGCTGGGATTCCTCGCGGGTGAAACTGCTGGAACCCAGACCTCTGAGGTGCTTCCGTTGCCAAGTGGGCAACCACGTGGGGGCAAAATGCACCTCGGAGGTGGATCGCAGCAGTCATTGCTTCCGTTGTGGTCAACCCGGTCACAAGGCCGGCTCGTGCAATGCCACGCCGCACTGCTATCTATGTGCGGCAGCTGGCAAGACGGCCGATCACCGGGCTGGAAGCAAGGGCTGTGGTCCACCCACCAAAGCCCGGGGCAGGGGCAAGCCCTCCGCCTCCGCTACCGCCGTCACGGCCGCAGCCGCCGCCACGGCCGCCGTCGCTGCCGCCTCCACTGCCGTCGCCGCCGTACTCACTGCGGCAGGGCCCTCACAGGAGGCTCAGGGGGGGGCTAATATGGAGTGCCAGTAATGGCCCCATTACGCCTCCTCCAGGCGAACATCAACCACTGCGCCGCCGCTCAGGATCTGTTGCTCTAGAGCATGGCGCAGTGGTCGATTAACATCGCCGTGGTCGCTGAGCCGTACTTTGTCCCGCCCAGTGATTACTGGGTGGAGGACCTGAGCGGCTCAGTGACCCTCATTTCGTCGGCCGCCGCCGGTACCCTGTCCCTCGAAGCCGTCAAGAGGGGACAGGGTTGCGTTGCAGCACGGTTCGGGGGGATTGTCGTGGTAGGGGTATACTTCTCCCCGAACCGAACTCTCGCCGAGTTCCACAACTCCCTTGCGGAGTTGAAAAACGTCGTCGTCGGGTTTCGTTCCCTTCCCGTGCTCGTCCTCGGGGACTTCAACGCCAAGAATGTGGCTTGGGGTTCCCGGTATACGGACACACGGGGCAGGATGGTGGAGGACTGGGCTCTGGAGACAGGCCTGGTCATCCTAAACCGGGGTTCTGTCCCCACGTGTGTGCGGATGCGGGGCGAATCAGTGGTGGACATTTCGTTCGCCAGCCCCGCTCTGTTGCCACATGTTGTTGACTGGCGCGTCATAGAGGGGGTGGAGACCTACTCCGACCACCGGTACATCCGGTTTGATGTCTCCGCCCAGACCTCGAGCGCGCCGGTCCGACAGGCCCCGCGTGGTCCGCGGTGGGCGCTGAAGAAGCTGGACCGGGAGCTCCTCCTGGAAGCTTCGATCGTGCAGGCCTGGGTGTCACCACCGGACAGGCCTGCCGACATCAACGACGAGGCGGAGTGGTTCCGGGAGGCCATGTCCGAAATATGTGACGTGGCAATGCCCCGGGTCCAGACCGGTCGCGCCTGGCGCCAGGTGTATTGGTGGTCGCCGGAGCTGACGGCTCTGCGCGAGGCGTGCGTTGCTGCGCGGCACCGGTACACCAGGCACCGCAGGCTCCGTATCCGCCCTCCGGATACGGAAGCCATTCAGGCGGAGCTGTACGAGGGGTACAGAGCGGCGAAGACCGCCCTCCGAGCGGAGATCTTGCGGGCCAGGGATCTGGCTCGCGAGGAGTCGCTGGAGACTCTAAACAGGGACCCATGGGGACGCCCTTATAAAATGGTGCGGGATAAACTCCGTCCATGGGCGCCCCCGCTGACGCAGAGTCTCCGGCCCCAGCTCGTGGAGGACGTGGTGAGCGCTCTGTTCCCTTCGCGAGGGGAACATACTCCCCCGCCCATGGCTCCGCTTCCTGCGGTGCCCGTTGCGGACCACATCACCGACGACGACGACGATGCTCCGGAAGTGACCGAGGTAGAGTTGAGAGCGGCGGTACGTAGGCTGAGTGCCAAAAATGCCGCCCCAGGACCCGACGGCTTACCTGGAAGAGCCTGGGTTCTGGCCTTTGGGGCTCTCGGGCCTCGACTAGGGGGGCTCCTAAGCGCATGCTTGGAGAGGGGCCAGTTCCCACTTCGTTGGAAGACGGGGAAACTGGTCCTCATTAAGAAGCCGGGGCGCCCTGCGGACTCTCCGTCCGCTTACCGACCCATCGTGCTGCTCGACGAGGTGGGCAAGCTCTTTGAAAGAGTTATTGCAGACCGCCTCGTCGGGTGGCTGGTGCAGGAGGGGCCGGATTTGGCGGAGAGCCAGTTTGGTTTCCGCAGGGGGCGCTCTACGGTGGACGCCATCATGCGCGTGCGAGCCCTCACGACGGGGGATGCTGTGGCCCGGGGTGGGGTCGTCTTGGCGGTGTCGCTAGACATCGCCAACGCCTTCAATACCCTGCCCTGGAGTTGCATCAGGGAGGCACTCCGGTATCACCGGATGCCGACCTACCTCTGTCGAGTGGTTGAGGCCTATTTGACGGATAGGGCCGTCATCTACCCCGGTCATCAGGGAGAGTGGAACCGGCGAGAGATGTCGTGCGGTGTCCCACAAGGATCGGTCCTGGGGCCGCATTTGTGGGACATCGGGTACGACTGGGTGCTGCGCGCCGACCTCCCTAGCGGCGTCAGCGTGCTATGTTACGCTGACGACACGCTGGTCCTGGCGCAGGGGAGGTCGCACCAGGCGGCGGCTGAATTAGCGACACGGTGGGTTGCGATAGTCGTTGCGAGGATCCGGCAGTTGGGACTCGAGGTGGCCCTGCACAAGTCCGAGGCCATGTGTTTTCATGGTCCTCGGAATGCGCCACCGTCGGGTTCCCAAATAACGGTAGGAGGGGTTCGCATTGGAGTCGAGTCGACGATGAAGTACCTGGGACTCGTCCTCGACAGCCGGTGGAACTTCGTGGAGCATTTCCGACGTTTGGCTCCCAGACTGGAGCGGGCTGGGGCTGCCTTGAAGCGGCTCCTGCCCAATCTAGGTGGTCCAAACGCCTCCTGCCGGAGGCTTTACGCGGGGGTCGTGCGGTCCATGGCCCTTTACGGGGCACCGGTGTGGGCGCGTTCCCTGAGGCTGCGGCCAGTCCGCCGGTTGAACGCGTCCCAGAGGGTCATGGCCATTCGGCTAGTCCGGGGTTACCGCACGGTCTCCGGTGAGGCGGCGAGCCTCCTTGCCGGATTGCCGCCGTGGGATCTGGAGGCGAAAGTCCTCGCGCACGTGTGGGAGTGGCGCGAGGAGGCGAAACGCCGGGGCGTAACTCCGCTGCCGCGAGAAATCACGGTACAGCGGACAGAGCTCCGGCGGGATCTCATGGCGACATGGAGAGTGCGACTGTCGCATCCCAGCGCTGGGCACGCCACAATTGCGGCGATAAGTCCCCTCTTTGAGGAGTGGTTAGAGAGGCGCCACGGCGTCCTCACCTTCCGCCTGACGCAGGTCCTTACCGGACACGGTTGTTTCGGGAGGTTCCTGTTTCGCATAAGGCGGGAGGAAACGTCCGGGTGTCACCATTGTGTGGATCGCCCAGAGGACACGGTGGAGCATACAGTGGAGGTCTGCCCGGCTTGGGCAGAGCACCGCCGTGTTCTCACGGAGGCGATCGGCGGCGGCGATCTCTCGCGTCCGAGCCTGGTCCAGGCCATGGTGCGGAGCGAGAGTGCATGGGAGGCCGTCACCTCCTTCTGCGAAGCGGTAATGCTTGCGAAGGAGGAGGCGGAACGCGTGAGGGAGAGGCAGCCTCACGCCCTCAGTCGCCGCAGGAGACGCCCTGGGCGGCGGGAATCGATAGCCGATTCCCAGCCACCGTAGGCGCGGGCTTGCGGACGGTGAGTAGTGGGTAGCTCGCCGTCCGGTGAGGACCAGGCCCGGGTCGACGGCGCGTTGTGTTCCACGCGCGCCTCAAAGAGATGTCAGCAAAAGATGGGGTCCAATAGGGCCGATGCCGCTGGGGTCGCGGGTTGTTTGAAAAAGATACCGTGGCCCTGGCATAGGCAACTGAAGGAACACGGGTGGGTTTTAGTCAGTAAAAGTCTGACACGCCCTTCCGCTCCACCCAGAGCGGGAGAAGTTATTTGATGATTTCCCATCCACAAAAAAAAAAAAAAGGGTTCACAACACCAGGTAGAATAGATATTCTGCTTGGAGCTGAGGTCTACAGCGACGTATTATTAGACGGCGTTATTAAGCACCCCAAGGGAAATCTATTGGTACAAAATACAACCCTCGGGTGGGTAATCTCTGGAAGGATGTTACAAGCATCTACCTCAACAAAAACACACACTACAACCCTACACGTTCAAGTTAGGGAAGACGAGCTACTACGTCAATTTTAGGAGATAGAGAAGGAACCTAACAGCATACGCAAGAAGTTCTCAAAGGAGGAAGAAAGATGCGAAGAGTTTTATGAAGCCACAACAGTCAGAGACGAAGAAGGAAGATTCGTGGTGAGGTTACCGTTTCAAAACAAAGAACCAGAATGTCAATATGGTGGGTTGAGGGAGATAGCCACTAAAAGGTTTAAGTACTTAGAGAAAAGGTTGTCAAAAGATCATAAGCTTCGGGAAGAATACCATAAAGTCATGGAAGAATACATTAGCTTAAATCACATGGTCCAAGTTAATTCTTCCGAAATTGATAACTCTAAGGCTGTCTATCTTCCTCACCATGCCGTCGTTCGAGAGGACAAGACTACCACAAAGCTTCGCGTGGTCTTTGACGCTTCGTGCAAGGGTTCTAATAACTTTTCTTTAAATGACAACTTATGTGTTGGTCCTCAGCTACAGCAGGAATTACGTCATATTTTAATGAGATGGAGGACACACAAAATCTGTATCACAGCAGACATCATTAAAATGTACAGAATGGTGCGGGTAGCGGAAGAAGATACGGACTACCAGAGATTGTTATGGAGATCTGCACCTAATGAGCCAATAAAGCACTTTAAACTTGTGAGGCTGACCTTCGGTACAGCATGTGCACCGTACCTTGCTGTAAAATCACTTCAGACACTTGCCAGCGACGAGACCTTAAAGTATCCTATTGCTGCAAACATTACTAAAACTGATTACTATATCGACGATCTCCTTACGGGCTGCGAGACAGTGGGTGAAGCTGTGGATATTTATAATGAGATGAACCACCTTATGAACTCAGGAGGATTTCAACTTCAAAAATGGAGCAGTAATTGTGAAGCTTTGTTACAATACATTGGAGAAAATAAGCGAGATGATAATGAGTTGCCCTTTGAGGTTAATAGTGTTGTTAAAGTATTAGGCTTGAGCTGGAATAGGGAAGCCGACACCTTCGAATATACTGTCAATTTGCCAGAGCCTAAGCAACCCATAACTAAACGACATATTCTTTCCGAAATAGCTAAACTTTATGATCCTTTAGGATGGATAGCTCCTGTTGTGGTAATAGCTAAGATGATCATGCAGAAATTGTGGAAGAAAGGTCTAGAATGGGATGAGCCTATTGACGGTGTTTTGCAGGCAGAGTGGTTACGATATCGAGAAAACTTGACGTGCGTTAAAGGCCTACGCATACCACGATGGTTGCACTACACACGAGGATCAAGAGTTGAGTTGCACGTCTTCGCCGATGCATCGCAGGCTGCATACGGAGCAGCAGTGTACATGCGAGTCATTAATAAGGAGCGAGTGTACGTAAGCCTAATATCCTCTAAAACAAATGTAGCTCCAATCGAGAAGCAAGTTTCCATCCCTAGATTGGAACTTTGCGGTGCTGTATTGGCAGCCAAACTGATTTCGGAGACATCTCAAGTATTGGGAGTACCTAAAGGTAGTTTATTTGCGTGGACCGATTCCACCATTGTTTTGGCTTGGTTGAGAGGCGGACCAAGTCGATGGAGCACATTCGTGAGCAACCGAGTGTCAGACATACTCAACATCATAGATTACGAGCAGTGGGGGCACGTATCTACAGATGCGAATCCAGCTGACTGCGCGTCACGGGGCTTACAAGGTCCGGAGTTGTCGAACCATTCACTATGGTGGAATGGACCGGTTTGGTTGTCTAGCGTAAGCCTAAGTATCAGTGCTCCTAACATCGAAGATACTCGAGAGGAGGAATGTGTGAGGTCTTTGACTGCTGTAAATAATATTAACGAGGAATTTATTTGGACTAAATATTCTACTTTATCAAAACTGTTGAGAGTTATATCATATTGCAGACGATTTCTTAATTTTAAATTACCTCAAGACAAACGTCAACGTTTTTCCAAAATTATTACGCCTGGAGAAATACAGGCAACGTTAAATAATTGTATTAAACAAGTCCAAGCTATTTATTTCAAAGAGGAGATGAAGCAGTTAAAATCTCACGATTATGTACCTAAAAGTAGTAAGCTTCGCAATCTTTATCCTATTATTGACGATAACGGGATTCTAAGAGTTGGCGGGCGCATCCAAAAATCTCAAACGGCCTATGATACTCAGCACCCTATAATTTTACCTGCTAAGAGTCATCTTAGCATGCTAATAATTCAAGATGCTCATCATAGGACATTACATGGTGGACCTCAAGTAATGTCTAATTATTTGAGATCAAGATACTGGATTGTTCGGGGTTGGGTTAAGATAGAGATAAAGGATGAGATAAGAGATGAAAGTCAGTTTAAGGTTAATAAATTCACTGTATTGTCTGTTTCCACAATTATAAGATTAAGATTAATTTATACTAGGATGAATGGTGGACGATATGGGATTATGAGTCACGCGCACGGTATGTCGCCGAATTACGTACTGAACTATTGCGGTGTAAGTGCAATAATATAAATGATGGAAACATACTGAACGGGTGGCGCAATAATGATGACCCAGGTAAACGTACTGTACGGTGTTGACCCGTACATGCTCCCGGGGGCAACGATAGAGGTTAGTAGGATAAAGATGGAGATGAGATTTACAAGATGATAAACAATATTCAACTTATCAACTATATGACAGGGATAAGGATTAGTAGTGAGTGATTAACAATTTTTCGAACAATTACAAGTAGTCTAGCAACTACTTATCTTAGATCGGGAAGGGAAAATACGCGAAAAATAGGGGACGAGGCCCTATCTTTGGTTTGTAAACACTCGTTAGATTTAGTGAGATTTTTGGGATCACTTTTCACGGATTGACTAAATTGACCTTTTTCCCTAAGATCACAACACTCACTCACTGCACTTTTCACTTTGATTAAAGATTGCCTTTTTTCCCTAACCACACTACATTCACTTATAACACTCTCATTTCCGGGATGTGAAGAGATCGCAGTAGATGCCTCTCCAGCAGGCACCGAGGGTTCTCGACGTGTTGTCCGCCTGTGACGCCGCCAACAGTATACCGCCGCAGTTATCAGGATTCCAAAGATTAGAGCATACAAGACGCTATAAAGATGTACGTCGTGATAGGATATTTTATCACTCCATGGTTCAGTTTGTTTCATGATCTCAATCTTTTTCTGTATATCTTCAAATTGTCGCAATATTTCAGAATTATTAGGATTAATTTTAGGAGATTCAGGGATAGATATGTTGAATATATGATTAATAGGTGATATTTGTGGCGCAAAAATTCTTGCACCAATACTCATTTTGCTAGACAGCTTTTTATTCGAATGGGCAACGAAATTGTCCGTCCTTATCATACAGCCTTCCTCCACATTCAACAGACCTGCATTCATCAACTTAACGGCGGTAATTTCGCTGTCACAGAGAAGTTTAAAGTTGCATTCATTGCAACAAAAATAATAATATTTATTATCCGCTGTTAATTCCTTCCAACTGTTTTTACAATGTGTTCTAATAGTTTCACAGGTTCTTGTGTTTGGGATCGTTTCACACAAGCTGTGATCATCTTTTAAGATATTTATAGGGTTTTTTGTATGACATAAAATCATCCCAGGATTTTGTCTTATACAAGACTGGAGATCAGCATCAGTAAGGGTTACGTATGAGTCTTTTCTGAGGTTAATGGCAGCAAAACTTGAGATAACTTTCACATGTATCATGTCGTTGTTCAATAATCGTGGGACTGGAATGAGGTTAAAGATTTCATAAAGGTCTCTTTCAATGAGGGGTATTCTTATTTCAATGATCAAGTATTTACTATAGTACTTAGTCCGCACATTTATCAAGTTGTAGAGATCCTTGAGATTCAAATGGTTGACAGGAAGTGCCATGTCTTTGGGGATATGTGCTGATATAGAACTTAATTCCGTTCTCAGCTGTTTAGGAGATATCAGATGGAAGTCCAATTTTCCATTGTAAATATTAGTTACCGTATCAAGAATGGAGTCTTGTATTTTCCCGAGGCTATACAGTAAGTTATTCGCCGTCATAGCAGATGCTAAGAAATCGGTAACTAAAGTCATGTTCTGTACATGGCGTTGAAGATCTTGATAGGATTCTTTAAGATAATTAAGCCTTTGATTTATCGATTTATGATGTTTGCTCGCAGCTTTCTCCATTCTTTTCATGAGATTAAATTCGGCTTCTACTATTGAGGTTTGGTTTTTCCAGAGGTTATACAATTGCTTATCATTTTCTTTCAAAAGGTTGATGTCTTGTGCGTATTTCTCCGCAAAACGCTGATCTAGCACGTGTTAGAAATTGTGTATATATGTAATTAAATGTATGTAGATATTTAATCTTCATTACTTATTAGGTATTAAAGGGAAGTATAAACAACAAGATTCAATTCATCATAACATTGTATTTATCCTGTAGTATATAACAAATAGCCATCGTAGTATTGTATATAACACAACGTTACATTACAATATACCAATCATAATTAATAACAAGTTAAGCTCCATCATAATAACATCACATTACATAATTCATAAATAATAAAAATAGTACCTATACATATAAGTAAAAATAGTACAACAATAATCAGAATAATATCATACCTTAGATGTTAACGCCTTGAAAATCGAAGAGCAACTGAACTGATCCACTGTGGCTCCGCTCTTTTATACCCGATAACAAACAAGTATGATTCACAATCGACAGTTGATTCAAATCAGTGTTTGATTTATAGAAAAATAAGTTTGTTATATTTAGTAAATTCATTAATTAATTTTAACAATTGAGTATAAAATATTAAACAGATAATAATTATATTTATAGGTATATCAAGTATTTATTTTTAAATATTAGACACTTAATAATTACACTTATATATCACGGCCATACTGACAAGTACTTCGCTCTCGAAGTACATTAGACACCCTTTTTGTACAATTGTATTTACTTTTGTTTTGCCAAGTGCCTAGACGTGTCAAGTCCCCTCCACCCGCTGCTAGTGGGATAGACTTGCACCAAGCAAATGACCGACCAGCGGAAACAAGTTTTATCGGTTACCTCGTCATGCAAGTCCCATTCACCCGCTGCTGGTGAGATAGACAAGCACCAAGTAAACGATCGACCAGCGGAAACAAGTATTTTATCGGTTACCTCGTCATGCATGTCCCATTCACCCGCTGCTGGTGAGATAGACAAGCACCAAGTAAACGATCGTCCAGCGGATTTTTACTTTTCTTTTCTTTCTCTTTTTTTTTAATGAAAAATATACACGTTATTAGGTAAAGTATTTATTATAATACATTTATCAATAGTACAATAATATACCTATATATACAATAAAGTATTTATTATAATATCTTAAGAAGTTAATGTGCTATATAATTTTCGACACTTATATTTTCATCAATTAATTCACCTGGCCAGAATCTTAATTTTTCTTTGGCTACTGAAATATTTCATAAATCACTTTGACCTTGTAGAGTAAAACGATCATTAGGAAGGATAGAAGATACTTCATAAGGCCCTTTAAATTTAGGTGCCAATTTATCATTACGCCTATGATCCTGTGAGACATACACTACATCTCCTACGTTAAAATTTACGTTGTCACGACGAGTGGCGTCGAAACGTTTTTTGAACTTTTCTGCTATTTGTAATATGCGTAGTCTAGCTATTTCACGGTCAGCCTCTAAGCTATTTAGATTTTGTGTATCATTTTCGTCAAGTACGTGGTCTAAACGAGCTTGGACAGGCGGAATATTTGCATATACGCCGATAAGTAATCGCAAAGGGGTAAAACCTGTGGATTTTTGTACAGTGGTGTTAATTGATTGTTGTACTTTCCACAGAACGTTCGGCCAATCTGACTGTTCATTGCACATAGTGTTAAGTATATCAGTTACAGTGGACACTAACATACTTGACCATTACTTCTGGGAGTACCCGTGAAAATCAAGTGATGTTCTATATTTAGTTCATCAAAAAAAACGACCTAATTGGACCACTGCTAAAATTAGTTCCTCTATCAGAAATTACTATAGAAAGAGCTCCAAATAAGGTGATGACATCTCGTAAAACTGGTACTAATTCTTGGGAATTAAGGGTTTTGGGAGGTTTAAGCAAACAGAACTTGGTAAACCCGTTTAAAACCTTCATTTGACTGGGTAAAAGGCCCTGTACAGTCCAAGGGTATTGTATGGAAAGGTAGTGTGGTTTTTTGAATTGGGTGTAGGAAGTCTTGCTTAGGGCCATAGTGACCCTTGCGTTTGATGCAAACCAAACAATGAGATAGATATATTTTTACAAAACATGTCAGAGCAGGAAACCAAAAATGCTCACGTATTTTAGCAATTGTTTTTTCAAAGCCTACGCGACAATTTTCATCATGGTGGAGACGCAAGATACTTAATCTTGTACCCTTTGGAATGTACAATATTAATTCTCCATTTGGTTTAATTTTGTAATATAGTAAATTATTGCGGACTACATATTGGTTTGAATCATACTCTCCCGTTTGTACTCTATGAATAATTGATAGTATTTCAGGGTATCTTTGTTGTGCAAGTTCTAGCCAAGATTCCGGGCCATTTATTAAATTTACTGTGCTATCAACAGTCATGGGGACCTCAACAGGATTGCGACTAAGGAAATCGACATGGCTTATATATTATTGTCCTTTCTTGTAGGTAATTTCAAATTGGAAATCCTGCATATATGTCCACCAGCGAGCTACTCGTAGTGATAAATCTTTTTTATTCATTGTTGATTTAATAGCGTTACAATCCGTGATAATTTTAAAGTTAATTCCTAGTAAATAGATTCGGAAGTGTTTCAAGGCGTTGGAAATAGCTAGAGTTTCTAAATCATAAGAACTGTATTTTGACTCTGCAGGTGTAGTTCTTTTACTAAAATAAGCGATGACTTTAGAATCACTATCGTATTTCTAGGTTAAAATAGCACCATATCCTATAGCACTAGCATCAGTATATAACTGTGTCTTTAAAGTAATATTATAATAATTACACCTTACTGGGGAGACCAAACACCCGCAGTCAGTGAAGCTTAATCACCCGCAGACAGTGAATGTCATACCACAGCTAAGGTTTTGATCCATAGATTTTCGTTCTTATTATTTTTATTTTTTAACACGGCATCACCCGCCTTGGATCTAGCCATACCACATGGCATCACCCGCCTGGGATCTAGCCCTAAGACCAGGAAAAGGATACGCATGTTGGCCATTAGTCATCAGTAATCAGTCATTAATCATTTATTCATTTGTCAGCCAGCGTAATAGGGAGGGAGGTGGAGTAGCTAAGATAATTTACAAATCATCCGCCCATACGGTCGGTTCATTGTCGTTGTCATCCATAAATGGATCATTACGAGCCAGTGGATGGTCTCAAAAAAAAAAGATCATGACTAGTGATTTCTTCAGACATCCTCTTAAATTTACGTTTTACTTTTTAGTGATTATTAGAAAATACTTCTAAAACTTCCTTAAGGCCTTCATATTTAGGACCAAGTTTAGTCGTATGTTTTCCATGCTTTATATATTAAGACAAAATCCCCCATTACAAAAGGCTTTATTTGAGCTTTGCCCTTGTCAATACTTAACTTGTCCCGAAATGATCGCTCGTCCATCCTTAATTTACATAATGATCTAACAGTAATCAGATCTTCAATTGAATTATCATCGTCGTTTTGTAAGACTTGTAAGATTGTAAAAGTTTGCTTGATACCCAATGGCAAACATTTTTTCTCACACCACAACTGTATGGGAGATCTTCCCGTACTTTTAGAAACGGTATAATTAATAGCCAACTGTAAATCTCGATTAGCAGTGTGCCATGGGTTTGTAAGCTCCACAACAGACTATATCTTAGCTTAGCCACAGGCACAGCCAGTTATTTATAATTATTAAAATTACTATTTATAATTATAATTTACAGTATTTAAAAACTTAAATAGCGTCTTTAACAATAGCACTTTGAAAATGAAAAACAATCAGTTAATACATCTAAAATTATTTGTTTATCAACAATGTATGTGAAATTTGCTTTTTTTACATGTTAGTAAGTATACCGGATCAAAGAAAATATATTTTTCATCCGCTTTATGACATAGTATATACCAACTTTAAATTGTGGCTTTTATTCATACTTATTGTAACATTTTCTTCAAAGCTATCTTTTTAATTAATTTGTGAACACTAGAGTAATAATAATAATAATATTAGAATTTTTAAATTATGTTTCCGTGAACACTTGCATTCCTTCGACCATACAACAACTACTTCATAATTACCTTTGGAATAAAATGCTCACAAGCTAATTTTACTAGCACTTTGATTTATAAGCAACAAAACTTTGTTAAAACTTGCATTTTATTGTCAGCCTCATTTTTGAGAGAAATAGAATTAATTATAATCTTGTAACTAACATAGTAGCAACTATTGGTTTTATAAGCTACGCTTCAACCACACCCCAGGTAATCAATAATCTTTCAACTTAACTATCCTATTCAACATTGTAGGTAGGTACCCCTTTTTTAAGCATCATTTTCTCATAACAAAATCTGGTTTCCTTTTTAGTTTGTTAAAATACCGGTTGCAAATTAACTTTTAATGACAAACATTTCGTTTTAAGATTCTAGTTTATAGGTTGCTAAAATTTTCCTAAGATTCAACATCAGCTAGAGGAAGTCTTAGATTACAAAATAATATTAAAGCAGAGCCTCTATAAGCCTTACCGACTTTTTAGCTAATTTGTAGACCAGCACTAATGCTCCATTGAACCCCTGGAATGGCCTTCCAAGATTCTACAGCACCTCGCAGCTCCGCAGTCCTGCTCTCAGTATAGGCAGCACATCTTCATGGTAAGAGTTGAGTCAACGACCCGCCGACACCGATGGCTTCCAGCAGAACGCAGATTGCTCCAACATTGTTCATAAAAATAGTAAAATGAAATCCATTAGAAATCTGTTATGTGAGAGAGAGCACGATCCCACTTCTGATGTTAGAAATTGTGTATATATGTAATTAAATGTATGTAGATATTTAATCTTCATTACTTATTAGGTATTAAAGGGAAGTATAAACAACAAGATTCAATTCATCATAACATTGTATTTATCCTGTAGTATATAACAAATAGCCATCGTAGTATTGTATATAACACAACGTTACATTACAATATACCAATCATAATTAATAACAAGTTAAGCTCCATCATAATAACATCACATTACATAATTCATAAATAATAAAAATAGTACCTATACATATAAGTAAAAATAGTACAACAATAATCAGAATAATATCATACCTTAGATGTTAACGCCTTGAAAATCGAAGAGCAACTGAACTGATCCACTGTGGCTCCGCTCTTTTATACCCGATAACAAACAAGTATGATTCACAATCGACAGTTGATTCAAATCAGTGTTTGATTTATAGAAAAATAAGTTTGTTATATTTAGTAAATTCATTAATTAATTTTAACAATTGAGTATAAAATATTAAACAGATAATAATTATATTTATAGGTATATCAAGTATTTATTTTTAAATATTAGACACTTAATAATTACACTTATATATCACACGCCAAACAAGCTGTTTGCGACGTAGCCTACTCCGTCTATTAGACCACGACGCCGGCGCCGCCGCTCGTCTCCGGTTACAAATGATTCATTCATTGTCAACATACTATCATAATGTTTGATTTCTTCGAACTCGTGCCCGAGTTGTAAGATGATACCGTTGCAAGGTGTGTGTTCTTTAATAGTGGAGCATAATGTTTCAAGATAATTGATATACTTTTCGAGTGCCGACGTGCCTTCTTTGTAGGGATATGTGTCATAATAAACAATTAAACGCCAATCGTCTCTAATAAGATGCATGTTGGAGATTTTATCGAAATAAACGCTGTTGTTGCTCAAAGAGGTAAAACTATAAGATGCTTGAGATAAGTTTATTAGTGACAATAAGAATAGCGTTACCGACAGAGCTATAGTCGAGAAGGAGATACGCTTGGGATTTTTCTTCCTTGATTCTTCATCCTTAACCTTCGCGTCACTAGGAGGATTATTGTCTCTGTCCGCTGGTAATAGAGATAGCTTAACAACAGGCCGTTTTAGGAAACCATTTTTGGTTTTAAGGGTAACGACTCTGACGTGTCCGTCAGAACCAGGATGCAGTTCTACTACACGCCCTAGAGCCCACTTCCCAGGCGGGAGGTTTTCATCTTTGATGATAACAATATCGTTGAGACTGAGATTCCTTTGGGATTGTCTCCATTTAGCTCTAATGGATAACTGTGAGAGATATTCATTTTTCCACTGGGCCCAAATATCTCTATAGATTTTTTGTACCAAGTGCCACCGAGTCCTAAGATCATTTTCTGTTTCAAAGATCGTTAAGGTAGGCCCACTTGCAAGAAAGTGTGCCGGGGTTAAAAAGTCTATGTCCTCGGGATCTTCCTTCAAAGAACAAAGTGGTCGAGAGTTTAAGCAACCCTCGAGTTGAGACAGGAGGGTGCTATATTCTTCGTAGGTGAGTTTTTGCTCACCAACAACACGCCTAAGATGATGTTTTAAACTTTTCACCGCAGCTTCCCAAAGTCCGCCAGCAGAAGGCCATGACGGAGCATTAAAATGCCACTCGATGTTCATTTCTGCGACGTTAGATAATGTTTCTTGGCTTGATAAGATTTCTGAGATTGATAAAAATTCTTGTTTTAGGATCTTGTTAGCTCCAATGAAGTTAGTTCCTTGATCACTGTAGATGTGCCCGGGAACTCCTCTTCTGGCCGACATACGTCTGAGCGCTGCAATAAAAGCCGACGCTGTGAGATCAGATACGAGTTCTAAATGTATGGCCTTTGTAACCATACATATGAATACTGCAACGTATCCTTTATCAGTTTTGATGCCGCGACCTTTGTTCGCTTTCACCAAAATATGTCCAGTGTAGTCAATACCGGTATGATAAAAGGGTCGACTAGGATTTAATCTGGATGAAGGCAAGTCACCCATGAGTTGATGTTTTAGAATGGGATCGTGTCTCCTACACTTTACGCACGTCCTTAATCGTTTTTTTGTAGCGCGGTTTCCTCCAATTATCCAATATTTTTGTCGTATAAATCCACTCGTCATTTTCACTCCTCCATGGAATACTAAGTTGTGGGATTCGTCTATTATAAGATCAGCTAATTTAGTTTGATTTGGGATGATAATGGGATGCTTCATTTCGGGGTCTAAACTTGAATGTTTTAGCCGTCCACCGACACGGAGTACTCCGTGGCTGTCTAAGATAGGATTGAGATTCAAGATCTGGCTTTTTTTGCTTAAAGATTCACCTTTTTCAAGTTGAGATATTTCCTTGAAAAAGTATTCTTGTTGCACATGTTTTATTAGTATTTCCGTCGCTCGTTTGAGGTCATGCAGAGTAAGATAGTTTTCACGCTTCTTTTTGTAAATCAAGATGTCGTTGAATTTGTTTACATAGGCTAATACTCGAATGATTTTCTTGTAACTGCTGTATCTCTCCAATAATTGTTTTATAACGGAATTGCTAGAGTCAGCAGTAATAGTGTTTACTAGCTTTTTCTTTCTGAGATCTTCAGTTGTTTTATATAAGATGGGTTCAGGATTCTTTTCAGGATTGTATTGAGGTAACCAATCGGGTCCGTGCCACCAAAGTGAATGATTTGCTAAATGGGATGCAGTCAGACTTCGGCTAGCGCAATCTGCGGGGTTTTCTTGAGATTTCACATACCGCCACCTATTTTTTGGGATAATTTCGCAAATTATTTTTACTCGATTGGCAACAAAGGGTTTCCATTTTTCTGGTTCACCATTTATCCATCCTAGTACTGCCATGGAATCTACCCAGCCATAAGCTTGGATTTTGAGATCAGATAGGGATGAGATTATTTTGGCCATAAGTTTTGATAATAAAAGAGCACCACTAAGCTCCAAGCGAGGTATAGATTGAGATTTTTTCAGAGGTACCACTTTAGATTTTCCAGCAATAAGGGTTACGTATGTCTTGTGGTTTCTTGTAATTTTACAATAAACGACACAAGCGTAGGCCTTGGTACTGGCATCACAAAACCCATGAAGCTCAATTATATCATTCTCCATGGTTTGTATCCATCGAGGTATTTTAAATTGGGATATATAAGGTAAGTCGGCTTTTATTTTATTCCATTCCAGGGCAATATTATGAGGAATCGGTTGATCCCAACCTAATTCCGTTTTCCATGTCTCTTGAAATAATATTTTTAGTTTTATTGTGACTGGAGACACCCAGCCCAAGGGGTCAAAGATCTTTGAGATTTCAGACAAGAATTGTCGTTTTGTTGGGATGCCTTCTGTGGTAATTTCTATTGGATGTGTTGTGCGTGTTCTGTGTACGGTGAGATAATTAAAGAGACGTGACTTCAAGGAAATAAATGTCTTTAATTCGGGTTCCACAATACTTCGTTATAACTAACTACGTACTAGGTATGCGTCGAGGCAGGGTGGTGTAACGTAGGCGACTGGCGAGTCGATCGCCCGCGCTCCCATATTCCGTCAAGAATGCAACTCAGCAAAACGTGATTACTAAGCCGCTACAGATGAAAGATAAAATAGTCTTCTTTTGGATTCCAGCGAAGACCTAAAGCCTTTGTAGATTCTGGCTGTTTAAAATGAAATTCTTCATCTTGAGGATTAATATGATGATCTAAAAGTTCCGGCAAGTTCGAGCGCCATTTTCTGAGATTGAGGCCGCCTGACTTAAGAAGGTTTGTCATCTCTGCTTTGAGATGTTTAGCAGCTGCCGCGGTATGAGCTCCATGCATGAGATCATCCATATAAAAAGAGGTTTCTAAGATATCAGGAGCGCTGCTATTGGGATAATTTGGCCTTTCATCGATGGCAAGTTGTTTTAGTGTCATCATGGCCAGGAAAGGTGCGGCCTTTGTACCGTAGGTGACAGTCGCTAGCTGATATACTTGCAAAGGTTGGGATTGATGATTTCTCCAAATAATTTTCTGGAACTTTTGATGATCAGGATGTAGCCAAATGTTACGGAACATCTTTTCAATATCAGCCGTGAATGCGTATTTAAACTGTCTCCATTTTAGGATGAGACTTAAGAGATCCTGCTGCAGGTTCGGCCCCCTGCACATAAGATCGTTGAGGCTGTGACCTGTTGAGGTTTTTGCAGAGGCATTAAAGACTACTCGTAGTTTTGTGGTTAATGACTCAGCTCGAAGTACGCCATGATGCGAAAGATAGCAGTCTGGGGTTACGTTGACATGTGTCGCAACGGGGATCATATGTCCGAGCTCTATATACTCGGACATAAACAATTTATAATCACGTGCCAAGTCTGGTTGTTTAATTAATTTTCTTTCTATTTGAAAGAATTGCGCAATGGATTTATTTTTAGATTCACCCAACTTTTCTTCAAAATTTTCTTTAAAAGGTATTTTCACGACATAGCTGCCGTCTTCGCGCCTTGAGGTTGAGGATTGAAAAAAGTCAATGCAAGCTTGATCTTCTTGAGATATTGATAAGGGTTCGCGAATATCCTCCATTTCCCAGAACTGTTGGATATCGGTGAGATTGTTTAGGATCACATTGCACTGAAATGTTTTACAGTTACCGCTTAGGATCCATCCCAGCTGTGTCTGCTGGGCAATGGGTAACATTCCCTCGGAACGGCAGATACCATCCAATAGGATTTGGGAATAAACGTCAGCGCCGAATAAGATATCAACTGGCCTACTTTTGTAGAATTCAGGATCAGCAAGGGTTATTTGGTTAAGAGTTGGCCAGTTGGGTTTAATGAAGGTATGACTAGGCAAATTCTTGACTAATCTTTTCATTACAAATACGTCGGATTCGAAAGTGAAGTCATTAATTAGCGACATACACTTAATAGACATCATGCCCTTACAGCTATTTTCATTGTTTCCGATTCCAGAGATACGTCCAGTGCATTTTTGCCGACGCAGGTTTAGGAGCTGTGCAGCTCGTTCAGTAATGATTGAGGTCTGAGATCCCTGATCTAGAAGAGCTCTCATTCTTTCGTAAGATCCGTCAGCTGCTTGAACCTTGATAATTGCTGTCGCGAGGAGTATTTCTGTAGGATTATTTTGCATAGATACTAAGGTGTTCATATCTTGCTGAGGTGGAGATTTTGTAATAGTGGCCGTGTTCGGCCCCGATCGCGACGCATCCGAATTAGCATTTTTTGACGTAAAACATTCATGTAGAATCGTATTGTGGTCTTTATTGCACTCTTTACACTTTACTTCCGAAAGGCATTTTTTACCTTCGTGATAGTGCAAACAGTTGACACAAAGGTTCAAATTTGCGATTGCGTTTCTACGAGCCGATGGATGCATTTTTGCCAGCTTTTGACAATTTTGTATGCGATGATCGCTTGCATTGCAAATACCACATTGTTTTCGTCTTTCGTTATTTTTCCAATTGGACTTTGACGATTGCGAAATGACCTGGTTTGTCGAATAGGTATGATTTGAGGTATTGTTATTTTGTTTGAAACGAGAATTAAATCCTTTTCAGGTCGCTATTGTATTTATTAGACCTTTAACCATTCTATTTAAGTTATATACACTAGATTTATTTTAGACGTACTCGTAGCTTAATATTTTCTTACTGATATTAATATGTAACTTTGTAAAGTTGTAACTTCTACGTAATTTATAATTTATATATGTGAACTTATGAATAAATTATTCTTATTCTTATTCTTATTCTTTTGAATGAGATTGTTGGTTATTAAGATAGCCTTTAGATGATGAAGATGCGTGTTGGGATTGAGATGACTTTTGAATGAAGGGTTCTTGTTTCCTTCGTGAAGTTTCCAGTGACGTAAACTTATTCTCCAGAAACCGAAGAAATTCTTCCAATACTGGCAACTCCTTAGGAGATTTCAACGAATCTGTATAGTCATCGTTGGTTTCAGAGTCTAATTTCTCCGCTAGGATACATACGAGGAAGGGATCCCAAGTAGATACATCGATTCCGAGATTTTTTATAGCGTTCACGCTTTCGTACGTTGTATCGTGGATCCGTTTGAGGTGACTCGCTGATTTCTGCTGAGATGTCGGGATATTTAGGAGGTTTTTGAGATGAGATATAAAAATACGACGCTTGTTGTCATAGCGATGCGTAAGGATATTCCAACAAATGGGGTAGTTGTCTGAATTTATTTGAAGATGTTGGATTAATTTTTCCGGCTCGCCCTTGACCTTACTTTTCAGAAACTGCATTTTTTGGGCGTTCGATAAAGATGGATTACTGTGTACAGTTTCTGTAAAAAGATCTTTGAAAGATATCCAGGACGTATAACTTCCTTCAAAGGTAGCTATTTCCATTTGTGGGGTCGATTTCTCAACATGAGCTACCGACCACATCTTTCGGTTAATATCCCTTTTTAGAGTTTTATAATATTTCTCGTAGTTTGAGAATTGCTCGTCGTACTGGGCGTTGGAGCCGTTGAGCTCGTTGTCCAGTTCCCAGTGTAGGGTGTCAATAGCGGCCCAACGAGTTTTTAAAGTTTTTAGGATGTCTTCGAACTCCCACTTTTCAGAGATTAGATTGAGATCAATGTCAGCAGCTTCTCTTGAAAATGCCCTAAAATTAGTAGCTTGCTTCTTCAAGAGGTCTTCTATATTTACGCTATCCTTAGGAGGATTATTTTGAGATGAGAGGTTCGGGGTTTGAGATATTGAAGATGGTTGAAAAGTAGGGGGTTTCAGAACAGGGGTTTGTGGTCTGTCTGCGGAAGGCTTATAATTCTGAATGGCTGTTTTAATATTGCTATATTTCACCTTCATTTGATCATACTGATCGGTAGTGAAATACGCATGAGATCGATCTCCAAAGGATAACAAATTCATATGATTGTTATGAAACTCCGTAAAATATTGCTCTAGGCTTTCTAATCGTCGACGTAGGTAGTCGGGGGTCTTCCGTTCTGCTCCATCTTTCTTGAAGTTGGAGTAAAGTCTATCTATGCCTTCAATGATTTGCTGTTGAGTAGCTAAAATGTCTTCCATTGTAGTCATAGTAAAAGTGAGAAGAAAGATACCTTACTTGTAGGGTTTCTTCGGTGTCGAACAGGATCGTAAGATGAGATGAGCGGCGCCCTCCTAGGCACTAGGATCGAATAAAGTCGCGAGATGAGATAAAGTGGCGCCTTTCTAGGCACCGGGATTGACCAGGATCACGAGATGAGATAAAGTGGCGCCTTCTTAGGCACCGGGATTGACCAGGATCACGAGATGAGATAAAGTGGCGCCTTCCTAGGCACCGGGATTGACCAGGATCACGAGATGAGATAAAGTGGCGCCTTCCTAGGCACCGGGATTGAACAGGATCACGAGATAACACACACTGTATTTTCCAAGGTTTCTAATTGCGTATAACGAAACCGGTAAAACGCACACACAAAAGTACAAAGTACAAAGTATTGCACACGCGTTTCGGTCCCGCTAACGTGCTCGAAGGACCAATGTTCGGGGTTGGGTTAAGATAGAGATAAAGGATGAGATAAGAGATGAAAGTCAGTTTAAGGTTAATAAATTCACTGTATTGTCTGTTTCCACAATTATAAGATTAAGATTAATTTATACTAGGATGAATGGTGGACGATATGGGATTATGAGTCACGCGCACGGTATGTCGCCGAATTACGTACTGAACTATTGCGGTGTAAGTGCAATAATATAAATGATGGAAACATACTGAACGGGTGGCGCAATAATGATGACCCAGGTAAACGTACTGTACGGTGTTGACCCGTACAGGATACTACGAGTTAAAGACCAAGCCAAGAAAACTTACCGAGAATGTGTCAATTGCATTAGGTATTCAAAAAAGAATACTACGCAACTGATGGGTCAGTTGCCAGAAGTGCGACTAAAACCTGACCGAGCCTTTAAATCAGCTGGTGTGGACTACGCAGGTCCCATCAATATTCGTTTCTCACCGGGCAGAGGAGCTAAATCGTACAAGGGCTACATATGTTTATTCATCTGTATGATAACGCGTGCCATACATCTAGAGGCGGTCACCGACATGACTGCGAAAGGATTCATCGCAGCCTTTCGGCGATTCACATCGAGACGAGGCCATTGTTATGACATTTATAGTGATAATGGCACTAACTTTGTGCGAGCAGACAAGCAGCTGAGGGACATGTTCAACAGTGCCAAATCTTCAATCCCTGGTGAAGTAGCAGAGTTATTAGCCCTGGCGCGTACTACATGGCATTTCATACCTCCTCATGCACCCAATTTCGGTGGTTTATGGGAGGCTGGGGTGCGCAGCACGAAAACTCACCTTAAAAAAGTGATTGGTGATGCTACCCTCACTTACGAGGAGCTAGCTACAGTATTGGCACAAATCGAGGCGTGTTTAAATTCACGGCCAATGACTGTGCTAAGTGATGACCCTAATGACCCTCTTCCACTAACACCAGGCCACTTTCTGATTGGCGAACCTTTTTTAAATTTAAGTGACGAAAATTATACAAATCGTAATATTTCTAGTTTAGATAGATGGAGGCTAACTCAGAAAGTGGTCACCGATTTCTGGAACAGATGGCACAAGGAATACCTCATAAATCTAAACCAAAGACATAAGTGGAATACCAAAAATACTGAGCCAGAAATCGATGACGTAGTAATTCCGTAGGAAGACAATATTCCTCCAAGTAAGTGGGTATTGGGTAAAATAATTGAAAAACATGTGGGTCCTGATGGTATTACTCGTGTGGTGTCAGTTAAATGTAAAAACGGTGTTTATAAACGACCTACGAGTAAATTATACATCCTACCTAAACAAAAGTCACATTAAGTTTAAATAAAGTATAAAGGGGGTATAATTTAAAAATGTATCTTAAAGCTACACATCAATTGTATTATTGTTTACCTATTTACGTACTAAGTTAACTAGCGTTGCATACTTACCTTTTATTCATGTTATGTTTATACCAATATATTTTAAGAACATACCTGCTTACCTCGCTATAAGTAGTGAATAAACTTGAAGAAACATCCGTAACTTCATACAACCTACCTATATGTTACTTAGTTACAAAGCATTACTGAACTAAAATATACCTAACGGTGGGCGGTTAGAGGTTATGAATGCAACACACTATGTACCTACTTATTAGTCTAAAAATCTAACTAATTACATTATCTTAAGCGTTTACATTAGAACTATAATGACATGTATCTACTTACCTACCCTAATTACTATTTCTAGTTGCGCAGCACCTGGCTTCTTAGTACATACAATACATGTAGGTAGATATCTATGTACACCTAGACCTAAGATATAGATAACCAAAATAATACCTACTTGCATTTAGTTACTTACCTTTCATAATCCTTGTGTTTTATACCTATTTTTTTTTAAGTTACGTTGTTTCTGATTTTTTGTCAATCAACATTGTAGAAGTTAATTTTTATTGTTTTGTAGTTTTTTTATTTTTATTTAATTTTATTTTTTTTTCTTTCCTTTGGTGGGCGGAATGTCCAAGCTCACAGCATACGATGTTTAGTAGTCTATATATAGCTATTCATATGTTCCTATGCATGTATTTACAGTCCACATTACTTTGATTTTGTTAGTTAAAAATAAACGGTCAAACAGTCCACACGTAGTTTTAATGCATTAATTCAACCGAGCAAAAATCAACCTTATCGCCGTAATCAGTTAGTGTACGGCCCAAGTAAAAAAGCGTCCAGCGGGGCGTTCAGCGTTGCGTGGAAGTTCACCGAGCGCCGCTCGTCCGTCACTCGGGACACTCGCGAGTGTTTGCATGTGTCGCACGCAACGGACGCTCGAGTCGAGAGTGCACTCAGGCCGTACACTAATGAGTATATATTAGGTTGAACCGTGTACTCATTTGTGATTCTTTATTACGACCTAATGAAACCGAACCATTTTTGAAGAAGCTGATAACTGGTGATGAAAAGTGGATCACGTATGACAAGAACGTGCGAAAAAGGTCGTGGTCAAAGGCCGGTCAGGCTTCACAGACTGTGGCGAAACCCGGGTTAACTCGCAACAAGGTGATGCTGTGTGTGTGGTGGGATTGGAAGGGCATTATTCATTATGAGCTGTTACCACCAGGCAGGACCATTGATTCTGAACTCTACTACGAACAACTGATGAGATTAAAGCAAGAAGTTTAGAGAAAGCGGCCGGAATTAATCAACAGAAGGGGTGTGGTTTTTCATCATGATAACGCTAGACCTCACACATCTTTAGCCACTCAGCAAAAATTAAGAGAGTTTGGCTGGGAGGTGTTAATGCATCCGCCGTATAGTCCTGACCTTGCACCTTCAGATTTCCACCTGTTTCGGTCTCTTCAGAACTCTTTAGGCAGTGTCAGGTTAACATCACGAGAGGACTGCCAAAACCACTTGTCGCGGTATTTTGACCAGAAGTCCCAAAATTTCTATAGCAATGGGATCATGTCCCTGCCTACAAGATGGCAAAAAGTTATCGAACAAAATGGTACCTAAGTACATACTTTAGTTAAATGTAAATAAACTATATTAAAAAATGTTTTGAATTTTCTTAAAAAATGCGAAGAAACTTTTTCCCCAACCTATTATCTTACGGGTAATGCTAGAAGATTGAGTAAACCTAGGTTTACCCAAGCATTTTGGGTAAAGTCCGAATAATCTCGTGCGTTGTGTGGTCACAGTTCTAACCTAACCTAACCTACCTTTCAGCTTACACCTAAGTTTAGTTATTTTTTTTACATTCTAGCATTACCTGAGTCGACCTGTATGGGGAATTAAAATTTATTTTAATTATTATTTGGGCTTTACCCAAAATGCTTGGGTAAACCTAGGTTTACTCAATCATCTAACATTACCCGTAACATATGCATACATTAATATTAAACTTACACATACATCGCCTTCACATATAATTACTTACATAATTAATGTTTACAAAATATTGTAACACTTTTTAAAAGATTAACGGTAGAGTTTCTTGTCCATTCGACTCTATACGAAACTACCTTTTGGAAGGGGCGACTAGAATTTTTTTTTTGTACATTTTGGCTTTGATTTCCAAAAGTGACTATTAAATTGAAGTCATAAAACCGTGCGAAGCAAGACAATAGGCATCCTTACTAGTAATTACATAAAATAAAACTTATTGCTATCTTTTACACTCCGCCGAAACAAGAGACTAACGAACGAAGGGCTTTAACATTTTAATTAGTTTTGCGTGGAAGTTTTAATTAAGCTTATTTGAAACGTCTAAACATTTTAAGGAAACGACTAAACTGGTATGACAGCTTTGAACTTTCATCTCTGTTCTTCCTTTAAGAGAGAGAGAGAACTTTATATCGGTATGTTTTGTAGCGAACTAGTATTCTACGCCGCCGTAGCCTCGACCCGTAGATTTATCTACGAAGCTGTCAAGTCCAGTTAAATAGTTACGTAGGTACTTGCTTTCATGCACTACTTAACATTTTTGAACTTTTATACCCAGTCTTGCCATAAATATTGTCACGAAGAAAAAAATTTTTTTTTATTGCAAATAATATTTATTACTTTTACAGTGTGTTAGTTTAATACATAAATATAAAACATTTTATAATATAAAAAGCTTATTCGAAGTGATCTCCATTGGCTGCAATACAGTCCTTTAAACGTTGAGGCCAGTTATCAATAGAAGCACGCAATCTTTCCATGGGAAAATTCTTCACTGCCAATCGTATGGATTGTTTTAGGGACTCCAAGTTATCGTGGCGTTTAGAGCAAGCCGTACTCTCTAAAACTGACCATAAATCATAATCCAGCGGATTAAGATCGGGACTAGGCGACGACCAGTCTTCAGCTCTGATAAAGTCCGAAACGTTCACTTCCAACCAAGACTGCGTGGACCGAGCTTTATGACCCGGCGCCGAGTCTTGTTGGAAAGACCATACTTGTTTATTGAACATGGTGTTGTTAAGGGGCTTAACTACCTTCTCAATAATGGTATTTTGATACACTTGTGCCGATGTTTTGATACCTTTTTCACAAAAATATGGCTCAGTCACTCCTTCATAGCTAACACCCCACCAAACCATCACTGAAGTCGGATAATGGCCACGTTGCACTCTGTCGACTAATTGGGAAGCTTCCTTAGAGCTTTGAGCATAAATACGGTCATTTTGTTTGTTAAAATGTTGCTCAATTGTAAAGATTTTCTCATCCGTAAACAAAATTTTTCTGTGACTTCCCTTTGCGTACCGCTTCAGTAGTTGTTTCGATTTTACCACCCTATTCTTTTTTTAAATTATCAGTTAAAAAATGACCAGTGCGTCTCCTATAGGCTGCAAGTCCTAAGTCATCTTTTAAAATATGCGACATGGTTCTGGGTGCTATCTTCATCTCCCGATATAAAATATTTTGCTTTCGGACAGGATTTCTTCGAATTCTTTCCCTTACTGCTTTGACCACCTTTTTCATACGAACACTACGTGGACGGCCAGATCTTTTTCTGTCACAAACAGAGGAGGTCTCATTGTACCTATTAATAGCCCGGTACACAAACATTTAACTAATGCCAAGCGTATGGAGAGTTTTAAAAATTGCATTTGGCTCCATACCAACTTTGGGTAATGCAATCACTGCGATTCGGTTCTCTTTATCACCCCACTCCATTTTAATATCGCAAAATATTGTACAATGTATTGGCGCCAAAATTAGAAAACTCCGTATAAAAATGACAGATTTATGAAAACAGTATTTATGGCCAGACTGTATATACCTACTAAAAGCCGTGTGCTCGACAGCATGTCGATTTTTGTATATATATATGGCATCTCGTAGTTAGCCTAGAGAGGCCGTGACTACTTAACCTGACAATCCTGTGGCTGCCTTAAGCGAACTCAAAGCCTCCAGCCAGGGACATAAAACTTCAGACTAAGCGACTACACGCTAAGGGCTCCCCCTGTGGGGAACGAACCTCGGCTTAGGGCGTCGCTAATAAGTATCAATCTGCCTAGCCTTTTCCCAACTAAATTGGGGTCGGCTTCCAGTCTAACCGGATGCAGCTGAATACCAGTATTTTACATGGAGCGACTGTCTATCTGACCTCCACAACCCAGTTATTGGGTAATACGATACCCCTTAGGAAGACTGATTCTCAGACTTTCGGGCTTCTGACGACCCGTAACGACTGTCAAAGATACACGAATGACAGCCGGGACTAACGGCTTAACGTGCTTTCCGAGGCACGGAGGAGTCTCGGTATGTAAAGATGGTCACCCATCTACGGACCAACCCCGGCAAGCTTAGCTTAACCTGATGGATCGACCCGTGCGGCTGTTATTACTTAGCCACAAGCTCCTCGTCGCGTCGCTAATAAGTATATTGGGGTTAAATAGGTCTAACCCCTATATACTTACTTATTATTTGTGAATTATATTGACATTTTTATTTTTATTGATTTACGTGACATAACTCATGATATTTGCGTGTATGACCAGATGTATGAACGTAAACGAGGCAAATGAAGTATGTAAGCATCGTAGCAGGTGACGTTCTGTAGTTTCTGCCTACCCCCATGGGAAGAAGGCGTGAGTTTATGTATGTATGTAACTCATGATATTTTTGATGACATTTAAAAAGAAACACAGACTGACATTCTATCACTCAAGCAAACGTCAAACTACTTTTGAATAAAAAGTAGTTCTAGCTTTTGTTCTAAGAAAAAGTCAATTCAAGATAGGATCGGCTTAGGGAGTGCGTGTTTTATATTAAGAGAATTTTATTTTTCATTTCAATATAATTAACCCCTGGTTTTAGCCTCTGTGAGGGTCGAGTCCTCACTGTACCATGCAGGCTAGTTTGAATACATGACTTTATAAAAGTCTGGTGGTTTTGAGTATTTTGTGTGGCCCATTTTGTAGCATCGTGTGACGCGTCGCTGAGCTCCTAAAATAAGGTTGAGCTACATGATGACTGATGCATGCATGATCTTGGGATAGGTCAACTCAAAGCTGCATTGGCTCTTATTTCAAAAAGCGCTTCCAAACATTTTTTTTTTTTGGCTGGGAAATTATCAAATAACTTCTCCAGCTCTGGGCGGAGCGGACGGGCGTGTCCGACTTCTACTGACTAAAACCCACCCGTGTTCCTTCAGTTGCCTGTGCCAGGGCCACGGTAACTCTTTCAAACAACCCGTAACCCTGGCAGGATCGGTGCTGCATGGTTAGACTCACACAAAAACCTAACAAAATAATGTTTGGACTTTAAAAGAGACCATGACCTCTGAGTTTCTTTCGGCATTTCTTCTTAGAGATCAGTCAGCTAGGAAATGCCGGCGGTGTCATCTAGGTAGTTTTAAAATATTGACCAAAATATCGACGTGTCTTAAAATATCTTTTTTTATTTTTTTTTTTATTTGAGATGGGTTTGCTCTTCACTCTAGTATTAGGTCAGAGGTGACAGCGACAAAGTCCACGATGGAGTGAGACTACCCAGAAGAAGCCTGTTCACTCTCACTGTAACGGAACGTTACATGAATAATCATGTTTTGTTAATGGTTCGCTAAATGACAATATAATTATAAATGAATGCTTTGTTCTTTGTTTGTGTACGACTTGGAACGCACCGGGTACGTGCAGTGCGGGGCGGGTGTTCGCATAGAATGAATGATGTGAAGGCATTGCGCCCGCACAGCTGACGCGATTCGAGACAGTCGCTTCTAGACTGAGGTGAAACATCACGTATAGCTTGGTGTCCTGTCGAGCGCCCTAGCAGACACGACAATTCATTTTTATTATTTGAAAAAGTACTTCAAGTTAAAAGTGCCAATAAGTGATCAGTGATAATCCCGATCTAGGGTAAGTTTTGAATAGCACACAAATTACGCAAATCATAATCATGTCATTTTCTTGCCAATCATTATTCTGTGTACTACTATTATATATATTATTTCTTGTTATTACTCATTTTCTGTTGCTTATTTCATCTAGTTAAATAAATACCATTTAGGAATAGCCTCAGAAATTACTAATAATGTGGTATCATGCTACTTAATTTTCTTCTACCTTCAAGTACGTTATTAATTTCAAAATTTAAATTCTTAAGTTGTAACCGACTCATACCTATTGTTTTTTTATTTATTTAATTTTGCTCCACTTTGCTTAATATGTAAACTCCGTTCTGGACAGTACCACCACGGCAATACTACTACAACTAAATAGGTATTTCCTTCCTGTTGTTGTCGGTGGTACCCCAGCGCGGAAGTTATTAGGCCAAGTTCTAATCAGCTGGAACGGTGGTTCCAGGTTTTATGTTCACATCAAGATATCAACGGCAGCAGCTTCGCGTCTACTTTTGAACGGACCGAAGATCGTTTCGACGCTTCGCCACTGGTGTGCTGAGCAAGTCGGACGGCCGGGCCACTAGTGACGTCACCGTACAGCACAGCACTGAACTCCGGCCATCTTTCATATCTGGCCAGCAGCGGGATTTCACCTGCATCTACAGGGGAGTACCTATCCCTGCAGGAGTGACAGCAGACGTTCGCAACCCACGACCTACAAAATTTTGTGTGCCTCCGGCTTAACTGGTTTGGTTATTTTCAATTAAACATTTTTTAAGGTACACACCCGTTTTTTTTTATTCAGTCGCCAGTTATTAGGTGGGAATCAAACGGGTGGAGGCTACATCACTTTGAAAATATTAGGGTTTTATGCGTTCGGAAACACAGACGCAGTTAGAGAGTTCCACTCTTTTGCTGTGCGCGTTAACGCTTAGTGCGAATTGGTGGAATAGCAACAAGGTAGGGATGGTATTTTGCAGTGCGTCTAGATGTCCGATGATAGAAGGGGGCTGGTGGAATCAGGTCGTGGAGTTCTCGGGCACCCTCATCGAAGTACAATCTGTAGAAGACCGACAAGCAGGCAACCTTGCGGAGATTAGCCAAGCTTTGAAGCTTGGCCTCCACCAGTTTTACGTCGCCGATGAACCTCTTAGCTCTGCGTTCCACCGAGTCAAACGCGGCAAGAGGGTGAGCTGAGCCATCCCAAAGGTGGCTGCAATACTCCATGCAGGATCGGACTTGCGCTTTGTAAAGGGTAGAACCCTTACAGAAATAAACTTTCTGAAAAAATCCTTCCTTATCCTCACCTTCTTAAAAAAAGTTGTTATATTTAAACAAGTTGCACTTTAGACCGCACTTTCAATAGGTACACATTTTTATAGGTATTATTATCAACTGCCTAGCCTTTTCCCAACTATGTTGTGGTCGGCTTCCAGTCTAACCGAATGCAGCTGAATACCAGTATTTTACATGAGCGACTGCCTATCTCACCTCCACAACCCAGTTACTAGGTAATACTTACCCTTGGTAAGACTGGTTGTCAGACTTTCGGGCTTCTGACGATCCATAACGACTGTCAAAGATCCACGAATGACAGGCGGGGCCAACGGCTTAACGTGCTTTCCGAGGCGTGCTAAGCCATTTCTACATTTAGGTTGGGGAAAAAGTCTTTTCGCATTATAGTATGTATGAACTTGTAATAAAATCTCTTTGGCTATACTATTTGTATCTGGCTGGTTTTGGTATCATTGAAAGTTTAAATTTTAAAGAACATAATTCCAAATTCAAATTAGGAAAATGTGTGATTTTCATTTGTTTTTCGTACCGTCAAGATGAGTGAATCTAATGAAGAAATTCGATACATTTTAAAATTTTACTACAATAAAAGCTTTTTAGCAAAAAATAAAACCGACTTCCAAAACAAAACACTACAAAGTGAAAAATAACTTTAATTTCGGCAGTCGGTGTCTTGGGTTTTGTATTTTCGTTTTTTGCCACCGACTTCCGAAATTAAAGTTATTTTTCACTTTGTAGTGTTTTGTTTTGGAAGTCGGTTTTATTTTTTGCTAAAAAGCTTTTATTTTTCACTTTTTAGTTGTGGAACCTACCCCACACAAATTCGAATACATAATTGAGCACAATAATTGTAGATATAGCCATGTAAATAACAGTGATAGGAAGTTATTAAAACACCATCACATCATCCACATAAAATAAGTGGGAAATATACGCATTATTGAAGCTAACTCAAAAACTCCCTAAGCTAAGTTAATAAAATTTATATGGGACCACCTCGGAAGTATACCCTATCAAACAAAAAAAGAATTTTCTAAATCGGTCCATCCGTCTTTGAGTAATCGCGTAACAAACTCCTTTTGGAAGTCGGTTAAAAAAGGTAAAAATGCAACGCAAGCCGCGAAAAAAATTTGCGATGTTTATGGACCTAGTGTAGTATCTGTGAGAGTAGCACAAATTTGGTTTAAGCGTTTTCAATCCGGAAATTTTGATGTCAAAGATGCACGTCGCTCTGGTCGCCCTATTACGGATAAAATGGATGCTATTTTTGAAAAAGTGGAGCAAGATCGGCATATCAGTAGTTACGACGTAGCTGAAGAACTGGGAATTGACCACAAAACAGTTTTGGCGCATTTGAAAAAAACTGGGTACACAAAAAAGCTCGACATTTGGGTACCTCACGAGCTTACTGAAAGAAACCTAATGAACCGTGTACTCATTTGTGATTCTTTATTACGACGTAATGAAACCGAACCATTTTTGAAGAAGCTGATAACTGGTGATGAAAAGTGGATCACGTATGACAAGAACGTGCGAAAAAGGTCGTGGTCAAAGGCCAGTCAGGCTTCACAGACTGTGGCGAAACCCGGGTTAACTCGCAACAAGGTGATGCTGTGTGTGTGGTGGGATTGGAAGGGCATTATTCATTATGAGCTGTTACCATCAGGCAGGACCATCGATTCTGAACTCTACTGCGAACAACTGATGAGATTAAAGCAAGAAGTTGAGAGTAAGCGGCCGGAATTAATCAACAGAAGGGGTGTGGTTTTTCATCATGATAACGCTAGACCTCACACATCTTTAGCCACTCAGCAAAAATTAAGAGCGTTTGGCTGGGAGGTGTTAATGCATCCGCCGTATAGTCCTGACCTTGCACCTTCAGATTTCCACCTGTTTCGGTCTTTTCAGAATTCTTTAGGCAGTGTCAGGTTAACATCACGAGAGGACTGCCAAAACCACTTGTCGCGGTATTTTGACCAGAAGTCCCAAAATTTCTATAGCAATGGGATCATGTCCCTACCTACAAGATGGCAAAAAGTTATCGAACAAAATGGTACCTACATACTTTAGTTAAATGTAAATAAACTATATTAAAAAATGTTTTGAATTTTCTTAAAAAATGCGAAGAAACTTTTTCCCCAACCTATTATGTTTTTTCGTTTAGTTAGTGTAACTAAATAAAATGATATAAAATTCACTGGCAAGACATTATTCTTTTTTTTTTTTTTGTAAACAAGTGTAATCATTACAACTGCCTGTTAATATAATTATCATGATAAAAACTGAATATTTAATAAAAATACACAATTTTTTATTCCGAAACGTTTTTATAATGCGAAGGAACTTATTAGACGTTCATGAAGTTGTTAATCAAATTCCCTGTTGAACATCAAGTGGAGTACGTTCGGAAATTTAATCTCGCATTACAATTTACAAACAGAAAATTATTATATAACACAAAATATATTGTGTTCGTATTTTCACGTACCTACTTTTGTACAAGATTAATACCTAAATACGTGATGAAAATAAAACCGTAACTTACCCGTTAAGCGTTTCCAAATGTCTTTCATAATGCGCACAGCAAAAGAGAAAGAAAGAAAGAAAGAAAAACAGTTTATTCGCGTGAAAATGACGCACACAAACTACACAAGAAAAGCGAAACACAAAATAATAAAACATAACAAACCTCACAAAACAAAAAACATAAGTACACACAATAAAGTTGTTGGAAATGTGCGTCACTACCCCGCGAAACGGCTACACGCTCAGCATAGAGTGGAACTCACTACCTGCGTCTATGTTTCCGAGCGCATACAACCCCAATCTCTTCAAAGTGAGAGTCAACAGGCTTCTTCTGGGTAAGCTCACTCCATTGTCAACTTTGTCTTTGTCACCTCTGACCTAGACTAGAGTCAAGAGCAAACCTATCTAAAATAATAATAATAATAATTGTGTTTCTGAATATTACGACAGAGAATTAAAAGCCAGCTATTTACAAACTACCCGGCGAGAATTCGGTCAGAATTAGGAATGTCATAAGACAAAATTAAACCAGCCAGTGAAATTGCCTGGAACTTGTCTGGTTTTTTTAAAGTTCGTAACAGGCCACCTGTACTGCACCCTTAAGCTTGACTTCACCTTTACCAGAAAGGTGTGCTCAAATTTAAGGGTGCGGTATAGTCCATCAAACTGTACAACTAAATATACATATATCAATGTCAAAGATCAAAATCGGTTTAAACGTTACAAAGACAAGGACAAATCGAGGGGACGCGTTGGGCTCGGCGCACATCTGGCGAAGCCCAGCGCAGCGCAGCGCAGCGCATTCGACATTGCCCAACAAATATCGACCTTGCATCAGTTGAAATAAAGTTGAAAATAAATAAACTTTAACAACTTTAACTTTATTTTTAGGTACGCAATGTTGATATTTGTTTGGCAGTGACAACCGCACTGTCTGGTTGTCAGACTTTCGGGCTTCTGACGATCCATAACGACTGTCAAAGAACCACGAATGACAGCTGGGACCAACGGCTTAACGTGCTTTCTGAGGTATGGGTGTCTCGGTATATAAAGATGGTCACCCATCCACAGATTAACCGCGGCAGGCGTAGCTTAACCTAATCGATCAACCCATGCGGCTGTTATTACTTAGCCACGAGTCGTACCTCGGATAATATTCACACATATTTTATGCCATGAAATAAAAGAGTGAGTTTTACTATCACACATGGTCATCAAACGACACTGATCGGTCATTCCTTCATAAGGTCGTTTCAGACTAGTGAAGTGCTTCGTAAACGTCTTGTGAGACGAATTTAAAAGGATAATGTGAGGATAATAAGGTTTTAACTTGCGTCTGAATATGAAGATAGGGTTTATTGAGTTTATTGTAATGCAATGGTTATCTTATTATCTGGTTCAAAATCTTCTTTTGAGAAATGTATTGAATCTTTATACACAAGTAAAAATACTATACATAGGTGGCGTTAAAGCCTTATGCATTTTCTACCAGTCTCTCTCAGGGTGGTGCAGAGACAAACATGGCAAGTGCAACATCCCGAACACCAATAACAACTCGAATTATAATCAGCTTTATATATAATATGTGTTCTTTTTTATCACGTCAAAAACCAAAGTTATCATCACATTATATTTTCAAACTACCCACAAGTTGATTTTAAATTCATTATAAAAGTTTAATGCAGTGTAGTGTTCACTTTAAATATTCGTTGTCAAATTGTCAAAAAGATTGTGTAAAGTAAATATTTAACGTTTTTGTTACGTTTGTGGTGAATTCGTTATATAGCAGATTCACTCAAAGAAATCACCGAGAGTTAGTTACTTATTTATTACAGGTGACTATTGCTGGCCTATTATAAGAGACACGGACAGATACAAGTAAATACAAGAAAAAAGCTAAGGCAATTCATTTTTTATTTTTAAAATATTTTTGTACATATTTTTTAAGTAAATTAAAAACAATAAATACTTTAGAAAAGTGACGAACTGGATTTTTTAAATTATTTTTTTAAGCTCAGTGCACCTCAATTGTTAAGAAAAAGCACTTTTTTATTTCAAGGACAAAAACCATGTAACTAGTTTACATGGTTTTTGTCCTTATTATATATTTTATATTATTTATAATTCATTGCATGAAAGTCCTCGCCTTCGTCGGCGCCTAATTACTGTTCAGTTGGAAACATTGTGGGAGTTTTACAATATTACCGTTGTATCGGTATTTTGATCAGAAGTGCCACTTTTCAGAGCTTTCAGAAACTTAAATGGTACATATTCGTCACACACAAAATGGATTGTGAGGTTAGTTTTTGACAGTTTTAATATGAAAAAAAAAGTCAAACGAATATATAATATAATATTCCTGGGACATTTTCACACACGGTCATCTGGTCCCAAACTAAGGAGAGCTTGTACTATGGAAACCAGATAACTGATATACTGCATATACTACTTTTTTTTTTGTAAATACATACTTATATAGATAATTACACCCAGACTCAGGACAAACAGACATATTCATGCACACAAATGTTTGTCCTGGATGGGAATCGAACCCACGACCTGCGACGTGATAGGTGGTATCTTAACCAACCACGCCAACTGGCCTGTCGATGATGTTCGTAGTACGGCATTTATTGCCAGGCAATATTATTATTATTCGGGCAGAAGTCAGCCAGGGTGTCACGTGACCGCTGACTGGCTTGTTTGATGAGTTCATAGAACAAAATTGCAAGGCAGTTCTGTTTACGCCGTAAACTGCTTGGAAATAAGAGTTCATAATAGGCCACAGCCCATAATACTGAACGAATTTCTTCATGAGACCAACATTGTAATGGAGAAAAAATATCAGCTACCCGTATAAAGCTTCAATACCTCGAGCCAAATATACGGGATGGCTGATATTTTTTTCTCTATTAATTACAATGTTGGTCCCACGGAGGAAGTTGTTCAGTTTGATCATCTCTATACAGGGTTATTAGTAAAATACCAACAACCTCTTAAGGGGTCATTGTACTCATCATTATGAACAACTTTTACTATGAAACCAAACCTAAACCAAAAAAATCAGGTGTTCAGTACATTTATGTTCGCATAATTCGTCAAAATGTACTGAACAGCTGATTTTTTCAGGTTTGTTCCCATAGTAAAAGTTGTTCATAATGATGATTACAGTGACCCCTTAAGAGGTTGTTGGTGTTTTACCAATAACCCTATATACCCTTAAGGGCCACACCTTTCTCAAACACCCTGTAGAGATAGTAGCTATCATGAACCATTTACAAGCACATAAGTACTTACGTAACCGCGATACCCATTAAAAAAGAGGTGTTGTTTGAATGAGTAAATCCAAAATCTACGCGGATAAAGTTGCGGGAAAAGCACTAGCTGTAAGTAAGAAGTGATGGATGGACAGGATTTGGCGGGACGATTTATGATGATGATGCCTCTGCCAAATTACCTGCGAAACGTGCTGACTACACGTATGGTCCGACTTTCGTACCTATATTCTTCAGCAGAATTTATATAGATAGAAATTATTATGATTAGGTACAAGCTGTACACGTCCTGATAAAGTTGGCAAACCCCTTCTTTGGAACATCCCTTTATTACACCTGTTCTGCAAAGACGGTATACAGATACTAAATGAGACAACAATCTGCCTAGCCTTTTCCCAACTATGTTGGGGTCGGCTTCCAGTCTAACCGGATGCAGCTGAATACCAGTATTTCACATGGAGCGACTGCCTATTTGACTTCCACAACACAGTTACTGGGTAATACGATGCCCCTTGGTAAGACTGGTTGTCAGACTTTCGGGCGTCTGACGACCCGTAACGACTATCAAAGATCCACGAATGACAGCCGGACCAACGGCTTAACGTGCTTTCCGAGGCACGGAGGAATCTCGGTATGAAAAGATGGTCACCCATCCACAGACCAACCCCGGCAAGCGTAGCTTAACCTGATGGTTCGACCCGTGCGGCTGTTATTACTTAGCCACGAGCTCCTCTCTACTAAATGCGACAACAAACAATGATATTATAGAAGTATGAGGAACAGGGTGTAAAGTTCACTCATCCTCCATAGAAAAGGAAGGATCCTCTGACCAAACGGGTGTCGTATCTGGTGGGCAACTGCCCGACTATTGATGTCGGGACGTTGTATACTGGGTGTCTGAGAAAGGTGTGCCCAAAATTAAGAGTAAACTTTCTCCCGGGGACCATCATTGTAACAGCGAAAATTTATCAGTCGTCCCCTATCAGAATACCAGCGCTGCGGTATTTATTTAAACATTGCAGCTTTATGTTGAGATAGGAGCCTTTTTGGCCTCGCACAGGTATTTTTTATTTTTATATTTTGTATTTTTTTTTTTATGTTAATTTTGTTAGTTTCCTATGCTCTTTTTTACTGTTTGTATTTCCTGTGCGTGTCCCAAATAAAATATTTTTCTTTCTTTCTTTCTTTCCATACATTTGAGTAGGGTCATGTATTGTACCTATAGACATTTCAGACTATCTCCAAAATGGCCTCACACTGCACACAACACCGATAGCGTCACGCCACTCACTGGTGTTGCTAGAAAATAAAAATGCCACCACAGTGTTGCAATATTATATTTTTAGTACTGCCAGTTTTTTTATTATAATCTATGTCCAAAGGTAAAAGCGTCCATAGGTACAATACATGACTATAAGTATTGAAGTTTTATATGGGACGATTGATGGTTTTTTCACGATTACGATGTTGGTCCCCGGGAGAAAGTTGGTCACCGAGTTACACCGATCTACTTAATAAACATCTTAAATTCATTCACTGACAAGGTCTACAAGCTTCATTGAAATATTCCACAAGAGTTCCTTATACAGGATGTAAGTGTAAACAGTGGCTACCTTTTAAGGGGTCATTGTACTTATCATTATGATTTTTTTTTACTATGGGACCAAACTTGAAATCGCGAAAAAAATCAGCAATTCATATGTTCGCATAATTAGTCAAAATGTAGGTACTGAACAGCAGATGTTTTTTCGTTATTTCAGGTTTGATCCCATAGTAAAAGTTGTTAGTAATGATGAGTACAATGACCCTTTAAAAGGTTGACACTGTTTACACTTACGCCCTGTATAAAGAAGGTGAGCATTATGGAAGGATATTTGAAAATGGATCACCTAAAGGGGTTAAGGGCAGTTTATTTAAAACGCTCAATAAAAAAATAGAAAAACTGTAGGTAGTAGGAAAAACTTCAAGAGAAATTTACGACAAAGGAGAGGAAATAGAGAATCCTTTATACCATTAGTTGGAGCGTTTTATTTATGATAGCGATAACAAACATACACTCCGACGCCTTTACAATTTATACTCGCAAAGAAAATATCGTATTGTCTCTTTGGGAATTCTTTATTTAGGTAAATATTTATTGGGTGTATTTGGTGGTTTTAAAAATCTATGGTCACAAAATGGGATGGGAATTTATGTGAAGAGTGATTTGGGGGTATAGTATAATGACGGCGCAGCTATTGGCGCCGTGTATTACATACATACATAAGCTCAGGCCTTCTTCCCATGGGGGTAGGCAGAAACTACAGAACGTCACCTGCTACGATGCTTACATACTCCTTTTGCCTCGTTTACGTTGATACATCTGGTCATACACGCACGCCGGTTGCGAGTAGGCACTACTCACCTGACCTTTCTGAAGAACATCACCAATAAGGTCTCTATATGCCTTGCTAGGGCGTACCCTCCCGGCGTTTCCACTCACATTTGCCTTGTAAATAACTTTTGTAAGTCGCCTTTCATTCATTCTCTCAACATGACTAAACCATAAAACCAACTACTTTTATTACAAAGTAACTGGAATCACCGAAAAGTTCGAATATAAAGCTCCATTTACACAGTGCAAGTTTATTGCTTGTGGCATATTATACATTGAAGGGCAATTAACTGGCACCGTCTAAACAACACGTACAATATTGTTGCACGATACGGGCAAGTTAGGTTGCCATTCAATACTGGTATATAGGTGTAAACAGCACGTAGGTACAATAAAATTGCACGTACAATAAAATCGCATTTAATTCTGGCATGAATATTTTTTTATCATTCAAACATAACAAGAACAAGCGCGAATGTAATAAGATGTTCAATAAAATTTTATGAAATATATGGCAGCGCATATACGTGTACCTAATACCTACTTTAACCAATTGTACAAGGACGTACAACTCTGTGCTTAGACTAGGCAAAACCTGCATGCGAAAATCGCCTTGCAATTATATTGCCTTGGTGCAAGTCGCATGCAATTTTATTGAACAGCAAAGCTTGCATCTTATGTTAATCGCACGTGTGTAAACATTTGCATAGTTGCATACATTTCTTGAATGGCAATAAAATTGAACGTGCTTTATGGCATGCGCTTATTGCTCTTGAACGTTCCAGAAACTTGTACCGTGTTAATGGATCTTAAGCGACATCGGCTGGTGACGTCACTTTAGCAGAGCGTCGCATCGATTGTGTCATGGCGGCTGTATTCTGATGACAGAGATGAGATGATGATGAGACTACAGGGGAGCCGCTGTCGTACCAAGTCCACGACGAACTGCTATATTAAGGCATAATCCTGATGATATTGAAACTGCTGAACCACTAATACGATGACCACTTCTGGTAAAGCTATCCTGCGCCGTTATATACTAGGCTGATTCAAAAGTAATATTTAAAAAAATAAAACTATTCAATATGAATTCAGCAATTCAAATGAATGTATGAGTACCTCCCGGGAATTGTGGTCTATTTATATGATTTTTTTTTATGCTGACTTAGTGGGTAAATAAACAAGCAAAAAAGGAAATTAAGAATTATATATTATTAATAATATTGTATTATATTAATATTGTATATTAACCGATTAACATTACTTTTGGATCAGTCCTTGTATAATTAAAAGCACCAACTTTTAATGTGTAATTTTGGAATAAATGTGGCTAAACTTTTATTTTTTAATGGACTGAAAATATAATTATGTAGGTAATATAAAACATAGTTATGTACGTAATTATGTAGGCAAACTCAGTTTTTTTATCAAATAAACCATTACAGACACTTTTGAAAATGAGTATAGGTAGGTAAAGTAATGAAAATTGTTGATAAGCAAATAATTGACCACCAACTTAAATTGTCAGTAGGTAATTCTAATCACAACGCTAAAAGACTTCCTGGTTAAAAAGGCATAATATTATTACTCTGTGAAAGAATTCTTTGAAAAAAAAAATATTAAAATGATTGTGATACTTACCTAATATAATGTGATATAAATTATAAGAATAGTATGACATAATATAAAATGTACGATTAATGGTAATTAATATTATATAATGTAAACTATATAACTGTAATATAGAGTATGAATTTAAATTGCAATGCGGGCAACTAAGTTCTAAGAAGCTACGTATTACATCTTCAAAAGAATTTAAATTTGAATTTTAGAACAATCATTCTTTGAATGTTGTATGAAATGGCTATAACAAGTCAAATTGACGCAGTTTGGTTTCCCTGATTGACGTAAATGTGAAAATTTGGGGCGTTAAAAGCATTAATTATACTGTAACAGCTGAACAGATAACACGTCCAAGATAAGACAGTAAAATACTCATTATACTAACTGGTAAACAAAAACCTAATTACGGAACGTAAATCAATGTTCCTTTCCGAGAATTATCTCGAGCATCGCATTCGACAAATGGAAATCTGCAAAGCTAACAGCACCAAAAAACCGTTTATTAAATAATCAAATATTCGCTTCATTGATTAAACAGACCTTTTGCTAACACGATATTCTAATTATGACGGTAAAAAAAGAGAATTGCAGTTTCAGATTGCGAAAAAAAACCGAAGGAAACTTTTGTAATTAACTCTTGTCCCTTTAATGCTGTGTTGCAGATAATAAAGATAAAAAATTGGCCAAGTGCGAGCAGGGTTCCGTACCGCCGTATAATATTTAAGACTACGTTTAGCTTAATTAACACGTTAGCTTTATTTTATTTTTATTATTTGTTGTTATAGCGGCAATAGAAATACACAACCTGTGAAAATTTCAACTGTCTACCTGTTATGGTTCATAAAGCCCGTTGACAGACAAACAGACGAACAGCGGAGGCTTAGGGTCGGTTTTTTGATCTGTAGTAAACTCAACCAAGGGTTAAACATAGTAACTAGAGTTTGATTTAGGCTAAACGTGAAAGGCTTAATCATCAATAAAATAACAGGAATATATTCATGTTAACTCAAACATGTAAAAAAACTAATAACGAATGGCATTTTGGCAAACACATTCAGCCAAAAATCAACCATTAGTTACTATGTTTAACCATTGCTTGAGTTAATTATGGGTCAAAAAACCGGCCTTTAGTAATAAGGTTCCGTTTGGCACCCTTCGGGTACGAAGAAAGTAAGTACGTCTTAGTTGTTTAATATGCAAATACTTATTTTACTTTAAGCTTTAGCCATAGCTTAGTGTTCAAAGCTAGTTGAGTAGCTCCACTATCCAAGAAACTCTGTCTGTGTATCTGCCTGTTCCACTATTAGTGTTGACATTTGCGTATTTGTTTTTAAAAATATCGACCAGTTCACTAAAGTATGTTAATACAACGTCAACACTCGCCTTAAAAAGAGGTTATGTGATCCATCCTCAATATCAATCTGCCTAGCCTTTTCCCAACTATGTTGGGGTCGGCTTCCAGTCTAACCGGATGCAGGTGAATACCAGTATTTTACATGGAGCGACTGCCTATCTGACCTCCACAATCCAGTTACTGGGTAATACGATACCCCTTGGTAAGACTGGTTGTCAGAATTTCGGGTTTCTGGCGACCCGTAACGACTGTCAAAGATCCACGAATGAATGCCGGGACCAACGGCTTAACGTGCTTTCCGAGGCACGGAGGAGTCTCGTTATGAAGAGATGGTCACCCATCCACGGACCAACCCCGGTAAGCGTAGCTTAACCTGATGGATCGACCAGTGCGGCTGTTATTACTTAGCCACGAGCGTGTGTTCCATCCTCAAGAATTAAAATGCTAAGTGATAGCCCATAAAATTTTGACATAACTATAATTTCTCGATTTAATTGTACTAATATAAAAGAAAATAATTAAGTAACAATCATGTTTAATGCATGCTAATTTAGGATGATAAGGGCAGGCGAAAGATAATAAAATTGCAATGCTTGTAAAAGGCTGCTAAGTCAAAAGTACTAACTTAATATAACACTAACATTGTACACTTAGTTCGCAACAAACGCTTTGACTTTTACAAACCTAAACCACTGAACCCGAGGTCTGAATAAGAACATAGAGTTTGTATGTTTGTTACTTCTTCACGCACAAACAGCTAGACCAATTTTAATGAAATTTGGTATGGACGAGCTGACACTTTGGATTTACACATAGGCTACTTTTTATCCCGAAAAAATGTAGTGGTCCGTCGTACCGCGGGTAACACCGCGGGGCGCAGCTAGTAATTTAAATGATAAATGATTTTTATTTCTGTAAGTAGGTTTGTACAAACACTTTTACAAGTCAACCACGTTTTTTTTTTTTTTGAAACTAGATGAGGTCGGCGTTTCCTATCTGAATACTCTGAGAAGAAAGGCCGAAACAAACTCAGAGGGGTCACTTCATGTAAAGACCATGTAGATTGGTGTCTGAAATGGTATTTTGACGAAAGAACCACACAGATTGAGAGGGCCTGTCCAGTCAGTGCACGCATTTGTCAGTAATCGCGCAGCTCAACTCAGAACTTAAGGAGCTCAACGATTCGACGAACAATACCAAAGAAAGGACATATTTATAAATCTTTAGGTTTTATTTCATACCACAACGAGGTATAGAAGAATATTACCTACATATTTCGCTGTGGCTTCTGGTTTGAATACCCTAGGGAGACAGAGGGCTGAAAAAGATAATCAAACTCTTACCACCTAAAACGATGGCTATAACCAACCAAAGATCCAGAAAAGACAGTCATCATCATAATTCTTTTCTCATCCTACGAGAATTTAATCAATTCATCCAATGTTTCAGAACTGAAACTGCATTTTACTTCACACTGCACAAATCCCCCTTTCATTCATATCTCCTCTCGCCACACAATATATTTACATATGTATAGCCCAGCCCGCAGGTCGGAGCAATTTCTCGCTTGATAGGACGTCCGCATCCCGTGTACATTGCGGTTGCTAATCCTACACGTCATGCCGCGGTGTCTGACCTCAATTTGTGATGTTCACGTCATTATAAGTTGTTACATTTTATTCATAGGAATTTTAAGACCACAATATTAAGACCACAATTACAATAGTATAAAAAAAACAATTATATCGAAAATTGCTTTTTCTTGCGACATATGAAATCATATGGGTAAAGTAGAACGAAAGTATTGTATTGATAGTATTGGAGATGAATTCTGAATTGCCTCAAAGCTATAAGGATATTTTGTTAAAAACACAACTAAACTTCTGATGGTGAAAGAGTCAGGATATAAAACCTCATGGTCCACAGCTATAAAGGTACTTGTAGATGTCGCATCCGTATCGTATAACACGCCGTATTACAAATAGGCGCGCGCAATTGAAAACCGTCGCTGTTTTGAAATGCGGCTACCTTATAAGAGATATCAGAACGATGACCAGCTTTCGTCATTGAGTAAGTAAATTCTCTTTGCGCGCTTTTCACGTCAAACCGTTGTCTTTCTTGAAGTTCTTTTAGTTGATGTTTCAGGTTACTTCCAAGCAACGTTCAAATCACTTTTATTTGTATAATTCACCAGAATTCTTGACCAATTATAACTAGTTTCGTAGGAACCTAACCGAATAATGTCAGACGAAGAAAATCCATAAATGTGGGTTCCCAACGCTTCGTATCTACTAATTTGAATGAACTATGTGTTTACTTACAAAGGATATCAATGGGAATCACAAATCTTCGCTTGCGAGTATTCATTTACATATCTATTTGTGCCTAGATACTGGAGATCCAGTATCTCGTATTTGAATAGAATGCTATGATTGATCGCCTCAGACCTCTATATAACATAATTACATACATAGTTTGCCCTAACAATATTGGCAAAGTTTCACAATCACTTTCAATTCTATTTATCGTTTATTTTTACATAAATTTAAACGTGGATGATTCGTAAAATGTTAAAGAATAAACAACGAGAATTTCCTAAAGAAAGAGGGAAAAGCATCTATAGACGAAGACGACGAGTAACTTCTATTCCAAATTATGGCCTTTGTAAAAAATTACCCCACGTTCCTTTCAATGCCGTCTGTGACATCACTTATAATTTTAAAATTATGTTACATACAGAGAAGTAAAATAATGCCAGGCAATAGTTATATGTATATCAAAGACACGTTTGAGGGTATAGGGGGACATGTATGTAAAAATATTCATCTTTCCACTTAACAAACAATTTTATTTTGTATTGTGTGCGTTATAGCTTTACAGGCTTATTGTATACAGAAAAGAAAAATTTGACTACATAATCAGCACGTCTACAACATTCTTTCAATGAAGTTGCAAGTTAGCTACCTTTATATAATACGTAATAGAGTTGTTTAACTGTACCTAATAGATTAGGTACATGAGGAGAAGACAGTAGCGCCCTCCTGTGTGCCAATAACAATAAACTACAATCACTAATGTGTCTGTCACCAATTCTTTATTGTGTCATTATCACCAATTCTTTATTGTAATTTTTGAGGTTATGGTTATTTTCTTTTTAGTTATTGGGATGACCATGTTCTACAGTGGATCATCATCATCTGCCTAGCCTTTTCTCCACTAAGTTGGGGTCGATTTCCAGTCTTATTTTACAGTTTTACTTCACACTAGCTGTCGCCCGCGACTTCGCCCGCGTGAATGTCAATACTTCCCCATTTAAATCGGATGTTTGATTTTTTTGCGTGGAACCCTACATATTTTTTTCCAAAATAAAAGTAGTCTAAGTTACTCCTTATAACATCAGCTATCTTCGAGAATGAAAGTCCCGTCAAAATCGGTCTTACCGTTTCGGAGATTAGCCGGTACAAACAGACAGACAGACAAAAATTCTAAAAATTGTTCTTTTGTTATAACGTATATACGTACTTTCAGATGCATTTAGTAAAAAGCAGTTACTTTGACATTACACACAGACACTTCAATTAATTTTTTTTGTATAAATGGAGCGACTGTCTATCTAACCTTCACAACCCAGTCACTGGTTCCTGAGTCTACAGTAAATATAATATTTACACAATAATTTCGCAGCGACGGCGATGTATAATAAAGATTTTAGATTTAATTTAATTTTATGGCAAGAAAATCCAGCGAGATTTTATTACGTTTTAAAGAGTTCTCTTTGCAGTTTTAAATTAACATAGCACTTTGTGTTTTTACTACCCACGCGCCTCAGGGGAGCAATAACGTAGTTTCAAGATTGAAAACGTTTTTAAACACTGTTAGATTGCTAGGTAATTGCCAAGAAATATAGAAATTGTAGACTAGATAAAAATTAGATTACTGGAGCTTAGACTCGCTTAGAATTCTTTATTACTGAAAACTTAAAACCTTATTTGTTCTTTTCTAACGTTTAAAGTGATTACCAGTGATCGGAATAGCTAGTGCTATTCGCGGGATTTAGTGACCATTATCTTAACATGGACCTGCCTTCTGAATCCCGGGAAATATATAATAATAATAATAACTCCACCGCCGTATCTCTACGTTGACGTCGTGGTGGGGCATGCGCGCTCCAAACTTTAGGTCTGTGCCGGTAGAGTTAACTTTGCCGAAACGGGTCTAGGATGAGGAGCCAGACCAAGAGAGATACAGAAACCCGCAGGGCAGCATGTGGCGAGCTGTTGGGCATAGCGACCCCACGGACCCTATCTCCCGAGAGAAATCTTGTCCTCATCTCTGGCTTGCCTTTATTGGCCGGCTGGAATGAACACTGACGAGGTACAGAGCTCCAGAACATGTGCATACAGGGATAATCGTCGGTTGGTGCCTCCTTATCATTTTAAATTATTTAACGGGCTTCTGCGAGTTGGCTTCGGCTCCTTGTACGCCTTCCAAAGGTCCGGGACCCCAGGGTCCCGAGAAATGTAAAAAAAATAATATAATAATAATATTAGGAAGTCAAATTTTAATAGTACGTATTCAGCTTTCTGCAAATATTACATATATATTCTATATTGAAACTCAAGTAGGTAGATGAAATTAAAATACTGTAGGCGGGCAGCCCTATCGCGTGTTTACGTACCACGCGGCATTATTTCATGAATAGGGCCGAGTCACAATACTGATAGATATCTATACTGTAGTTTCATCTAGTACATCGACATTCGGAAAAATATTCCCGGGAATCCCGGGGCATGTCCATATCGAGGGTTCACGGGCTATTTGTATTAAGTACATTTTTGGAACTTTACAAGAAAGCATTTCAAAGTTTCATTATTCGGAAAAAAGAACATTGTAAAAAAAAGTATCAATATATTTTAAGTAAAAGTGGCCTATCAATAGTGTCTATCTCAATTTTTTACGTTTTTTACTTTTTAATGCAGGTAGATTATAACTAAAAAAGATTAAAACTCAATATCGGCCAGGATGTAGTTAATACAAATAGCCCGTGAACCCTCGATATTAACATTATCATTCAGGTTCAATGACCCAAAACAGCACTACCTCTTTCGATCCCTGGTGATTACATGTTTTTTTCGGCCTCGATTTACGAGTTGTGGGTCATAGATTCGAACACAGACAGGCACTTTACTTTGTGTAAATAATTTCATCAGCACTGCTCTCAAAACGGTGAAGGAAAACATCGTGAGGAAACCGGAATGTCTTAGAACCAAAAATTCAGAGACTTCTTCAAAGATGTGACTTCTATCAACACGCACTGGGCCCGTGTGGTATATTACAGCCCAAGAGAAGAGGTGTGTGTCCCAGCAGTGGGCATATTATTATGGCTGATATGCTACATGTTTTGTTTACTTCTGATTTTTGATTTTGAAAAAAAAAAATGTAGTGTACTCGTATGTACCTAATATATCAGTTATCTGGTTTCCATAGTACAAGCTCTGCTTAGTTTGAGATCAGATGACCGTGTGTGAAAAATGTCCAAAATCAAAATCAAAAGTCATTTATTCAAACTAGGCTGAGAATCAGCACTTTTTGAACGTCAAAATTACATAAGACAGTCCCCCAAAACGCCCGCCCTTCACCACTTCCTAGTGCTTTAGCTGGGGAGAAGAAGTGGCGCAACAAACTCCCCAGCAGCACAGCTGTCTGTTCCTAGAAAATATTCTAGGACATTTTTCACACACGGTCAATAATAATTATTATTATATTTTTTTTTCTCATCCAACCGAAACACCATTTGTAAAAAGGTACAAATGTTCCAAAAGGGTTCGATGCTAGGACCAATATTTATAAATGTTATTATTATTGCATACATTAGTATCCTTCACCGTTTACTCCCAATGATTTTCGCCAATATTCACGAATCTTATTACTATTTTCTAGTGCCTCTTCTTCAATCAATATTACGTTATATTGTCGCAAGTACTCTCAACAATAAACTATACTTATGCTAATAATAAACTATTACCTTAATAACACTTCAAACGTGGGGACTCGTACAGGCATGCCAGTAAGTGGCTCTTGTAGGAGAAGCACCATACTCCTAACTCCGTTTGCTATTAGTTATAAGTAGCTATAAGAATGTACTAGTAGCATAAGAAAACACTTAACATCACCTAACTGATAAATTTTCCACGAAACTATGCTTGTCCGTAGGAAATAAACACGTTTTGACTTGAACGCAGAGAATCAACTCAAAACTGCGTACGGGTTTCTCCCTGGCTCAGAAAAGTCGACAGGTTGTGACTTGCACGAGAAAATAGGGGCGTGGTTACTGTTTAAACCACATATATTGGTGTTATAGTTTTACTCGGGTGAGGTGTACCCGCTACGTTAACTATGGTGCAAAACTAATATATATGCGTCCCCTAGGATTGAAAGTTAGTCCATAAATAGTCCATAAATTGTTCATAAATTGTATCCAGCAAGTTAGTAATAGTACCTAACCATCAAGTGATATGCTCAATAGAGCCCTGTGTAGTCGCGTGTCTGTAGTATCTCAATTATGTTTGTATTATTGCAATAATTAGTGTTTCGAAGGTAAGATTATTGCCGTAAGTATTATGATTGTATTTTATGTGTATTTTGTTTCTGAATTGTGTTTACGTGCTCTTTTATTATATTTGTGAATACTTGTACTGGTTTAATTTGCATAAAGACGACGATAACCCCCGCCTATCAGAGTCTAATCACTCCGCCTAAGCACAGCATGCAGGTTGTTTGATATATGTTTCGTGTGCTGTGCTTAACATTTGGTCCTTGCGAGTCGGATAACCGATTGTCCGGGCGTAGTCTTACAAACTAGCGTTCGGAATCGGATTACGCTTATAGGCGAATTAACCAGGTACAATGAGTGAGAAAAGTGCCGTAACCACGCGAAGCAAACTACGCAAAATGACGGAAGAAGCAGACACGCGGCGCAGGGAAGCCGCCATCGCCTCGGACTCAGGCTTACTGTCGGAGGTGCCACCAGGTTCTCCATCAATAGCGCCAACGGTAAGATCAGCGGCTGCCCCCATTATTCCGCTGACCGGGGGTCGAGTAATCGACTATAGTGAAAAGCCGGCAGAGGGCGTATCACGGCAGACAGTCGCACGGTCGCCGCGGAGCAGCAGAGTTTCGTCCAAGAGTAGTCGCAAAGGCGTCGAATTCTTGAGGAAAAAGGCCGAATACGAAGCTGAGCGTGATTTGGTGCTCATCAGGGAGAATCTGGTGAAGAAAAGGATGGAGGTGGCAATAGCAGAGATCGAGGCAAATGCTGAAAGTGAGGACTCAAACTCAGAGGTGGATACGACGCAACGAGTAGAAGAATGGGTGAAAACAACGCCCCAAGCGACGCAACCAGAAACGGCGATGTTTACGGCGGCAGCGTCTCGCGCGCCGTCTACGTCGCACGTACCGCTTGAGGGCAGCGCGCCGTATGAAGCACCTACGATTCAAGACCAAAACGTAAGTAGAGTGAATCTTGAATCTAATATGTACCGTGTGCCGGCTATGTTAAGTGAAAGTAATGTGTCGCATCCGTATAGGAACCCCGTGAGCAATGCGGGGCCTATGCAGACGCCAGCCCATACTGAAGCGGTTAGATTCCGTTTGCCCGATGATTATCCCGCCTTCACCACTCCGGTCGCAAGTGGACCTCGAGTATCGACACTCGAGTCGGTCACACAGCGACAGGGAAATAGCGGAGTGGGGGCTGTAGAAAGGCAGCGACTATCGTCGAGCGATAGAGATAGGAAAATCGATAAGCTGGCGGAGGCGATCACTAACATGGCACGCCCGCACCCGGTACCCAGACAGGCTTACGAATTGCCACATTTTAGCGGTGACCCAGCTGATTGGATTTCATATAGAAATATGTACTGGGACACTACTGAATTATATAACTTTAGGCCGCATGAGAATATAGCGCGTCTGAAGTCGTCTCTACATGGGGAGGCGAAGATAGCAGTGGAGGACCTGTTACGGTCAGCGAGAGAACCCACTGAAATAATGCGTGCATTAGAAGAAGAGTACGGACATCCAACCGTCATACTTCAATATGCTTTAAAGAAGGTGAGAAATTTACCTAAAGTGTCTGATAGTGGCCAGGAATTAAGGAAATTCTCATCGACGGTAAGGAACTGTGTGTCACTGCTAAAGAACGTCAGAGCAGATGGGTACCTAAATAACCCTCAACTGGTGAGCGAGCTGCTAGGCAAGCTGACACCAGTTCAACGAGCACAGTATGGTGACTTCGCGATGGGCCTGGATAACTCACAGGGGGTGGACTTGAGGATCTCACCCAGCTTGGAAATGCTGTCACAGTTCCTCATACACGTGACGCGTTCTACTTCGTACTACCTACAACCAACTGTGTATGAACCAGAACAGGCTAAACTCCCTGTGAAGCTGCAGCAGACCAGCGGACGGACTCGACCTGGAAACGCGGCACGCCCAGTCACCAACAAGCCGCAGATGACTCATCGTGTGAATACACAGAGCGACGAAGCTACGAGTATCACACAGAAGGAGTGCGTGATGTGCCACGGCAAGCATGTCATAGAAGATTGCGACCAGTTCAAGAAGCTGAATATCCAAGATCGCTGGGAACTGGTCAAGAAGAAAAAAGTGTGCTTTAATTGCTTAAAAGCAAAACACACTAAGCAGTTTTGTCGCGCAAACAAGTGCAAAAAGTGCGACTATAAACATCATGTGTTGTTACACGAAGATAGGTCAAAACCAGAATGTGTAACAAACATAGGAGAGTGGCGAGCCACAGCGTTATTGAAGATAGTGCCAGTGTCAGTGTATAACGAAGATAGCGACAACGACCAGTGTTATGCGTTGTTGGACGACGGGGCAACAGTATCGCTAATAGACAGTTCGCTCGCTACTAACCTATCGGGTCCACGTGTGCCACTAACATTAAAGACCGCGGGCGGTCATGCTGTGTCGGACCTTACCTCGCGAGTGGTACAAGTATGTGTGAAGGGCCCCAATGGACAGTGCCATAATATCAAGTGCCGGACATTAGCAAACTTGAACTTGCCTACACAAACAGTGACCTCTTCAGTGATCAACGATAACGCGCACCTGCGCGACTTGGGTTGCGCAGAGATGAGGGGAGCCAAGCCGCTGCTGCTGATCGGGCAGGACAATTGGGAGCTGCTCGTTGGCGGGGACACCCGCCGTGGACGATCCGGTAAGCAAGTTGCCTCACTAACTAAGTTAGGTTGGGTCATACATGGACCATTTAATAACGATAGTAGTACCGAAGCAGTAAACTGCACAACAGTTTCCCTCCCAGATTTACATGATTTAGTGAAGTCACAGTTTGAGTTAGAATCAATAGGCATTTCTCAAGTAACCCGCAAACATAAGGATGTAGAACGGGCTGTACAGGTGTTAGACAGTACAAGTCAACGCACCCCTGATAAGACGCAATGGGAAGTAGGTCTTTTGTGGAAACAGGACAACATTCTGTTGCCTGATAGTTACAGACAGGCCCGGCAGAGGTTGTATGGTATCGAGAGGCGGATGCGTAAGGACGCTAGTTTCGCTGAGACGTACGCGAACCAGATAGAGCGTCTAGTAGCTGAAGGGTATGCACGGAAGGTGGAAGGCGAGGTAGATAGCTCACCGGTTTGGTACCTACCACATTTCGGAGTTGTAAACCCGAACAAACCAGGGAAGCTTCGCCTAGTCTTCGACGCGGCTGCTACGTCCCAAGGTACGTGTCTGAATGATAACCTACTGACCAGACCCGATCTATTAAATTCATTACTAGGTATTTTGATTAAATTTAGAGTAGGTCCCATAGCGTTCACAGGCGATATAGCTGATATGTTTTTGCGAGTTAAGATTAGGGCACAAGATCAGGGCGCACAGCTCTTTTTGTGGAGAGGGGCGAACGATGGTAGGGAACCTGATACCTACGCCATGACATCAATGATATTTGGCGCCGCCTCTTCACCAACCACGGCGATATATATACTCAATAAAAACGCCAATGAGTGGGTTAACGTTTACCCCGAAGCTGTTGAGGCCATAAGAGATAGGCACTACATGGACGACTATTTAGATAGCACGTGGTCCGTAGAGCAGGCCAACAGCCTGATCGAGCAGGTTGCCAGAATACACGCCTCCGGGGGTTTTATCATACGGGAGTGGGTAACCAACTCGACAGAGTTAAGGGAAAAGCTAAAAATAGATATGCCCGATAAAGTCCCGCTCGAAAAGGGAATCGGGATGGTCGAGCGGACATTAGGGTTGACATGGTCGCCCAAACAAGACGAACTGGGATTTGACTTGTCGTTCAAACGGTTACCACCTGAAATAATAAGTGGCGACCTGGTACCCACCAAGCGTCAGTTTTTGAGCGCGATTATGTCAATCTACGATCCCCTCGGCTTTCTCTATCCCTGCGTCATCCAGACGCGAATATTGATGCAGAGGATATGGAAGTCGGGGATCCAGTGGGATGAACCTCTCAAGGACCGAGAGGCCAAAATGTGGTTTGCCTGGCTCAAGCATCTAAGCATTTTGACTGAAGTTAAGATACCGCGGTGGTACGGGCTGGACCTCAACAATCTGGAATTACACGTGTTCGGGGACGCCAGCGAACTGGCATACGCCGCGGTCGCCTACCTTGTGGGGTATAACACTGAAGGGCATCGAGAGGTCACCATGCTATTAGGTAAAGCGCGGGTGGCCCCTCAGAAAGTTATATCCATTCCTAGGTTAGAGCTTCAGGCAGCGGTGCTAGCATGTCGAATAGCGGACACCGCTGAAAAAGAGTTAGGGCTACCAATCAGGCAAAAATTTTACTGGACAGACAGTGAAACTGTACTTAAGTGGATAAATTCGGAGGCACAAGACTTCCAAAAATTTATATCGCATAGATGAGCCGAAATAGATAGGTTAACAGTCAGAGGCAACTGGCGCTGGGTCCCCACGGCGGACAACCCAGCAGATAAGGCTACCAGATTGTCTTGGCCTGATGACCATGCAGCGTGGTTGTCGGGCCCCTCGTTTTTGTATGATTCACAGGAGCAGTGGCCAGCATGTCGCGAACCTGAGGCGGCAGAGGCAGACCTCGAGCGCATCCAACGAGTCAACACTGCGGCGGCCCCTGCCGGGCCCTTCCTGGAATACGAGCGCTACTCAACATGGCAGCGCGTGCAGCGCGTTATGGCGCGCACGCTGATTTTCATCGAGCGATGTCGCAAACGAAGAGCGACGTCGGAGCTGCATCCACATGACTTGGAAGAAGCGCACCTCCACCTAATGAGGTTGTGCCAAAACGACAGCTTTCATCGAGAACGGGCCGCCATCCTGAAAGGGTTGCCCGCACCTGTCGACAGCCGCACAAAGTCATTGGACCCGATGTTCACCGACGACGGACTGCTACGAGTACGAGGACGTCTGACTGCATGCGAGGAGCTCACATTCGGAGAAAAACACCCGATTATTCTCGACGGGCGTCATCCTCTGGTAAGGAAGCTCATCGCACACTATCACGCGATGGCTCTGCACGCGAACCACGAGACCGTAGTCAACAATCTACGAGAAACTTACTGGATCATAAAGGTAAGAACATCCGTAAAGACCGTGGTCGCGAATTGCCAATATTGTCGCATCACCAGAGCCAAACCCATACCACCAAAGATGGGTGATCTCCCACTCGCCAGGGTAGAGACCACAAGAAGAGCCTTTGTGCGAGTAGGGGTCGACTACTTCGGCCCAATGGAGGTGGCGATAGGGCGGCGCCGCGAAAAGAGGTGGGGAGTACTCTTTACCTGTCTCGCTACGCGCGCTGTCCACCTAGAGTTAGCCGCCACACTAAGCGCCGATTCGGCGATACTGGCCCTGAGGCGCCTGATAGCGCGCCGGGGGCAACCTGCACACCTGTACTCCGACCAGGGTACCAACTTCATCGGGGCCAACACCGAGTTACGAGCAGCCCTGAAAGACCTGGATCAGGATACACTGAGGGACGAGGCCACCAACCGAGGCATCGAATGGCACTTCAATCCCCCCTCAGCGCCACACATGGGCGGCTGCTGGGAACGCCTGGTCAGGTCAGTGAAGAATGCACTGAGAAGCACGCTCAAGGAGCGGGCCCCTCGTGAGGAGGTCCTTTACACCCTTCTCACCGAGGCAGAGCTGATAGTAAACAGCCGCCCGCTGAGCTATGTGTACGACGATCACGAGCAGCCTGAGGTCCTGACGCCGAACCATCTGCTCCTGGGCACGGCGTCCGGGAGTACACCGTTTGCGCCGAGCAGCTACGAGGACGTCGATTCCCGCCGGCAGTGGCGGCGGGTGAATGCGCTCGCCGACATGTTCTGGCGCCGCTGGCTGCGGGAGTATCTCCCGACTCTACAACGTCGTGAGAAGTGGACAAGTAGTGGACCCAATGTGCGCGTTAGTGATGTGGTAGTGATCGTTGACAACAATAGAGAACGAAGTGCATGGACAAAAGGTGTGATACAATCTGTGTATCAGGGTAATGACGGAATCGTCCGTGTTGTAGATGTTAAGACAGCAAACGGGGTCTTGCGTCGACCAGTTGCAAAGATTATTGTGCTTCCCACAGAAATGGATGTAAAGCGGTTGAACCCTCTTACAGGGGGTGGAATGTAGGAGAAGCACCATACTCCTAACTCCGTTTGCTATTAGTTATAAGTAGCTATAAGAATGTACTAGTAGCATAAGAAAACACTTAACATCACCTAACTGATAAATTTTCCACGAAACTATGCTTGTCCGTAGGAAATAAACACGTTTTGACTTGAACGCAGAGAATCAACTCAAAACTGCGTACGGGTTTCTCCCTGGCTCAGAAAAGTCGACAGGTTGTGACTTGCACGAGAAAATAGGGGCGTGGTTACTGTTTAAACCACATATATTGGTGTTATAGTTTTACTCGGGTGAGGTGTACCCGCTACGTTAACTATGGTGCAAAACTAATATATATGCGTCCCCTAGGATTGAAAGTTAGTCCATAAATAGTCCATAAATTGTTCATAAATTGTATCCAGCAAGTTAGTAATAGTACCTAACCATCAAGTGATATGCTCAATAGAGCCCTGTGTAGTCGCGTGTCTGTAGTATCTCAATTATGTTTGTATTATTGCAATAATTAGTGTTTCGAAGGTAAGATTATTGCCGTAAGTATTATGATTGTATTTTATGTGTATTTTGTTTCTGAATTGTGTTTACGTGCTCTTTTATTATATTTGTGAATACTTGTACTGGTTTAATTTGCATAAAGACGACGATAACCCCCGCCTATCAGAGTCTAATCACTCCGCCTAAGCACAGCATGCAGGTTGTTTGATATATGTTTCGTGTGCTGTGCTTAACAGCTCTACTTCAAGAAATTCACACATGCCATTTTCGCATCAGCGTTTGTGAATACTGGAGCTAAAACTGCATGAACATTTTCATCCAAGCCTTCGAGAACTCGAGTGTCTAGTGAGAGTACCGTTATCCAATTTTGCAGGTAATTGAAAGTCTTTCAGTGTATAACAGCAGAAGTAGTTCAGATAACTTTGTTAAGAGTCTATCGATAAATCTAGACGTGACGCAGTTTACAATAAAGAGCTATAAAATTTCAAATAAAAAGTAATACTTCGGAAAAGGTACGGAAAGGATCCCTGTAAAAATTTACGAGTATCGGAATTAAGGTATCTGTATCAGAAGAGCTAGTATGTGACATATGAATGTGTCACAAAGCAGTAAAAAGGCAGAGATATCTTCATGAAACCCTTTTTTTATGGCAAAAGCTAATGACACCTCCGTCAGGCCGTCTCCTTATTACACACGGTATCGTGACAGCATTTTGTCGATAGCCTTTTATTTAATCAACGTCCGATCACGCGCGTACCTTACCGTAGATTTTGAACATAAAAGAACTTTTTAGCAAAAAATAAAACCGACTTCCAAAACAAAACACTACAAAGTCAAAAATAACTTTAATTTCGGAAGTCGGTGTCTTTGTTTTTGTATTTTCGTTATTTGCCACCGACTTTATTTTTCACTTTTTAGTGTTTTGTTTTGGAAGTCGGTTTTATTTTTTGCTAAAAAGTTTTTATTTTTCACTTTTTAGTTATGGAACCTACCCCACACAAATTGGAATACATAATTGACCACAATAGTTGTAGATATAGCCATGTAAATAACAGTGATAGGAAGTTATTAAAACATCATCACATCATCCACATAAAATAAGTGGGATATATACGCATTATTGAAGCTAACTCAAAAACTACCCAAGCAAAGTTAATAAAATGTATATGGGACCACTTCAGAAGTATACCCTTTCAAACAAAAAAAGAATTTTCTAAATCGGTTTATCTGTCTTTGAGTAATCGCGTAACAAACTTACAAAAAAAAATCATACAGACGAATTGAGGACCTCCTCCTTTTTGAAGTCGGTTAAAATACAGTTAATTCTTTTTCAGCACTCTTTATTCTAAATTCGCAATTAGTTACATATATTGTGTAACGGTTGTATAATGTTCAGTAGGTTCGAGGAGAATAATGTTTCGTACATTAGCCCTTCAAAGTTACCTTCAATACTTTTCATCCTAAACCGTTTCTGTTAGTAATTAGGTACCGTACTTAATGTTTTCATCATTGCGAAACATCTTTATTATTTTAATACATGCAAGCCTTAGGCCTGTTGTAATTATTTTATCTTTTAAAGTAACAGTTATTGCATAAACGAGTTTTTTGCACCTCTTGCGCATACCGTGACAAATTGACAGAGAAAGTGCTCCAGTTTCTGAATGTAATATTGAATTTTGATATCACTGACACCAGCTCCGGTAGCCGTGATCGTCTAGTGGTTAGGACCCTACGTTGTGGCCGTAGTAACCCAGGTTCGAATCCTGGTCACGGCAGTGATACACTGTCGCGGCGGAGCGTATATTTTTGGGATTTTGAGGATATTTCTCAGATCAAACATGTATAGGCATTGGTGTAATAACTCTTTATTATTATCAAAAATATGTCTTAATTAATATTATTATCTTTCTTTAATCGTTTTATCTCTTAAATGATATTGTGATAACCGACAGATAATTATCGTATGTATTTCTATTAATAAATAGATAATAATAGATTTCGGTAAATAATCAGCATACCCATGCTAAATTATTCTTATTTTATTATTATTAAATTAGTAATTGCGAAAATCGGTCAAGCGTGAGTCGCAGACAGATTTAGTTGTCAAATAAATATAACCTCTTTTCTGATCCCTACAAAAAAAAAAACATTAAAGCACGACCATTTCTTCACGTTGTCCCGGTGTAAATAAGCCATAAAAGTTACTAAAGTAATTCCGATGTTGCCGACCCAAATACAAATACACGAATTTGGTCTTTTCTCTCAAATAAACTATTAAGAATAAAATATATTTCTGCTCCTTATGGCAGTTTCCAAGATAGTAGTTTAACAGACTATAGCTGTATAGAGCCTACATTCGTGTGTATGTGTACTGTGGAGATTCTAACTCCACTGCGTAGCTATACTACTTAAAGAGAGATGGTGACGCAAAGGAATTTGTAATTTTAAGTCGAAATGATAAATTAAACGATACGTTATATACACTGCCCATCCTCTAGCTCAGACCGAACTGAGCCCAAAAACACGAACTACCTTTTTTATTTATTTAAAAAGGCATTTACATGCTTGCTTAAGCGATAGAATGTCAGCCAGTAATATACAAGGTTGCCCACTGCATGAAACCTTTAGTATACGGCCCAAGTGAAAAAGCGTCCAGCGGGGCGTTCAGCGTTGCATGCAAGTTCACCGAGTGCCGCTCGGCCGTCACTCAGGACACTCGCGAGTGTTTGCATGTGTACTCGGGCCGTACACTTACAGTAGTTACCTATGTCGTTTATTTTTCATTTATTACTTATCGGGTTAATTACAAATAAAACGCGATTATTGAATTTTTATTTTTTCCGTTTCATCCAGACGATATGGCCCATAAAGCTGGGTATCTGACAACTCATCTTATACTAGAGCCAATGCTGCTAGTCATTATCCTGAGACACTTTAGCTAGCAAGACAATCACGTCATCCATCAGCAATTACAATCTCTTTAATCAACATCCTCCACCGATGTTTACAGCCAACACTAACAAGACAGGAGCATAAAGTTTTATGTTCCTATCTGCTAATTACCCTCATGAAACTATTACCTTTCACCCCAGTAGTTCTCATACGCAGTTATTTGCAGCTATAAACCTGCATCGTTAAAATTTACTAACTGTTCGTGAGGAACCCTCGGAGTGTTAGTGGAGTTTTTATAGAGGATCTCTAATGGCTTGGTGGATGTATGAGGTGTGTTGGAATGGGTGTGCACTTTAAATGGCGGTTTTTAAATGAGTCATGGGCCCATGTAGGTTGGTTGTATGACATGTATGTATGTACATACCTAGTTGTGTTTGTTCTGGAATGAAACTGCCATGCCATGTTATCTCTCCACCACCCTTGGTTGACTGGTAGCGAGATCCTAAGTCATTAAGTCCGCCTTTGTAACTTTATAGTGCACAAAGTTTAATAAATAAATGCTAATTATTTTCCAGGCGACTACCAACTTAAAGGACGACTAACTATTTGCTACTAAAAAATAATAAAAATATTTCTGTCGACATAGGATGCAAGAGCGAGCGAAGGGCACCCCGAGGATAGGTTTGGTGACCTTGTTCATATTTATTTCTCATCGTAATTAACTTTATATACAACCTCATTTTATAATTTAAGAATGCACATTTTCTACATTTTATCCGCTGGTTGTAGCTGCCAACCAATTATTTTTGTTATCGGCTTTCATTATTTTTGAATACCAAATTTAGACTAATTTGTCACCGCGTTAAATACATGCCATAAATAAATAAATAGACACCATGCATGATTTCAGAAGAAAGAAACAAGTGTAAAACATTTTAGTGGTATGACAATAATAGCTACTACCCATATAGCATTTACACGCACTTTCTAAACAATGCAAAGGAAGGAGACGCAATTTGGTTGCAATAAGTAAGCTTGATGAGTGCAGAGTTCACATAGAGAAACACGTTGAACTTGAACTCACGACCTCTCGCTATTGAGTCTGATAACTTCGCCGTTGATCGATTGCCACACAATCAAACCCGACAATGGGCGCATGGACATTTCTCAAGAGATGTCGTAACGAGCCCAATCAATAGTGAAAGTGCTCTCGTTTCAACGAGTTTTGAGCAAAGCGGTCGAGAAATTTGGTACGACAGTCACCAGCTCCGGTAGCCGTGATCGTCTAGTGGTTAGGACCCTACGTTGTGGCCGTAGTAACCCAGGTTCGAATCCTGGTCACGGCAGTGATTCACTGTCGCGGCGGAGCATTTGTTTTTAATATTTTAATCTTATATATGATGAATTTTAGAAATGAGGGGCTTGTGGCTAAGTAGTAACAGCTGCATGGGTCCATCGATCAAGTTAATCTACGTTTGCCGCAGTTGGCCAGTGGATGGGTGACCATCTTTACATACCGAGACTCCTCCGTGCCTCGGAAAGCACGTTAAGCCGTTGGTTCGTCATTCGTGGATCTTTGACAATCGTTACGAGTCGTCAGAAGCCTGAATGTCTGACAACCAGTATGACCAAGGGGTATAGTATTACCCAGTAACTGACTGGGTTGTGGAGGTCAGATAGGCAGTCGCTCCATATAAAATACTGGTATTCAGCTGCATCCGGTTAGACTGGAAGCCGACCCCAACATAGTTTGGAAAAGGTATCCAGATGATGATTTTAATTTTAGATATGAATATGCATGTTGGGTTTTCGAGAGATTTATACCCGTTTCAATTAGGACTCAATCCTTAGGGATTATGAAAGGGAATCTGAGCATAAGTATGCGGACCTAAATTCTTCTAAATAAAAATGTTACTTCCCATGTTTCGGAATGCAAATGACCCCTGATTATCGTAGGACAAAAATACCTGTACAAATAGTTGAACAGTTTTATATATAAAGCTTTTCAGATGGTTAATGAGTAAACTCAAACTCGGCTGGAATGAAAAATGTTAGTCTAAATTGGTTATGACACGACCGTAAATATTTTTAACCGACTTCCAAACAGGAGGTTCTCAATTCGGATGTTTATATATAAGTATATATATATTATGTATGTTCGGGCATTTTTTTTAAATTGTGTTTTTTATATGGATCAACACGTGGTCTGAATTATAGATTATTATTATTATGTATTGACGGATTTGCAAAATTCTTTTTTTTTTTTTTGAAAGGGTATGCTCTCGAGGTGGTCCACCATGGCCACCAAGTTAGAATCTGATGAGGGGATCCCATGGAAATCGAGGGAAACCCTCAAATTTTATAGGCTCAATTTTATAGAGATTTGGGTATTTTTATAGTAACGCGTGCATTTGATCTTGGAGAGCACCATTTGGTGAAGTGGAACTGATTTTTATTTTTTATTTGTGATAGGTTTGCTCTTGACTCTAGTCTAGGTCAGAGGTGACAGAGACAAAGTCGACGATGGAGTGAGCTTACCCAGAAGAAGCCTGATGATGAAGATCACAGATGGCCATTGGAACTATTCAGTAATAAGTATTTCGAGGGTTGCGATTCAAGTTCTCAAGTTCATTTACATTTCCATTTATTATTATGTTTGCGACCAACTTTAACCCAACCTTTGTAAACACGACCAATATATCTATATTTACATAAAAGCACGACCGGGCTTAAATCACAATGTTTGTAACATTACCAATCACGTGATCAAATATTGGTCGACCTTATCGGTGCCATCAATTTAAATATTCGACCTCGTAACCTATTCAATTTATTTGTACAGTCAACAAAGGAGGTAAGTAAGCAGGGAGCTTGCAACTGTAGTTCTATACTATACACTAGCGACCCGCCCTTAATTCGCCCGGTTTTTGGCTTGACAAAACATGAAGATTCCTTTACTGAGAAGATTTTTAATTAAAAAAATTAATGACTGTAAATTCTTCATTATGATGATAAAAATCGCATCAAAATCCGTTGCGTAGTTTATAAGAATAGCGAAAAGTGACTTTTATTTATAATAATGTATAGGTAAAGATATGTATTTATAATTTATTTTAATACACTTTATTGTCTAACAGAAAATACAATCCTACCTAACAAAAAAAGAAAATATTGTGCGAGTTTTTTTTTTAACTAGGTAGGTATGTCTCACGTTGACATTACTCTCCTGTGTGTGTGTACGCACACATAACAAAAAATATGATATCAGCTTAGCGGACTTCTAGTTTTTGTATATACCTACCTACCTAACTTTGAGAAGCTCGTAGCTAAGTAATAACAGCCACACGGGTCGGTCCGTCTGGTTAAACTACGCTTGCCGGGGTTGGTCTGTAGATGGGTGTCCATCTTTACCGAGACTCCTCCGTGTCTCGGAAAGCACGATAAGCCTTTGATCCTGGCTGTCATGCGTGAATCTTTGAAGCCCGAAAGTCTGACAAATAGTCTTACCAAGGGGTATCGTATTACCCAGTTACTGGGTTGTGGAGGTCAGATAGGCAGTCACACCATGTAAAATGCTGGTCTTCAGCTGTATCCGGTTAGACTGAAAGCTAACCCCAAACATAGTTGGGAAAATGCTAGGCAGATTGAGCTACCTAACTTTCTTGTTGACTGTACATTACTAAAGCATTATATGGGTCGTAAGGTTGCTGAGTACCAATATGGAGAGGCACGTTTCCTTTTTGTAGCTATTGTTAAAGATTTCCTTATTCTTATATTATTTCCTTGACTCATTCTTACCCAAATGGAGAATTTTGGATAAAAGGACCAAATGTGTTATTTAATATCGCACCATTTTTATCCTAATATGATTATGTAGAATGAAATGAGAATCAATGCTCCTGGTGTCTCGTGCCAGCATGAGATTTGCGAGTATAGCTGACGCCGGTAAAAATAGTAATAATAGTAATTTATTTCCAAACTTCAGCATACGTTAAATCAATGAGGTCTCGATCCCTGAACTAGGACATCCTGTATGACAGAGGTCGAGATTTCTCCAGCTACATAGACTTAGACTAAATACAATTTACACTTAATTTTTACAATACTTTTAAAATAAAATTGCAATAAAATAGGTTTAAAAAAATGGCAAATATTTAATAAACAAATAAAAAAGAAAGGAAAAGAGTAGCAAGTCAGCATATTATGTTATTTAAGGTGCACCCAACACTCCTAAAAATTTTCAGTTTTAGTAGCAGTCCTATAAATTGAGCGATAAGAAAGGAAGCTTAGTTGTTTCCGAAAGAAATAATACTTTTTATTGCAGGGGTTCCCAAACTTTTTCAGTTCACGGCGCACTTACAGGTTTAGTATTTTGTCTCGGCGCCCTAGCTAGTCGAAATAGGGTGCAATGTTACTAGGCAGATAGCCACATTTTGTTGTTTCCGGAGAATGGTAAACACGAGCACCTCACGGCACCCCCTCTGTACTCTGTACGGCGCACACTTTGGGAGCCTCTGTTCTATTGTATACTTGCTGCTTTTTACCCAGTTACTGAGCTGTGAAGTTTAGATAGGAAGTTGTTCAATGTAAAACATTATTTTCACTTTTTCATTTTGTTATTTGTATTTTGTGTTTCACAAACTATATCCAAATAAACGTTGTTATTTCATTACTTCGTTAGACTGGAAGCCGACTACAACATTGTTGGGATAAGGCTAGGCAGTTGATTATATTCTGGTTTTTCTGTTAATGTTAAAAGACAATTGTCTTGTTATAAGTTCTTAAACCGACATGGTCACTAATAATTAGAACTTAAAAGTTTTATGTTCTAATAATAATTGTCTTGGTATCTAGTGTATAACACAGCGTTTGTTTTCAGATTGACATATAATGTGAAGAAGAGCGAACTTCTGGTGTTTCGGGCGGGCCGCATGACCGACCACTTCTTGCGTATCGCCCGTGACGCTGGGTGGGGTGGCGCTAAACAGGTTCAGCCAGGTTTTGTACCTTGGCCATGTGATAAACGAGGACCTGGCTGATGATCCAGATGTGAAACGGGTAGTAAGAATAAACAGATGTTATTTAGGGCCTACTGCCAATCCTACTATACCTGAAGCCTGTGGGTCAGTTCCAACCTGAGGGTAATTGCTGGTAAAATAGAAAGTCCTCTATGGAGGCAATGGATACACATCCATGTTTAAACATTTATTCTTAAGTTCTTTTTATATATGTACTAACACTATATGGACACATTGGTTTGAAATAAAAGAAATTGAATTGAATTGTACAGACGCCAGCAGGTCAACCTACGCGAAACTGTCAGATTTTCCCAATCAACTTTGAACCTAATGCTTTAGCAATAAAGTCGAAAATCTATTAAAGAAATCTGACAGATTGTAGTAGCTGGATGTGCTGGCGTCTGTACCATCTAGCAAATAATACAAGTATATTGTACGTCAACTCTTGCGCAAACTGTGACGAATTTTCAGTGAAAGTTATGCAATTGAACTCAATGTAATGTAAGAATTCGGTACCGCTGTCACCAGCTCCGGTAGCCGTGATCGTCTAGTGGTTAGGACCCTACGTTGTGGCCGTAGTAACCCAGGTTCGAATCCTGGTCACGGCAGTGATACACTGTCGCGGCGGAGCATTTGTTTTTGCACATGTAGGTACCGTGAATGAATGGCAATAACTCAAAGTCTTAAATTCAAACTTGCATATATTATTTTAATTATTTCATTAAGAATTAACAGGAGTAATCTGCGGACTACATAGCTACAATTTATTTTAGGTAATAAAGTTTACTTGTAAAACATTTTTTTTTTTATTTCGCTTTTTCCAAATGATATGTGTACAGTCATGAACACCAATAAGTATACATTGAGCAACTTTTAAAATTGATTTTCTCCTACTGTATTGATTGTAATTTCATATTGTTACAAACATAATATTTTGAAACACATACTATTATGAAATAGGCCTTATCTCAAAGTTGCAATTGTTATTACACGAGAAAAAACGATTTTAAATTTTGTTATGTGTATAAATATTTTTGCTCGTGACTGTACACCATCTTCACGTACTAATATCAAGATTTGTATATTATCTAATTTTACCCTGAAATATATTAATACTTCGCGAATGTCTATGCCACTCATATCAAGTCATCACTGCATTTGTTTGTAAGCATTCAATCAAAGCTGCATATTAAAACATCAGTGGTCAGCGAATGATTGCCAAAATTGGTCTTTGTGTACGCAAGGTGTTACATTTTATCGCTTGCGCAAACCGTGGTAAATGATAAGTGAAAGTACTCCAATTTAATCGAGATAAAGTCTTATATTTCGGTACGACAACCACCAGCTCCGGTAGCCGTGATCGTCTAGTGGTTAGGACCCTACGTTGTGGCCGTAGTAACCCAGGTTCGAATCCTGGTCACGGCAGTGATACACTGTCGCGGCGGAGCAGTTTTTTGTTACGTTTGCTACGAGCTACGTGCTACGGCGTAGCGGAATTACGTGATGTTCCTAGGATTTATTTTTAACATATTTTGTTTTGTTCGCATTTTCTTTAATTGATTGGGTCATAATTTAAATAAAAGTAAAATTAAAGTGAATAGTCTGACATTTTGAAAAGTAAAACTACATAAAATCTTTTTGGCCACGTTTCCTTAACGTACCATATTGGTTATGTTGTACGCCTAGCTTATGGCCGATTTCTATAATTTACGAACTGTTATTGGTTATAATTAAGACTCTTGTATATTTACTAATAATTAAGGAAATACCTCATAGCTTTGCATAGTAGACCTTCACATATGGAAGTACCTATCACAGGTTAGCTTACGAATCTGTTTATACGAGTAGCAGTGCATGTAATTCCACCATATTCATTTTATAGTTTCAATAGTTTAATTCATGTGACAGTGACAAACAGGATGACATAATGTAAAAAGTAGTAAATGTAAGTCGAAGCAAACGCATAATAGTGTGTCTAATGTTTTTTTTCTAATTTATTTTATTTAGCTTTCTGCACTCTTTCTCCATATAAACTTTAACTGTGCCAAACTTCATACTCCTCCGTCCGCGTAATTTTCGTAAAAAGGGATGCAAAGTTTTTGTTTCACGTATTAATATAATGATTGCCAGTTTGTCAATAAAAATAGGTACCATTGGTAAGCAACATGATTGGTTTTTGTTTAGCATATACGCTACATGAGACCTGTTCGCTACTTTCTAAAATAAACCTAAATGTGTTAAAGTATAAAAGCTTTTCCATCCACTTTCCTCGGTTCGACGGTTTAACAAGATAAACCAGGGAGAACGAACAGCAGGCAAGATTGTTGCATTATGTTTTAGAACAACGAGATTTTTAATCCCCGACTGTGGTCGTAATTGCATGTCTAGTTATAGTTTTAAATTAAAATATAATTGAGGGGAAACGTAAAAAGAGATGGAATTGGCAATGAGAGAGAAAATATTAATAGTACGTAAAGCAAATAGCTATTTTGATATAGTTCGCGTCAAATAACTTTGCCGCTCTGAAACCAGGTTTTCCGATGCGCATGGCATGGCGCGCCGCTGTCTTAGTATAGATAATGACCACTGCGCAGTTATTTGCGGAACGGCAAAGATATTTGACAAGAACTATAAACAATTTTATTATACGTATATTAAGGGGGAAGCGTCAGGGTAGCCCGCGAAATTCAAATTTTCTTACGTTTTTAGCAATTTACAAGTCGGTATTTTATTGTACGTTGATCAAATTATAATTTGATCAACGCGGGCTACCCTGACGCTTCCTCCTTAATACATATTATAAAGAGGTAAAATTTGTTTGTAAGTTTGTATGTAGGGGGTAATCTCTGGAACTACCAGTCGGATTTAAAAAAATATATATTTGATTTTATAGCCCAATTCCTGAGGAAGGTTATTTAACATCTCGTCACGACTCTTAGGAGCCTAGCAAAAAGAAAATGTCAGAAAGAGTGCTAAGGCTCGGTTTTTTGATCCGTAGCTCAACCAATGATTAAACAGTCATAGTAACTAATGGTTGAATTTTGGCTAAATGTGAAAGGCTAAACATGAATATATTCGTGTTAACTCATTCGTGTTGAAAAATAGTAACTAATGGCATTTTGGCAAACACATTTAGCAAAATCACATTCAGCCAAAATTCAACCATTAGTTACAACCACATAATATTACAGTTGGATATTTAACCATTGGTTGAGTTAACTACGGATCAAAAACCGGCCCTAGGGGAAAACGAAGTACTAGCTCGGGCGAGTGATGTGATGCGACGGGGTGGCTCGAGGGAACAAGAAATTTAAGACAATACAATTAAATTAATACAATTTCAACTATGTTGTATTTTCTACTTTAAGGGAAACGCTTCTTCAGCATTAAGTAGTTAGGTATTTATTTAATTTTATCATATCTGTTACTAGAGTTATTTTGGTACGAAAATTATTCAAAATATATTACAATGTCTAATCAATTTTTTTAACTGAAAAGACAGCTGTGCCGCTGGGGAGTTTGTTGCGCTATTTTCTCTCCCCAGCTAAAGCACTAGGAAGTGGTGAAGGGCGGGAGTTTTGGGGGACTGTCTTATGTAATTTTGACGTTCGAATAATGCTTTATTTATTTTTATGTTTTTATTTATGATATCTTGTTTAAAAAGCTGGGAAACTAAACGGTTTTCTGGCTTCTTTATCCCAACTGAAAATAAGATAACATGAAAGGCACTCGCGCCTACAAAAAATATAGTTGATCAGTGCACAGAACGCTTCAGAACTCAATTTACTTGCGTCGTGCTTTCGTCGAGCCAACGTTGAGCGCACTCCAGACGACACTATTTAATGACAGACACTATTTAGAGCCGGCTCGACCAGTTTAGCTGCCAATTGATGAGCATACCACCTAGCTTGTACATTTTCACGAGTTGAATGGCGTTATTTTTACGGACTAATTTGAACGTTTATGAAAGGCTATGAGTAAAATGATTAGCAGTAAGGATTACTGAGGAAAACTTGTCAATATTCAGTAAAGATAACTCCTAAGGTAAACTTGTTATTTCTTCTTTCTGTTAAGAAGAAAAAAGGTGTATTTAAACTTTAGTTAATAATAAAAAAAACAATTAAATAAGACTCAACCACTACTTTGTTGTTAGACGAAAATCTTTGTCAACGAAAATAATAACGAAAATACAACGAAATAAAGGTGCAACCAACAAAACTAAAAAAAAAACATCACAATAAATGTTATTCCTCCTTCATAATCAGTAAACATAATAAATAATTTATTGAAGCTTTCAAACAATTACTAAAGTCCGACACTAAGTTCACGATAGAGGAACCCATCCATCGTACAGACGCCAGCACATCAAGCTACTACAATCTGTCAAATTTCTTTAATAAATTTTCAACTTTATCGCTAAAGCATTAGTTTCAAGGTTGATTTGGAAAATTTGACAGTTTCGGGTAGCTTGACCTGCTGGCGTCTGTACATTCCATACAAAACGCGTACACTTATCAAGAGTGTGTTGATACTTGTATGAAAGGATACTTGGTACTTTATTAGATCACATTACATCTGTAAACTCCGAAGGCTTAGGCAGAGGTGCACCTCTATGGTATACCCACCCACATTCCACCAGTTATGGCGGACGGTTTAACTATTATGTAATAGGAGTCAATCGTATTGGCAATAACCGGACACCCAACATCCGGGCTGTGTGTCCGCCAGGGTCGCGGGTTGTGTTTGAAAGAGTGGCCCTGGCACAGGCAACTGAAGGAACACGGGTGGGTTTTAGTCAGTAGAAGTCGAACACGCCCTCCCGCTGCGCCCAGAGCGGGAGAAGTTATTTGATAATTTCCCACCCAAAAAAAAGGACCTTCATAAATTCCTCATCCATCATTGTGCACGTTAATATAATCAAAGCATTAGGGTTTCCTTGAGGATAGGATAATTCTAAAGACTCAGCATTGCCTTTATGAAAAGTTAAATTATTCAAAACACTAGGAAGTGGTGAAAGGCGGGCGTTTTGGGGGACTGTCTTATGTAATTTTGACGTTCGAAAAGTGCAGATTCTCTGCCTAGTCTGAATAAATTACTTTTGATTTTGATTCAGAATTTATTTTGTAACTAGAGTACACCGGCTGGATATTTGCTTTTAGAATTTAACCCAAAATAAAAGCTCACCTCATTTTTCCCCATTCACTAACAACACAAAACGTCCACTGCTAAAGAAAAAGCAGTGCATTGTGAAAGTTAGCAACGTTACAAATTGCTGTCAAATATTTCGCTGCTTTGATTAATTTATCAATATGATTGAATTAAAACACGACATATCGCTCTATAATGCACTAAAATATTGATTATGAATTGCAATACTTAATATCGTAACACCATGGAATTAGTAAGTACTATATAGCGTAAAGCTTCATATACACGGTGGAAGTTTATTGCCTGTGGCATATCATAAGTTTGAAGCAACAATTGACTGGGAGTGGGACCGTCTAAAACATACGCAATTATTGCACAATACTGGCAAGTTAGTTGCTGTTCAAAACTCGTACCTATAAGTACCTACAATAAAATCACTATAAAAATTCTGGCATGATAATTTTCTATAATTCAAACATAAGCTAACGAAAAACGTTAATAAAACTGAAAACTCCAATAAAATTGAATGAAATATTTGGCAGCGCAATCCTTGAATCAATTGTACAAGGACGTGCAACTCTGTGTTTAGTTAGATGAGGCAAAACTTACATGCAATAATTTCCTTGGTGTAAATAGAAGTTGCATGCAATTATTTATTTATTTTATTAGGTTCACCAACGAGTGTACTGATACAAACACATAATACGATTTTAAACGTAAAATAACCGTGCATTCGTTACGTATAGATGCCACACGCACACCACATGCAAAATGAATAATTAAACATTGAATAGCAAAACTTGCATTCAATAATATTACTTTATGTCATTTTATGGAAATCGCACGCGTGTAAACACTTGCATGCGATTCTTGAATGACAATAATTGAACGAGCTTTATAGCATGCGATTATTGCTCTAGCAACGTTACAGAAACTTGCACCCTGTAAATGAGGCTTAACACTCTCAAAAGTTACAATTTCTTTGACAGTTGTCAGCCACGTTGCCAACTTTCAGGGTGTACCCTCGAAACTTTTTCACACAAAACAAAATGATCGGAGCTTTAGTTGAACCAGCGTGAAACTGAACACAAATATAATTTTCCTTAAAAAGGCAACATTAATTTATAAGCTTCATAATCCAGCAATATAGTTAGATGGCGGCAAATTAGATAGTAATAATTAAATTATTTTAGCAGTGGCGGTAGACAAGGGCTTTCAGCGAGGTTCATAAAAACCTTAATCATTGCTGTTGGAGCAATTATTTACGTGTACCTGGGAGGTTAAATGATGCTTTAGAGGATAAACAAACATGAATCAGTTTTTTCTACCCATCTGTATGGAATGTGGATAACTTTGAATATGAGACCAACTGAAACAAACAAAGTTTTTAATCCGTGCACAAACATTTGCGCACTGCTTAAAACCTTCCCTGTATATCTTTGACGCATTGAGATAGCATACCTACATGAATTTGTGAGTGATAGGTAGGTTACTTAAGTACCTACGTTCTTCGTAATCTTAGTAGTAACTGAGCCGCAGTTACTACGCCTAATTCACCACATCCTAATTTCTAAAGGAACTGGAATAAATGAGATTTCGATCTGAGGTACTACATAGTGTAACCAAAAGCAGACAAAAGATTTATATCTAACGAACACGAAAATTGCACAATATTTCAGCGAGAATGAACATTAAAAAAAGAATACCTTGATTTTTATTCATTGTATTCTGTGCAATCTGAATTTCTAAACGAAGCTATTTTAGATGAAATGAAACAAAAATATCGTGCGGTTTGCCTATAAATATTGTTTTGTCTGAAATATTTTTATGATTCCAAGTAATTGCAGAACGTTCTGACACTATTTTGGGCCAGATGTAGCCCGCAGCGATCTTTTTTAAGAGGATTGTGAAGCTGTAAATTTTCATACAAAATGCGATAACGTTTTTTCGCCGTAAACATAGTCTAATTTTAATATATTTTTTTTATGTTGTAGGTATAATGAAAAACTAGGTCTATGAGTTTTTACTATAATGAAATATTATGTACGGTATAAGTTATTAGCATCTAAATATCTATATTTTTGACTTAAAAACTTCTTTGAGATTTTTTTTTTTCTTTAGTTAAACTCTGAATTACTATGAAAGAAAAACATACAGACCTAGATTAAGGTGCACTAAATCTAATGAGTCTAAAATTGTCTCATTTCATATAGGTTTAGGGGGTGAAAACGTTATTGCCAGAAACAATATTTCAAAAAGTAAATTTAGGTAATTGCCTCCAAGACACGCGCCGCATATCGGCGCCTCACAATCCTCTTAAGATTTTTATCCATTTGGGCGTGTGTATAAAACAAAAGATAGCTGGAGGATCGTTTTTTTTTTATTTACAAGCTTTTATCTAGTTTTACCTGTCCTGGTGTCTGTCTGTCTGTAATCGAATCTTGCAAGTTAAATTTGACCCACTTCCTGGTTTCGGATTGTGATGAAATATTACACGCTTATGTAAATCGGATGACAATGCAATATTATTATGACACGGAGCTGATCTGATGATGGAGCCGGAAGGCGGCCATGGGAATTCAGTAATAAAACGACGCAACCCTATCGAGTTCGGGCTGGTTTGATTTGTATTGACAAGGGCTCTATCCTAGATGATATGCAGATTAATAAAAGCTTGTTTTAAAAAAATACATTTGTTTTACCTTATATTGTACTTCGGTGAGTGTGCTCAAGAACTCCACGACCTCATTCCGCCGGCCCCCTTCTACCATCGGACATCTAGACGCACTGCCAGTTACCATCCCTACCTAGTTGCTATTCCACCAATTCGCATTAAACGTTTCCAAATGTCTTTTATAATGCGCACAGCAAAAGAGTGGAACTCACTACCTGCGTCTGTGTTTCCGAGCGCATACAACCCTAATGTCTTCAAAGTGAGAGTGAACAGGCTTCTTCTGGGTAAGCTCACTCCATCGTCGACTCTGTCTCTGTCACCTCCGACCTAGACTAGAGTCAAGAGCAAACCCAACTTAAATAAAAAATTAAAAAATCTTTCCTCTAGGGTTATTCTTCTTTGGTGAATAACTACAGGGCGCAATATTATTGTTACCTATTTTACTTTATGGAACAATAGTTAGTTTAGTTAGTGGAGCTCATGCCTAAATAATAACAGCCGCACGGATTAGGTTAAGCTACGCTTGCCGCGGGCGGTCCGTGGATGGGTGACCATCCATAACATATTGACTCTTCCGTGCCTCTGAAAGCAAGTTAAGCCGTTGGTCCCAGCTGTCATTTGTAGATCGATGGCAGTCGTTACTGGTAGTTAGAAACCCGAAGGTTTGACAACCAGTCTTACCAAGGGGTATCATATTGCCCTGTAACTGGGTTGTGGAGGTCAGATAGGCAGTTGCTCCATGTAAAATACTAGTATTCAGCTGCATATGGTTAGACTTTAAGCCGACCCCAACATAGTTAGGAAAAGGCTAGGCAAATTGAAAATATTGGAATCTATAATCTATTTAGTTAATCCTAGTTAAGTTTAGTAATATTCGAGAAATATAGATAGGTACAATAAATAACATGCGATTGTGGTCTAATATGTACCGTCTGCCAACTCCAGAAAAAATAAATCAATAGAATGCTGAGCGCTTTACTACGTCGGGGTGTATCACGTTGCATTGCAAAAGGCCGCAGGCGCTCGCCTCTGTGAGACTATGTCGTAATTAAACCGGGGGTATTGTGTTCTATTGCTAGATTATTATATCGTGTAAAATACTTTGTTGGAGGCAAATTCGTTTTAGTTCCGTAAATAATCTATTTGTCTAAACTGACAAGTTGCTAATTTGTTGTGTGAGTAATTTGCAATCTACGATCTTTCAAAACTGAGTTTCATTAATAAGTTCAATAATGCATAAAAAAATAACTAACTAACTATTTTAGTTTAAGACTTCGCATGTTCATAATATTTTTCTCTTCTTATTCTCACACACTATTGTCTACATTTCTGTTTCATTTCTCCTTTCGCAGGTCTGCTGGAAGAAATTTCTTAAAAAATAAGCAGTACCTACCTTTGTACTCCTAATTATAATTATGTGTTTTAGTATTTTTCTGTGTTTACATAAACAACTGACGAAATTTGGGTGTACTATTGGTACACCTCTGCGGCTCTGCCTAACCCTTCGGGGATTACAAGCGTGATTTATAATGTTACCTATGTATTACAATAATGTATAAAATAAACAATCTCCAATCTATTTAAAATACAATACGCGGACATAATGTATTTCGTTTTCATGTTGCTCATCATTAATATTAAACATTGCTATCAAAAAACTTTCAGGCGCTGCATCACGTTGCAGTGCGATTTACTTCAGGCGCGCGCCCTCTTGTCTACATTGTTGAGTGCGCTTGAATCGGACGCCGACAGATTCGTATCGGCACTGTACTAATTGGAAACATAAATAATGGGAAAGGGCTTACAGATGCAGTTCGCACAAAGACTTTGATGTTAGATGCAGTTAGAGGGATAAAGCTTTATTTCAAATAGGACAGTACCTACCTACTACTGACTGTAGACAAGAGTGACACTGCAAATAAAATTGGTGGCCGATGAAATTGTGATTTATTTATCTTTCAGTACTTACATGAATCAATACTGCCGTCGTAAGAAAAAAGGGCACAACTAACATTTAAAAAAAAATTACAAAAAATTGAGCAGAATAGCCTTTTTTTCTGATTCTAAATATGTATGTAACTCAATTTTTTTAAAATGTTAGTTGTGCCCTTTTTTCTTACGACGGCAGAATAGACATTTCTTCTTTTGTTTCATCGTAGATTAGCGTGGCATTTTTTCTGCAGCTTGTTTGCTAACACTGTTGTGTACTAAAAATATTTTATCTGCAATATTTGTTCATATATTTGTAATCAGCACGTTCTCGAAAACGGCTCTAATGATTTCAATTACAGTTATAATATAGAGGTTTACGGGGGCGAAAAATCGATCTAGGATCTAGCTAGGTCTCATATCTAGGAAAATGCGAAAAAAAAAATTTTTTTATCAGAGCTGAGCTCGGTCGACCAGGCACTACATACCTATGGTATGGTAAATAGATTCGTAAGCTAATTTTACCTTTGATAGTTACTTCCATATGGGAGGGTATAGCTACGAGGTCTTTGCTTCATTATTGGTAAAGCTAAAACAGTCTTAATTTTAACCAATGACGACTCGTAAATTATAGGAATTGACCATAAATGAGCAAAGATGAGACGCTTTGCTCTCAATCGTAGACCGCAAGTAACCTTCAGTGATATAAAATTAAGTACGTATACCCAATCATCTATGAAATCCAAGGTTAGTGGAGCGGTAAACTGAGCTGAACGCTAGAGTGAATATGTGGAGGTAAACAGTGAGGTACAACTGACTAACAGGTATGGCTGAAGCTGGCACTCCGAACAAAGCCTGTACTCACCTTGTTTCATGTTTAATTTTCAACAGTTGACTGATCGATTGGTTCAGCAGTTGATTGAATATTTGGAGTGTCATGTGCAGGGACGTGTACAAGGTTTGACTTGGTAACTACGGATTATTCCAATCTGTCACTCTGCTTTGTCTCCATAGAGGGACAGATTGGCAAAAAAAACTGATCTTTTCCCCTATTAGCAAAGCAACGAGGGCACAGTTCGAACTTTATTCACTCCTATCTGGGACAGATAAGAGTGAATGAAGTTGCTAACAGCAAGACAGATCAAACTCTTTCCGATCTTTCCCCCTAAGGGGACAAAGCAGGGTGACAGATCGGAATAATCCATAACTAAAATGGCGGTACTGTATGATGGCTTGCGACGTTTGCACGTTTTCATTAATTTTCGTTAATATTGACTATTGAATGCTAAATTTCTTCACATCTATGAGGACGTATAACTCGTATCGTTGTTGTGTGGCATCATGCTGTTCCCTCCACAGCAAAGTCCCACCACCGCTAAACTATACTTTATTTGCATTCCACAACGTGTACTTAGGTGGTAACTAGGGTTGCCAACTTTTTTATATCAAACGAGCTGACCCGACAAACGTTGTCCTGTCAAAATATCAATATAATTAATACAAAATTTCCATAAAAAATGCACTTTCAGTTTTCCCGAATTTTCCAATTTTCCTGGCATGTCTTAAAACATTTTCTTTCATACAAACCTTGTCCTGACAATTACAAACACAACAAAAAAGTAATTACCCAAATAGGTGCAACAGTTCTGAAGTTATGCGCGTACATACATTCGGCAATTTATTTATATAGATATAGTTTTCTCGAAGCCGTTGCTTAAAAAATACGTGTATTGTAGACGGCGAAAAATGAAAACAATAGATATATTTTCATCAACAATAATATTTTCATTATTTTTGCGATAGGACACACTGTTTTAGAGATATAAGCAAAAGAAGAGAAAAAAAAATGATTTTGTAGGTAACCGTTTATACTTTGCGGCCGTCGAGTACAAAGTTTTCTACGGTCTTTAGCACGGCGATTACAAAATCAAATTGTCTTCACTACCCTAGACGATAATCAGTTGTCAGTGTGAATTTGACAGTTGGGATAGAAAACTTTCTTCCGAAATAGTCTCTATAAAAAAGGACTTAGATAAAGATCGCGAGAAACAAAAGACAAAATGATAAATTGTAGAAGGATTTCTACGGTGCGATGTCAAAAATTCAGAAAAAAATGTCACTTTGTGTAGAAAGAGATGTGTCTATTCTCTAGTGATACAAGTGTCTAGAGATACAAGTGTCTAGAGATACAAGTGGTCATGCTAAGCCTGCTGCTATGTAATAGGTAATAGGTAAAACGGGCTGGTATCCGCAACTCCACGTTAATGCGCGTATTTTGCATAAGGATGGGAAAATCGATTATTCGATCGACCCCAGCTCCTCAAAGAAAACCAGCAGCGCCTTGGTGTTATTGACAACCTCACGGAGGGTTCCTCAATATGCGGCGACCACCAGCCAGTTTAGAAGCACATGAGCTGCTGTCTCGTCATCCTCCATGCAGGCCCTGCACAGCGGACTGTCTGTGACTCCTATAACAAAGAGGTGCTTGTTAAATGACCCATAGCCAGTTATAAGCCTGCTGTTACTATATGATTTTCAGCCTGTCAGGATTAAACTTAAACCCAAACTCAAAGATCAAAAATTTATTTCAATTAAAACCATTTGCAGGCTTTTGAATTGTCAAGGAGTCGGACAGTTTGAGAGTTGAAGGTAGTTGCCAATTTCATAACGTAGATTTCTATGGAGAAGAACGTTCAAGAAACTCCAATGACGATTATGGAATGAAACAATGTTTGAAGTGGGTTTTATTTAAATTTTTAATTAGCTAAACTAATTGTTTTTAATCGAACGAATCCCTTATTTATGAGAGGACATGATCAATCAATCAATCTGCCTAGCCTTTTCCCAACTATGTTGGGGTCGGCTTCCAGTCTAACCGGATGCAGCTGAATACCAGTGTTTTACATGGAGCGACTGCCTATCTGACCTCCACAACCCAGTTACTAGGTAATACGATACCCCTTGGTGAGACTGGTTGTCAGACTTTCGGGCTTCTGACGACCCGTAACGACTGTCAAAGTTCCACGAATGACAGCCGGGATCAACGGCATAACGTGCTTTCCGAGGCACGGAGGAGTCTCGGTATGAAAAGATGGTCACCCATCCACAGACCAACCCCGGCAAGCGTAGCTTAACCTGATGGATCGACCCGTGCGGCTGTTATTACTTAGCTACGAGCTCCTCATGACAGAGGACATGAATTTGTCTCAAATAGTGTAAAAGACTCCGTGTGCATTTAGGTATAGAAGAGTCAGGTAGACACCTGACTCTTCTATAAAAAAAAAATTTTTTTTTGTCGGTCTGTCTGTTTGTTCTTCTCCAAAACGGCTTGACCGATTTTGACGGGGCTTGAACTGGCAAATGATGCAAGCTGATGTAATAAAGAGTAATTAAGGCTAATTTTATTTGAGAAAACGAATTAGAGTTCCGCACAAAAAAACAACATAAAATTGTGAACAAAATCCGATTCAAATAGGGAAGTATTGACATCCACGCGGGTGAAGCCACGGGCAATACATATATTTATTATAAAGCACATAACACATGCCATCACGCCTAATTTCCCCGAAGAGTTAGGGAAACATGTAGGTAGGTACCTATATACCTATGGTACCTATACTACCGCCGTAACGAAAAAGGTCGTATCTACAGATATATTGAAATGAAGAAAAACATATTTTGTCCTGTTTAAACTATAAGATACAAAGGCAGATGCGTCTTTTAATAGTAAGAATTATAAGGTTTTCGTTTAGTTTACGCTAATATAAAAATACTGGTAGATGCGTGTATTTTTGATTCCGAATTTATGTAAATATCTATTTCGAAAAAAATGTCAGATACGTCTTTCTTCCTTATGACGGCAGTATAGTACACCCTTTTCGCCTGTTATATTTATTTGTTGCTGTGTTTTGTTGTCTACTAAATGCTTTAATATTGATTTCACCTAAGTATGACTTCACTATACAGGGTTATTGGTAATTATGTCGGCAATCCATTAAGGGGATGTAGGAGAGGTCATTTGCAACCAAATGACTCCTTATGACCGCTATGCAAATGTCAACCATTTTCGAGTAGTTAATTTGACATTTTATATTTTTTTAAGATATTTGCGGTATATAACTTTGAAAATTTATATTTTAAAAAGCCAATGCATATTTTTTGTTTATTATTATTTTCTGCTTGCTAATACCTCAATACATAAAATCAACCATAAAATGACAATTACCTTTAACAGTTTTTAAATCAGAGCTACAAATCGTTACAATTTTCATAATTTTGAACAGGTTTTTTGATTAAAAAGGTCGATTTCTGAAAAAAAAATGGGTGACATTTGCTTGAGTCATAATGGTCATTTGGTTGCATGCCCTTAATGGATTGCCGACATATTACTAATAACCCTGTATAATCACCCCTATTATACCCAACTTACATAACTGCTATAAAAGTAACAGCTCAACAAACTTCGTCTTCCGAAGATTGCCGAATATGCACGAAGTTCCTAATTATCCGGTCAGCTCAAGTGCGATAATATTATAGATAAAAAAGTCCAAGTCCACCAACACTTATAAAGTTAGGTAGGTACTACCAGGAACGGTTGATGCCCAATTTGCGTGGAAGGATGATCTTCGTCCCCTAAACGTTTCGGTAAAGATTATTTTAGAGGGCTACCAAGATTTAAGGAATATCATTTACTTGCCAAAAAATAACCGCTTTTTTGTTTGCAATATATAAGTGTTGTATCTTCGTCTATCGTCTCGATTTAAGCAACACAATAAAAGTTCGTTATGATACAAAGATTTTCCAGAAGAAAAAAAATCCCTATAAGGCTCCAAGATACTGTAGAGCCTACGTGGTGCTTCCATATAACCTCCATGAGTTTATCATAAGTTGATAGCATAATTATGAGACAAGCACTATTTTGTATTAAAATAGAAAAGTAATTAGGAGTCAGCTAGAAGAGCTGACAAGTGAATGTCTTGATGTAACAACATAAAATGATTCCATGAATAATAACCATTTTATTCCAAAGATATCTTTCATTGAAATGTCTCTCCCACAGTACCTACTCAACATTCTTCTACCCAATACAAAAACTTGAAAGCCTTGAAAAATATAAAACTTTTCATAAGAATCCTCCTTGAATACTAAACGAAACATAGTAGGTCTCAAGTCTCATCATTCTACAATTTTGCAATACATTTTAACTGAACTCAACTTCAACTGTCTAAGGAGTTTTTTGAAGTCCTTTTAACTAATTACACTTGATCTCTTCGTCAAAGGCATAGACAATATTAATATTATTTCATCGCAAGTGTTCTTATTTTAAAAGAATTTGTATACCTACATATTTTGAATGGAAAGAAGCTACAAATTAATAATGCTTTGCTTTGTGACCCACAAGATTGCAGTTAGCAGATTTTTTTTTTTGTAGAGACACGCTATAATAACCAACACATCATGTTACAGAAGAATATAATACATTAACATAAACGATAAACTTTAAAGAGTTTCTACAGGAAAGGTTTACCAACTTAAGTTAGCTGGCAAGCGATATTTTTAAAACATCTAAAAAACTCAGCTGTCCCATACATTCATGTTCGCATAACTCGTCAAAATATAGGGCGCAGCTGATTTTTTTTTTTTTTTTGGTGATTTCAGTTTTGTTCCCATACTAAAAGTCGTTTGTTATCATGAGTACAATCATGTGTATCGGCCACTAATTACTAGTCACCCCACACTTATAGACCAGAAGAAATTTATTTTTGGTAAGTACTGGCTAAAGCTACATAAAGGATCTATCCTAAACAAATATTCGCAAAGATCTTTACCTACCTTTACATTAAAGATTTTACTTTATATATCTATAAATAGACAAATCCTTACTAAATTGAATTGCGTGGAGGATACGGCCGTCTCGCTACGGTACACAGTGGTCTGGTTTGCGGAGCGGCGCTCCTAAATGGAAAATAGGATGTGGAAATAAAACTGGGAAAATGTACCAAGTCTTGTAGAAAATACATTAAAAGAGGTGAATGCAGTTTTATTATGAAGCCCTAATACACTTCAGCTTTAGGGTTTTAAAAAGCAATTTGATGCTGTTAATTGTGTTCTGGGAGGGTTTATTCACCAGCCAGCAGATTAGTATTGTAGCGATCATAGTCAAATTATCAACGCTAGGCAAACAGAAGTTGCCATAACTACTTAGGTCCAACCAATACCAATTTTGTTCAGACAAAATTGGTTAAAGGCATAAGCAAAGGCAAAAGTTGGTTATCCTCGCCTTAATGTTCAGACATTAAGGCGAGGATAACCAACGATTTAATGATTTTAAATTGAAGATCACGTCTAAACGAGTAGTGTTAACGATTTGGAAAAATATATGTTAAATTAGACCATTTCCTAATAATTTAATATGTTAATATTTTAGATCATGTTTGTATCACATAGTATAATTCATTTGTAAAGTTATGTCTAAGGCGGATGAAAAACTGTGAATCACGCAAAACTATCAAGCGTATTTTTATGAAACCTTCACCATTTTAAAGGTAAATAATGTGTTATCTTTTAGTTTAAGAGTTTTATTAAAATACATTTTCTTTTATGTATAATAAATTAATAATGCGTGGAATTTGGGACAGTGATCCTTGATTGGCGAGTCCTATTACTGGCTGGACGTACGACGCTTTACGTGAGCTCAGTACAGAACACGCAAACTAATCTCTGAAGACCATTGGCGTATATGGACGTCTTAACGGTCAGGAATAACTGCATGAGATTTGGTGTGGGTCTTGTATGAGTTAAATAATCCGGCTGCCCTTCTTCTAGTTTCTGCGAGAGCATCTAACCGCGTTCGAGAGCTGTCAGTGTCATATTTGCTGTGGAAGATCGATACAACAAATACGCCACTGACAGCTCTTCAACGTGGTCTAGATGATTGTGCTGGCCACGGTCAGCTTCATTGGCTAAATTCGCCTATAATCTTCATCCTTTGTTAAATGTTCACGTAATGTTTGTAATGTTAGTTAGTATGTAAACGTCTACATTTAACAGAGGATGAAAAAAATAGTTTTGTTAATATTGGAATATGTATACCTACACCTAGTAAATTATTAACAAATAATAACAATAATACCACCGCTGTATCTCTACGTTGACGTCGTGGTGGAGCTTGCGCGCTTCAAACTTTAGTTCTGTGCCGGTAGAGTTTACTTTACCGGAACGGGTCTAGGATGAGGAGCCAGACCAAGAGAGTTAAGGAAACCCGCAGGGCATCATGTGGCGAGTTGTTGGGCAGTAGCGACCCCACGGACCCTATCTCCCGGGAGAAATCTTGTCCTCATCTCTGGCTTGCCTTAATTGGCCGGCTGGAGTGATCACTGACGAGGAACAGAGCTCCCACCTCTTTCTTGCCTTTATTGGCCGGCTTGAGTGGAGATTCGCAAGAGCAAACGTGCTCGGAGGAAGAAAGTATTCCAGTAAGGTGCTGGTAGGGATCTTGACCGTACTTCCGGGACTGTCCTGATAGCCGTGGGATACCTCTCCACTCCTCAAGCATCTCAGGAAGTGTTGCCCCCTTGTCGCTACGACACTATGTGCTAGCGGCCGTTTCCGGGGGCCCATTATTGAGTGTGCAAGTCACGCCCTGCCATTTTATCTGTGTATAATTGTATAACATTGGTCAGGCAGTGGACATAGTTCTTCCTTAGTTCAAGTTACCCAATCCACTTTAGCAACCCAAACCCATAGCCCAATATGTTTTGTTTCCACGTACAACAATAGTCCTGCACCAACCGGGGGTTGTCCTTGGGTGCATTTGCATAGCGCATATAGGGATAATCGTCGGTTGGTGCCTCCTCATCATTTAAAATTATCTAAGGGGCCTCTGCGAGTTGGCTTCAACCCCTCGTATGCCTTCCAAAGTCCCGGGACCCCAGGGTCCCGAGAAATGTGAAAAATAAATAATAATTGCTGAATAGTTAGGAAATTCATGCAGTTAGAGGAAGAAAACACACCCTCATCTTAAATACACACCACACGCTACATTTATTTGGTTTCGGCCCGTAAATGTAGCTAAAACCAGCCTAAGTGCTGAGAAAAATAAAACACTCCTGATAAAAAATAATACTTAATAATAAATCGTTTATTTGCGTAAAACATGGCATAAATTATTTGCATTTATAAGCAAATATGCTTTAAATAATCAACGTAACATATCAGCCAGTCTAAATTATATAACTGGATTTCCTACTCAAATTCAATTCAATTCAATTCAAAATCGTTTATTGCAATCCATAATGTACACATACAGGTGGTAGTTAAAAATATATATTTAGAAACAATTATGGACCCTGTCGGGCACAGCAAAATTTTAAATAAGAGGAGAGAGGAATGAGCGCTTTAATAATTCTCTTGTTACCATGTTACATTTATTTTATATTTCCATTTATCTAAAAATTTTTGAATTCGAAGTAATTATTTATATACTTATATTAAATATTTATATATATATTCATGAATTATTTATTTAAATATATTTAATATGTATTTTTAGTTAGGTATGTATTTAGTTATATTTATTTAATTATATTTATTATGTATCCTTTTACATTATTCATTTAGTTATACCTATACGTATATTTTTGAATAAGTATTCATTAATTATTATTTAATTATATGTATTTATTATGTATTCTTACATTATTTATTTAGCTATGTTTATTTTTAAATAACTATTAATTATCTATTTATTTAATTATATTTAAAATCAATTAATTTGTTTACTTGCTTAAAAATTGTTCATTATTATAAATGTAGTATAATTATTAAATATCATAGTGTAATTATTATTATTATTTATTTATTCTTTTGCTTGTTAGATATCTGTTTTTCGTAGTTATATGTTTTTATTTAATTTATCCGTTAAATATTCTTGTAATGTATAATAGCTTTTTTTAATTAAAAATTGCTTTAATTTATTTAAAAAGATATTGGTTTTATTTTGTTGTTTTATGTCTTCTGGTAATTTGTTATATATTTTTATAGACATTGAATATGGACTAGATGAGTGTAGTTTAAGGCGGGAGGGGGGCAAATTTAATCTGTTTTTATGGCGCATCGAATAATTTGTTTGTGTGTCTCCCCGTGTGGTATAAGACTCTGGATATTTACGGACTAGTTTACATAATTCTAATATATAAATACTAACCAAGGTGAGAATCTTGTGTTCCTTGAAGTAAGGCTTGCAACTATCTGTTGGTTCTATATTGGTTATTATTCTTATTAGTTTTTTTTGGAGGGTAAATAGGGAGGGAGCGTCTGTGCTGTTTCCCCATAAGATGATGCCATAGTTAAACCAAGCATGGGCATACGCGTAGTATGTGACTAGTGCGGTTTGTAGGTTTGTAGTCTTTTTTATTTCTCGGAGAGCATATGAAAACTTTGAAATTTTAGATTTTACTGTCTGTATATGTGTTTTCCAGTTTATGTTCGTGTCTATGGTTAAACCTAGAAGGGTGAAATGATTAACTGTTTTTATTTGATGTTCTTTAAAAGTAAAGTCTATGTTTATTTTGTTTTTCTGCCAGGGGTGAAACGCTATTAATTTAGTTTTAATAAAATTTATTTCGAGATTATGGTCACTCATCCAGTTTATAGTCTTTTCAAGAATATTCATTAGTTTCCCATTTAAATTAGCATTTGTTTGACATGAGGTCAGGATCGAGATGTCATCCGCAAAAAGTACACAAGGTCCATCTATGGTTTTGGGGAGGTCGTTTATATAAATGAGGAAAAGGAGGCAACCTATAACGCTTCCCTGGGGAATTGAAGCATGCACTGGTTTAACATCAGATCTTATGAGCTGTGCTTCCTTTGTTGTTTGATTAAAATATTCAATCTCAACTAATTGCTCTCTATCTTTTAAATATGATACGAACCAGTCATGGGCTTTCCCACGTATTCCTATTCCGTGTAGTTTATTTAATAATATTTTAAATTGGACTTTATCGTATGCCTTTGTCATGTCGAGCAGTATCCCTATTGCATACTGTTTGTTATTTATAATATTTAATGCTTCTTGAATGTATTTATAGACCGCTAGCGTCGTAGATCTATTTTTGCGAAACCCATTTTGGCAGTCATCAAAAATCTTATATTTTTCGCAAAAAGAATATAGCCGGTCACACATTGCTTTTTCAAAAACTTTGGATGCTGTAGGAAGAAGGGAAATTGGTCTATAATTACTTGGGTCTGTTTTAGCGTTCTTTTTATAAATTGGTTTAATTAAAGCTTTTTTTAGTTGATTGGGGAAAGTGCCCTCCTCGAAGGATTGATTTATTAATTTGTAGAACGGTAAGGTAAGCTCGTCAGCGCACTGTCTGAACAGAGTCGGTGGGAGTTCGTCGATGCCGTGACTATTTTTATTTTTAAGGTTCTTTAAGGTCTGGTTTATTTCGTATCCGTCGACTGGGGTAAGAAACATGGTGTTCTCAGTGGGGTTAATCACTGATGTTTCTCTCTGTACACCGCCAGATGTTTGGGTGGTATTTTCTCCAATGGATGCGAAAAAGTTATTGAAAACGTCAGCTACTTGTTTAGGTTCACTTACTAGGTTTGTTGTTTGTAGTGTTATATTTTGTTTTTCTTTTTTAGTTTTTTTGTTTGTCCGTTCCTTTACAATGGTCCACATGGTTTTTACTTTATTTGGTGATTTATTCATTTTATTTGTGTAGTGTATTTTTTTTGCTGCTGTTACAGATTTTTTTAAGATTTTTTCATATTTTTTATAATATTTCGTAAATATTGGATTATTAATTTTTGACGAAAACACTTTTAGTAGTCTTTTATTTTTACAAGATTGTTTAATGCCAACAGTTAGCCAGAAATTATTCCGTTTTGTTTTTAGTTTAAGTCTACGTTTAGGGATACATGTATCTAGGATATCTATCAGAGTTTTATGGAACATCTGATAGTTCTCATCGACATTTTTATTCGGCTGTATAATTTCGTTCCAGTTTAATTTCTTCAGTTTGGATTTGAATTTTAGAATGTTATTTGTATTAAAAAGTCTTTTATTGATAAACCAATTAGATTCTTTACTTTGTTGTTCCAAAAACATATGTATTATTGTTCCGCAGTGGTCTGAAAAACCTAATTCTTCTACGGTCATGTACATTTTATTATCATTAAAATTGGTAAATATCAAATCTAAGCATGTTGACGTGGTTTGTGAGATACGCGTAGGTTCTTTTATATGTTGGACAAATTTAAACTCTAGCATGAGATCGATCAATTGGTTTGTTTTTACGCTATTTTCTAAGATATTTATGTTTAGATCCCCTCCTATTATAACGTTAAATTTATGGTATTTATTGTTTATATATCGCATTATTTGTTTTAGCTGAGTAATAAAAATTACTTCCTCTCTTCTATTCCAGTACATGGTAACTATTAACAGGTTTTGCTTTGGTAGCTTACATGCACATATTTCTATACAATATTCAATAGTCATATCTCTAATATCACAACATTCTATAAATTCTACACTATTCTCTAAAATAATACAGACTCCACCACCAATTCGAGAGCGGCGACAATACGATGCTGCAGTTTTAAATCCACTAAATTGCACAGTTTCTAATTTATCTTCGGTGAGCCAGGTCTCGCACATGCATATTGCTTTGTAAGTGGGTTGATCGTTGATGAAAGCCTCTAGAAGGTGTTGCTTGTTATAGATGCTTTGAATATTTTGAAACAAAATTTTAAATGGTTGGTCTGGGGTTTCGAAATGTACGAAATGTACGATCGTCGCTATCTTCATTTACATTATGTTGGGTTTGGCGTTTATTGTTTACTTGCTGATTGTTAATATTTATATCGGATTGTTCCCTCTGTAATTCTGTTCTTTTACCTTCTATAAATAACTGCTTGTTTCTAATTATTGCATACAATCCTTTTTTCCTTGCTTTCAGCATTTCTTCTCGCATTTCTTTTCTTTCCAATCTTTCGTTTTCATCTAAAAATTCAGATAAGAACAATCTTGTTCCTTGAAGACAGTGTTTATTTTCTACAATGTATTTTGCCATTCTTTTACTAATGAGTTCAATTACTAGGGGCCGGTTTTGATTATAGTTTCTACCTAGTCTATAGGTTTCTTTTATGTACCCTGTAAGATCGATATTTAGTTTTTCATAACAAAGATCAATTAATCTACATTGTTGGTCATAATCTGGCTCTTTATAATATTCGGGAAAACCGTAGAGTACTATTTTCTTGCAGTTATTCTCAGTACATTTCAAGTGTTTTACCGTTTTCAGTTTGTTTAAGTCTTTAATCTCATTTTTCAATTTTTCGTTTTCTATGCTTAGGTTTTCTATTTTCTTATTTATTATTTCTATATCTTCTTGTCTTCGCTCGTTTTCTTTAAAAAGTGAGTCCGTTTTTCTTTCAATATCTTCTCTCACTTTAGTAATTGCCTTGTTAATTTCTATTTGAATAGTGTTTTGTAGCTCCGCTATTATAGACTGGTTGTTTTCTCGTAAACGAAGAATTATCATTTCGCTCAGATTCTTTAATGTTAGTTCTCCTTGGATAATTGTGCTCAATGGTGTTTCTTTATCTTCCGAGTATTGTGTATCACCTAATAAACTCAGGTCTTGTGAGGACGATATGTCAAGGTTGGAGTTAGTTGCCCTTTTCCTAAGAGTGACATTATTTTCCTCGGACGGTGCATTCGTAGGTTGTGGTTGTGATTCGATTTGCGAACGTATAGGGGTGTTTATATTCCCGGTTTTTGGGATTATACAATTACATGCTGGCAACACTAGCCAATGGTAACATCGGTCCGCAATTTTATATTTTATTTTAATGTGTTTTCTATTTAAAAGTGACTAAAATATAGTTTAAAATATTCGGTGCATGAAAGTACACCAATGCAAGTGTTATCATAAGGAATTTCGGTGCACTATGTTCAATGTGACGATCACCTGTGTTTTGACTAAATGATTAAAAAACCTATTATTATACAGTGTAATAGTGTGCTTAAAGATGGAAATGACTAAATAGTGACTTATAATTAACAAGAACATGGTTTAAACAGTGATATATACGAAACTAGTGGATAAAAACCAGTAGTGAATTTAAAACTTTTCTAGTTGTAATGTAAACAAATAGCAGATGATTCATCACTTGTGACATTAACCATTATTGACCAATCACAAACAGCTGATAAAATTTTGACGTTAATGGTCTCGTTCAGAAACCAATCTCAGCAAAAATCACGAGACTTGAACACAAGTCTTTTAGCGCTTCATTAAGGCACGGTTGCCAGGATACAAAAAAAACTATTAATTGGTAGAAATTGATCCTTCACCAATATCATTTGATTCGATTGTGGAAATGTCATCCAGTTTGAATAAAACAGTGAGCAGTGTCCGCAAGACGTCAGCACTAGTCACTTGCAATATCTGTAAGAAATGTGTGAACATAAGAAACACTGCTCTATGTTCAATCTGCAAAAAAAGATATGAATTCGATTGTGTGGGCTATCCTGAAGCAACATTTCGACTGAAAGACATCGAAGAAAGAAAGAAATGGAAATGCAACACATGCGTTAAAAATAAACATGATACAAACAGTAATGCAGCTACTTCTAATATCACACTCAGGAAAAAACAACACTCTCATATTAAGCCTTCTTCGCCTCAACAACAGATGAATCCTATGCCAATAGATTTTGTTTTGAGTGAGAATTCTTCTCAAATACTGGACACCCCAATACTTGTAGAGCATGCAAACAATCATGAAACATTTAAAGCAAATGTATCCACCGGAAACTCTTTCGATTCTTTGCCGCTAGATGAAGACTTCGATGTTTTGTCTCATACCTTGAAAAGAGATCCACTCCTTTACAGAAGCTGTCCAAACATAAGGTCCAACAACTTTGACTTGATAGAAGATTTGGAAAAGAAAGTTTCTATACTGGCGAAGAATTTAGAAATAGCTGAAAATGAGATAGCTAATCTTTTGACGGAGAATTGCTTTCTTAAAAAACAAATGTCTATGTATGGCACCCAAATAAATCAGCTTAAAGATATCTGTAAATCGACCCCCAAAAGAACATCACACAAGAAAAGGAATAAGAATACCATCCAAACCAAATTAGCCTTCTCAGAGCAATTAATCAGTCCCAACGCGAAAATCGCACAAAACATTGACAACGCTCAGAGTCATCATCAAGTAAACATCCAGGAAACTGACAATGAAACAATTAAAGACATTCTGGTGGACTCTCCTAATAAACAATACACTCAAAACTTAGAAAATTCAAGCTCAAACCAACTAAAACACGACAGAAAACGAAATATTTACATAATTGGAGACGAAAAAGTAAGAGGACTATCCGCACGACTAATAGATGCTAAGTCTGGCAAATGGAACGACAACTACAACATCGAGGGAAAAGTTCAACCATACGCTTCATCATGTGAGATACTACGTGATCCAGACAATTTATCACGCACCCTATCTGATAACGACATTGTCATACTCTCAGTTGGTAAATACGATAAAAATCCCTACATTTTGTTGACTAATCTGTGTAGTACTCTGTGTAGTCTAAGTAATTGTACAATACTGATGCTTAGTGTTTCAGAAAATAGGTACCTAAATGTTAAAAAGCTAAACTATGAACTTAAAATGTTTACAAAAAACTTTAAGAATTGTAAGTTTATTGAAGCTAATGGGTTGGATGTAAATTATAATAAGAAGCTCTCCGACTTAGACCTAATTACCTATAAACTTAATATAGAGATTGATTTTATGGAATATGAAAATAGCTTTCTTAAATCGACTTTGGAAGCAAGAAACTCCCTCGTTACAAATCATAACAAACATACATTTTTTCGTTCCTAAATCACCGACTCATCAATCTTCATCAAACCATATCAAATCAAAACATGATCGCCGACAGAGTAAACTAAGAATCTTACACCAAAATATAGCCGGCATCTGCAACAAACTGGATACGTTAGAAATAACTTTATCAGAATTGACTGAAAAAAATGGGGACGTGGATATACTATGCTTTAGTGAAACTTTTGTTAAAAAAGGTATGGAAGCTAACATTAATCTAAATAATTTTAATTTGGCTGCAGCATTCAGTCGAGATAAATGTAGAGGGGGTACTTGTATTTTGACTAGTAAAATATTAAACACCAAAACACTAAATATTCCTTCTATTCTAGCTACTGAATTTTATTTTGAATGCTGTGGAGTGGAGATAATTGGACTGAGCCTGATAGTTGTGAACATATATAGAATTCCTGATCAAAGAAAGGCACAAATAGGTGTCTTTCTTCATAAACTTGACAATCTGTTGAATTATTTGACTGACCAGTACAAGAAAAAGAAAATTGTAATTTGTGGTGATTGGAATATAGATTTATTAAAAGATAACTCCACAACAAAGGATCTCTTAAGCATACTTCATAATTATAATTTTGAAGCACACATAACAGACCCGACACGGGGAAACTCTTGCATTGACCAAATCGCCAGTAACCTAAATAAAGTTAAATCAGAAATTCATTACCTTGGTCTGTCAGATCATGAAACAGCACAATCAGTAACAATAAAGGCAAATAAACAAAAAACAATATCCTGCTGGTCAGAATTGAAACGCGATTACTGTTCAGAAAACGTTGACAAATTTTGCGAATGCATGTCTTCTCTTTCTTTCTCGGAAACGTTTGACTCAGATACTTTTACAGAGGCCTTTAATTCTTTTTATGAAACATTTACATTATTTTATAGCCTGTGCTTTCCGGTGATCATGGTTAAAGTTAATGATAAACCAGCCATACAAAATTGGATAACAAAAGGTATTAAAAAGTCTAGCAAAACAAAACGTCAGCTTTATCTAAAATACAAAACTAATAAAATGAACAAAAAAATAAATGAAAAAAGATATAAACTTTATAATCAATTGTTTAAACGATGTACGCGGAGAGCACAGAAATTAATGAATACAAGGCGTATACAAAAGGGAAAAAATAAATGTAAAGCTACATGGAATGCAATTTCCTCGACTACATCTAATAATAATATATCAAATAATGACTTTGACGAAATAATTTTTAATAATGTGACATATAACAATCCATCAGACATTTGCAACATATTTAATGACTATTTTATTAATTTGACATCCAATCAGCCAGAAAATTCGAATAAAATTAAACTTAATCAAAAAAACAAAAATTTAAATACTATTTTCCTGAATCCTGTTGATGCAAAGGAAGTCTACAAAATCATAATGTCTCTAAAAAATAGCAAAACTAGTGGTTACGATGACATTGTCACACAAGTTTTGAAGGATTGTGCTAGTTGGATATGTCATCCACTAGCACACGTTATAAACTTATCTTTTCTGGAAGGTGTGTTTCCTGAACAGTTAAAAATGTCTGTGGTGAAACCATTTTTTAAAAAGGGAAATAAGTCAGACCCAAATAACTATCGGCCTATCACGTTAGTTCCCATTATATCCAAAGTGTTTGAGAAGGCAATGCTTATTAGATTAAATAATTTTCTATTTACTCACGCAATTTTATGCAAAGAGCAATTTGGTTTTCGTAAGGGAAGTTCAACTGCTCTTGCAATCTTTGACTTAGTCAAATTTGTAACAGAAAGCATTAATAATGGCAACCCAATGGTGTCTTTATTTTTAGATATGAGTAAGGCCTTTGATTTTGTGAACCATTCTCAGCTTCTGCACAAATTAGAGTTCTATGGCATAAGGGGAAAAGCATATAATTGGATATCTAGCTATCTTAGTAACAGAAAACAGTGTACAGAGATAACAAAAGTAGTAAAAAAAGGGGACAAAATGTATTCAAAAGTGAAATTCAGGTCTACGGCAAGAATAAACAAGTGTGGTGTGCCTCAGGGAAGCATTCTCGGCCCTGTACTTTTCTTGCTTTATATAAACGATCTTCCTGAAGCTACTTCACAGAAATGTATCCTTTTCGCAGATGATACAACAGTTCTCATAAACCGTCAGGATAAGGACACTTACAAATCTATTATAGAAAAGACCCTATCAGATTTAGTAAGTTGGATGGATGACAATAACTTAAATATAAACATTAGTAAAACAAATCTTATTGAGTTTAACTCTTACAAAACCACACAGTTGTCTTTAGATATAGTTTATAAAGACGAAGCAGTAAAACAAGTAGATGAGCTGAAATTTTTGGGACTTAACGTAGACAAACATCTGAATTGGAAAAGCCATATAGAATATATCTGTCAGAAGCTTGATAGGTTTGTATTTGCGTTAAAAAAGGTAAGACAGAATGTTTCTGCAGAGGCTGCCCTTTCGGCTTACCATGGTTATGTGTCATCTATACTAAACTATGGGCTAATAATGTGGGGTAACTCGACCGATACCGACAGAGTATTCAAAACTCAAAAACGTTGTATCCGAGTCATCAACAAGTCATGGTACTTAGACAGCTGTAAACCTTTATTTCAAAAATACAAAATTCTTCCACTACCGTGTATGTACATAAAAGAAATCTGTCTTTTTACGAGAAGGCACATGCATTACTTCATGCAGCGTAGTGAGGTTATGCCGAGACAAAAAAGGGCTAAGTTTCTCAACCTACTTTACCAACCACCCTGTCGCAAAGAAATTTATAAGAAAAACGTATTTAATATGTGCCTGTTAATTTATAATAAGATACCGAACCACTTAAAATTGTTACAAGGCAATTTATTCAAAAAGAAATTAACAGAGTGGCTCCAAGGCTACGGTTTTTATAGCATCAATGAATTTATGGAACACAAAGATACACAATAATAATAATATTTAATGTTTCCCTAATTATTTTAATATTTATAGATTGTAATGACTATTGTAAATCTCTATTAATATAATTATATAAATTTAGCAATAATTTAATGTAATAATGACATAATTTGTAATATTGTATCAATGACATATTCTGTAGTAATGTAACAATGACATAAAGTTCTATAATTTGCACGCTTGCTTGCAGGCCGAATACAGTGACTTTTAGGCAATAAGATCTTCCTTTGTAAAAATGTATTTCTTGCAAATAAATATTATTATTATTATTATCATGTTTGACAATTCCACGACTTCTTTTGCACTAGTGTCATTATTTTGTTGAAATGTATGACAGTAATATTTGCACATTGTAAGTCGTATGTTTTTTTACATAATTTGCAAGTGAGCTTTTCTTTGGTAGGTAATTCTTGAAGACAACCTGCGCACAGTGACTCCATCTAGTAGCTTTGATGCAATTTTTGTTGAAAGCGCCCTTTGGCATACGTTGTAATTAACACAGTACTGAGTAACTTGTTCGATTATTGGTTTTGTTAGTGTTTCAGCATATTGAACACAGATGGCGTGGAATTAAGTTTAGGGTAGAAGATTGTGCACTTTTTATTGATTATTATTTGCATTGAAATGTACAAATCATTGAGCGATAGATGTTTACTCCTACCTTATGTGTATTAGAGCATCTTATAGTTGTTCTTGGCATCAACAGTCAGTTCCTGGTGGTTGATCCAGTTTGTTTTCGTTTTGCACAAATTCAAATATTAGTTCGTTGCACTGCACTATTTTTGTTTTTCTTACGGAATATTGATGGAAACTGGTGAACTACATCTCAAATCATTGATAGTCTTCAAGCACTCTAGTTATATTTAGTTTTCTTCACTTAGTATTAACTTATTCTATTTTTAAACAATTAAATATACGCAGCTGATGTTTACTTGCGCACTTGCGTTTAGTTTCCTCAATCTCGGTATGTATAATATATGCTCACAGACGACATCCCTATTCCATACATACGTATGATAGGTACGTCAGTAATAAAATTTGGCGTCTGCAGCCGTGCTCATGCAACATGCAACTCGACGCTCGCTGTAATTTGATCTGAAAGAACACGGACCTCTCTCTATCTCTATTTGCTTTTACTTATGGATAATGGATTTGATGGCTCCAAGAGGCGGACAATGAATGAAGTCTGTCTGTTAACCGAAATTAAGCATTATCATCATCACTTATGCTTCTCAACGAGCAGTTGCCAGAGAGAATTACTTACGCTACGCTTGGTGAATGAATGAATCGCTGATTGATTACAATATTTAAAAATGCATGTAACATGCTAACAAAACCCACGGGACATTACAATATACAAGGTGTAATTTAAATAACGCACAACTTCTAAAGGGGTCATTGTGCTCATCATTATGAACAACTTTTACTATGGGAGCAAAACTGAAATCGTAGAAAAAAATTCTGCTGTTCCTACATTTTCACGAGGTATGCGAACATAAATGTAGGGCACAGCTGTTTTTTTTTTTGTACGATTGCGGGTTTGGTCCCATAGTAAAAGTTGTACATAATGATGAGTACAATGACCCCTTAAGAGGTTTTGCGTTATTTAAATTACACCTTGTTTTTCCCAGCATAAATAGCGCTCAGCTGTGATTATAAAAAGTTATAAATACCCGCGGTAACAACAAACATTAATAACAAGCGCTTTGAGATTTGTTTGCTGGCAAGTATAATAGCTTGCACAAGCTAAGTAGCCGCTAATAACTTGCAGACATTGCCCTATTATTTAGAACGCTTGCAACTCCCCAGCTCACTTTTTTACTTGCCTCATAACAATTTATTTTGTGAATATTTATGGCTATCATTTAGAAGCAAGGTTCTTTCTATTCTATAATAACTATTTTTTATTAAAGACTTTCACAGACAAGCGCGAGCGTGACGCAAGTCTAATAAAACAAGGGTAATGTTTTTAAAATCAAATTGACAGAGTGGCTACAAAATATGTAGTTGCTTCTATAGCCTTAAGGAATGTTTAGAACATAGAATAGATTGGTGTTAAATGGTGAATTAGATATTATTTATGAGTAATTGGACCGATAATTGTATAGAATAATAATGTTCATTAAATAATAATTGTTTTATTTTTTATTTATTGACATTTTTAATTTCAGGTTTCATTTAAATTAAAAAAAAAATTGAATGACATTTTAGATTGTAACATTTTAATTTATTTTATTGTTTTCATTATTATTATTTTATTTTTTTTATTAATAGGTTCCGTACCTCAAAAGGAAAAAGGGAACACTTATAGGATCAGTCGTGTGTCTGTCTGTCCGTCTCACAGCCAATTTGCTCCGAATCTAATGGACCGACTAAGTTAAAATTTGGTACACGTATGTATTTCTGTGACCCAAACAACGTATATAAATGAATTTTGAATATGGGGGTCAATTTTGGGGTCAAAAAGAAAAAAAAATCCAAACTGTATCGTGTGACATATCAAATGAAAGGGCTTACTGTGAGGGTTCAAAATAAATCATTTTAAAGTTATTTAAGAAAATACACGAAAATTGACCATTCCCCTCCCTTATCTCCGAAAGTACTGAACCTAAAATTTTGAAAAACAAAATAGTTCAATACCTATAGATTACAGGAAATTCTATAAGAAGTCTATGGTCTTAAAACGACATGGTAAATCTCTCAATATTGTGCATACAAACGTACATTTGCAGTTGGAATGTAAGGGAAAACATGTTTTTCAACTACAATGTCAAGTTTGTTGTTGAGATTCATCCCAACTACGGAACCCTTCATTGTGCGTAGCCTGACACGCACTTGGCCGGTTTTTTTTTAATATCTGTCAATTTTTATAATCTCTCAACGTAAATTATTAAAATTTTAGCTATTGACATATAAAATTTGAATGATGTTCTTTTAATTTTAATGACATTTAAAATTGTGTTGACATTTTTATTTCTTTTTATTTTTTTAAGAATCGCACAATTTAAATTATTGAAATTGGTCTGTTTTTTGTTTATTTGTGTTTTGAGTACGATGTACAAATGAATGACACGAATGAGTAATTTGCACGCTTGCTTGCAGGCAGAATACGATGAATTTTGAATTTGAATTTGAACAATTTCTATGAAAACTTCATGGAAAGTTTTCTACCAGAATCGTAACGCACCGGCGCGTTGCGCCTGGCTGCGGAAGCCTTTAATTTGTTGGATATTTAATGTAAGACTGGAAACACTTCTTAGATTGTAAAACTAAACCTACCTAGTTATGAAAAAAAAAAAACGCTGTGGCTTCTCAAACATGGGGGATGTTTGAGTAGCCACAGTGTTTTTTTTTCCAACAGGCTATGTTGAGCTAGGATATATTTACTCCCAGCGAGCCATCAACTGACATGGCTCACCTTTTTTTTGCATGGAGAAATGCTCATGTATACTGCACTACCACGGGGAGATAGGCGAGAACACGGGCACGCGTTAGCACTAACTGCGAACCCGTCGCGGCTGTCCGTCACCGGACCCTCCTCTGTGGAGCACCCCCCATCGCCGGCGCACCAGAACACATTGCGCGCCGTGACTACCCCATGGACCAAACCAGCACATCGGCGCTAGACGACCCCGTGTCTAAGCACCCTTGGTCCCCCTGCGACCGGTCAGTTCAGTGGCCCGGCCGCCTACCACTTTTCGGCCGCAGAGCGCCGGGAGAGCGGCCAACGAAATACCGACACTTCTCCCCTGCGGCCCCACCGCGTCTGCCATCAGATGGTGGCGACCCCGTCAAGGCCGCGGAAGGTAGGGAATGCGGCGCACCGCAATACCGGCACTCCTCTCCCGCCGCGGCCTCCAACCCTCAGCCGCGATGCCTCCCGTAGGACATCGCGGCCCGCCTCAGTTGCGATGTCGCCCAAGCGGCATCGCAACCTAAGTGTTGACCGCTTCGTCGTTGACTTCCTGGGAAAAGCCCCGACGAGCGGCCCCTCCCCGGGTTCCTCTTCGCTTCACCGTGGGTGACCAAGCCACGGCTACTGAGCCCCCCCGCCTCAACAATGCAGGAACCCCCCGGGGGGTGCCATGGCCCACCTGGCTGTCTCTTAACGGGGAAGCGCCAGGGTAACCCAAGATGTTCAAATTTTCTTACGTTTTTTGCAATTTGCAAGTCAGTATTAAGTTGTAATGCTGATTAAAGTATGATTCGTGACCGTAACAAACATTTATTTGTTACTAGGTTTTGCCAGCGGCTTCACCCGCTTGGATGTTGGAAATTATCCCACGGGAACCGTATATTTTTCCGGTATAAAAGTATCCTATGTGCTATTCCAGACTATAATCTATATCTGTGCCAAATTTCATCTAGATCCGTTCAGCCTTTCTGGCGGGATTGAGTAACAAGCATCCATCCATACAAACTTTCAAATATTTTTTTATTATTTATTTATTTATTTATAATATTAGTATGCAAGGCTGCAACGTGGTTTTTTGGCAGGAGTACTTGTATTGAAATCTGAACTAATGATGGATTCTAGGATTCACGAACGAAGCGAATGGTTCATAATTATATAGAATGCTGAGCGTAGCGAGGCTTTCAAACGTACGAGACGCAGAATAACTTTGCTGCTGAGTGAAACACAAGTTTTAACCTCACTAATAAATAAAATATCAAATAATAATATTTTAAATGAGTGTTTATTTATTTTAAAAACTGATGTTTAATTTTATTTTCCAAAATAAAAGCCAAAGTTACTCCTTATAATATCAACGATCTTCCAGTGAAAGTCCCGTCAAAATTGGTCTAACCGTTTCGGAGATTAGCCGGAACAAACAGACAGACAGCCACACAGACCGACAGACAGACTGACGAAAATTCAAAAAATTGTTCTTTTGTTATAAGTACCGTATATACTTTCATATGCATTTAGTAAAAAAGCTGTTATTACAAACAGACACTTAATTATAGATTAGAAGTAAAATTACTACAATAGGTAATATTGAATGTTTTTTTTTTTTTTTTTTTAACTTTTACGCGTGTGTTTGTGACTTGAGTACTGACGCAGAATAACTTTGCTGCCGAGCGAAACACACAACTTTTCACCTCACTACAGCGAAGCGAATGCTAGGTGCAAGAAAAAGAGCTTAAATATTATAGGTAAAATATTTGGCAAAGCGGAACATTGGTCAATTTCATTGGATTCCATTGTCGATGTTGGAGACACAGACAGATTGGCAGGCGATTCAAAACGATTTTCTATCGTACTGCCTTTGGAAGTTGCAGGACAAGTCCAAGGATCTGGGCTTTAAAGTTATACCTCCAACGATCCACTTGCATATTTTTGTATAGAGTTCTCTATGTATCCTTCTGCCACGGTACTGGACTTCCAGCGAGCGTGTTCAGATCAGCGCCCGAGTCAGCCAAAAGTGTGGCCGACGTCCTCCCAAAACAAAGCCCGGTGTATTGTTCTGGTTCCTGTAGTCCAAGGAAAGTGGCAATTTCTCGTGGCAATTTCTCATGGCAAACCACCAACTTTAGTACTTCCCAAAGGCTATCTAACACATTTTCCTTTGCAATATTGCAAAAAAAAATCGATCGTTTGGTGTATTAGCAGGGCGCAAGGCTTGATATTTATCTAGAATGTTAAAATATTCGTCACGAATCACGAAGTTCAAAATTAGTCTTAGTGTTTGATGAGTTAAGCAACAGCAACTTTTCTGAATGCTACTTAATGTTTTTCTTTGTAAAATACCTACGTGAGTGAGTGAGAGTCCGACAGCCCCACTAATGCCAATAGAACAACCTGTAATTCAACGGAACAAAATTAGTTTTACAGCAGATACTAATACAGTAAGTACATACTATCACATAAAAGTAAGTACCTAATACTTTGACAAAGAATATATTAAAAATGAGTACTTACTTTTGTAGCAAGAAATTCGGAGTCAGGCGCTTCGTTGAGAAACTGCTCAATGTTAGTAATGGTGAAAATCTTTGATTTTTTCGGTTTGTGCCCGCTTGACATTTTCTTTAAAAACGCCAATAGTTTGTAATATTATTCTATGTGTATATACTTTTTTGTTTTGATTGTGGCTATTAGAATCAAGTAAATGCTTCAAAGTGTCCTTGATTTCCTTGTTTTAGATTGTTCAATGAAGTATGATAGCATTATAGTCTCCGAAAAAGTTTTCGCGCCTTTAGAATGTCTCTATGCATTGAACAAATTGGACGCTTTTATGTACCTTTCGCACGATTTTTCCCGAAGAAAACTCTATTCAGCATTATGTACCGCTTGCACTAAGTCTAAGTAAGGTGTTAAATTTATCTTCGCTGCGACTGGGCTCGCTCATATTTTATGATTTCTTACGATTTTATCAAAAAACAAACCAAAATTATGGAAAGTGTATTGAATAAAGAGATTTTTTTTTCATGCAGTCGTCTTGCCGGCCAGTGCGATTACTCTAAAAATGAGGTTGGCTCACTGACACGAAATAAGTATTACTACATTTTCAGTGGACTGGCGGTAAAGAACGTTATTGAATAGAAAGGTTCAAATTAAAAAAATATATTTTCAAGCTAGAGGATAAAATGCACTTTTAGCCAAAAGGAGAAAAAAAAATGCACTTTTGCGCTCAGATTTCGAATGATAAACAGAATCTTTCCGAGGTTGTGAGGTGAAATATCAATTTACAGAATAATAATCATTAGAATCAGTAATACAACTCCATATATAAGTTGACTGGTAATTAGTAGCCGATACTTAAAGTCTTAAACACATGATTTTACTCATGATGACAAACAACTTTTACTATGAGAGTAAATACATACGTGTTACGGTCGCGAATCATATTTTTGATCTACTGACTTACAAATTGAAAATAAAACATAAGAAAAATTGAATTTAGCGGGCTACCCTGGCGTTTTTGCCTTCACCGACTAAGAAGCCAGGAGGCCGCTGTAGGTACAAGTCAGGTGGAGGTACTCCGACAAGCCACAGTGCGACTGTGGAGCCTTATCACAAACAATACCTCACTTCTTGTCGTGCTCGCTGTGCATACCTGCTCTATGGCAGACCTTTGCGAGGATTGCCATCAACCGGCCCCTACTCCACACTCGGGGCTGATAATAAGTAATTCCATATGAAAAAACCCAATGACACCTTGCCCGATCGATTTTATCGATTCTTCTAAGCTTGAAGTTATCACTATCACTTCCCTTTCACTAGGCCTATTACGATGTCTCCTATTGTGAACACACAAAATCCCCAATTTGAAGAACTTCCCACGCACAGTATAATAATAAAAGGGGAAATCTATTAATAGAACGAGTGTCGAACATCCGAATTCTCTCGATATAACCCAGATAACGAGTGGAATGTGTAAATATCGCGAACTGTTCGCTATCAATTGAATTTCTTTTAGCTTTGGGGTGCTACGAGTACTTCGTTAGGGTTGCAACGGTGGAAATTTTTGTGGAATTGTTTTAAAAATATCTCTTCTAAAAATAATTATTCTTTCATCATCTGCCATCTGCCTAGCCCTTTCCCAACTATGTTGGGGTCGGCTTCCAGTCTAACCGGATTCAATTAAATACCACCAGTATTTTACATGGAGCGACTGCTTATCAGACCTCCATAACCCAGTTACTGGGTAATACGACACTCCTGGCCCCTTGGTAAGAATGGTTAACAGACTTTCGGGCTTCTGACGACCCGTAACGACTGTCAAAAATTCACGAATGACATGCAGCCGGGACCAATAGCTTAACGTGATTTCTGAGGCACGGAGGGGTCTTGGTATGTAAAGATGGTCACCCATCCACGGACCAACCGCGGCAAGCGTCGATTAACCTAATCGATCGACCCGTGTGGCTGTTATTACTTAGCCACAGGCCCTTCCTGTATTATTCTTCTTTATCGCTGCATAATCTAATTAAAGTCGCTTTTCGCGTCTGTCTGTGTGACCGCGTTATTCTTCTAAACAACGGATTTTGATGCGGTTTTCACCATCATTTAGAGCATTGATTCCGATTTAATTGTACAATACAACAGCTTACGCCCCTGGCTTCATCTAGCGTGGTATGTCAATAAAAGGTAGCCTATATCCTTTCCCAGGGTTCAAAGTTTCCCCATACCAAATTACATCAAAATCTGTTTAGCCGTTTAGCCATGAAAGCGTAACAAACACAAAAAAAATTAACCAAGTTCAATAAAGGAGCTTCTCTATTCGACCCGTATGTATGTATGTATGTTTGTTTGTTTGTATGTCCACGATTTGCTCAAAAACTAATGAACCAATTTTGATGATTCTTTCACTAACGTTATACAATCAAATTTCTTTAATAGATTTTCAATTTTATCGCTAAAGCATTAGGTTCAAGGTTGATTGGCAAAATTTCACAGTTTCGGATAGCTTGACCTGCTGGCGTCTGTACATGTAAATCACAAATACAATGTCAACATTAAAAGGACAGCTTTTGTACGAAGACGAGCTTAAGCTAGAATTAGGTTCTTTAACAGTACCTAAACCTCGGTGCGATAGAGAAATTTGTAAACGAGGATAGTAAATAAGTGCACATCCATACTAAAAACACATTATATTTACCTATAATACAGGGTCAAATTGAATTAGCTAGCGAAACTACGCAGACGTGATGGGTGCCCAAGGTGTAAAATATGTCATATAATAAAACACTATAAGACTATACGTTATAAAAATATCATATAAAAATACTAAACTTTCTTCGGAGTCCTTTAAAAGTGTTACGCTCGACTATTTAGTCGTCATTAAGCCGTGTCGTATTAATACGTTATGCAAACGTATACAAAACTTATACGACTTCTCAGGCACATTATACTTGATCTGTGGCGGCATCTGCATCGCCACATGCGAACTACGCATCATACTGACGTTACGCAAAATACTGCATCGCGCAATCAGAGTTGACCGCGCGACTTGCATATATACAACGTCCTGACATCAATCGTCGGGCAGTAGCCCACCAGACACAACACCCGTCTGGTCGGAGGATCCTTCCTTTTCTATGGAGGATGAGTGAACATTACACCTTGTTCCTCATACCTCTATACTGGTGACCCTGAACATGGACATTGACGCAGCCTTCGAGCAGCTAGTTCAGCGTGACGTCATCATCTTCCTCAACCTTTCGAGCGGCGAGTCACGCAGACAGTCAGCATTCACGGCTTCAACGGGTATCCTGATCACCAGCATGCATCGGACGCGCATTCTTGGTTATCACCCTCAGCGTCATCATTAGCTGCAACCTTCACAATTTGCCACCAAGAGCAATTGCAATATAGCAATTAACGTATTGTGAATATGGTGTCTTAATTTTAACTTTACTTTTGCTTACTTTGCAGAAATTAAAATAGGATTTAAAATAGGTAAAATAGTTAGATAACTGAAGCTGCACTATTTTTAGTGGAATTATAGATTTACTGTAACTATTATATGACCTAGTGGTCGATTAAAAGATATTTTTTTACTGTTTTACGACATTTATGTAGTAATCACAATTTTTATTCGACATTTAAACGACTGAAATACGTCGATTATTCAACATTAACATAACTGTTAAACAACTTAAAAGACGTATAATTTGCGCCCAAACCGCGTTATTTATTCGTATATATAACAGTTATAAAACGAATTGCTACGACTTAAAAGGAATTTACAAGACGATATCACGACAGTTATTTTGTTCCTTGGGTATCGATATATCTAAACATGATAAAACAAAAAAGAAATGAATTTGATGATGTTTTTCTTGGAGAATCAACCGTACTGTAGTCACTTAAAATACTAGTTTAAAATTCTGGTTTTTTTTTCGTGTAAACTTCATAGACCTTGATGGGTATCGATATCTAAACACAACAAAACAGATTTTATCAACTCACACTTCAAGTAACAACATTACTAGTAGTCGTCCCAAAATAAATCATCAAATCTTATTTATTTTTATTTTGTCGTGTTTTTGATATCGTTACCAATCGACAGCGGAGTTTCGCGTGGTAATTTAATTTGACCCTGTATACACGTTGCTTTTTTATTGGCTAGGGAGCTGCCACGATAGTGTTGTACTCGTCATTAAGAAAAACTTTTACTATGAGACCAAAGCGGTGGGGTTATTATTATTATTTTTTTACATTTTTCGGGACCCTGGGGTCCCGGACCTTTGGAAGGCGTACGAGGAGCCGAAGCGAACTCGCAGTTGCCAATTAGATAATTTTAAATGATGTGGAAGCACCAACCGACGATTATCTCTGTATGCACTATGCAAGTGTACCCAAGGACAACCCCCGGTTGGTACAGGACTATTGTTGTGCGTGGAAACAAAACATATTGGGCTATGGGTCTGGGTGGCTAAAGTGGATTGGGTAACTTGAACTATGGAAGAACTATGTCCCCTGCCTGACCAATGTTATATATTATACACGGATAAAATGACAGGGGGTGACTTGCACACTCAATAATGGGCCCCCGGAAACGGCCGCTAGCACATAGTGACGGAGCGACAAGGGGGCAACACTTCCTGAAGTGCGTGAGGAGTGGAGAGGTATTCCACGGCTATCAGGACAATCCCGGAAGTACGGTCAGGATCCCTACCAGCACCTTACTGGAATACTTCCTTCCTCCGAGCACGTTTGCTCTTGCGAATTTCCACTCAAGTCGGCCAATAAAGGCAAGAAAGAGATGGGAGCTCTGTTCCTCGTCAGTGTTCACTCCAGCCGGCCAATTAAGGCAAGCCAGAGATGAGGACAAGATTTCTCCCGGGAGATAGGGTCCGTGGGGTCGCTACTGCCCAACAGCTCGCCACATGCTGCCCTGCGGGTTTCTGCGTTCCGGCAAAGTAAATTCTACCGGCACAGACCTAAAGTTCGGAGCGCGTAAGCCCCACCACGACGTCAACGTATTATATATGCCGTAAGCTGTGAATTTCCTAGCACTTGTATGTAAAGTCAGGCAAATTAATGGGGAGGGTCGGGCAAAGCTAATTGTAGATGACGTGATCATAGCTAAGTCCCTACGGCCTACAACGAATGTGACATTTCGTTCAGTCGTTCCATTTCGTGTTCATTTATGAGTTTCGTTCTTTTTTCACTATTTCGTTATTTTCGGTGATTTCAATATTTTAAATCAAGTATTTGACATGGAAAGTGTCAGAATTTAAATCCTAACTATATTATTAATAATATTATAAATGCGAAAGTAAGTTTGTTTCTTTGTTACCATTTCACGCCTAAACCACTGAACCGATCATTCTGAAATTTTGCATATACGTTGTCAGGTGAGCAGACACGGACATAGGGTACTTTTTTTCCCGAAAATAAGCACTGTTTCCGAGGAAAACAAGAATAACGTTCTATATGAGAATAAATGGCGCCACGTGTCTTTCGAATCAAGATTGAATTATATAGTTAATAGAAACTTTAGTAGTGTGTTAAGAGTTTTTTTTTTCTTTAATTTTATACATTTTGTGAGTCTAGAGTGTCAATAGACCGGTTTTTAATCCTTCTAACTAATATTATAAATGCGAAAGTGTGTTTGTTTGTTGATTACGCTTTCACGCTAAAACGTTTGAACGGATTTGGATGAAATTTGGCACTTGGGTAGACCATGACCTGGAGGAGGACATAGGCAATTCATCTTGGATCGCAGATGAAGTCGCGGGCAACAGCTAGTCTTAAATATTTCCTCGTAATCATTTGAAAATGCTTCTGAATGAATCTCGAACTGCATAGTTTATAAAAAAATCTACCATCTCCTAATTTTAGGGTATTTCAGGAGATGGTGGACTCCAATTTCTGAGTGTTTAGGGAGACAACAACACGTCATTTTCGCAAAAATAAAATAAAACAACCTCTCGCCTTGTATTATTAGTATTGTATTGGGAACTACGGTAGTTTGACAGTCGCCTTCCCCATTGTAAACTGAATTGACTAGAAACATAAATTATCTGTATATTCTATTGAAATAGAAAACTATGGAGATGGCATATTTTATAGGAAGAATACAAATATCTACCATATGGACAAGTATATAAAATCGTTTTGTTTCTTTTTAACTAATCAAGAGCGGCTTATGAAAAGAGAGACATCTAAAAATGTTTGTCAACGACTAAACTTGACAACACATTTATGTAACGTCAAAATCATGTCTATGCGTGACCGGTCGCCATGTTGAGTGCCAAGTTTTGTAGTAGATGATTGGTAGATGTGCTGTCAAACGGTTGCTTGCTCTCTCTCTTGTACTCGCAGTTACAACACTACGTAAGGAGCCATCTTAAATGTCTGATTTTTGTAGGTCTTCACGCTAATTTTGTAGGTATTTTCCTACGCTGGAAATGATAAGAATATCTGAGGCGAAACGAAATTTTCTTCGCTATTTTCCCGGAAAATTCCCAGCAACTCATAACGGCAGCACCGGAATGGAAAAAGCATAGTAAATAACTGATTATTTTAGACTTCTACATTAAATTGCTTAACAAATGTTATCACCGAGTTAGTATAATAGAGTGACTGGTAATTATTGACCGATACTTAAACACATGATTGTACTCATGATAACAAACAACTTTTACTATAGGGCCAAACCTGAATTCGCGAAAAAAAATCTGCTGCTCCCTACATTTTGACGAGTTATGCGAACATAAAATGTAGCGACAGCTAATTTTCTTTTCGCGATTTCGATTTGGTCCCATAGTAAAAGTTGTTTGTTATCATGAGTAGAATCTTTTGTTTTTGTGCGCTCGGACCAATCTTTGAAGTGAGGCGCCACTGACGCGTGCACTCCGCACTTTCAACCTCATAGCTAGGAACACGAACCTATTCTATTGTTCTCCGAGTGAGTTCACAAAGAATGCATTGTTTGTAATATTAGGTTGGGGAAAAAGTCTTTTCGCATTATAGTATGTATGAACTTGTAATAAAATCTCTGTGGCTATACTATTTGTATCTGGCTGGTTTTGGTATCATTGAAAGTTTAAATTTTAAAGAACATAAACATCATAAGAAGAAATAAACTATATTAAAAAATGTTTTGAATTTTCTTAAAAAATGCGAAGAAACTTTTTCCCCAACCTATTATATAATACATAATTTTTAAACCTTTCGTACTTATTATAAAACAATATGTTTCCTCAGAGTCAATTAAACCGTTGATAGCCCTTATTAATTAAAATTACGAACTGTGGCCTTATAATAAAGCTTTATTTATAAGCTAAAAAATCTCTTATTCACCAAATAAATTAAAAAAATAAATAAAGAATCACATAGTTACTCACACATTAAATAAAATCCACACTCACAGAAAATATTTTCAAATTCCGCTTCAGATTTCAACGTAATGAGGGAACTGCAATATTTCACCTCAGCGCTCCCCAGCGCCCTCTATAAATATACGGCGACGAGCGCGGAAACTAACTCGGTATCATTGGATAGCTTTATTACGTTTTGCTGTTTTCAACGAGGTAGGTCTGAGGTTAGGTAGGATGCTTGTATTCCTTGGGGATGCAGTTAATTTACTGAAGGATGTTGCAATTAAATAATATTGTATACGAAAACTAGTCAGAATAATAGTAATAGGTACACGAGGGACTAAACTAGGTATGTTTTAGTTCTACGTTTCGAGATAAGGGACCAATGGATCTACAGGGTCATATTAAATTAACTAGCGAACTCCGCTGACGTGATGGGTATCGAATAATATCGCTAACTAAATACGATAAAATAAAAATTAAAAAGTTTTGATGATTTTTTTTTTTTTTGGTATTAATGAGTGCTGGTAGTTTCGTTACTTGAAGTATGAGTTTATAATATCTGTTTGATCATGGTGAGATATCGATACCCATTACGTCTTGAAGTTTACACAAATAAACCGATTTTTAAACTGATATTTTAACTTACCACCGGCGGCGGTGGGCGGTTGATGACCCCAAAAAATAATCATCAATTTTTTTTTCTTTTTTGTTCTGTCATGTTTAGATACCCATACCTATTATGCCTACGGAGTTTCGCTAGCTAATTTAATTTGACCCTGTCTTACCTGCTTTCGCCATTCTGAGTTCAAAAATCCACCTTCTCCTAATGATTAAAGATAGATCTTCCCATCGATATTTTTAATATTTCTATTGTTTTTACCAATACTAGGAGGCCATTACACACACAAATTAATAAGTCTCGGCTTTACTGAAACAAAAAAATACATGAGCTATTTAGTTTAGGGTATGTGGTTCTTACAAAGAAAACTTTATTTGGTGAGTAAACGGCTAAAATCGTAGAGGACTGCATCCTACATTCTCATACCGATAGGTAATTTGTATTTGTAGTGAGCGAATAAGAAACCTTGCAATAGCAATCTTATAATCCAGAACAACCCTGAAAAATAAAAACCGGTCAAGAGCGAGTTGGACTCGCACACCGAGGGTTCCGTACCATCATATACCTATATATAAAAAAACTGTGCTATTTAGAGACTTCTTTTTATTTTTCCTGTATTTTTCACATAAACTTCTATCACACAGAATAATTTTAGATTTTTTTAGTATACCCGATTCAGCGTCACCGACCCGAGCGTGACGGTTCAGTTTCATTCACTATTCAGAAAGAGCGCAAAGTTGTGCCTAAAGAAGTTTTACTACAAAATGTTCCTAAAACTGAAAAACAATTTCCATGAAGTTTTCATAGAAATTCTACTATTCGCGTCGCGTCTGTCTGTGGGAGCCTTTATGTCTACACTCTTGAGATTAAAAATATCTAGTCCACAGTACTACCTACATACTTCGTTAATTTCCAGCCGAGTGATAATAACAAAGAGATATAATATTTACTCTTCCACCTCCTGGGATATCAAGTAGCCAACCTCGGTTAGCTTGGTATTAAAACTTGAACCGAAGCATCTCTGCAAAAGTTCTGCTTCAGTAAAGCTTGTGGTATTATACGCCGAGATATAATAAAGAGGGGCTCGTGGCTAAGTAATAACAGCCGCACGGGTCGATCGATCAGGTTAAGCTACGCTTGCCGCGGTCGGTCCATGGATGGGCGACCATCTTTACATACCAAGACCCCTGTGCCTCGGAAAGCACTTTAAACTGTTGCACGGTGGTACCGCCATAGGTCTTATATACAACAATTACATTATCAATTACTCACAATTTAATTACCTATAGCGATTTACCAACAAACAAGCTAGCCAAAAGTATAAATATGTCACCCATTTTACTTAATTATCACGGAAGTCGACGCCCTAAGCCGAGGTTCGTTCCCCACAGGGAGCCCTTAGCGTGTAGTCGCATAGTTTTGTAAGTTCCATGCTCTGGCTGGAGGCTTCGAGTTCGCTTAACACATTATCTGCTTAATTCTTTATGCAAACGCTTCTTTATGCTACACCCTTACCGATCCTTATTTTACGATGTTCTCGAATCAATAGAGATGCACAACGAACGCACAGGTGCGGCGCGCCGCACTCGAAGAAAGTTATGTAAATTGTATGGACGCGCATACGCGCCGTCTAGCACCTGGTGAACGTCCGGAAACGCGCATGTGCGTCTGCCGCGCCTAATGTATTAAGGCAGCCACAGGATTGACATGATAAGTAGTCACGGCCTTTCTAGGCCAACTACGAGATGCCGTTTATATAAAAAAAAAAAACTTAATTATCACTTATTTTTCGACCTCTGAAGTGAGAACATCATTACGATCCGCACACCTTATCAGTAACTCATTAGCAGACATTGTTTATGTAATAGTAAATTCTCGGAAAAGCATTGTTTCTGAGTGGTGTTTGTAACATGGGATTCCAAGATCAAGGTATGTTTTTACAAGTCAGTTACATTTTTAACTATTTTTTTACTTGTTACGTTTTTTTACGTGCTACGCCACACAGGATATCTTCCAAATTGTTTAACTTATAGATGACTTTACATAGATTTACAACTAACTTTCAACGATTTTCAACTACTAAATGTTTGCGTGTTTAGCTGCTATACAGGCTCTACGACTGCGTAGGCGCAGGCGTAGCACGGTCTACGAAACGTACCTACTGTAAAATTATGCATTCTACAAAATCTGTTCAAAGATCGTTTTATTAAATATTCTTTCACTGAGCACATATTCGAACTATTCTTGGTTTTTTTCATAACTTTTTTATTAACTTTAAAATCGGAATAGTGATTTTTGTCTCGGCTTTGACGTTAACGTTTTCGTGTCATTCAGCCTCCGATTTTTCTTGCATTCAATGTGTTTTTAATGAAAATAAAAGCCCTGAATTAATCGTTAGCAGCGCAGACACCCTGTATAATATAAAACAGTGCATATATACCATAAGACGCCCCCGGAGCATGCGTAGTTCATACAAACGAAATACCAAAATAAATTGTAAATCAAACATATTCTAAAGGTAGTGTGTATTTATTCCGATTGGTTTACAGAATATCTAGGTTCCCAAATATACATTAAATAAGAACATTGATTTAAACAGGAAATATGAGAAAAATAAGTTTTCTATAGAAATTTTAAATTCCTCATATCTCGTCTTCAAATCAGTGTCCTTTCAAAATATATATTTGTAAGTAATTATCGTTTTATAAGTTATAAAATATACTTAATATTTTATAACTTATAAAACGATAATTTTGTCCAGAATACGGGTAAAAGTCGATAACATGTTAAATAACAAACAAACGCCAGCAGGTCAAGCTAACCGAAACTGTCAATAGAATCGTATTTAAAGAACAGTAAACAGTACGTTGAAGTATCTGAAATAGATTTTAAGTCTAAATGTCAAAGAATTTACAAATCTGATCTTCGAACACTTACATATGGGGTACCCCAAGGTAGTGTTTTAGGGCCTCCTCTATTTATAATCTATATAAATGATATGCCGAAAGCCATAAGTCACCCTATGTCACTATTTGCTGATGACCATTAATAGCACAAACGCTCAAACCTACAACGACGGAATACTAAGACAATACCTTCAATAGTACAATGGTTAGATAATAATAATCTAAAAATAAATATAGAAAAGACTAAATTAACGATGTTTAGCCAACGTTCAAACACGAATATGAGTATATACTATGACAGCCAACGCATAACACAAGTAAACACATCTAAATTCCTAGGTTTAACAATTGATTTTTTTTTTTACAAATTAGATTGGAAAATACACACGGAGGAGCTAACCAAACGTATCAGCAAGTCTGCATATGCCCTATACAAACTTGCCTCAGTGATGAGTGTGGACGCTTTAGTCACAGCATATCATGGCTTGGGGGGTTCAATTCTGAGATATGGTGTTATTTTTTGGGGGAATTCAACCAATAGGGAATTAATCTTTAAATCACAGAAAAAGTGTATCAGGACAATGTTTGGATTACAGGTCATAGATACATGTAAACCGTTATTTATTAAATTTAAAATATTGACTCTTCCATCCTTATACATTTTTGAGGTCGCTGTTTTTGTTAAGACCAATCCAAAGTTGTTTAAAAAAATGTCTGAAATTAATAACCGAAGTCGACGGGATAACAGTAGCTTATGCGTAAGAAGGTCCCACACCGCATTGATGTATGAAAGTATATTTTGCATGGCACCAGTCATATTTAACCACATACCACGGTCAATCAAAGAATTGAACGTGAGCTTATTTAAGAAACGACTAAGATCTTTACTTGTGAACAAAGCATATTACAGTATTTCGGAATTTTTAACAGACAAGAATATAATGATAGAATATTGACATGCTAATGGGAAACAAGTATTGTTTGTCCTTATAAATAATTTTGTATATTGACATTATTATTGTTTATTTACACCCGTATTGTATATTGATATTAGTATCTAATTGACATAGTTTATTATTTGTTTTCAGCCTGTGTGTGGACATTTACTGTATTAACATTTTATTTTTATTATTTCTCTTTTTATTGACATTAATCTCTGTGGCTATTTATTATTAATTAATTAATTTGTATTATGAAATGTGTGATTATTTATAATATTTTTTTTTAATATTTTTTATTTTATTTTATTGTTCAGGCTTATTTTATTTAATTATTGAGACTGCTGGCCTGATTTGTTAATTACTAACAAGCATTTGTACGCCCTCTGGCATAGCATGCGCACTATTTATTACATTTAAATACCATTTTTATTGTACCTATGTTAAACAAATGAATAAATGACTTATGACTTATGTAAAATTTTCCCAATCAACCTTAACCTAATGCTTTAGCGATGAAGTTAAAAATCTATTAAAGAAATTTGACAGATTGTAATAGCTGTGCTGGCGTCTGTACCTTACGAGAAGTTTGGCTTTCCTTCCTTATTGCGATACTCCGCATTTTTTCAACTTCTCCTTCAACTGGGTATATACGCCAGGTACGAGTAGAATACATTGTGATGCAATACAAATAGATGAAAAAAAAAACACGCAAGTACTTAAAAATCGTCCACACAATGCACACGTCTTTCTGTATGTTTGTCAGACAATACAGCGCCACCTTGCGGCGAAGCTTCCGGGAAACAGCCCCATTGGAATTCATCAAAGTTCTAAATTGGAATTCAATACTAGAATTATCAAATTATTAATGTTACCTAACAAATAAACATCGTGCAGCTAATTAAACGTAAAATACAGTAACTAATGAGAAAATACAGTTATTGTTTATTTGCGAACGTAAAGTACCTTGGGAGTCGTCGGGATGCTGCGGACATTTGCAACGAGTACCTAACGAAAGTGCGTAAACAGTTATCCTTATTATCATACAGCTATTTCTATTTTTTTTCACTTCACTTCTCATACACACTTTAATGTATTCAGAGCTGAAAATTAAATCTAAGTGTCTATCTACTCGTCAAAATGTAGACAACTGCTGATCTTTTTTTTTGCGATTTCAGGTTTGGTTTTATCGTAAAAATTGTTCATAATGATGAGTACAATGACCCTTTAAGAGGTGGTGCGTTATTTAAGTTACACCTTGTATAAACTATTAAGGTGCCTGTGGCATAAGAGAAAATTCGTACAATATTTCCGAAGTCCAAGAAAGTACCAAAATGTAAGGTATATTCTTCTGTAGGTAAATGTGTTACAAAAACGACTCCGGGCTATCTATGGCATAGCTTATAAAATTTTTTGCACCAAATATGTAGATTAGCTGTTTTCGTATCAGCAAAAAAGCAATTTCCTCTTAATACATAAAAGATAAAGTGACAATGATTACGCTAATGTTCTCCTAACAAGAAAATAAAACAAATCCGATAGTTGTTTGTCGTTCCACTAAGATACCCTAGACATTTTTCATAAAAAAACTTAGGTAATTATGTTAATTTGCTAATGGATTCGTGACGTCAGACATTAATCCTGAGCTGTCAAAAACAAATTAATGCTTGCCACAGAGTATACAGAATTGCACATAAGCATTCTGCCATATTAAGGTACGAGGTCTTTGTAACCCCGTTTGACAGGTTTCAAGGGTTATAGAACTGAAAGGCAATGTTCTGATTGTGATAAAAACTATAGAAAAGAAGTAATTATCCGTCCTATTCTTAATTATTTTATCTATATAATAAAAAAGAAATGCTGTTCGTTGGTAAGCACATACTTTGAGAACGGCTGGACCGATTTCGCTTATTGTTGTTATAGAATATTCGTAATAGTCCTAATTAGGTTCTTATGGGAAGGAAAATTGGAAAAGTTTCGTGCTTTTTTGTATGAATTATTTAAACTTGGCCAGGATAACTGTCGGGTCAGTTAGTTAATAATTATTATATTTTCATTTCCGTTAATTTGTTTTCTTCGAACTAAATAAACTAAACGTTGACATTGGCTACACACACACACACACACAGAATAAAATAGTACTAACGCTAAATGCACAAACCGTGCATAGACAGAAGAAAAAAGAATAGAATTATAATTGTCCAAGACAATTTTATAATTCTTAAACCTATATGCGCGAAATTCTTAAAAAAAAATGACACTAAAATTTAAATGAAGAACAAGTTCTATTAATTTTATTGTTCAACAAAAATCCTCTCTTTTAACCAGACTTTCGCCACCCGCGTGTTCATTACTTCCTAATAAAGGGTTAATTAAGAAAACCAACACCGTCCCTTAGCCCCTTCAGGGTATTTTATCTGTGGTTTAAAAAGTAAACATATGTCAAATGAAAGTTGATGACATTTAGTTAATTGTAGCGTGGGACTGTGGGCTCTAAGACAGCGAATAGATTATTTATTATTAATTATGTTTCAGTCCTGAATGCTTAGAAAAGAAAAATACTCACAAAGAAAAAAACTCAAAATAATTCATTCATTAATCGCAGCACACACGTGTTCCTTTTTCGAATTTTTCTTTTCACAAAAAATATACGTCATAGTTTTTATCTATAATGGAAACAGTAACTTGGTCATCCGAAAGCTCTTAAAACAAAAGTTTATGACGAGTGGAATTCTGGATATGAGCTACGTTCTAGCCATTAAACATTCACGGCATAGTTATAAGTTATAACTCAAGGCTTTTATGAGCTCACAGCCATCGTGTTGGGGTAAATTGACGCATAAGATTATCGAGATAACCGCAAAATGAAAAGAATTAGCCTATACTCGTACTTTCTCCCTGATCTTACTTATTTAGCACTAAACAAAGTAACCACCGACCCGCACTCAGCCCGCGTGGTGAATTACGGCTAACTGTCATAGAAAGGAGGCCTGAGTTCCTGCAGTGGGAACAATATATAAGCGGATTATGCTAAACAAACTAAATTATATTATTTACTAGCAGTAGCTAGTTATAAATAAAAAATCAATCAATCTGACTAGCCTTTTCCCAACTATGTTGGGGTCGGCTTCCAGTCTAACGGGATGCAGCTGAATACCAGTATTACCTCCACAATCCAGTTACTGGGTAATATAATGTATGTAGTTAATGGTAAGTCTGGTTGTCAGACTTTCGGGCTTCTGACGACTCGTAACGACTGTCAAAGATCCTCGATTGACAGCCGGGACCGACGGCTTAACGTGCTTTCCGAGGCATGGAGGAGTTTTTAACATAGCCACGAGCTAAATAAAAGAATATATTATAATACAATAAATAAAATAAAAATATAATATAAAAATAATAATATAATAAAAAATATATATAAATTATATTATTTACTAGCAGTAGCAATTTCGCACGGACAAAGTCAAGGTAGCCCGCGACTTCATCTGCGTGAAATTTCTTGCCCCCCGATCCACCGCGTCGCATCGCATCGCCAGTCCGCGTTCGTTTTCGATTAGCGTTCTTTCTTTTTGTTCGGCTCCTAAGGATTCTAGCGTGATGTTACTCGAGAATTGAGCTATCAAATGCAAAAAGAATTTTTCAAATCGGTCTGATATTTCCAGAGATTATCCCCTACATACAAACTCACAAACAAACTTTATTTCCAAAGATAAGCGCATTCAAACATACAAACAAACTCTTTAGCTTTATTTTATTAGTATATAGATTAAAAAGATCCTTGTTCAGAGGAAAGATTTAAAAACCACATAGCAACTATTAAGAAAAAAACCATATCGTATCGTAGAGTATACTACAGCGTGCGCGCAAGTGATAGTTACCGCCTGAGGTAAGTTAGCGGTGAGACGGGGGAGGGTGCGATAGACAAGATTGGCAGACTGAGTTAGCTTGACATTTGTCTACCTCCCCGTCTCACCGCTCACATACCTCAGGCGGTGACTAGCAGTTGCGCGCACACTATAAATGAGGATGCGAAATACAATTAATAACACTTACTTATTTGTATTTGGCCCTCTATTTTCCCGCTGAATTTGAGGCCAAGCAGCCGAATGATCCCCAAGGCGATTGTTTAAGCACCCAAACGTCACTTCGAAACTAATCAAAGAAATTTACCTGAGCCTGAACAGTATTTGTTGATATTTCGCCCGATACTGAGTACTTAACTAATGTATTTTAATTACAATTTGTATCAATATTGTACAAAAGTTAGTTTTTCAATTATATCTCTGACATTTATTTCGAATATTAAGAATTTACGCCGTCTGCTTGGCCGTCTACCTTTTAATTACAATCAAACTAAGTTCTTATTAATATAATCATCTTCAAATGTTCATTACTAGTTGTAGTACAATAAATTATTGTGTGAGACAGAGCTTGAATTAATGTGTAATATGAAATGCGTCATCAAAGTAATAATTTATCCATCTAATCCATCCATAATTAATATACTTAAGGGGACTACAGGACCTAAACACAAGTCGTAGAATGCCTAAAGGTATATTATCTACTGCAGTAAACAAAATCAGAAAAATATATGATATTCTTCAGGATATATGCTAGTTAGATAGTTTGTTGAAAAGATAATACAACTAATTTGATACGATAGAAAAAAAAACGACCAAGTGCGTGTCGGACCACCACAATGAAGGGTTCCGTAGTTAGGATGAATTTATACCAAGAACAAACTTAACGTTGTAGTTGAAAAACATGTTCTCCCATACATTCCAACTGCAAATGTAAGTTGTACGCACAATTTTGAGAGATTTACCATGTTATTTTAAGACCATAGACTTCTTATAAGTTTTCCTGTAATCTATAGGTATAGAAGTATTGTCTGTATTTTTTTTTTTTAAATTTTAAGCTCACTAGTTTCGGAGATAAGGGGGGAATGGTCAAGTTTCGTCTATTTTCTTACATAACTTAAAAACAATTTATTTTAAAATTATAAATATATATATATTTAAGACCCTTACAGTAAGCCCTTTCATTTGATAATTCACACGGTACAGTTTGCAAAACTTTTTTTTTAATTTTCTTATTTGCCCTCCAAATTGACTCCCATATGTTATTCAAAACTAATTTATTTACTTTTTACGTTGGTGTTTGTGTCACAGAAATTCATATGTGAACCAAATTTCAACTTAATCCATTAGATTCGAAGCAAATGGGCTGTAACAGACGGACAGACAGACACACGAGTGATCCTATAAGGGTTCCGTCTTTCCCTTTTGAGGTACGGAACGCTAAAAATCACGAAGATACCTCCAAAAAATTCTTTTAACGATAAAAAACCATACTAATATACATGCAATCATTTAGATTTTTTGTTAGATTATTCTACACGCAACATAATTAACGTAATAGTGTTTTAATTTTTAGTAAATAGATAATTGCTTCATATTTTTCAATAAATAACAAGCGTTGTGTCATCGCGCTTCTCTTTCTTTCCTATGCAGTCCGACAGAAACCGCGCTTTAGGTCTTGTAGTCCCCTTAATCCTATAAATGCGAAAGTGAGTTTCTTCAAGTTTGTTTGTTTGTGATGCTTTCACGCTAAAACGGCTAAACGAATCTGGATGAAAATGGGTAGACCATGACCTGATAGGATAGGATAGTTTATATCAAAATCAAAAGTCATTTATTCAAACTAAGCTGAGAATCAGCACTTTTCGAACGTCAAAATTACATAAGAAATTCCCCCAAAACGTCCGCCCTTCACCACTTCCTAGTGCTTTAGCTGAGGAGAAGAAGATATCTGTTCAGTTAAAAAAAATGTTTTATACAACACTGCGCAAAATAATATATCTAAGTATCCCGGTAGTACGTTCCCGTGGGCTAATTTCCGATATCCACGCGGGCGAAGCCACGGGTAAAAGCTAGTAATATTATAAATGCGAAAGTACCACACGTGCGCGATAAGTTGAGACATGAGCGCGGTTCAAAAATAAAGATTTAAATAGATATTATTATAATGCTGCGCGTTTTTTTAAGCATAGCCTGTTACTCGGGAACAGCGCAGCATTATAATATCTAAATATTTATAACTAAACCGCGCCGCGGTCTCAACTTATCGCGCATGTGTTGTGAGTCTGTCTGTCTGTTTGTTTGTCAGTATGTTACCTGTCACGCTTAAGGCTGCAGAACGGATTTCGATGAATTTTGGCACACAAGTAGACCATGACCTGGGTCTGTAGTAACCTATATACTTTTTATCCCGTTAGTACGTTCCCGTGGGATAAGTTCCGACCTCCGAACGGGCAAAAGCTAGTTTGTCATAATACGAAATTGCGTAAAGATAAACCTCAAACTTTGAAACAAGTCACCAAGCCCAAGTAGGAAAACGTTTGTGCTTAAGTTTTAATTAATTCTAGATTATCATTATAATGAGCAGGTTTAAGATGAACTTGGGCTTTACTTTATTTTAGAGGCTTCTCCCAAAGAATTAAATCATTAGATTCGCGCTACCGCTTTAAAGATAATTTCGTTTCGTTTTGACACCAATGACGCAGTGACTTGTTATGGAAATGCTATTTAAAAATGGGTCAGCTCACTCTTCTCAATATGTACATACACTTTTTCGCATGACTAAATAGGTAAGGTGAGGGCAAATCAGGCGATTTAAATCTTTGGGTTTTTCGAAGAGATCATAGTCTTAGAGATACCTGGTCTGCCAATTTTCCTTGAATTTGACCTTTTTACAGAAGTAGTACATTATTTAAATCTGAGCTTGTTTTTCCTTGGAGATTAAAGACGTCGCCGTCGTTGAATAAATTTGAAGGATATTATAACTTGGGCAATGTTTGTTCCAATCGAAAGTCTTAAATACTTTTTAACTTTTATCGGCTTCAGTAAGAATTGATTACGTGGAATTGATAGAATCAGGTACTGTCTTCTAATGTCGGTATTTTTGAATACGCTTGTCATATTAGCAAAAAAATCACGCCAGGTTTCAGACTGGAGTGTTTTCACAATCACAAATCTCACGCATACACAGACATAACACAAACGCAATAAAAAAAACTTTTTTTTTTGCCTTCTTCTATTCTAAAGCCACGACCACGCTGGTAAACAATGGAGAGAAATACGTTTCATATTTATTTATGGCCACCTACAGGGCCTAAACAGTTGTTCTTCAATAGTAAAAGAAGAACAAGAAGAATGGGTGTCGTGCTGCAAACATAACATAAAAGTACCCACCATTTTTTTAACAATCTTTTTCCTCTATTTGTTCTAGTAACACGGCAAAGGAAACTGCCTAAACAGCCCATTATGGGACTTTTAAAAATTGATTGTATACATGTTAATGTACGGTATGTAAATTATACTGGATATAAATTGTACATTTGCATTAGAAGTGAACACGGAACGATTTAGCGGATGTTATTGATTAGCTATCTGGTTTTGTTTAGGAGTGTTATAGGTTGATAATGCCGATTATGTAGTTTCCGTTTTTCTATGTGTAGTGAATACTTTATAAATTACCAATACAAATAATTATTTAACAAAAAACAAAAAACTAATTAACAAACTAGTTAACAAAAAAATAATTTTAACGTTAATTTGGTAATTGTGACTGTTTCTAAAAATATTAGTACTATAATACAAACATTTAATACTAGTTATAAAAACAAATTATGCTTATCAATAAATATAGTGATTACTATTTAGCAGTATTATTTTTGATTCCACAAGGTGTCCGTTACCTACTTGTCTCACTTTTTCAAAATCTGTCAAATACAGAATCTGTCATACGTAGAATCTGTCATATGTAAAATCTGTCAATAGTAGACTATGATGTCAAAAGTAGAATCTGTCAAATGTCGACTAAACGAACTCATTCAGTCATTTTACCAGTGTGGCAAAAGCCTTAATAATTACACAAATAACAAAACAATATCAAAGTACAATGCTCACAGTGTAACGCGATCAGTACATCTAAACCGAGTTCATAAGCTGTCAATGTCAATATATCAAAGAAAATAATGACACTGACAGCTCTTAAACGTGGTTTATGTCCTGATCGCGTTCAGTTTCATTGGTGAAATCCGCACTTAGACATCTGGAGGTGTACTGTATACATAGGTAGGCTGTGTACATAGGTAGTAACTGGGAATACTGTACTTATGACAAGATAATAAAATGTTTAAAAGACCAGAAATCCTATTGTGATAAGGACCAAAATTCTTCAAAGCTTCGTCGTCTTCTTCACGTGTCGGAGTCGTATCGTTGTCGTAGATGGCACTTAACTCCGGTAACCTAGCTTTATGATGTCAAAAAACTCATACAGCTAGATAACCAAAGATAATTAACCTATCTACTTCTTCTTTCTTCAATCTTCTGTCAAATCTTCTCTTCTTGTCGTTTTTCAATCTTCTCTTCCGATTTTTCCAATTTTCTTAAATAAGCCTCCACAAGCTTGATAATTGTTCTCTGCAGACTCCGCAGCAGTTCTTCCTTTTTAGTGATGAGTTGCCTCGATGGCCGCAACTTCCACAGACCTGAAATTGATACAAAATTCATATTAGCTTCATTCTTGTAGTTTTACTCAAGACACATTTTACGTTTCCTGTCTCAATTAAAACTTAAATTAATGTCATCAATTTTGCCCTATTTCTTTCAAGAACAAAAACAGAAATACCTAAAAAAAAATAACAATATTTACTGACTTTAAAAGTTAGGCTTCATAGCAACGCGCCTTGCTCACACCCATGGCCCAGAAAAAAAAAACAAACGCCAAACAGAATATAGAATCACCAGTGATTTATTTATTAGACAACGCATTTTAAAAAAATAATGTACAAACTGGAAGTTCAATTTACGAATGGCAAGAAGCTTTGGTCTCTTAGGAGGATGCTTGGAAACGAAAATTCGCTTTGAAGATGCCTTCGGACTTTTCTGTACGATCTCGAAATAAATAAAAAGGAGGCCCTCTGTTTGCATTATGATGAATATTAAGGCTTATTTATTTTCCTTGAGAATTTTGGTGAAATTGATTGCCTGTGTAATTTTGTGTTTCGGAAAGTTGATTACTTCAAGTAAAGTGAAGACATTATTTTCAACAAGAATTCCAATTTCATCTTGATTATTAATTTGTCTAGTCTGTCATATTAATGCCTCTACTTAATTAAAATAAATACATATAACAAAATGAAATGTCAGCACAAGTATCTACCGAAGTATTCCTATTAATTTTACAAAGCCTCCGAGGCGTACAGTTACGCTATAATGAGGTTGTGACTTCGATTTTTTTTAGGGTTCCTGACCCAAACGGTAAAACGGGACCCTTTTACTAAGACTCCGCTGTCCGTCTATCTGTCCGTCTGTCACCAGGCTTTATCTCATGAACCGTGACAGTTAGACAGTTGAAATTTTCACAGATGAAGTATTTCTGTTGCCGTTATAATAACAAGTAAATATTATTTTATAATAAAATAAATATTTAAGGGGGCTCCCATACAACAGACATGATTTTTTTGCCATTTTTATAAATAATGGTACGGAACCCTTCGTGCGCGAATCCGACTCGCACTTGGCCGGTTTTTTACAACAATTATCGTTCTGTCTAGTATTTTTTTTTTCAGAAACCTTTATTCGTCTAAAAACCTCAAGAGGCCGTGTGTCTTGGATCCAAGATTGTTTTGACATTTTTATATATATTTAAATAAAGTCTTACGTTTCTGAAATCAAAAGAACTAGTTACGGATGCCATTTGATGTATCAGACAAGGTGCAGCTTTTTTTTCTAATCGATGATACCTACAAAAGACTATTGCTACAACTCGTATGCTAAAATAATTGACCTTAGAAGACTCGACATTTTTGAAAAGCCCACTACCTGGGGCCTAATATCCCTCGATGACTACAAAAATGATCTACCTAATACCGAAACCCCAAAATGACCTGCCGTCACCGTCAGTCTCCAAAAAAAAGAAAGCCCATCCACCTGACAGCAGGTACACTGCCACTTTTATTAACTCACTGCAAAACCGCATATCCTCCGACCATGACCACAAAAAAAAGAAATTTAAAAAATAACGTCAGCCTACCGGCCAGTACTACTAATGCAAACGGTTTGTGTAAAGAACGACTATACTTCGCGGATTGTTTAGATTGGCTAATATACTATGAAAAAGCACCACTGTATCTTGAGCTCCAACATCATTTTTAAAGGTGAATAATAGTAGAATTTATTGATGGTTCTCGAGAGGTCATCTTACATTAGTTGCTGAGAACCAAGGAAAACGGCATAGAACCTTTTGCTTGTATTTGGTGAATTTTCCTTCTTTTAGATTTGAATAGATCAACGTTATTGTAAAGGAGTTTTACTTGAGATTTTGAATGACAATACGTACAATTGTTTTTTTTTTTTTTTTTTGTATGATTAAACTTTTCAGCGTTATTAAGGACAGTGTGATATAATATCGTCAAGAACTTAAGACCTGACATAATTAGAGAACTGACGAATACGAATTTTGAATAATCACACCCAGAAAACGAGAAGCATTAGTAGATTCTACAAACCACTGAAGGTTCCTTACTACCTACTCTGTATCCAAACAATAAGACAAGGTTTTTTTTTCGTGACGCGCGTCGTCCGTACTAAGTCGTGACCACGTGACAAATGACATAATGCCACGAAAAAGGTAAAAGTCTTGAGGCACGAAGTCACGCCAAGGAACCGTCGGCGTCGCCTCCCAGAAGGTCACTCTGACGAGCCAACGGCCATTGGCGACCTTGTCTCTGTTTATTGTGCAATCCGTGCTAAATACTACATCCTGCATACTATGTTTTACGAGACGAAATATTAAAGGCTTCGTTGTTCATTGCGTGGTTTTCTTTCAGTTCTGTGTGTGTTTTTTTTTTTTTGTATGGATTTAAATTAGTAATGGATACTGAATCTAAAGATTGTGTCTCTGAAAAAAAATATATGTAAATAGAACTGTATTAAACAATAGTCATATTTCACATTGGTATGGGAACTGTATTCTAAAAAAAAACATCTAAAATTAAACTTTAAACTAATTTAAGCACTAATTTTAACTTTTTCTTAATCGATTCGTGAGTACTTAGACCTAAATCAATACAAAGATCTACCAACGAGTCACCTAACAAACTAAAATTAAGTTTAGTATTATTAGAAGAACGCAAGTCGTCCTTTTTAAAGGACAATGATAACACGAATACCGTCATCAAAAGCAGCAGTTCACCTGTACTTAATCGTTCGAAAATCAAAGCGTATAAAGATGGCTGGCTTATTTTCTTTTATTTCAAATTCGAATGCTAACGGCCATGCTTGTGATTGGCCGTTACGCATATCGTCCTTCAGTACGCGTGAATTGTGTTAAAAAAGACATGATTTGAATTCGGTATTGACAGACAGACATTAGCATTCATGTGCGTGTTTTTCGTGTATAATCGCGTTTTTGTCGTTCCTTTTCAGAATTGCCTTGTGAAGACGTGATGCGAAACGTGGTGGGGTCTTATTTGACTCATATTGGACATGTTTAGGCTAGTTTAAGTATTAATTGCGCGGTTTTTAGTGTACCTCATAAGTTTATTTTTATGTTATTGGTTCTTTGAAGACCACCCATGTTGAATTTTAAATCAAAATCTCGTTCCATTGCGTTTGGTGATGCAATTGCTATACTTAACTATTATTCTATTCAGTTGGAATCATAATCAGTATCTCCGAATACATAAAATAAATAATCGATCGCGTTATAATTGTTTTCTGTGTTTGGTTTATAAGCATCTACGTACTTTAGAGCAAATTTGACCAAACTTTTATACCTTAAGCCTAATCCTAAGGCTTTAGTCAAGCCTTATCCAGGGAATAAATTTTCAATTTTTGACAGTTACCCTTACGAAAACTGTCAGGCGTCAACTTTATTCCGCGGATAAAAGATTATAATGATTTCCAATCTAAATGGTCGGAGCTGGGCATAAACAACGAGGATCGGGCCAACCGCGTCCCTGACATTCTGCTGCTGACAACTCATCACAATGAAGAAGAACAGAGTTGAGAAAGCAGTTTAACCCCGCCAAAAGATTCAACGGGGAAGCTGGACCTGAGCCAACCTAGCGGCGACGTCGTTAAAAGATGCCCATCCTTTGATAAATGTCACTCGTCTCTCCACAATTCCATTGCTTGCTGTAGGGTGTATACTCGGTAGGCTCTTTATCCCCTCCATATCCTAAGGGCACGTCCTCCCTACCAATATCGCGACCCCCGATCTACTTCTTGATATGCAATGGTCTGTGTTGCAATCGAGTCGGGTCAAACCACGCTGGGGTCGGTGCATTTCATTCATTCATTCATTCATAAACATTTCCAATCCAACTGTAAATTCGTGGTGACATATTCGCATTGAACTGTATTTGTAATACGCACTTAATCAAACCATATAAAATACACACTTTTAATATCATCTGATCTGGACTAAAATACCTACTATAAACTGAATCAAGTTTTACCAATATTTGAACACATTAAACATAAAAATTCCTAGCCTTCATTTCCACGGTCTTTAGTGACGCGGATCTTTACTAAGTACTTTACGATCTCTATCATCATTATAGGTTTTTATCACTCGAGGCTATCAGCATAAGCGTAAGGAAAAAAGACGTGTTTACAGAAATATTGAAATGGAGAATAAAAAATATTTTGTCCTGTTTAAACTTTAAGATACAAAGGCAGATGCGTCTGTTAATGGTAAGAATTATTAGGTTTAGGTTTTAAGTTATACCAATTTAAAAATACTGGTAGATGATTTTTTGCTGATTCCTAATATGTAAATAACTCTACGAGTATTTCGAAAAAAATGTCAGATACGTCTTTTTTCCTTATGACGGCAGAAATGACTAACGCAATTTCTATGCGCAATATTGCAAGATAATTTGTGGAAAATCCGGGTCTTGGCATTTTAGACTGAAATCGGTGACAGGCTAGACGCAACCCGGCAGCCTATAGGGAGGTAACAAGGGGTGAACAATTTTGTATGTTTCTCGAACTGTTATCGGACACAACTCTGAACTCTGCTTCCTTGACCGTTGCTTATACATTTCTAGATATATAGACACAAGAATTGAAACAAGACCTCGAATTGACAGTTAAAATTAGTACTTCCAATTCAATTATTAAATCTGTAACATATTTCTATATTGTAATATTCATTCATACCTTCCTCTCCGTTACATTGATTGCACTTTAATAGTCGGATACATAAGGAAATATTAGCACAATATTGTTTATAAGGTTTATATTATCTAAGTAATGTTACCTACGTCGTGAGGCACCTATTCATATGAATTACATATCAATTCAATTGTTTAAACGTTAGAAGAAAAACTATTTTGCACGTAGCATATCCAAATTATGTCTGGACTGCGATAGGCCGAGTTGATTTATCGATTGATTGATATTCAAATTTGGAACACTTTAGGGGTATAGTTCGGTTCTCTATATATCTCTATCTCTATCTATACTAAAACAGCAGTGCGCCATGCCAAGCGCATCGCAAAGCCTGGTTTCAGAGCGGCAAAGTTATTTGACGCGAACTATAACTGACTTAAAATGGCTGCCGCATTTTATCACCTCTCTAGCTCACACTGAACCAAATTTTTAAGAATGTTCATTGAAAAGATGCTTATTTGAATAATATAATAAATTGGCGAACTAATATACAAATCTTTGGTCTCGTGTGAGCGAGAGAGGTGCCAAAATGCGATTGACCTCTTAAAACACGATTTAAAATTCAGTTTAGTTCAGGGAAAAGAGCGTCATACTCGTAGTTAGTCGGCCACATCAGATAGGAGAGTCGTCACGACCGAGTCAGACCAAGTCATGGCGACGACAATCCGCCCGTGTGCACGTGACTTGCAATACCAATGCTCCTCATATTTCTGGAATGGACTTCTACTATCTACTGCTGCAGTTTTAAATTTAGAATTTTATATTTTTTTATTACGTGCCAGCTTATTTAAAGCCGTTTTTCAGAGTGAGTTGAGAAAGTAGGTGATAGTGCTTAGATACGCGCTGGCTGCCGTCTGCAAGCCATCGACCTCTGCGTAGGTTGTAACTGAGAGATACGTGTAGGTACACGGCATAATTTAAAATAACCAGATTATGTTTGAAAGTTTATCCTAATAATTTGCAACTGGTGTATAAAACCGGGGGAAAATTAGGTTCTGAAGTTAAACATGTCAAATCTAAATCGAGAAAGCCCAATTTTCAAATCTTTTCAAGAGTAAAAAATAACAGCAAAAGCCCAACGTATAAAACCGGTGTACTCTAAAGAAATAACCGTCCGATTCGGGCCCAGCATCTGTGCAATATAAATTGTATGCGGCAAACCAGACCAAGCCTTTTAAGGGCACTAGTAATTGCTGTAGAAACTTTAGTAATGGCTTATTCAATCCGCGAAGCTATCAGACCGGTCGTGGCAGCCATGTCTATGTTCGCAGACCGATCTGCACTAAGACTAAGCGAAAAACTTTGAATTTATCTAGAGATTCGCCGTAGAAATCTGGCACGCTTGAAATGTTTGATTTTTCAAAACAAGAAGAGGAAAAGTTTGATCCTTTGGTACTATGTCTTGTAGATACTATTCTACCATAGTATACCTACAGACATGCATACGTACTAATGAAGACGCCAATCAATAGTCATTTTAAAGTTCCTTAGCGTCTTTTTTATTTTAACTTTTGCCGTAACATCAAAACAGTTACCGATTCAGCCAGGTCAATCAATCTGCAGAGCCTTTTTGCCAACTATGTTGAGGTCGGCTTCCAGTCTAACTGGATGCAGCTGAATACCAGTATTTTACATGGAGCGACTGCCTATCTGATCACCACAACCCAGTTACTAGGTATTACGATACCCCTTGGTAAGACTGGTTCTCAGACTTTCGGGCTTCTGACGACCCGTAACGACTGTCAAAGATCCATGAATGACAGCCGGGATCAACGGCTTAACGTGCTTTATGAGGCACGGTGTCTCGGTATGTAAAGATGGTTTCCCATCCACGGACCAACCCTGGCAAGCGTAGCTTAACCTGATGGATCGACCCTTGCGGCTGTTATTACTTAGCCACGAGCTCCTCTACCGGTAGCCAGTTACGAACCAATAAAACCTAACATAATAAAATTATTTTCCAATCAAAAGTTGATTATTTCGAAAACACTTCCCATATACGTATATATAGTTCGAAGGACATCAAAAGAGAACGACAAACGAACTACATTAAATTCATTCGTTCGTTCATTCTTTGATCGAATCCATTTACCGTTCGAAATAAATCGGGTTACAAAGATGGATAGGACACCGTTAAAGCCGCGGCTAGATTCGAGTCTAACTGCTATACGATTGACTTGATTGAATCAAGTACTTTTGTTCCTTTGAGTCAATTCTTTATGAAGTTTTCTGCTTGATTTGATGAGGCAATGAGAGATAGATGCGAGTTTAAACGGTCCCCGAAACGTTCAATTGCAATTGTCAATTTTAAGTGATTGACACATTGATGCGCAATTTGATCGTCTACCAAATGAAATTGAAGCGATTGACAATACCTATTACTGCAACAGAAATTGATGACAATTGGTCGCAGCTTTAGGTAGGTACAAAGTGGAAGATTAATTTGATATACTTTTATTGTTGTAAAAGCTTAATTCAAAAATTCACTTGACATTAAGTAATATTAGTGGTGCCTAAAACTTATCATTTAATTTTACTAAAACACCACAAAGCGAATCCACATAACTCAGTTATTTATTATAACTGAAACATATTCATGTGACCGTATCTTTTAAAAATTAATAACTCTTTAAAAGGTTTTCGGTCAACTCATTGCAGGTATCTATAACTTTTTACACAAATTCATTTTGTAACACCTGAAATAGTTCTACTTATACTACGATCAGATCAGTGAACCAAAAAACTTACAATATAAAAAACATTTCAATCACAAATATAATTTAGTACGTCGGAAAATAAAACTATAACACGATTGAGTTTATTATAAAGAGAAGCGAATATAAAGATTTATATTCAAGATATAAAACTATACATTGCTTTATTTTCAACAACACATAGACAAGACACTGACCACAATAAAGTAATTGTCTAAAGTTATAAAATGTTTGTGACCCCTGCACACAGGAGAGACAAACAATTTCTTTAAAAAAAAAAAAAGCGACCGTCATCCTTATCCAAAAAATAGAAACTCGCTCCGTAGAGGCTAAATGAATATTTATAACGTTCACTAAATACCAAAGTTCTAAAAAGTTCTGACAGAATGCGGACTATGATTGATAGTCCTGCCCCACATACACATAAAACCACTCTTAGCTAAGTAGTAGGTATTTTATAAGTCTATCTCTATCTCTATCTACATCAACCAGGTTTTTATTGACAGAACGAGCGAAGCAAGCGAAGCGTCTCTGCTTCAAGTCTGGCAAAATTTGCTTTTCTCTAACAGTTTATTGCTACTCCTCTACAGGTCGTATTTTACAACCAATCTGAACGAAACTTGTTAAACAGGTTTTCCGAATTTATAGATTTATTTTTGTCGTCGGGGATTTTTGATTGGAGCGTTACTTCCTGCAAAAAGAGGCAAAAACGGGCTACTGGATATCTCCGCCTTATGAGATGCGATTTCGATGGTTATTTTTTTTATATAAGTAAAAGGTAGTACCTAACTTTAAGTTGGTCTCATACAGATCTGACGAAAAAAAAAACATGGTAAATATCCCATTTTAAATGACTTTAGTGGTATATTAATCGTTACAAAATATAAAGTTTAAAAAGTTTGTGCTCGCGAGGTCTGTTTGCATACATATGGCCCGAAGGCTCATTGCGACAGTTTTTTTTTTTTTTTTTTTTAACTAGAGACTACTTTAGCAATATTTTTTTCAATTGATTTTGTGGTAGGTAAAGAAATAAAACATTTTGTTTTATCTATCACTGATCACCATTATAAAGGTGTCTAGTGTGTCTACCCAATGCAGACTTGCATATAATATTGTAAAAAAGACTCACGTAAAAATTTAAAATTTCGAATACGAACCAACTCGCATTTTGTATTCCCGGTTGTAAAATTCGTAGTAAAAGTACTTGGGTGAATTTATAATAATACGGTGACATTATAATAGAAAACGGCCGTTTGCATTGATTACAGCGTTAGGCGAGGTTCACACTGACGAGGAACGCGATAAAGATTTGAAACACGTACGGATATGCGTGACACATTGTTTGAAATGTCAAATATAATTTATGATGGGTCCAAGTCATTGACTTTGAGTCAAGAACTTTCATAATACATAATATCTTTCGTGTTATGTAATACTATGTATGTATGCACCTTTTAACTAAAGCATTAAGGCGAAAACTCCAGGTAGCCCGCGAAATTCAAATGTTCTTACGTTTTTTGCAATTTGCAGGTCAGTATCAGGTTGTATGTTGATCTGAATATGATCGCGACCGTAACAAATCTGTATTTATAGAATTATAATCATTAAAATCATCAATACAACTCTGTAAGTTCATATAATCCTAATGAAAGACTATTTACTAACTAAGTACTAACTTAAGAAGGGGTATTACCGATTCTAATAATTATAATTTTGTAAATACATTGACGTTACGGTCGCGTATAATACTTTAATCAACATATATCCCAATACTGGCTTGCAAATTGCAAAAAAACTTAGATAAGAAAAATTTTAATTTTGCGGGCTACCTGGAGCTTCCCCCTTAAGCTTCATATGAATGCAGATGTTAAGCTCAAACTTAATATCTGCACTTTAAAAGCACCATCTTAAACCTGCACTACACTACTCGCGAAGTTGCTTTGACGAAGTACTGGTCGAAGTTAAGAAACGGATAAAACGGATGCACGAAGTGAACCGAAGTGCCCCTCTACGCTTCTGTATTCGCTTTACTTCGACCAACTTCGCGAGTAGTGTAGTGCAGGCTTTATACACAGTAACTTTCATCTTTCATTTCCACGAAACGCAGTCGTCAAAATGAAATAAATAAAATGTCATTTTGTAACTTTGTGGTTGTAAGTTGTAGTTCCAGGTACGCCACAAAGGTTCGTATTTTAATACCTGCACAGCAACACAATGAGAGCGACTGTTGAACACAACTTATTATTTGCTATATACATTTTGTATAATGTAAAAATGGCGACTGGTTGGAGGGATTGTGTCTATTTTCGGACCGTCTCGACCAAATACGATATAATTTGAATGATAAAATGTTATTTTTGGAAACGAATTGGAAATGCGTAAATATTTGTATCGTAAAGATTGCTGCAAAATGATAACTGAAAATAACTTCGAAATTGAAATATCTAATTTTATTTTTGGAACAAGTTATTAAAAAAAAAACTTTACAAAGAGATTCGCTAGAATACATTTACTACTAATGAGATATCACAACCCTCACGATCAAATTAAAGTAAATAAATCACGAGCAAAACTCGCACATACAACAAACAAAAGTAAAGAAAAAAGGCCTCCAACTTGAAATAAAAAAAAAGCAGAATTAAGCCTGGGGCCGCAATAATACCTGTCACTGCAGATAAAGATATAGCACTTCCGTCTTATAATAACCACCCTGAGGCTTTTCTATCTAGTCTTTCATCGGCCGCCACAACCGGCCGCCTTCGTGAACTGCCCGAGGCTATTCCAGGCTATTTTGATCTTGGACGTTTAATATGTATTTCCGTTTATGGGAAGATGTTGTTTAGAGTTGGAATATATGAATGGGTTTTATTGTGGCTTTTTTGAATTATGATGATAGTATTTGCAGTGTATAAGATTTTGAGCTATTGGATTATCTTATTTGGATGCAGAGCTGTTTCATTATGATTCTATTGCATACTTGATTGTAAAACTTGACACACACTTCTGAAATATAGCATATTCACCCTACAGCCACTGCTGGGATACCAACCTCCTTACTGTAAGAGGAAGTTAACCGTGGGCCCATGGCAGTGCACACAAGCAATCCACGAAAAACTTAAGAGGATTGTGAAGCGCCGAAACGTGGCGCGATTTTTAGAGGCAATTGCCTACATTTCATACAATTATTTACATAAATATTGTTTCGGGCGATAACGTTTTTACTCCCCTAAACCTTTACGAAATGAGACAATTTTAATCTCATTACATTCAGTACACTTTAATCTAGGTCTGTACGTTTTTCGGTTTTAGTATTTCAATTTAATTTAATTTTAAAAAAATAAAATGCTCGAGGATGTTTTTATGTCAAAAATATAGATATTTAGATGCTAATAACTTATATTGTATACAATATTTCTTTATAATAAAAACGTGCGGACCTAGATTTTCATTATACCAACAACATTTCCAAAAATTATGAAAATTAGACTATGTTTACGGGGAGAAAAACGTTATCTCTTTTTGTATGAAAATTTACAGCTTCACAATCCTCTTAAGCTGGGTAATCACAGTCAGTCCATCATGCCAAATGGCGTGATCATCCAAAATTTGATCGTGAGTGTCGATTCTTCAATCCAAATTTTGGCGCGACGTCAACCATTTTGTCCGTAAATGCGAAAACCGTGGGTCGTCCCTGTCGATCGAGAAATGAAAAAGCCTGTCGTCCATCCATTTGATTTAATCCAAATGGACTGACCATAAATGCCCAGTTTATGACATCCTCACAAGTTTTCAGAATTATCTTTTGAAATATAATATTTGCAAATCGCGATTCGCTTGCACTTGATCCTCACTGTTCCATTCATCGTTCCATAATCGATTCATTCATTCATACTCGTTATTGGCGCCATTACTCGCACCGCATTAGCGCACACAATTACAAGTAATTAAAAATTCAACATTATCATAATAGTAAAACATCCGTGCTTTTTCTTCTTCTGTGATCAGCCGCTGTGGCGAGTTTTTTTAAAGTTTTGAATGTATAAGTAATTCTTTTACGACTCGCTTTCATCGGATTTAATAGTGGAAGTTTTTTTTCTTTTTCTTTGGCGTATGATTAGTGTAGCAGTGTTCGATCTTAACTGGTTATGCCTATGTCCATCAAAAAAAGAACCCTTACGATCGCAGATACAAATCACAAGTCTTGTAGGAATTTATCTAATTGTTCTGCGTCAATCTGTTTTCAAAGCTGGTCTCCTCGTGGGATTTCCTCTAGTAATGGCTATTTGTAACACAACAGAAAAGCCTAAATGTTTGTCACGTTTACTCGTAAGTTTTGTATACAGGGGAGTAGTGAGTATCATCAGTTCATCACTTCGTTGACGACGTTAATGAAATAAACATTTTCAAAGAATCAAACAAAGGAACAGCGCACTAAATACAAAACGAGCACAAGAAAGAAATCTTCAACCCTATAATACGACTCCACATTGCAGTAGGTACCTAACCAGGTGTGGCAGTTTCACAAAGAGAGCGTTTACGGAGAAGCGATTTTACACGCTTTGCTTGAAAAATGCAGGCGGAGCCCGCGGATGGCAACGCCGCGTCGCATGCGACGTATATCGCGGCGGCGCACGCAGCGTTGGGGCTAGCTATTCCTGCAACTCTCCGCTCTCGGTAAAACGTAGTGACACCCACTGCGGGGCCCGCGGCATCGCACGCCCCGCGTCTTTGTAAACTACATCGTACATTACCATATGTGCGGGCCGCTGCACGCGTCGTCGCCTCTCCGTAAACTAAAAAATTGTTCAACGCGCCGCGAGACGTCACGCAACACGCGTCGCACGACGCGCCGCGTCTCCGCAAATGAGCTCTAAAGCGAGAACAGGTGGACGGTGCCAAATAAGGCCGTGAACACACCATCGCCATGACAGATGTGAAAGAAGGCGTTGCTAACAGAATTGCGTGACTTGTGTAAACCACAGCGTGGAAAAGTACCAGTAGTTAGTGTTGTTTAACTGGTGATTTTTGTTAATTTTTGTGTGAGATTTCCGTAGAAAGTGAAGGTGTAATTTTAGAAATTACTCGCTTCGGAATGTGTTTGATGTTTTAGATACGATCAAAATGATTGCCATGAGTAAAATTAGACGTCAGTTCAGTGACATTGGATAGCGTTCAACAAAAATCCATGAAATAACACCTTGCTAGTCAGCACGTCTGACAGATGAATAAGAGAAAAAGTTACATCAGAACGCAAACAGAACAGACGTCTTACAAAAGTACGAATCACCACCAACCCATAAATCACGAAACAAATCAGACGGCCCCTTTCAAGTATCAACCGACCATACAACGATACCTTACATAAAGGACCGTACAAAGAGACAGCACACACACATCTTCACAACATCTATCATCATAAAACCATCAATAACACAGAAACCCCTTACAATAACCTCGAATCTCACACATTCAACAGATACAAGAAAAATGTTACCTTCAAAAGGACAGCTGGCTGTAGACAATAACACTACGTCAACTGCACACTAGAGAACCGTGTATACCGCACAGGTGGCTGCACAAGACTGACCAACGTATAAAAAGCTACCCTCGCCCCCGCACCTCAACCTAGCTAAGACGACGCAGGGGCAACGAAAACAAAGTGAAGAGTTCTCAAACGACAGGTGACTGAACAGTTACCTGCTCGAAGGGAGAGATAAAAGGTACCTGCGATCCGGTCCGGTCTCCGAATTAATTGGTCGAAACCGACTTTTGGAATTTGTTACGATTTGTTGGTTTTGTACTGTAACTTGATCATTATTTCGGGTTATTTACTTAAATTAACGAGTTCTGTTTGATGTCGTTTGCTTTGAATTGACTGATATGGAATGGTATTCCCAGAATTCTTATTGTTAGAGAAAATTAGTTTAGAACAAGAAACTGGGTTGAGTGTGACCAAACAAACTCGTGTTAAAGAGAGGGTATAAGAAGCTATTAAAATTCTTGGCAGCAACGGAACTTTGAAAAAAGTTTTGATATCCTCAACTCCTTTGTATGTTTTCTCACTGGAATGCTTTTTAATTTGTTTAAAAAGAAATATTACGTAAAGCGTCGTGGTTTAGTTTCATCACATTTTTCCGCATTATTCTGTTATCAACGACTGAATAAAAACTTGACTAATTAATTTTAACTAATCGTATCCTAAAATTTGGCGTTTGGCAAGCTGGATGATGTTTTTAGGGAAGACACCACAATGCCTGAAAACCAAATTGTATGAAGACAATGTGTCTTGCCTACCATGACATATGGAGCCGAAACATAGACGCTCACTAAAGAGACTGTACACAGTTGCAAGTCGCACAAAGGACTATGGCCATGTTAGGCCTATCACTGAAAGACCGAGTACGTATCTCAGAAATGCGACGTAGAACTACAGGTAGCGGCTCTGAAAGGAAGGTGTGCAAGACGCTTGGTTAGATGTAGTGATGTCAGATGGAGCAGAGCCCTAACGGAATGGTTGTCGAGAAACGGTAGAAGGAGCGTTGGAAGACCAATGGTGAGCTGGGTGGATGACCTACAGAAGATCGCGGGGAACACCTGGATGAGACTCACACGGTCCAGGGAAGCATGGCCTCTACTCAGCAATGGGTGTATATAGCTGCCATTGATGATGATGATGAACAAACATTAAGAATATAATATGACGAAGATCAGTAAATGGCTAATGCCCCTAAGTCAACTCATTTTCATTCAAGACCGTATGAAAGCTTCTTCTGTTCAAAGTGACGGTCTGAAAATGCAAATAACAAAATCATTGAAGCTAATTTTGGTACATCGATTAGTGTTCCCACGTTCATCGCAATCGATGCACCCACTCGAATCAAAAACAATAGTTTCCTTAATCGGTTTCACGTATCGTTACCCAAGTTAAATAGAGAAAGCCATTACCTGCCTTTAAATTTATTGAAACGATTCTCTCAAGTACAACCTACTTAGAATAGATTTAATAAGGAATCGTTTGAATAAACACTGAGTGTGGTCGGACACTGTTACGACGTTTCTGAGTACCTAAAAAGTAAGTCGGCGTATCACAATTTAAATACCAGACAGCTTTTTTTTTTTGCAAGTCGCAGTAATATTTTCGCTATTTAATTTCGTAGAACCAGACCATCATCTCCTTTATCTGTAAACTTATCGAAGTTTGACAAAAAAAATATGTTTTGTAGAATGTTGGGCACCTAATTAAAAACTTTAAAAATAAACTACACGAGTGAGCCATTAAATATGCAATAAAATCAAAACAACTACCTAAGCTGATGTAAATGATCAAAAAACTTTATTACTTTTTTATTAACAAGTCCAGGCAAAGCAAGGTCGTCTACATAAATTGTATATCTGTTATTGTTATGTAATTAACTAATTATTTATATGTACAACCACCAATCGTGATACTGCAGTTAATAAAACATTTGTTAAATAAAACCATAAACAATGAGAACACGACTAAACGACTAAATTGGCAATCAAAGGTTCGATACACAATTCCACAATTCGCACGATGCGGCCAAACTATTTATTATAAATGTTGCTTTAACTAAAAAATTAAAACATATTATTACTAATTTCTTCATAAAAAGAGAAGCATATACAAATAAATGCCTAATACTAACAAAAATACGCATTTAAGAGGATTGTGAAGCTGTAAATTTTCATACAAAAGGAGATAACGTTTTTCTCCCTGTAAACATAATCTAATTTTCAAAAGTTTTGGAAATAATGTAGGTATAATGAAAAACTAGGTCCGTACGTTTTTATTATAAAGAAATATTGCATACGATATACGTTATTAGCATCTAAATATCTATATTTTTGACATAAAACATCATCGAGCATTTTTATTTTTTTAAATTAAATTAAATTGAATTACTAAAAACGAAAAACGTACAGACCTAGATTAAAGTGTAGGTACTAAATGTAATGAGACCAAAATTGTCTCATATTGTACAGGTTTAGGGGAGTAAAAACGTTATCGCCCGAAACAATATTTATGTAAATAATTGTATGAAATGTAGGTAATTGCCTCCACAAATCGCGCCGCGTATCGGCACTTCACAATCCTCTTAAATCAAGGTTTAGATAGAATGCAAAGATTACCCTAATATAAATTTGAAAGTAAGTTTGTTTGTTACCTTTTCACGCCTAAACCACTGAACCGATCATCCTGAAATTTTGCATATACGTTTTCAGGTGTACAGAAACGGACATAGGGTACCTTTCACCCCGAAAAAAGTACTGTTCCTGAGGAAAACAACAATAACGTTCTATGATAATAGATGGCGCCACGTGTCTTTCGAATTATGATTGAATTATATTATTATACAAACTTTAGTAGTGTGTTAAGTTTTTTATTTTATTTATTGAAGTACCTAATACACGCCCTAAACCGCTATTCAAAATTATTCATTTATTATTTAAATTCAAATATCATCATGTTTTATTACAGAGAAGTACTTGGCCGACCGAGATCTGCTCGGGTGAAATAGACCTAACTAGATCGATTTTTCACCTTTGCTAAACCCCTATATCGAAATCGTTAAAGCCGTTTTCGAGAACGTGATTACAAATATATACACAAATATTGCTCATTTAATAGTATAGGATAAGATACATGCATAATGTAGGTATTCGAAATGTAGATTTATTAACATTAAATTATCAATAAACAAATGAAGCTATCTGACGTCAAATGCAAATATAACATTATCACAACAGCACCCTAATTGCGTAACACACTATCAATCGGATCTTCAAGACTTGCAAAGTACTTTTTAAGAACACTCTTCAGTTTTTGTTCACAAATAATTTATTTTGAATTAAATTCTTTGTTCATTAGTTTTAGCTCGAATGATGACGTAAAAAACGACCATCACGACATTTTTGCTATAGTATGTCTTTTTTTAAATTTTATTACTCTAAAACTTTATTAATTTATTTCATATAGGTACCTGTTTTATTTTTAGTTCACACTTTTGTCGAAGTTCACTTTTAGTCAACAGAAAATATTGCACGCACTTTTTCGCAAAACTTATTTCCGGAGTTTTCCCGTTTGAGCACCTATGCATTTTGCACCAAAGTTATTCCCATTTGAGAATCCCTTTGGTGCAAAATGCATAGGTGCTCTAAAAATAGGTGCTCAATCGGGAAAACTCCTTATTTCCAGCTATGTCAAAAATGTAAATATCCTCGTAAAGCCAACTTTTGTTCTACGCGAAAGAATATTATTATCTCACTCAAAAAGGTATACGGGCGATTTCAATATTGTTTCTCTTTGTTTAATTTTAGTGGGTACTCCAAGAACTTGAGAAGAATAAAGATTTTTATGGTAGGTACTACAGGTATTTCTTTGAAAGTTAGAAGAAGTAAATTGCCTTCTTCGAGTGGTTTTATTTCTTCTGTGAAGCACTGTTAAACGTGGTAGTTATTTACATAAATTTGTGTCTCTCTAGGATTTTAGTAACCATTTCGTGGAACTGTTCGGTTTTCTACAGAATTAATTGAAAGGAGAAACTTTAAGATTTAAATTTAATGACACAGTATTCCACGGTTTTATAGATTTATACACTTCACATTTCAGATTAAACACATGGGTAACAACAAAATGATTACAGAATGCTTGAATCCTGGCACCTAAATTAGGAACAGTTTTATTTTAATTTTAGCTTACGCACGGCAGGTATTTTATTTTTCATAAATTACTTGATCCTTTTTCTATGATTTCAAAAATGGATAAACGAACCTGTCTTATTCACTAACCATGTCTTTTCATGAGAATATTCAAATGAGCACCTCTTGTTCGTTTTAGAATTGGACAATCAGGCCTTAAATGTTTTGCTATTCATATTTTTCTCGTCAGAAAATCCAAACACCCGATCTTTTTCGAAAAGTTAGAAACAAAAGAACTAAGCAACATGTAGGTACCTACGATATAAATGTCTATATCGAAGTCGTCCGTGGTCCGTCCGTGACTGCACTCATAATGAGGCCTTATGGCTATAAGGAACACGATGTCTCACACTGACAGGATAAATTTGGATAAAATTACATGCAAATATGTTTTTCGTAGAAGTTTAGCGGATAATGTTGTGTGTTGGTCGTTAAATAAAGGATATTTTTTGTGCGATTTCGGATTGTTACATTTTATGAGTCGTATGCACATTTCCGCTCAGTTTTTCCGAGTTTAAGTGTATGTGCATCTGCTGGATTATGTGAAATGACAAGCCAAGTGCCCCGTGGGATTTCCCGTCTGCAAATATGTCGAACGTCCATACAAACTTTCATATTTAACCTCTTTAGGGGTAGAATTTCCAAACATCTTTTAGTGCTCACTTCAAAATTTCATACTTCTAGACTCTCAGGTGTTAAGGCAGTGCGTTGTCTGACAGTGAATGAATTTAAGTTTTTTTTTCTTTTTTTATAAATCGAACGTGCTTCTTTTATTTTACGATATACATGTATCTTTAATTACCCAATAGGACCACGATATTTACGTACACAAACACCATTCAAACTAACACAGAATTCACACAAATAAATATAGATTTTAGATTTACATCACAACTTATCCGACACACGATCTCCTTAAAAAACCACCACAGAACGTTCTAATTTAATTTGGATATCAACTATAGAAGAACTGCACGCTCCGACGCTCGAGTCTTTTCACACGAGAAATTCACGGTCACTGACTATGTAAATGTGAAACGTTGAAACACGAAATAAAGAATACAACAGAAGTATCGCTGGGGGTAACAAACTTACGCATTTTAGTGTTTAAACAAATATGGCGGATACACGTGTAATGATGGCACTTCACTTGGCATACTAGCCCAAATATTTGCGTTACTTCTTCCAAAATAAATTATTTAAATAATAGCAGAGTATGCTTCGTTCCAGTCGTGCATGCACTAAGGCTGTCGGTTCACGACTGTCCAGGATAACCTTTTATCTTGCCTTGTATCTTAAGGGGAAGCTCCAGGTAGCCCGCGAAATTCAAATTTTCTTACGTTCTTTGCAATTTGCATGTCAGTATTAGGTTGTATGTTGATTAAACTATGATTCGCGACCGTAACGTATATATATTTACAAAATTATAATCATTAAAATTAGTGTTTAGTATAATCCTAAATATCAAGATTTCATGAAATAGTCATTCATTAGAATTATACAGGGTTATTGGTAAAACACCAGCAACCTCTTAGGGGGTCATTGTACTCATCATTATGAACAACTTTTACTATGGGACCAAATCTGAAATCGCGAAAAAAAAAGCTGTTCAGTACATTTATGTTCACGTAATTCGTCAAAATGTACTACTGAACAGCTGACTTTTTTTTGCGATTTCAGATTTGGTCCCATAGTAAAAGTTGTTCATAATGATGAGTACAATGACCCCTTAAGAGGTAGTTGGTGTTTTACCAATAACTCGGTAGGTATATGAACTTAGAGAGTATTATTGATGATTTTAATGATTACAATTCTTAAGAGGATTGTGAAGTGCTGATACGCGGCGCGATTTTTGGAGGCAATTACCTACATTTCATACAATTTTATCTACATAAATATTGTTTCGGGCGATAACGTTTTCACTCCCCTAAACCTTTACGAAATGAGACAATTTTGGTCTCATTACATTCAGTACACTTCAATCTAGGTCTTTACGTTTTTCGTTTTTAGTAATTCAATTAAATTAACTTAAAAAAATAAAAATGCTCGAGGATGTTTTTTATGTCAAAAATATAGATATTTGGATGCTAATAACTTATATCGTATGCAATATTTCTTTATAATAAAAACGTACGGACCTAGTTTTTTATTATACCTACAACATTGCCAATAATTATGAAAATTAAACTATGTTTACGGGGAGAAAAACGTTATCTCTTTTTGTATGAAAATTTACAGCTTCACAATCCTCTTAAAATACAAATTTGTTACGATCGAGAATCATATTCAGATCAACATAACCTAATACTGACCTGCAAATTGCAAAAAAACGTAAGAAAATTTTAATTTCGCGGGCTACCTGGAGCTGTCGCCTTAATATATTCCCGTAAGCCCTGCTACATATACGCTGCTATTAATTGGATGTCTCTCACACTTGCAATTTATTAAATGGGATAATCAATAGGCAGGCATAAGTACTTTCAGAATGTGAGAGTTACAAAAAACTGCGCCTTAGTTTCTTTCATACTCAGTGTATACCAAATGATTAATGCCTGAGGTACCTACAGACGAAAATACTGTTATGTATTTACAGAGAGACAGAAAGGTTTAACTGGCGCGAAGCAAATATTGTAGAAACAATAGAAGTGTGAAATATAATGATGTATGGAACCGTTGTCTGAGTGTTCGGCGATTGTGGCGCGCCGGATGAATAGGAGGTAATTTAGTTATAATAGGTACGAGTCAAGGAACTTTAGTTAATGCACTACAGTAAGACGTTTCCTTTCGGCAATCGTTTCTGGTTGTAAAAGGATGTTGGGATGATGAGAAACAGGTTTTTTTTTAGTATACCTACACTACGAAATTGGTACATTCATATGAATTTGTAGGGTTCAAAGTTTTCACGGATGAGTGCTAACGCGTACCCGTGTTCCCGCTACAAGCGACAGAGGAGGACACCGTGGAGTTTTAGTGGATTGGAGTCCCATATAACTGCAATATCTCCCCAAGGTAGTGCAGTATGCATGAGCATTTTTCTCCACGCAAAAAGGGGTTCCAAGTTGTTGTTGTGTTCTCAAATCAAGCTTGGGTAATTTTGGTAAATATTTTAATGATTATACAATCCTGTTTCATAAAGAAAATATCTTTTCGACATCTCTTCAGAGGACGAATTAATCACAAAAGAAAAAAAAGCACTTTCAAATACAAAACACATCTCAATCCTTACGAATTCGGATCCATTCGCCACTATTCGGCTTTTTCCGTCAAACAAAGGAAATGGTAACGACACCTCGACATGAATGCCAGAGAGGAATGAGAGAGGAATCGAGCTATTACCTTGCGAAACTCGGTTAACGACATTGTCATACTGCGACATTGCGAAACTAATAGTTAGTCATCATTGCTGACATCCGAGCCTTTTCTTAATTGTGTCGAGATCGGATTTCAGTCCAACTGGATGCTGTATAACAATATTACTTAAGACAACTGTCATCGTGTCTCGAAAATTTATTTCTTAGGAAATTCTCGGATTTAGATTTAAGACTGGTTTCTATACATTGTAAAAATCAAATATTAAAAATAATAAAAAGGTAACCGTGGCGTTTCTCGCCAGGTTTTCTCTATGAGAAACGAAACGACTAACTTGAACCGTGCACCTAGCTTCTGACGTTTCGTACATGTAGGTTTAATGTGAAATAAAATAATTTGAATTTGAATACTCTGTTTCGGGTTTTTGGCACCAATGTAAGACCTAATTACAAGTTACAAAGGACATATTAATAGAGAAATGAATGTGTTGTTTAGCGCTTTGGAACAATAATATTATGAAACACTGCACTGACCTCGAAAAGATGAAGTATTGTTTAATAGATATCGGAAAATGAGAAGCAAATTTCTTGAATAATTCTTTTTAAAGTAAGCAAAGATAAACAGTACAGTAGTCTTGACCAAAAGCTAACGATAGACATATAGGATGTCTACGTAAGGGTTTGGTACAGACCATCAAACTGAACAACTTTTTCCGAGGACCAACATCGTAATCGTGAAACAAAAATCTGTCGTCCCGTCCAAAATTGCAATACTTACTTCGACCAAATATATGGGACAACTGATTTTTTTTCACGATTACGATGTTGGTCCTCGGGGAAAAATTGTGCAGTTTGATGATTTCCACACCCTTTCTCAGACACCCTGTATGTTTATAAGGAAATACATGACCAATTCCTCTGCCCGTTTCTGGCAGCATACCAAGAAACGTCTACGCCAAACGAGGTGTTGAACTTTCATAGGACGTAAAACCCACTACAGTCAAACCTGGGTAAGTGAGAACTGGATAAGTGAGAAAACTCTATAAGTGAGAGCAATAGCTAGGACCCGTCATTTTAAGCTCCCAAAACCTCTATTAGCGAGAAACAGAAACCTTTGTAAGAGAGAGTCGTTTTTCCCTCATGGACCTCCGTAAGTGAGACTGCTACTTATCTATACCTCTATAAGCGACAGTCGAGCTTTATTTATTTATGTATATTATTTAGGAGGAACAAATGACAAAACAAATTACAAATTTAACATCTGCTATTTTATGACTCATTCTTAACTTTCGTGGAACTTCTTACCATTGTTTTTGTATTGTTTCCTCATCAATATTGTTCCTATTCTATTTCGTGGAACTAAATAACGTTGTTATTTTATCGCATTCTTTTCAAATGGACACGTGTGCCTGTGTACCGTCCTGTTTGTCGAACTTACTCAGTTTATCGTTCATCAATTGAGGAGGAAAGTTCTGTTCTGCATCATGTCAAAACGGAAAATTAAAGTACTGTCATTAAGTGATAAACTCAAAATAGTGAATGCGTTTGAATCCGGAAAATCGCGAAATGAAATTCAGAGGGAGTTTAATTTACCAGAATCCACCTATTATAAAATCATAAAATCAAAAGACTCTATAAAGTCTGAGTGCTCTGATGGACATGGAAATATTAAAAGGGCTAGAGTTTCTGAATTTCCCAATATCGAAAAGTGCCTTTTGGAATGGATAAAACAAACTCTCGATAAGAACATTCCCATAGATGGACCTTTGTTGAAAGAAAAATCAAAAGAGTTTGCTACAAAACTGGGAATCCAGAACTTTTCTGCTAGCAACGGCTGGTTAGAGGGTTTTAAAAGGCGTCATGATATAGCTTTCAAAAAAGCAGCTGGGGAAAGTAAATCTGTGGACCAAGGTGTGTGCAACCACTGGACTGAAGATCTGCCAAATCTTTTACAAGGGTATAAACCAGACGATATTTACAACGCGGATGAAACTGCTTTGTTTTTCAAGTGCCTTCCGGATAAAACATTTACGTTTAAAGGCGAAAAATGCCATGGAGGAAAACAAAGCAAGGAACGCCTTACACTTCTCCAGTGTGTAAACATGAGTGGTACGGACAAACTCCCACTTCTCATCATCGGGAAATCAAAGCGACCTAGATGTTTTAAAGGTGTCAAGACTCTACCCGTTGATTATGCCAATAATACAAAGGCTTGGATGACCAAGATATTATTTAAAGATTGGTTGAAAAAAGTTGACAAACAAATGAAGATAAACCGAAAAAAAATTCTGCTATTCATTGACAACTGTGCTGCTCATACGGACTTACCAACACTTGCAAACGTAAAAGTAATGTTTTTACCTGCTAACACAACTAGTAAACTTCAACCATTAGATCAAGGCATCATTCACACTTTTAAACGCTTTTATCGCAGAGAAGTCGTTAAACATATTCTTACGAGTCTGGAAGAAAACAGTAGCCCTGACATTAACGTACTTCTAGCTATGAAATTTGCTAGAAAAGCATGGTACTTAGTCAGTGACGTTACTGTCAAAAACTGCTTCAAGAAAGCTGGGTTTTGGAAAAGTACAGATGAGCAAGACCTGCCAGAGGAAAATGATGTTGAAGTTGGACCTAGCAGCGAGGAATGGACTAAGCTTGTGTCTCACGAATCCAATATGTTAATGCCGAGCTTCGAAGATTTCGTTCAAATTGACGAGGACGTAACAACCGCTGGAGAACAAACCGACGACGATATCGTTAAGAATTGTGTGAACACCTGTATTGCTGGAAATGACAGTGAAGACGAGGCACAAATTCCGGAAACAGAAATAAAGATCATTCCAATGAAGCTAGCTTTAAATGCGTTGGAGACGGTCCATCAGTACTTTGAATACGCGGCGGTTGTTGATCAAGCAATATTCGACAAAATTTATGAGTTAGAGAAAAACATTCAAAATACAAAAACAGAAACCCAAACGAAATTGACGGATTTTTTTAAGTGTAAATAAGTTCTAAATAAAATAAAATTACATAATGCATGAATATATGTCTTGTTATTGCTGCGTACCTCTATAAGAGAGAAACGCTACACATGTACCTGCATTAGCGAGAAACTCGGGTTAGTGAGGAACCTCTATAAGCGAGAATGAGATTGTGCTCCCTTGAACTCTCGCTTATCCAGGTTTGACTGTATTCGGTATATACCCGTGAAAATCACATAAAACTAAAATGCTAAGTAGGTACATAGCTGTTATTAAACTCTCGTGTGAACTATGAATACGTAGTATACAAGTAGGTATACAGCAATATGAAGACAGCCTTCGTCTTTTACATATATACGGCGTCCATAGAAAAACTTATAATATTAACATGAAATTCAACGGACCGACATGTTTTCGCCTATCAAAATACTGTTAGATGTTAGAATTTGTCGAAATATACATAAAAGTTAGTGTGCATGTTTTAATAGCTTAGAATGAAGTTAAGATGTATATAATGAAGCGGAAAAGCGTTGATCCGACATTCTATTCTAAGAAAGACTAAGTGCGGATTTCACCAATTGAAACTGAACGCGATCAGCTGTCACTGACATTATTTTCTTTGGAATATTGACACTGACAGCTCTTGAACTTGGCTTAGATTTGCTGATCGCGTGCAGTTTCATTGGTGAAATCCACCGTAAGAGTTTAATCAATTCAAAATTATTATTTATATAGCTAAGGAAAGTGGTATTTACGCCCTTTTTTAATTCACTAACATAAAATCCTGACCAAAAAACAAATGCTACATATTTTCCGAGCACATTTTCGTTGTACATTCCTACTACAAAAACCATAAAGAAAAAGTTCATAACATTACCTATTTTATCTAAAATCCTGGCCACTAACAATGAATGCTTGAAATGTTTCCTCCGCATTCTCAGCCAAGCGGATTCACACGGTCGTCACTTGTGAATGAGACTTACATACATTCACGGTCGCTGACTATGTAAATAGGTATTTGAATTCTATCACAGCGAGCGTCGACCGCCCCAGGAATATTATTAGCTAGCTTCAACAATGAGTAAGCGAAGAATTTTCTTCGAAAAAAAAAAAGAACTTTTCAACGCCTTGATTGATGAAACGAGTTAATTAAGTGCTAATCGATTTTAGTGTGTTAATTGGTTAGGATGAGGTTGTTATGGCAAAGGGTATTGAACTGCGGTATTATTATAACTTGGTTTTTGAATGTAGTTGGAAAAAAAGCTAATGGTTATTAGAATTTGAGTAGCATGAGCTTTTTCATTGGTCTTTAGTTAGTGATGACGTCAGATTGTGTTACTGGACGACTAAGCTATAGGTAGATATCGTGAGTGGTACACATTATTTAGCATTACGAACACGTAGTGCCTTCGTCCATATAAGAACCCCGTTTGACCCCCCAGTGACGATTTTTGGGAAATCTTTTTCATAGTACACTGAGTGAACCTGTAGATCCTTATGCTATCCTCTTTGTTCGTGGTTTATGTAATACGTTGCCAGTCTGTCAGTCACGAAACACATATTAAAAATATTAACACTGACGCAAGATCAAAATCTCTTAGCCAATTACAGACAATTAGTTCCAAATGTGTCCCCATTTTGGCGGCATTAAGTACATAAGTGGAAACTTGCCTTAATAAAGCTTGTGCAACGTTCAAAGCAATATATTTGTAAGTGAAGTGCGGTGACGACATGCTTCAACATCATCAGTTTCACATTATATATGAGGTACCTATCATCATGTAGTATTTTTTAACATGGTTTATTTCTAGAAGTTTTTGTTTTCTAGTACTATGGAGTGGAAATTCAATGAAAATCTGATGAAAGTTTTGACCAAAAAATAAAATAATTTCAATCACTCAATCTGCCTAGCCTTTTCCCAACTATGTTGGGGTCGATTTCCAGTCTAATCGGATGCAGCTGAATACCAGTATTTTACATGGAGCGACTGCCTATCTGACCTCCACAACCCAGTTACCGGGTAATATGATACCCCTTGGTAAGACTGGTTGTCAGACTTTCGGGCTTCTGACGACCCGTAACGACTGTCAAAAATCCACGAATGACTGCCGGGACCAACGGCTTAACGTGCTTTCCGAGGCACGGAGGAGTCTCGATATTTAAAGATGGTCACCTATCCACAAACAAACCCCGGCAAGCGTAGCTTAACCTGATGGATTGACTCGTGCGGCTGTTATATAGTCAAAGGGTAATACGAAAAACAGGAAAAAAAAAATAAAGGGGATATTATAAATAATCACCTATCAATTTATTTCCATAATTTATATACTTTTTTACATTAAAAATACTGACTGCACAGCAAATTAACCAAAGCGTGCATACATACGACTCGTAATACTCACACTCAGCAAAATGACTTGGCGACTAATAATAACCCCGAGGTTAGGTTTGGTAAGGTTACTTTAAACCCTTTACACAGAAATAAGAGCCCCGCTTTGAAGAAAAATATTAACTGTCTGAATATTTTTAATTTAAAACCTAATTTAACGTCGAAAATTAATCACAAAAGTTTTGTTTTGGGCCGTTTACACAGAATTGTATTAAAATTTCCTTGAAAATCTAATATAATTCTGAAAATGTAATCAAAGGTGAGTGTTCAAAGCTAAAAGCTCAAAGAGAGATATTTAATGTTCTCAGTGGAGAGGCAGAACTTTCATTATTTAATGAGCTCTCGTTAATAATATTGATTGCTGTAATCATTTCTGTTTGTTGAACGTAATTTAAACTGTATTTGAGTAATTTCGTTTAAAAGGTTTTGTTACGAAATATTTCTATAACCTATAACTATTACAAAAAAAAAAAATACATGATAGTTTATTTCAACTTACTGTTGAAAGAAACTAATGAATAACTTAACGTAGGTAACGTTAAGTTATTCAATAGTTTCAACAGTAAGTTCTGCTTTCAAAACTGCAACTACTGGCTAAGTAACTCACGAATTTTCAAGTGTAAAGGTTCTAAGTAACGTTTTAGGGCGCGTTCCCACTATGTCGTAACGACAGATTATCGTGTCACTTAAAGCGTCGTGGCTTGTGTATTTAAATGGAGGTGTTTGCATATAGAACGACACGATTAACTGACGTCCACGACTGTTTATTGCAGTGACGACACAGTGACGTTAAACTTTCGATAATGGGAACAGCTAGAGATGACAGTCGTCCAACGATAAATTAATCGTCACGACATCGTGGGTTTGCGCTCTAACTTAACTGTATCCACTTGCAGCAAATTTCCCAACTTAAATCTTTTAACTCCAATCATAAAATACGATAAAATGTACGTTTTAAATTTCGACACTGATAGACTTCGTTTGCTACTCGCTATTCCTGTTGGCCCTACGCCAGAAGCCTTTCGCAACTAGGCCACGCATTTTATTACATCCTTTCTATTAAAACAGCCTACATTATTATTCATGAATAATAGTAGCCAATAATTTGGCCTATTAATAATTCCGTCAGCTGTAAATAATTTAACTGTATTATTATCTCTCCCAAACAATTTTCTATGCATTAATATTCTTTTAAAATATAAGTTTGGTATTATTAAGTCCGTATTATTATAATTTGGATGCTAATCAAACCGCCCCGACCCGCCCGGTATCAAAGACATCAACGCGTACCACGTCATCATTAAGAAATATTCTTGAATAGTTTAATTTATTTATTCACGACCGATTAGGTGTTTTACAATTTTTAATCATAAATTATGAGCTATTATTAATTTTATGCAATGATCGTTTCTGTTATTGAGCGTTAGAAGTTTCTTAATCAAATATGTCTGTAGATGCTGCTAAATTATTTCATGCGTGGGAGTCGAAAGTAACGTTTCAACGCCAACAAACATTTTATTTGCCGCCTAAAGTTATTTAAGAGGCGTAGCTAACTGACCATTGGTTCATCGTACCTACCTACTTGAATATTTTCCGACGAAACTTAGATTTTTATCTTGTAAATGCCGCCATTTTTTATTCATACAACAACTACCTACTATCAAGTTTTTAAACCTACATTGTAACCGCCAAAAATGTATCTCGAAAACCACAAACTTTGTATGTACTGGTGGTACTGGTGCTATCGTGTCGTGCTCGTGTCGTGGCGGAGCCGTGGCTGTCGCGTCAGGTTCGCAGCGGTCAAGGCCTGCGGTGGGCGGCGCAGACAACGAACCCGGATGTAAATGCCTCACAAAAAACCCACATATGTTGTGTACCACTTAGATTGATACCTACGTCTTAGAATTATATTTGAATAGAACACGATTCTTCGCTATGAGATGTGATTTTAGGAAGACAAAACTAATACCCTTTTTCTTTAAATATGTCTGTCAAGAAAATAGTTTCCTTAAAAATGGCGGTTGAAAGATCGTTTTGAAGGAAAGAAAGAAAAATGACAAAAGCACGAATAAAATTCTTGTGAATAAATATTTCCCAGCAATATTAAAAACCAGGAAACATGAAATTCGTATCTCAATCGTATTAATACATTGCATAAATACAATCTAGTTCATTAAAGTATACAGGAAATTACTTGTACTACCTAATTACAAAATAGGCGGCAGTCAGATCACAAAGATTAACGGCGGCCGGCGAGGAATTCGCGCTCGCCGGCCAATCTACGAGTAGTTACAAAACCGGTTGAGGTTATTAGTTATTCAAAGAAAACGAAAAAGAACTCACCCAGGATTTGAATGTTGATCCGTGTATCCGGAGCTCCAAAAAACCGCACGATCGCAAACCTGGCGGTATAACGAAGTGCCTCTCAAGCCTGACGCGTAAAGTGTTTAAAAAGGTTTTTTTGATACCGCACGCAGGAGGCTACGCTCCCTTTGAAGGTCTGATGTAAAACCTCAGTTTTCCCCTGTCCGATCGCTGCAAGTTGGGAGCGTGCGGCATGCGGTCTGTGGTACTCATGAGGTATGAGGTTCACTGATGCGCGTGCGGCTCGCACTGGGCGGCGGAGGGCCGCGACTGGCCGCGAGCGCGCGCCGCGTCCCGCGCACCCCGCGCGCCCCCGCGCCCCCATTGGTCCAGCGAGTCTGATGACGACAGCTCACGATGACCCCGACGCACGACACAGGCGGAGGCGGGGCGAGCAACAAATAACAAAGACTTGAACATTATTTTGACTGAAATTAAACGAACCTTTGAGAAAGAACCAAGTTGTCGAAGACACAGTGTTGTATTGGGGTTCCAGAAACAAATACTACAAAAGACAAGAAAGTAATAATAATGGAGTAACTACAGAAGTACTGGACGGGACATGAAGTGGAATTCCAGTGAGAGTAATACTGTTTAGTGAACAGGTTGTCTAAAACCAACAACTTGAGTTCAAAATAAACATAACAGAAGAGAGTAGTTTAAGAGTAGAAGTATTCTAAGTTAAAGCCTGGCACATCTAGGTGTAGGTTACCTAAGTGTTCAACATTATATACCATTGACATAGGGCTTACCTACACATTCTGCTACCCCCACCATTTAACGTACAATAAAGTTCGTTACATTCAAAAAAGTATCTCGTCATTGGTGGTTAATCATTACTTCATTAGTCATTGCTATAAAATTAACCTCATAAGCCCGTGCCGTACTCGTTTTTAAGCTTCAGCGTTTCGCTTTTCCTGTCCACTGTGTCACCGGCCTAATCCATCGCCAACGCTTCTGACATGTAACCACAAGTTATTCACGCCGACAGACGAACTCAGACGAACTATCCCGAATCATCTGTTCAAATTTGAATTTTGAATCCGACACGACGTCTCTAACCGCGACTAGACAGATCGTTCACTTTTGCCGCGTTTTTGCCCCGCGAAACAAACATGGCCGAATTTTCGTAATGGCCGCCCCACAATGGCGGCTTTCTTCGAACCCGAGACCGGTTTGGGCCGCGGTTATTTTGCGAACGCGCTCCGACCACAATTTCATGCACTAATTTTGTATAAATTACGTCCAACCTCTTCAGGCGGTCTCACGGCACTGAAATAACCGGTTTTCTAAACCACCAGAGTTATGATCACCATTGCAACAAGTTCGCGCCAGTTGGCACCTCCGTTCAAGGTTAGCGGCTGAATTTTACGTCGAGTTTACTATTTCTCTGTTGGTATGAAATTACTTGCATACTTGCCATTCACCGAGAAACGTGCGGTTTATTTTGAGGTTTAAAAATACTCATTTGGACTGAGGAACCAGTTTCGAAAGAGTTGTGTCATATAGTTGGACTGTAGTATCTAGGCCCGCTTCACGGATGTCGGAAAATTCACGTTTAATTACTGTGTGGCGCCAACGCAATTAAGGCGAAAGGAGTACGAACGTGGAATAGAATATTTCTAATTTCCGTGCATTTCAAATGTATCGTTAAGTATCCAATGCTAATCAAAGTAAATCGTGTGTATTTTGATATATTCGTACTACGAATGACTATGAAAGTATAACAAATTTTGAGTAGATGATAAGCATCGTTTGCATTTAGTTAGATATTCGATTCAAAATCAAATCAAAATATTTTATTTCACAAAAACGTACTTGGGCACAGGGGCACTTAAGAAATGTCAGAAGTTAGGAGCTCGGTTCCAATTAGTCGTTTCCTATGGAGAAGAACTGGCAAGAAACTCCACGGTTCACATAAAATACACTTTCACGAAATATATCTTACTCTTTAAAAAAAGGCCAAATGTGTGTCGGACCACGCACAATGAAGGGTTCCATACCTAGTTGAAAAGAATTTATCCCAAAAACCAACTTAACATTGTAGTTTAAAAACGTGTTCTCCCATACATTGATGTACGTCACGGTCAATTCTCCAACTGAAAATTTAAGTTTGTAATCCCAAAAAAATAATGTTTCTTATTTTAAAAATACTACAAATTAACGATTTTCTGGCTTTTTTCCTTACTTATGCTATGAGACCTTGCTTCTTGTCAAATTTCATGATTCTAGGTCAACGGTAAGTACCTACCCTATAGATTTTGATTTACTTGCGAGTTTCAAAATATATGTTGCATAAATGGCCGTATTTTTTTATTGTGTTAACTTAGAAAATTATTTTTTTAAAGCTCTTAGGGACCTTAGACCTACGTATTTGATATTAATTTCAATTTGATACGTCCACGCGTTCTTGAGAAAAATGGTCTTGACAGACTGACAGACAGACAGAAAGACGGACAACGAAGTGATCCTATAAGGGATCCGTTTTTTCCATATGAGGTACGGAACCCTAAAAAAGGCTTCTTTACCACCGTCATCTATCGCAATCAGTGAGAGAAATCGATACAACCTACTACAACCCGATACCTATTTACGATTTTAAACGTCGTAAGCGTCGTCGATTCGCTCAATCAGTTGATCAATAATTAGAGAGCAATTTCTCGATATCTGTGGAAGGATATCTACTACCTTACGAAATAGCCTGACACGGGTGGGTAATGGATATGAAGACGACATCGTTTGGCCAGATCTGTTGATACTGTAAGTATCGATAGAGCTATCTTTTACTTGGACATCTTCCTGGTATTAGTGAAGTTGCAACCGCACGTATCGATAATCAGTATGGTGTCTGATTATCCTCTCAAACGTCTAGAACACACCAAGAAAAATCTTTGAAATCTTTACATAATATAATCTTTAAATAAACGTATAAGTACGAGTATCATAAAAAAATCAGCTGTTCAGTACATTTTGACGAATTATACGAAGATAAATGTACTAAACAGCTGATTTTTTTTTCGCGATTTCAGGTTTGGTCCCATAGTAAAAGTTGTTCATAATGATGAGTACAATGACCTCTTAAGAGGTTGCTGGTGTTTTACCCTGTAGGTATATATATAATATATATATAAACGTAAACAAACATCACCTATGGCGACCGCGGGCTTACAGTGGTTGAGAACCTATAGGGTTCGGTTGACATTCGAGCACACATTGACATGATTTATTTATTTATTTATTCATTCATCAAACAATTTTCCTTGTTTTAGAATTTTACAAAATAATACATTTCAAATCTAAGCAAACAAAAAATATATTAATAAAAATATCATAGTTCTATGTCCTCAATCAAAAACCGTTTACATGTTAAACTATAGAAAGCACAAAGACAACCCCTACAATTAAATGTCAATTAAATGCAAACTCAATATCAATTACAAGCAATTTAAATGTCAATCAATCATACATAACCTTTGAGTTTTTCTAGACAGTTGACGGGTTATTAGCCGAATGATGAGCATCCACTTCTGACCACAGGCTGGCTCATGCCCATAGGCGTTTGGCAAAAATCCCTGATAGTAACTAATCGTTAATCACACTTAAAGACGACGTAGACAGCAACATCTCTCTGTAACCCTACAATACCTCAATCACCGTTAACGACATTACTCAATCAATTTAACCCTTAAATGGCAATCCACTTAATTACCGCCCGTTACAACCAATCGTCCACCAGAATAGCAACCATCTAATAATAACCCAGACATTCACGATTCCTCACAGCACTCGCAAGTACTTGCTAGTACTCGTAAGTTCGCACGTCCATACAAACGGTAGGTATTTGTAATCGATGTAAATTCCTCAGCCAGCTAGGAGCCGCTAAGATAAACGGTGGAATGTCACCACAATGTGTACCTTTTAAGGGTTATACCAGTTCTTGTTGCTAATCGAAGAGTTCAAGGGAAAATGGTTATGGATGTGTAGACTAGCTAGATTGGTTGGAATTGTAATGATCAGTAGATGATCAAAAAGATTTTGATTTTACTGATTGAATAAGGTTTTTTTTGGGTTATGCTAATGTTTATGAATTCTACGGTAGGTACCCTGGGCTAATGGTCCTTATTATAGACTTGGGAGGCTTTACTGTTGTGTAAAAGTGACCTCACGCAATACGAAACCAAATTCTCCATCATCACGGATTCACACCTCTTAAGTCGTTCGAGTTTCATAGTGATGTTTAGAGAATGACACTACTGACCTCTAGGTAAGTACCTACTATTTTATCAGCTCATATTAAGGCGAAAGCTTCAGGGTAGCCCACGAAATCCAAATTTTCTTACGTTTTTGCAATTTACAAGTCAGTATTAGGTTGTACGTTGATCAATTATAATAATTAAAGTGATCAATACAACTTTTTAAGACCAGGTAATCCTAATTGACTATTTCATGAAATCTTGACATTTGTGAATTATACTAACTTAAGGAGTTGTATTACTGATTTCAATGATTATAATTCTGTAAATACATATTTGTTACGACCGCGAATCATACTTTATTTAACATACAACTTAATACTGACTTGCAATAGCAAAAAGCGTAAGAAAATTTGAATTTCGCGGGCTACCCTGACGCTTCTCCCTTGAGGAAATCACGCTGATACAAGTAAGTACGTCCGAGCACAAATATTTTCCACCAAATCTCAAACACCTATCAGCTTATAATAGAGTTATCCGGTCAAGCACCTACGATTCCTGATTAGCCACACCGTCTGCCCGCGGCTCACGAAATATCACGAAACTTGCCGATTATGGCCGAACCCAAGCCTGCTTCAACTTCCAATTTACTGCAGATGTTGATGATGAAACTGTATAATTTATTTGTGAGTTTTCTGCTGGTTTAAAATGTACAGAAAGGTAGGTTTTACGCGACTCGAAGAAAACTGTTACATATTTAATAGTATTTTTTCCGTTCTGTACCCAAAGGGCGTGTTCTTCAAATTGTCTGACACAAGCCACAATCTCAGAAACGTTTGTCCATTTTTTATTCAAGTAGTTTCTCTTTTTTAAACGACTTCAAAAAAGAAGGTTCTATATTCGACCAGTATGAATGTTTGTATGCCCGCGATTTTCTCATAAACTAATGAACCAATTTTGAAGATTCTTTCTCTAGCGTGATCTACATTTGAGGAAGGTTTTAGTATATAATACTTTAGGTAATTAAACTTATGTACGAAGTTATATGCATACATGTACTGCATCTAAAGAAAGAAAGAATAATATTTATTTGACACAGTTCGTGAAACACAAAATACAAATAAGAAATAAAAAAATGTTTAATCACCCGTAGTGTGTGCATCTCCAGCATTTCTAAGCGGAATTTCATGATTCTTCTTTTCGTTCGTCTTGGGCTTATGTGATTGTACATTCAACTAAAAATGGAAAGATAAATTTACTCTAAAAAAATATGAACCGACTTCAAAAACCTTCTAAAGTCGGTGTCTTCAATTCTTCAATGCACCTTAGCTTGGCACCGACTTCAGTAGCTGTTAAGTTTCTTACGAAAGTTATTTTATTCGTTTTAGGTTTTTGAAGTCGGTTTTACTTTTTTAAAGTTTTTTTTGTTTAATAAAGCTTACTGGAATAGACCACACAGCACATGTAAATTATTTTATCTCAATTCTGGTCATCTTTGACAGTATAATGCTTTGGGCGAGCGTACCCGAATCAGTTAGCGTGCGGACATTAATAAGCACCTCTAATCTTATGGGAGATACAAGTACGCTGGCATTGTATGTACCTACTAATGATGGAAATTAATGCATTCCTCACCTTGTGGAAACACGATGCATAGCTTTTAGAGTTTCCAGAATTTACTACTTATTCTTTTATTCAGTCATTCAGTCAGTGAGTGCGCTTAGAAGACTTCTGGGCATTTGTGAAGCGTATGCCACGTCGCATGGACTCAAGTATAATGCTAGTAAGAGTTTCTTCATGGTATTCAAGGCGGGGAACAAAGCTCCATCAAATGTGCCACCAATTAGGATCGGGGGGGCGTCACTAGTAAGGGTGACTGAAGCAAAATACTTGGGTCACATGCTGACGGATCGCCTACAGGATGATGCAGACTTAGAGAGGGAAAGGAGGGCGTTGGCAGTCCGCTGCAATATGTTGGCCCGCAGATTTGCACGATGTACTACAGATGTAAAACTGTTACTTTTCAGAGCCTTCTGTCAGTCATTCTACACGTGCAGTCTGTGGATCAACTATACGCGGCGGGCTTTCAATGCCCTGTGTGTTCAGTACAATGACGCTCTGAGGGCAGTGTTGAGGAAACCCAGGTACTGCAGTGCTTCAGAAATGTTTGCGGCAGCTTTCATCGATGATTTCTTCTCCATCATTAGGAAAAGAACCGCATCGATGATGAGCAGAGTCCGTGATAGCACCAACACTGTCCTCAGAACGTTAGCGTGCAAAATAAACGGTCCGTTTGCTGTTTACTGGGCGAGTGTGCACTTACTCAGAAACAGGAAATAGACTGCAATATAATGTAATACACTGATCTCGATTTTGTACTAACAAATTACTAACACCCTGTTATTTGTATTTTTTGTATTTTTATGTGTTCTACTAACAACCTTACTAACTTTTCTTTTGGTAAAAATGTATGGACGCTTGTCTGAAATAAAGATATATTATTAAATCTATCGTTCTTGCTGCGATATACAGCGTGGATCAGAATTGTGTGGATACATATTTGAGGGCGTTGTAAAAACCATCAAACTGTATATCTTTTATGGTATGTAAAACCACTCTTAAATATGACCACACATTCATTAAGCCGGTGATCCCGGCTGTCATTCGTGGATCTTTGACTGTCGTTACGGGTTTTCAGAAGCCCGAAAGTCTGACAAGATATCGTATTATCCAGAAACTCCAGTAAATAATTAAGTAGTAAGGGTTGTGGAGGTCAGATAGGCAGTCGCTCCATGTAAAATACTGGTATTCAGCTGCATCCGGTTAGACTGGAAGCCGATCCCAACATTGTAGGGAAATGGTTAGGCAGATGAAAATTCTATGTTTTTCCTACTTTCTTCCTTATGGTACATACTTACTTATCTTGCCTTGCTATACGCTTGGTTGAAGATAGAAGAGTCGATAATTTTGTGGTGGTTACTGCATCTAATCAGACTAGAAGCTGCCCCCATAATGCCCAGCTTATATTACAAAAGGCTAGATGGATAAAGTCATTTCAGATTATAGAAACAGCTATTTCCGTCCAACAGTCCACTGCTGCATATTAGTCTCTTTGTTGACGTTAATATTGTTATGCTGAAATACGAAATGTTATGACCATTGACCATTGCAAAAAAAAAAATCGAAATCATCTAGAGCTAGCCCCACCATAGACCACTGCCATTTAAACACTGCGGAGTTGTTTGAACCTGAGCATATATTACCAAGCGCATCGTATTCTGCGTAGGTACTTTGTCCGATAAAACTCACACCTATTTATAGAACTCCGTCACGGACGAGGAAAATTCTTAGTAAGTGCCTACATGAGTTTTCGCGTCAACAATATTCGTTATAAGTATATGGAATATTGCGTGGTGGCATAGACTAGATATCCTACAGAGACAAAGTTTCATACGTTCTCGCTGTGATTTACAGCATGGATCAGAACGGTGTGGATACATATTTAAGGGCGTTGTACATTCCATCAAACTGAATAACTTTGATGGTCTGTAAAACCGCTCTTAAATATGACCACACATTTTCAATACATGCTGTAGGACTGCTATGCAGGTGAGAATGATTATTTGAAATTTTCTTCTCACTTTGTTCACACTCAGTGCGTACTTCAAAGCTACACTTTGTTGTAATGGTACTGATAAGTAAGGGATATGGTATCGGATTTTAAATATCGATATTTTATTTATACTTATTAGTAGTAGTACGGCACAATGGTATAGATTCGAGTGATTGATGTAAGCGAGAAGTGTAAGCTATACTTAAATATTTGTCGAGCCTCGGTTAAAAAGAGAGTGTTGAGCGCAAAATATACTAGCTAATATATATATATATATATATTATATATATACGCTGGAGGTCAGACTAGGCTTTCTATAGCTCATAGTAGCCTGCAAAACTCTTAGAGAACGCATCGACAGCCCCGAACTCCACGATCTTTTCTGTCGGCTATTTGTTCCCAACGAATACATCGAACATCACCAAAGCCATTGACACAATCTGTTACCTCCACCGTCATCTAAAACTGTCGCCAGAGCTGAGTCCCCAGTAAGTCGTACTTTGAGGATGCTTAACGCCCTCCTGACCGCCAATCCTGAATGTGATCTATTTGCCGATGAATGGAGTAGAATTATGCGTGTATGTCTGATGTGTTATAAGAGAAAGTATGTTAGGGTGTCCTTTATTATATGTTAGTATTTGAAATATTTTTGTTTACTATACCTCTTTCAATCTCTACGTTAATTAATGTAATAGGTGTTACCGTTTTAATTAACAATAAACAATGATACTCGTATATATTTTCCAAATCCATACTATAGCCATGAATAAAGTTGGCTCTCTGTAACTATGTACTCTGTGGCCAAGGGTTATTTATTTGCCGTTATAATTGACACCGCATGTTATACAGTTAGTTCTCGTGAATTCTTATGGGTTTATTAAGTTAGGGGTTAATTTTGATTGGGCATTGCTGGGAAATTAAAGACCTTTTCAATGTAATTAGCTAATTGTATTATGAAGATACCTTTTATTGTCTTTTTGGTATTTTATGCAAGCGTAGCTATATTAACATCAGTAATGGTTTGGCCATTCGCTCACAAATAATATCGTCAAGGTAAGGCTTGCAAAGGGCTCACAGTCATAGCTACACTGCATGGCGCTAGTAAAAGATATTACAGTAGAAGCACATACTTCCCTGAAACAAAACTCCTTCAAAGGAGCTGTACTCTTACTATCTACACTGTTCAGTATAAAAGCATATATTAATTTATTTAAACATTTATGTACCCACAAATAAAGAGACAAGAAGAAAGGAACAGAAAAATACGTACAAAGGTGTTGCTTAAGTTGCTTACTGTCAAATGTTAAGAACCTCCCTAGCGATATCATTGGGATGCTAAAGTATTGGTATAAAAACCAATGCAATTATGTTAAGTGGGCGGGTGTCCTGTCGGATGCATACGGGTTGGAGTGCGGTGTGAGGCAGGGGGGAATCAGCTCACCCAAGCTATTCAACCTATATGTAAACGAGCTGATCTGTGAGCTCAGCAATGCCAATATCGGGTGCTCCATTGACGGGCACTGCGTCAATAACATCAGCTACGCGGATGATATGGTATTGCTGAGCCCATCGATCAGTGCACTTAGGAGGCTTCTTCGCATCTGTGAGGACTATGCGGTGGCTCACGGCCTTAGGTACAATGCGACCAAGAGCGAGCTACTGGTTTTCAAAGCGGGTAACAAATGTTACTGTCCCACCGGTCACCTTGGGGGGCGCTCAGCTGTCCAGGGTCACGAAGTTCAAGTACCTGGGGCATTGGGTCACCGATAGTCTGTCCGACGATGTGGATGTGGAGAGGGAACGCAGAGCATTGGCAGTTCGTTGTAACATGCTGGCTCGTAGGTTTGCACGTTGTACTAGGGAGGTGAAAATTACACTCTTTAGAGCGTATTGCCAATCTATGTACACGTGTGCCCTATGGGTCAGCTATACAAAGAGCTCGTACAATGCTCTGCGAGTCCAATACAATAACGCTTTCAGAGTTATGTTGGGGCTGCCGCGCTTTTGTAGTGCATCGGGGATGTTCGCGGAGAATGGCGTGCCAGATTTTTACGCACTGATGCGGACACGAATAGCATCCCTGATGCGGCGAGTGCGTGACAGCTCCAACAGCTTGGTGGCTACTATATAGCCGACAGGATGGACAGTCCAATGATGTGGCAATGGATGACCAGTCATCGTGCGTCATTCTGTTATGTAAAATAAGTTGTTCTAGTGTATTTTTTGTGTAGTATGTGTTTTCATGTATGTATGTATTTTGTGTATAAAATTATAATGTGTGTTTGTTTATGGACTTATGGTCTGAAATAAATTTATTATTATTATTATTATTATTATTATTTCTAGAGAAATCTCTTCCAGCAAACCTACGATAGGACAGAGGATAAAAAGAGATGTAGACACCGTGTGAAAAGAGTAGAAATAAATCTAAAATGACGAAATGGAAAGATAGTGTTCTTTCTCTCTTCTTTTATATACTGCAACAGTTTGGCAGTCCCTAATGTCAGGTGGAAGTGAATTCCACAACCAAACCGCGTGCACAGTGAAGGAGTGGGAGTAGAAGTCGGTGGAATAGGAAGGAAACTTAAAGAGGTTTCTAAGATGCGACCTCCAAAGCGCATCAAATGGACAAGCGTAGGAAAAGCATTGCCGCAAATGGGAAGGTGTTTTAGGGTTGTGAATATTAAATAGGCGAGAGTTCCTGCGAAGTCGAATAGGTTGCCACTTGAGTATCTTGCGAAAGTTAGAAACGTGATCATACTTTATAAGGTTAAAAACAAAACGAATAGGTATAGATATTTTGCAAACGCTCAAGTTTATTCAAAAGCTCCTCAGTGGCATTAAAATAACAGGCATCAGCGTAGTCAATAACAGGGTGTATGAGAGTTTGAGCAAGGGAGATTTTGGTGTTCAGGGGTTAGCTTTGGAAACATTTCAAGGAATGGAACGAGTGGTGCACAGAGTCCAAGGCACCCCAGGTTTATAACCGTATTTGCGTATTCAATCTGAATTCAGACAGAGTGGAGACAGCGACGCAAGATCAATGTTGAATTGTAATACAAAACCTGTAGGTACGGACAGTACCATTCTACAATCAACAGCACCAAGCATAGTACATGCGACACACGACTAACGGTATTATCTAAAGTACCAAACCTCCGTTCTACTTCTATTTCAAGTTTTTTTATCATGAACATCAATCCATCATAGTCGAAACATACTTGACAAGCCGAGGGGCCGGAAAACCGATTGATTTACAAGACCATGCTCATAAAAACAGGTTGTATTTAAACTTCTATTTAAGGTCGTTGAACTGAGTCCGAAATACATAATAGATCCCTGTGTGTTGTCGGTTAAGTACTTCTGAGCGACTTTTTTGGGATGGTGGTTATGGCAAGTTAGTTTTCTTAAAAAAAATATGAGATTTTTTTTATGAGGAAAGCAATCCATATTTTCCACGCAAATCTTGATCGTCACTTGAATACTTAAAAAAGTTAAAAACCATTTCTCGAACTACGGATAAGTCTTGATTATCTTATTGTACAAATATCATCATCTGCCTATCCTTTTCCCAACTATGTTGGGGTCGGCTTCCAGTCTAAACGGATACAGCTGAATACCAGTATTTTACATAGAGCGACTGCCTATCTGATCTCCACAACCCAGTAACTGTGTAATATGATACCCTTTGGTAAGACTGGTTGTCAGACTTTCGGGCTTCTGACGACCCGTAACGACTGTCAAAGATCCACGTATGACAGCCGGGATCAACGGTTTAACGTGCTTTCCGAGGCAGGGTGGGGTTTTGGTATGTAAAGATGGTGGTCACCCATCCACGGAACAACCGCGGCAAGCGTAGCTTAACCTGATCGATCGACCCGTGCGGCTGTTATTACTTAACCACAGGCCCCTTATTGTTGGGCACGCCGCAGTTGCGGCGATAAGTTCCCTCTCTGAGAATTGGTTGGAGAGGCGCCACGGCGTCCTCACCTTCCACCTGCCGCAGGTCTTCACCGGACACGGGTGCTTCAGTTGCACGGTTGTTTTGGGAGGTTCTTGTTCCGGGTAAGGTGGGAGGAAACGACCGGGTGTTACCATTGTGTATATCGCCCGGAGGACACGGTGGAGCATACGGTGGAAGTCTACCGGGGTTGGGCAGAGTAGGTACCGCCGCGTCCTCGCGAAGGCGAACGGCGGCGGCGATCTCTCGCGTCCGGCCCTGCTCCAGACCATGGTACGGGGCGACAGTGCATGGGATGCCGTCACCTCTTTCTGCGAAGCAGTAATGCTCGCGAAAGAGGAGGCGGAACGCGTGAGGGTGAGGCAATCTTTGCGTCCTCACGCCCCTAGTCGCCCTGGGCGTCGGGAATTGAGAGCCGATTCCTGACCACCGTAGGCGCGAGTTTGCGGACGGCGAGCAATGGGTAGCTCGCCGTCCGGTAAGGACCGGGCCCGCGTTGACGGCGTGTTGTGTTCCACGCGCGCCTCAAAGAGATGTCAGCACTAACTGATGGAGCCCACTAGGGCCGATATCTGCCAGGGTCGCGAATTGTTTGAAAGAGTTGCCGTGGCCCTGGCACAGGCAACTGAAGGAACACGGGTGGGTTTTAGTCAGTAAAAGTCTGACTCGCCCTCCGCTCCGCCCAGAGCGGGAGAAGTTATTTGATGATTTCCCATCCAAAAAAAGACCCCTTATTGTACAAATAATTTCATTTAATTATTTAATTTATCTAGTAGATAACGCTTGTCCAGACACGCAGGCCCTAATAGATATAAACACTCTTTAAAACTTAAAAACCATCAAGCATTTTCTCTTCTTATAGCCTGATTCGTATTTGCTCACTTTGCACCTACTCCATTTTCTTCACGCATGATGTGGCAAGTAAGCAACTTTCCTGCTTTACTCATCATTTATATTAGTCATTAGTCATTTATTCATGAACAATAAATTGTATCTGAAATTACATGGTATAAAAAAGAAGATGAAATACATAAAGAAAAAAAAAAACACGTTAAATATTACAACAATGCATAAATATCGGGATTTCATTATAGATCTTCAACAGCATATAGACACTTATTCAACAGGAAACTTTTAAGTTGCTTTTTGAAAGAGCTTGAGTAGATAGCGCGTTTTATATCTAGGGGCAACTTATTAAATAATATCACCGATTGATATCTGGGACTGTGCTTCACAATATTCAAATTAGGCTGTACCCTGTAGCGTATAATGTCTTGTCTACGTGTGCCTTCTCTAATCTGTCGTTCTTCTTCTGTCTCATATTCATGAATATATTTGGCCATGGTACTTAAAAGTACAAATACATAAATGCTCGGCACTGTAAGTATATTCAGATTTATAAAATGTTCACGGCAACTCTCTCTTTGCGGGATACGGAGTAATGTGCGAATTGCGCGTTTTTGTAACACAAAAGCTCTGTTTATATTATAGTTATAACTTTTTCCCCAAAACATTATACTATATCTAAATTTTGATTCTACCAACGCGTGATATACCATCTTCAATTGCTCAATGCTAACTTCTGTTCTAAGTGCTCTTAACGCATAACATGCAGAACATACTGATGCATTTATACAATTTAATTCTGTTATTACGGAACTACGGAACTTCAAACCCATTCATGTCCTCCTACGCAAATAATTTCAAATATAATTACGTAGGTGGTAAAGTAACCTGGGCTATAATGAAAAGAGTATCTCAGAATTTCTCTTCAAGCATTGATTAAATAATACCTAGTGTAGGTATAAATATGATTTGTAACCACTTAATTTAGATATTAACTTTATATCGAGGAGCTCGTGGATAAGTAATAAAAGCCGCACGGGTCGATCCATCAGGTTAAATTACGCTTGCCGGAGTTGGTCCATAGATGGGTGACCATTTTTATATACTCTCTGTATCTCTCCTCCGTGCTTCGGAAAGCATGTTAAGCCATTGGTCCCGGCTGTCATTCGTGGATCTTTAGCAGTCGTTACGGGTCGTCAGAAGCCCGAAAAGTCTGACAACCAATCTTACCAAAGGGTATCGTATTACTCAGTAACTGGGTTGTGGAGGTCAGATAGGCAGACGCTCCATGTAAAATATTGGTATCCAGCTGCAGCCGGTTAGACTGGAAGCCAACTCCAACATAGTTGGGAAAAGGCTAAGCAGATTCAAAGATGACTTTATATCGCTCTTGTTAAATTATCTACTAATTTAGATTAACTAATGAAGCTTGTTTTAAATGTAAAGGTTAATATCATTATGTATTTAGCAAAAATAAATGTTACAAACTTCTTCTGAACTATCGAACTTCAACATCCTTTAACTAATGAACAAATAAATGGAAAAACCACTAAACCTGTGACTAAACCGTGGTCGTTTTATAGCAAGTATAATAAATAGTAAAAATACTTACGATTTTTATTTAAAAAAAAAAAAAACTTTAACCGGTTGTCGCGTTAGAAGTTATGTATATCGTAAGAGCACCTAGCAACAGGGCAACCGAGCATGGGCGTTATCCATAGACTCGACAACCAGTTTCTCTAATTTATGGATCTATGGATCTATGCACATAAGATGTATTCAATGATCGAGAGATCGAGTCGCAAGATGTGTAATGTAGTGTGAAAAGTATTAAGAAGTGAATTAGAATGGAGGGTAGGTACATAAAAATCATTTTCATTTTACTGAAAGATTTTCACTTTTATGGATGCTGCAGACATTTCCAAAACAAGGATTTTTAGAGATGTCCGAGACATACAAAGCTTGCTGTCTGATATTATAGTTATGATGGCTTAGATTTAGACCGAAAGCAGGTTGCAGACCAAAAACTAAGCCAAGTTAGTTTAGTTTAGCTGGCGTAGTTTTTCATACTTGTGTGCATACCGCAAACAATGCATAGCTATTGTTGGCGAGCACGCGACAAATTTCTAGTTTATTTAATAGCTTGCTTATCTTCGTTGTTTTAGTTTAGCTTCGGCATAGCTTGGCCTGTCGCCGCATTGGCAGTCAAACGGGCGTTGCGGCGACGTAACGTTGTGACGCCGCAGCGACGCCGCTCCGCAAAGATTTCTTTCTCTGTCTTCTGTAGGACAAACAACTGAGCAGTGCTGCTCCAGCGGCGCAACGCGTATACTTCTCCCCGCCTCGTCTCACGGGTTGCACGTCCGGTGTACGTGCGGTGCGCGTGCGACGCCGGAACGCACCCTGTGGTATACCATGGGCATTATTAGGACTGTGCAGTCTCTCATTCAAGTGTTATAAATTCATGAATGGGTAACAGAATCTATCAGTCTATATTATTTTCGAATACCAGTCTGTCTGCCAAGCGTGGTGATTTTGATAATATGTACTTACCAAAAGAACCATCTAGAACTTATAAGCAGCAGCCTAGATTTGTGGCCGGTTGAAGGCAACAGGCTCGCCCCCTATTACATGGAACTTAAACATAACTGGCGAAATGTGGGTGTACTATAAATAAGACTGTTTGTCCATTGCACCGGAAAGGGACGTCAATAAGAAACGAGATTATTCGGCCATAGTAAATGTACTGTCGCTACTTCGGCGCCGTCATCTGTTTTCTCGTTGACGTTCCGTCTCCAGTGCGGTGGAGACACAGTGTAAATGTACTGTCGCTATTTCGGCGCCGTCATCTGTTTTCTCGTTGACGTTCCGTATCCGGTGCGGTGGAGACACAGTCTAATTGTACTGTCGCTATTTCGGCGCCGTCATCTGTTTTCTCGTTGACGTTCCGTCTCCGGTGCGGTGGAGACACAGTCTAATTGTACTGTCGCTATTTCGGCGCCGTCATCTGTTTTCTCGTTGACGTTTCGTCTCCGGTGCGGTGGAGACACAGTGTAATTGTACTGTTGCTATTTCGGCGCCGTCATCTGCTTTCTCGTTGACGTTCCGTCTCCGGTGCGGTGGAGACACAGTCTAATTGTACTGTCGCTATTTCAGCGCCGTCATCTGTTTTCTCGTTGACGTTTCGTCTCCGGTGCGGTGGAGACACAGTGTAATTGTACTATCGCTATTTCGGCGCCGTCATCTGTTTTCTCGTTGACTTTCCGTCTCCGGTGCGGTGGAGACACAGTGTAATTGTACTGTCGCTATTTCGGCGCCGTCATCTGTTTTCTCGTTGACACCCCGTATCCGGTGCGGTGGAGACACAGTGTAATTATACTGTTGCTACTTCGGCGCCGTCATCTGTTTTCTCGTTGACGTCCCGTCCCCGATGCGGTGGACAAACAGTGTAATTGTACTGGCACTACTTCGGCGCCGTCATCTGTTTTCTCGTTGACGTCCCGTCCCCGGTGCGGTGGACAAACAATGTAAATGTACTGTCGCTACTTCGGCGCCGTCATCTGTTTTCTCGTTGAAGTGTCGTCCCCGATGCGGTGGACAAACAGTGTAAATGTACTGTTGCTACTTCGGCGCCGTCATCTGTTTTCTCGTTGAAGTATCGTCCCCGATGCGGTGGACAAACAGTGTAAATGAACTGATGCTACTTCGGCGCCGTCATGTGTTTTCTCTTTGAAGTCTCGTCCCCGATGCGGTGGACAAACAGTGTAAATGTACTGTTGCTACTTCGGCGCCGTCATCTGTTTTCTCGTTGACGTCCCGTCCCGGATGCGGTGGACAAACAGTGTAAATGTACTGTCGCTACTTCGGCGCCGTCATCTGTTTTCTCGTTGACGTCCCGTCCCCGATGCGGTGGACAAACAGTGTAAATGTACTGTTGCTACTTCGGCGCCGTCATCTGTTTTCTCGTTGACGTCCCGTCCCCGGTGCGGTGGACAAACAATGTAAATGTACTGTCGCTACTTCGGCGCCGTCATCTGTTTTCTCGTTGACACCCGGTATCCGGTGCGGTGGAGACACAGTGTAATTATACTGTTGCTACTTCGGCGCCGTCATCTGTTTTCTTGTTGAAGTCTCGTCCCCGATGCGGTGGACAAACAATGTAAATGTACTGTCGCTACTTCGGCGCCGTCATCTGTTTTCTCGTTGACACCCCGTATCCGGTGCGGTGGAGACACAGTGTAATTATACTGTTGCTACTTCGGCGCCGTCATCTGTTTTCTCGTTGACGTCCCGTCCCCGGTGCGGTGGACAAACAATGTAAATGTACTGTCGCTACTTCGGCGCCGTCATCTGTTTTCTCGTTGACTTTCCGTCTCCGGTGCGGTGGAGACACAGTGTAATTGTACTGTCGCTATTTCGGCGCCGTCATCTGTTTTCTCGTTGACACCCCGTATCCGGTGCGGTGGAGACACAGTGTAATTATACTGTTGCTACTTCGGCGCCGTCATCTGTTTTCTCGTTGACGTCCCGTCCCCGATGCGGTGGACAAACAGTGTAATTGTACTGGCACTACTTCGGCGCCGTCATCTGTTTTCTCGTTGACGTCCCGTCCCCGGTGCGGTGGACAAACAATGTAAATGTACTGTCGCTACTTCGGCGCCGTCATCTGTTTTCTCGTTGAAGTGTCGTCCCCGATGCGGTGGACAAACAGTGTAAATGTACTGTTGCTACTTCGGCGCCGTCATCTGTTTTCTCGTTGAAGTGTCGTCCCCGATGCGGTGGACAAACAGTGTAAATGTACTGATGCTACTTCGGCGCCGTCATCTGTTTTCTCGTTGAAGTCTCGTCCCCGATGCGGTGGACAAACAGTGTAAATGTACTGTCGCTACTTCGGCGCCGTCATCTGTTTTCTCGTTGACGTCCCGTCCCCGATGCGGTGGACAAACAGTGTAAATGTACTGTCGCTACTTGGGCGCCGTCATCTGTTTTCTCGTTGACGTCCCGTCCCCGATGCGGTGGACAAACAGTGTAAATGTACTGTTGCTACTTCGGTGCCGTCATCTGTTTTCTCGTTGACGTCCCGTCCCCGGTGCGGTGGACAAACAATGTAAATGTACTGTCGCTACTTCGGCGCCGTCATCTGTTTTCTCGTTGACACCCCGTATCCGGTGCGGTGGAGACACAGTGTAATTATACTGTTGCTACTTCGGCGCCGTCATCTGTTTTCTCGTTGAAGTCTCGTCCCCGATGCGGTGGACAAACAATGTAAATGTACTGTCGCTACTTCGGCGCCGTCATCTGTTTTCTCGTTGACGTCCCGTCCCCGATGCGGTGGACAAACAGTGTAATTGTACTGGCACTACTTCGGCGCCGTCATCTGTTTTCTCGTTGACGTCCCGTCCCCGGTGCGGTGGACAAACAATGTAAATGTACTGTCGCTACTTCGGCGCCGTCATCTGTTTTCTCGTTGAAGTGTCGTCCCCGATGCGGTGGACAAACAGTGTAAATGTACTGTTGCTACTTCGGCGCCGTCATCTGTTTTCTCGTTGAAGTGTCGTCCCCGATGCGGTGGACAAACAGTGTAAATGTACTGATGCTACTTCGGCGCCGTCATCTGTTTTCTCGTTGAAGTCTCGTCCCCGATGCGGTGGACAAACAGTGTAAATGTACTGTCGCTACTTCGGCGCCGTCATCTGTTTTCTCGTTGACGTCCCGTCCCCGATGCGGTGGACAAACAGTGTAAATGTACTGTCGCTACTTGGGCGCCGTCATCTGTTTTCTCGTTGACGTCCCGTCCCCGATGCGGTGGACAAACAGTGTAAATGTACTGTTGCTACTTCGGTGCCGTCATCTGTTTTCTCGTTGACGTCCCGTCCCCGGTGCGGTGGACAAACAATGTAAATGTACTGTCGCTACTTCGGCGCCGTCATCTGTTTTCTCGTTGACACCCCGTATCCGGTGCGGTGGAGACACAGTGTAATTATACTGTTGCTACTTCGGCGCCGTCATCTGTTTTCTCGTTGAAGTCTCGTCCCCGATGCGGTGGACAAACAATGTAAATGTACTGTCGCTACTTCGGCGCCGTCATCTGTTTTCTCGTTGACACCCCGTATCCGGTGCGGTGGAGACACAGTGTAATTATACTGTTGCTACTTCGGCGCCGTCATCTGTTTTCTCGTTGAAGTCTCGTCCCCGATGCGGTGGACAAACAGTGTAAATGTACTGTTGCTACTTCGGCGCCGTCATCTGTTTTCTCGTTGAAGTCTCGTCCCCAATGCGGTGGACAAACAGTGTAAATGTACTGTTGCTACTTCGGCGCCGTCATCTGTTTTCTCGTTGAAGTCTCGTCCCCGATGCGGTGGACAAACAGTGTAAATGTACTGTTGCTACTTCGGCGCCGTCATCTGTTTTCTCGTTGACGTCCCGTCCCCGGTGCGGTGGACAAACAGTGTAATTGTTAATAGTTGAGGATTATATGTTAAGTACTATGTTTGACGAAATATATATTTCCATAAAATTTTCTCGATAGAAAAAATTTCCAAAGTTACCTCTAATCCGAACAATAAACCGCTGGTATTCAAAATATACTTCAAAAATTAGATCACAAAACTTTGCATACTAACTGAACTAACTATAAAGCCGGTCTTAGGTTTTTTTTTTTTTAATTAGCATTATTTTCACCGTAAAAAGAAATTACCTAAACTATCGGCGTCTTGAAGTTTGTTCCCTGCCGCCCGACACCCCCGCTCAGTCTCACTTTGGCTTTCGAACGGGAGAGCTGTGTCACTTGCGCTCAGAACACACATTACGCAACAGATAAAGTAGGTAGGATAGAGAGTGAGGTGGCGCGGGGAAGTGGGGAGTATAGGCTCATAAAACGTGGTAGAAATCTCCAGATATTACGCAAAACTTATGACTTAACATTTCCCCTGCAACATGTAGTACAACGCAATTAAAATCAATTAATTTGTAACAAATAAAAGATACACAAATGAATGGACTTCTCACAATATTTATTAGATCTTTTCAATTGATAGTGATGTATTGCCGCTTATATTTATTGATCATAATTACAGACGCGGTTTCCACGGTACAATAAAAGATATAAGAAAAAAGATGGGTGTTTCACCTGCTTATCGTACCTACAACATGTGGACAAACAAGTTGCATATCGACTACTATAACTTCATATTTTTTATGCTTACAGGATGGACAAATCAAAAATTATAAGCCGTCACAGTAAACCTTTTTTCTTTGGCGATGATAGAATATCTTTTTAAGCCAAAAACGCTTTTGCAACTCCAAGGTAGAAAAAGATACTGACTCCTGGCAAGGAACTAACTACACTAATTCAGCTCAATTTAGCTTTGTCCATAGAAAAAAGGAACAGTTTTGTATGGAATAACGCGGAAATCTCGCATCTGAATACATTCTATGGACAGAAGCTGAATTGAGCTGAGCGTAGTTTAGTTTGATATAACACAGGTGTTGTTACCCAGCGCCAGAGTCAGGACTTCACTTTGTTGCTACTTATTTTTGATGTCAATAAAGAATTATTGTATTGTATATGGGAAAAAATTTGTACCGTTGTCATTCTCTCTATTGGAAAATTAGTCTCTCGATAATAATTAACGGTACTGTTTTGAACTGAAATCAGCCATATTATTTTAACATGACATATTATTTTTGCAACCTACTTACAGTTATTCCGTTCAGCATCAAAGATCCAATGTGATATGCATGTCGCTCCCAAAATAAGAAACCCAAGCTGAGTGGACCGCAATCCAAAGTTCCACTATCTTTTATTATGCATTACAATTTTTTTATAGTGCACCTCCTTCACTGTTTTTCTACAATACGCTGATTCTGAAGATTCAAAAAATAATATTAAAAAAATTAAATCGACTTCAAAAATAAACGAACTCAAAATTATGAAATAAATTTAATTTCGGAAGTCAGTGTCTGTATTTTAGTTTTTTACCACCGACTTCCAAAATTAAAGTTATTTCATAATTTTGAGTTCGTTTCTTTTTGAAGTCGATTAATTTTTTTTAAATTATTTTTTATTTCGTAATTTTTAGTTTTTAGTAAAACTGTAATATTTGTTTGTGATAAGTACTTAATAGTTTTGTTATAAATATTGCACTAGAATTTGACCAAGATTTTGAGATGTTTTCCCTTTGACACCACACCCGTAGCTCGTATCAATAAGCCAGGCCGTCACACTTACACGTCCATTATCTTGAAAACTACTAAACCGATTTTGAGGAAACCTTCATGCCCTAAGTTGAACTAAATGTAAGCCAACCAAAAATAATGGTCACGATCCGATTAAGAGTTTCGTAGAAATGCGTGGACAAACATACATAAGTACATACAAACGTACATACATCTATAAAATTTTGTCTATTTGTTTGGAAGCCCTAATAGATTATCATATGTGAATATACTGCAGTTCCAATAATATACGAATACGTATCGAATTGATAACTCCTTTATTGAAGTCGTTAAAATGTAAGGTGAAGCGTGGCCGAGCTCTCCAAAACTAATAAGTACCTACATTATTTCTGTTGTATTTATTTTTTATCGTATTTTATTTAGCTATCTTGAAAATTTCGTTAGACGGAGACCTAGATGACTGTGGAATCTGAAAGCGGGTAAACGATCTCAGTGACGGTACTATGTAGAACCATCGTGTTTTTACTTATTTAAATAGAATATAAGTAAAGGAATATAAATGTTGAAAGCTAGGTCATACTAACTATTTCCATTACTGAGGACCAATAAGCACTTAGTTGGTCATCATCAGACCTTCAGAAAGTATCATGTAGTAGCATCCGTGCTCAATTAGATAAATGTTGAAAGCTAGGTCATCCTTACTATTTCCATTACTGAGGACCAATAAGCACTTACCTGGTCATCATCAGACCATCAGAAAGTATCGCAAGCGTGCTCAATAAATGTTGAAAGATGGGTCATACTAACTATTTCCGTTACTGAGAACCTTGTTTTGAGATGTTTTCCCTTTGACACCGCACCCGTAGCTCGTACCAATAAGCCAGGCCGTCACACTTACACGAATTAGTCTATTATCTTGAAAAGTACTGAACCGATTTCGATGAAACTTTCATTGTGCCCTAAGTTGAAGTAAATATAAGTCAACAAAAAAATAGTGGTCACGATCCGTTTAATAGTTTCGGAGAAATGCGTGGACAAACATACATACATACAAACATACGTCTATAAAATTTTGTAAGTATATTTGTTTGGAAGCCCTAATAGATCATCATATGTGAATATAATAATAAATTGTTTATTGACACAAAATACAGGTGTAACATACTTATTTGAAGCCCTGGCTCCTGAGCTAGGTAGCAACCTGTGTTACAGATATCTCGCAGTTCCAATAATATTACATGCATACATATCAAATTAATAACTACTTTTTTTTAAGTCGTTAAAAATCAAAGTAAACCGAGACTTCAACAATTGCATGATGACATAAGAAGCTGCCTATAACAAAAGCCGCTTCAGGACATTCCTAGCGATAAATCGAAACATAGAAGTACAAGATACTTCAAGATTAATTTAAACTAATAGCATACTACTGTTCACCGTTTACGATATCATATCTCAATGATTATCTTATTGCTATTTATGAAGCTATTCTATCTCAGATTTACCTAGCAACTGCGCTAACACAGAACTCACTGCTATTGCCATCCGAAGTGCGAAATTATATTGTTCATATCGGGATATCTTTAGTGCTATGCCGACCTCACACTTTCCACCGACCTAGCATTTAAAGTTATAAAGGGTGTTTTTTTAGAGACGGAGAATTTTAAATTGAAATAAAACACAGAAAAATTATTTTAATATCAATGAAATTGGCTTTATTTGATAGATAATTTTATGGTATTATTTTTTAATTTAATTTCGGAATTTAATGTGACCGCCGCGGAGATCAAATTTTCACACGCTTTTCGCAGTAATGACGCTGTATTTCGGCAATAATCCATCTAATGTTGGCATACAAGTGCTTAATTGTTACTGGTTTGTAGGAGTAAACATGCGACTTTACATTATCCCCAGAGAAAATAAAGCAATGACTTCAAATCGCACGAATGAGGTGGTCAGATTCCGTGAAATTAGTCGTTTGTCAAATGTTTCCTTTAATAAATTGAGCCAATCAAAAAGTTAAGTTTTCAGTAAACTAGTCGTTGGTGTCAGCTGCGGCAGCCACATGCCCGGAATCATGTTCAAACATTAATGCCATAAAATTATCTATGGAATAAAGCCAATTTCATGGATATTAAAAACATTTTTCTATGTTCTTTTTTTTCAATTTAAAATTCTCCGCCTCTAAAAAAAACACCCTTTACTTGGTACATAATCTACTTAATAAGGCACTAAGAGCAGACTATTATAAACCAGTTTCCCTTAGTTTCTTTTATATACGTCTGTATTAAATGCTGTGCTGTCTGTCGGTATTAAAGTTTTCTCGTGATATTTCACTACAAAGTAACGTTTTAATAACCCAAGTAACCTTCTTGTAGTTTTCCATTTTTCCACGAAGTGTACAAAAATTCCAAGCTTTGGACATTTTTGGCTTCGATCTGATCCACGCATCTAGGCTATAAGGCTTTCAGTGAGATTTTAAAGGCAATTGGCACATAAGGTAATTAAGTGGAATTTACAAAAAAATTAGTAGAATTGACCTATTTCTTACAGATCTCATGATTGATATCGAAGTTCCAAAATCCCACTTTCTAACCCTATAATTGCATAGCCTCGCTATTCAAATCATTCTCAAACACGATCGCATACATGATCCTCGCTTTACATCCACAACACGGATACAAATAACCCAATCACAACAAATAGTACAATTTCCCGGGGCTAGGTAAGCATTGATACATTTGTTTTCGTGTTTTCTTCGCAAACATATTTTTCATGTTCGATGTAGCTCAAAACCGGCGCATATTTCAACGTAGTTTGGCCGTTCGTCCATTTTGTGTAAAATTGTTTCTGGAAGAAAAGTCTGAGTAGGGGTATACAAAATATAATATGTGTTTGTCGTAACTTTGGAGTGCAGAATGGGGTTTGTAATCAAAGGTATTGTTAGATGTCGCTTCCAGTGTTGATTTGGATAGCATATCAGTTTTGTGGTCTGTGTTTATTGTGTGCTGATCTTTATGGAGGAAGTAAAGGAAGACAAGAAAGACACACATACAGACCAATGTGCGCTTTTATAATTTCTAACATGACGATATTATCGTGGAGTCCACGGCAGGGAAGTAAAATGTTATTTCCTAAAGGTGAGTATAGACTACAACATTTTCTCGAGCATTTCTGTATAATGTAACGTTCTTACGAATGGTACAATATAGGCAAAAGCTCAGTTTCCAAAGCATTTCCATGTAATGTACCGTTCCTGCGAACGCTCGGCGTTATGTTACGGGTAAATGCTCACAGCGAGTGTGCATTTACCAACATTTCGCTGTACCTTGCGTTCATTCTTTTTTGAAATGTCGGACCTACAAGTTGCGTGTGCGTCTTTCGTCCCTCTCTCTCCGCGTCACCCCGCAACCGCGCATCGCCCGCACTCGTTGCTCGACGAAATACGCTCGACGAAATGTTACACCAATATACTCGTTGGTTTGTAACAAAGAGGCGAGCGTGCTCGACGTTTAGTTCGTAAAAGGATGATACACTAGAACATATCATAGAGCGGCTCGTTGTTCTGTTACAAGTAAATGTTGTAGTCTATACTCACCTTTACATTTGACACACATTGTAACGTTATCCTGAACGGAAATTTAAAAGCATCTTCATAATATTTCCATACATTTTACTTCCTTGTATTATCGTGATGCCGTGGACGTCCACGATAATATCATCACGTTAGAAATTATATTACGCTACTTCGTTGCTGTCACCCGTTTTCTCGTTGACCTCCCGTCGCCGGTGCGGTGGAGAAACAGTGTAAAAGTACTGGAAATTTACTGTCGCTACTACGGCGCCGTCATCTGTTTTCTCGTTGAAGTCTCGTCCCCGGTGCGGTGGACAAACAGTGTAAATGTACTGTCGCTACTACGGCGCCGTCATCTGTTATCTCGTTGACGTTCCGTCCCCGGTGCGGTGGACAAACAGTGTAAATGTACTGGTGCTACTTCGGCGCCGTCATCTGTTATCTCGTTGACGTCCCGTCCCCGGTGCGGTGGACAAACAGTGTAAATGTACTGGTGCTACTTCGGCGCCGTCATCTGTTATCTCGTTGACGTCCGTCCCCGGTGCGGTGGACAAACAGTGTAAATATACTGGCGCTACTTCGGCGCCGTCATCTGTTATCTCGTTGACGTTCCGTCCCCGGTGCGGTGGACAAACAGTGTAAATGTACTGGCGCTACTTCGGCGCCGTCATCTGTTATCTCGTTGACGTTCCGTCCCCGGTGCGGTGGACAAACAGTGTAAATGTACTGGTGCTACTTCGGCGCCGTCATCTGTTATCTCGTTGACGTTCCGTCCCCGGTGCGGTGGACAAACAGTGTAAATGTACTGGTGCTACTTCGGCGCCGTCATCTGTTATCTCGTTGACGTTCCGTCCCCGGTGCGGTGGACAAACAGTGTAAATGTACTGGCGCTACTTCGGCGCCGTCATCTGTTATCTCGTTGACGTTCCGTCCCCGGTGCGGTGGACAAACAGTGTAAATGTACTGGTGCTACTTCGGCGCCGTCATCTGTTATCTCGTTGACGTCTCGTCCCCGGTGCGGTGGACAAACAGTGTAAATGTACTGGTGCTACTTCGGCGCCGTCATCTGTTATCTCGTTGATGTCTCGTCCCCGGTGCGGTGGACAAACAGTGTAAAGGTACTGGCGCTACTTCGGCACCGTCATCTGTTATCTCGTTGACGTTCCGTCCCCGGTGCAGTGGATAAACAGTGTAAATGTACTAGAAATGTACTGTCGCTATTTCGGCGCCATCTTCTGTTTTCTCGATGACGTTCCGTCCCCGGTGTGGTGGACAAAGAGTGTAAATGTACTGGTGCTACTTCGGCGCTGTCATCTGTTATCTCGTTGACGTTTCGTCCCCGGTGCGGTGGACAAACAGTGTAAATGTACTAGAAATGTACTGTCGCTATTTCGGCGCCATCTTCTGTTATCTCGTTGACGTTTCGTCCCCGGTGCGGTGGACAAACAGTGTAATTGTACTGTCGCTACTTCGGCGCCGTCATCTGTTTTCTCGTTGACGTCCCGTCCCCGGTGCGGTGGACAAACAGTGTCAATGTACTGTCGCTACTTCGGCGCCGTCATCTGTTTTCTCGTTGACCTCCCGTTCCTGGTGCGGCTGTTAGTCCACCGGTAAATAACGTTATCGTCAGGATACTTTCTTATTCCTGCTCTCATTCTGAGCTATTTGCTTAATATCAAAACACAATTTGGCCAAGGCCTAAAATAGTGAAGCTATAAGATGTGGACGAAGTCGTGCATCCAGTACCAAGCTAGGATAATCTGGTGTAAAATCACAGTTTAAAGAAAAACTACATCAAACTATGATCCAGCCATGAAAACTGCAACAAATCGCTACAGATCAGCTCCGATTGAAACAAAGTCAACTTTTAGAACATAACCTAACAATACTTCATCAGAAACACTGTTACACCACTGTTCTACGAATGATTCTGACTTTCTACGCAGACAATAGAGGGCGGGGGAGTCGGGTCGCATTCGTGACGACTCGGCTAACTCCGTGACTCCGCCGTGACACATGACTCATCTATCCGATCCTATTGGCACGACTGGCCAACGTATTTGTTTTGAACTTTCTCGTGATTGTGGAGGTAGATTGGATTTTGTGCCGTTCGGAGATTTGAATGTCGAACACCGAATTATGACGTAATAACTTTGACATTTCCTCTTTAGAACCTTCTTACAAAAGGGCATTTTCCCCATTGTGTCATCAAGGAAGTGAGCGGCTATAAAAGTGCATATATTATATATTTTTTTTTTAATTTATTTATTTCCCAAAAGCATATGCACTACATCATCTCGATAAACTATGGTATAGATACTTATATCTATCAATATGCGTCCTAACCTAGATTTCGCGAGCCAAAAGAGTTATTCGGATTTTGCATTAGTTTTAAATAAACTCGGAGACTTGGATTCTGTCACTAAGATACCAGCTACTGTCAACATCTCTCAAAACATAATGTCCGTTTCACACTTATGTACGCGTATCTAGAAAGTGTGGACCAACAAAAGATCAGCACTATGAGAATCGCTCCCTGACCTTTACCTACAGAGACAATAAAGACGTCTCAACACAGTCTCAGCTACACACATACAACATCGCTCGACGTCGCTCACCCCATTGTATGACAAACATCTCTTTTGTAACACTTATGTAAGCTGTCTTAAAGTGCTTATTTGGAGCGGAAAAATCCTATAGTAGTGTCACAGGGTACGATGAAAGTACTACTGACAGAGGTTTAAAACCTGTTCATTTGACAGGACTTAAAATACCTAATATTACTTACACTTCGGTGGTCTAGTGGACGCAAGCGCTACTGCTGAGCATGAGGTTCTGGATTCGATTTCCAGGTCGGGCAAAGTGTTTTTGGGGTTTTCCTTCCCATTCCACTGACTTCTAATCCTACTCCTTCACTGTGCACGGGGTTCGGTTGTGGAATTCACTTCCACCTGACATTAGGGACTGCCAAACTGTTGCAGTGTTTAAAAGAAGAGTGAAAGAACACTATCTTTCCATTTCGTCATAGTTATTAGTTATTTTAGTGATATTTATGCGTATTTAAATATTTATTATATGTTTTATTTGCATAGTGAATTGTTTTTTTAGATTTTACGTATTTTTATTTTCTCTTTTTCTTACACACGGTGTCTACGTCGTTTCTATCCTCTGTCCTATCGCAGGTATGCTGAAAGAGATTTCCTTAGAAATAAGCATCACCTTTGTACGTAATTTTCTGTTTCTTATGTCTGTTTATTTGTGTGTACAAGCGCCAGCACATCAAGCTACTACAATCTGTCAAATTTCTTTAATAGATTTTCAACTTTATCGCTAAAGCATTAGGTTCAAGGTTGATTGGGAAATTTTGACAGTTTCAGGTAGCTTGACCTGCTGGCGTCTATACATAAATGGTTAAATAAAAAAATAAAATAAATAATAGCCCGGATTCTGGACTTATGCCCGGTTGATGGCTCGCCCCCTATTACATGAGACTTAAATATAACTAGTGAAATGTGTGTGTACTATAGGCACACGTCTGCCTAACCCTTCGGGGAATACCGCCTTGAAGTTATTTAGTTATAAAAAAATACGTAATTACTGTACCCATACAATGACAAAAACTTCACAAAAATGTAGGAAAATTAGAGGTAATTTTGACAGATTGAGAGAGAGAGTAGAGCACTGAGCAATGCGGCCCAGTAGTAACGTCCGCGACTTACGAGTTGTAGGTTGTAAGTTCGAAGCCAAACAGGCGCTTTATTTTGTGTAAATAATTTAATCACCACTGCTCTCAAAACCGTGAAGGAAAACATCGTGAGGAAACCGGCATATCCTAGAACCAAAAATTCAAAGACAAGTGACATCTACCAACCCGCACTGGGCCCGCTTGGATTACGACCCATTCCTTCTCGAAGAGAGGAGGCCTGTGTCTCAGCCGTATGAGCATTATAGCCCGTTTGATTATGCTTATGAGATTGAGATCAGAATGCGATCGTTCTAAAAAATATGGGTATTGTCCCCTCTGATGTTCACTGATCACAGCTTCACAGTAAATTTTATATTCCTAAACTAAGGTACCTATAGCACTTCGGGACTTGATTCCGTTGATCCACTGCAAGTAGACTATTTACGTAGACTGTGCTGTAGTCAGTAGGTATACGTCTTCATTACCGTAGGTACCTATGTTCTTAACTCAATGCCATATAGAGCACTGACTGTTCTATACTTTTACCAAACATTTTCTTCTTCGTAGTTATGTGTATTTTGATATCGGCAAAAACAAATAATAAAATTAAATGAATTTCTAGATATTTATTGAAATTCAAAACCAACATCTAACTTTTACAAAATATCAAACCATTTTAAAAACATTCGTAACAAATAAGAAACACAGCGAAAATTGAATTTATTAAACCTTACAAAAATATTTCAAATATTTCTGAGAACCAACGTAGAATCGGTTGCAAGTTCGAATTTTATATAAAAATTCGCCGCATCGTGACATCATCACGATTTTACAACCAGCCAGCGAAGAATGCGAAAATTTCACCTCACGATTTTATTCGAAAAGATAAAAAAGTTTCGTTCTGCAAAATGTCCTCAAAGTCAAAGTCGAGATTGTATCGGACAGTGGAGGATGAAGGAAATATAAAGAACCGTTGTTTGTAATGTTTGCTCGATCTGAATCCAATCTCGGGTTGTATTCCCACAGGCTAGCCAGTGAATATGCTCGTGGATAGTTTTATCCGCTAGAGACAACAAAATGGTTTTTTTCGCTATAGAACTTGGCTTCATCCGATTGGAGGTTTGTCTTGGCGATATTCTGTTTCACTTAGTTATCTAAAAATAGCGTGTTACTTTTGGCTGTGATAAACCTAAGACCTTTTTTGGGGGTTTTTATAAGGACAAGTCCAGAGTCAGTTGGTTTTATTTCAAGCTTATGCGAAACAGAAACGTTAATCGGTCGCCACCTGTTTTCCGACCTTTGGCTTCGAGCATCTTCAACTGGAGATGTCACACTTTTTTAGTTTTGAAAGATAAAGGAAATTATGATTACGATGTTCTATTTTTTAAGGGTCCGTACCTCAAAAGGAAAAACGGAACCCTTATAGGATCACTCGTGTGTCTGTCTGTCCGTCTGTCACAGTCAATTTGCTCCGAATCTAATGTACCGATTAAGTTGAAATTTGGTACACGTATGTATTTCTGTGACCCAAACACGGACGTGTAACGTAAATAAATGAATTTTGAATAAGGGGATCAATTTTAGGGGGCAAATAAGAAAATTAAAAAAAGGTTTTGCAAACTGTACCGTGTGATATATCAAATGAAAGGGCTTACTGTAAGGATCTCAAATATATATTTTTTTATAACTTTAAAATAAATCATTTTAAAGTTATTTAAGACAGTAGACAAAAATTGACCATTCCCCCCCCCCCCCCTTATCTCCTTTTGAAAAAAATACAAAAAATAGTTCAAGATTACAGGAAAACTTATAAGAAATATATGGTCTTAAAACCACATGGTAAATCTCTCAATATTGTGCGTACAAACTTACATTTGCAGTTGGAATGTATGGGAGAACATGTTTATCAACTAAAATGTTAAGTTTGTTCTTGGGATTCATCCCAACTATGGAACCCTTCATTGTGCGTAGTCCGACACGCACTTGGCCGGTTTTTGTTTTCGCCTAAGTTGTTCAAATGCAGGGCAAAGGCCTCCCTTTCTCCTTTCCACTCCTCTGTGTTTAGAGCTAGTGTGAACGAATCCTGTCTGTAGGCGTCATGCTCGTCCCGCCATTGTGCTACACTGTATTTTAGTCAATTAATAAGTTGCTGGTGATACAAACTGGCCGACAACTCTGATATTTACTACCTACTTCAACAATTTACCTACGCACGTTAAATAAAGGATCCAGATTAATCACTACTATATCTTTACACTATTTTATGACATCATATATCGGAATGGGGTTCTAAGACTTTAATCACCACTACACGTAGTTAATGGCGCTGTGAAACTTTAGAATGATCAGCGACACTGTATTGTATGTGGTTTAAATTTTACTAGGCAATTAAGCCCTGGATTATTTCTAGAAAACTTTTTAAATAGGAACTGAATAAAAGTTTCAATCTTAGTGAAATTTTTATGTGCTTTATCACTATTGATAAATAAGTCCATAGTGATAAGGCACTAATGAGGGGAAATATACCATCAGCATCTTCGTCGAAATCATGTCAACGATTGTCATTGGTTATCCAAACTTCCAATCATATCAGTTAAAATAAGAATTGACAGCAGATTTAGGTATTTAGGTATCTATTGCTCGATGATTTGAAAAGAGTTCTAAAAAGTCGAGTAGATTTTCATTTAGTCACACCAATATGTACCCTTCACTCAGACAAAGGACAACGTAAAATCATGCCAACAGTGACTACTAACCGTCCTTTTTCTAATCGGATAAAAAAATACACATACAGCCGAAAAAAGCAGTCATCATTGAATAAGACTCACGTATTGGCGAGCGAGCACATACGCCGCACCCAATTTAAATACAACAAAAACTTTTCAAATCACCTCGGATTTAGTTCGAGAGCCACTCGTGTAGGCGGATTTCTTATGGCCGTGTGGTATGAAGGATAAGATGCAGCGGTTTAACACTTGTTTAAAATATCAACGGTTTTATGAGGAACAAGAAGTCTTGTTTAATTTGACAGTCAGGGTCTAGCAACAGTTCTGGAGCAACGGTCATGGTATCATTCTAAGACATTTAGATTGTGGTTATGGCATCACCATCACCAAGTCGATTTACAACACTTAACTTACAACCACCTTCATACATTTGGAATTTAAACGAAAGCTTGAATGCTGAATTTCGAAGGCACTCTGCCTGCCACGTGTTTGATAGATCGAAAGCTCATAGATCCTGATTGATGCTGAACTCAGTTGTCAACTTACAGAAATACAACATCCCTGCTGAATTAGCTGCTCCTGCTGAATTTTCTGCTGGTCCGTAGTCCCCTGCTGAATTTTCTGCTGGTCCGTAGTCCCCTGCTGAATTTGCTGCTTGTCCGTAGTCCCCTGCTGAATTTGCTGCTGGTCCGTAGTCCCCTGCAGAATTTGCTGCTGGTCCGTAGTCCCCTGCTGAATTTGCTGCTGGTCCGTAGTCCCCTGCTGAATTTGCTGCTGGTCCGTAGTCCCCTGCTGAATTTGCTGCTGGTCCGTAGTCCCCTGCTGAATTTGCTGCTGGTCCGTAGTCCCCTGCTGAATTTGCTGCTGGTCCGTAGTCCCCTGCTGAATTTGCTGCTGGTCCGTAGTCCCCTGCTGAATTTGCTGCTGGTCCGTAGTCCCCTGCTGAATTTGCTGCTGGTCCGTAGTCCCCTGCTGAATTTGCTGCTTGTCCGTAGTCCCCTGCTGAATTTGCTGCTGGTCCGTAGCCCCTGCTGAATTTGCTGCTGGTCCGTAGTCCCCTGCTGAATTTGCTGCTGGTCAGTAGTCCCCTGCTGAATTTGCTGCTGGTCCGTAGTCCCCTGCTGAATTTGCTGCTGGTCCGTAGTCCCCTGCTGAATTTGCTGCTGGTCCGTAGTCCCCTGCTGAATTTGCTGCTGGTCCGTAGTCCCCTGCTGAATTTGATGCTTGTCCGTAGTCCCCTGCTGAATTTACTGCTGATCCGTAGTCCCTTGCTGAATTTGCTACTGGTCCGTAGTCCCTTGCTGAATTTGCTACTGGTCCCTAGTCTCCTGCTGAACTTACGGTTGGTTCACATGGAAGAAGATGGACTCATTTTAAAATTGCTGTAACTCTTCTCCCCGCTCCCGCCTCATCTCATCCCTCAACCCCTCTCACGTGGGAGGTTGTAACGCTACATGTGAACGGCAACGCATCTGCATCAACAAAGTTCATCGACCCCGTCAGTATCACAGCGTTTGTGAGAAGGTCATGCGTTTCGGCAAGTGCGAATAACGTTCGATTTGAATTTGAATTTCGTTGCAGCTAACGTTCTTTTTGGAACTGGTTTCCAAAATGGCGTGTGATGTAGATAGGTATGTTTAGATATGTAGTAGGTATGTGAACATTTTGTATTTGTGTTAGGTTTGGAATGGGGGCAGTGACATTAGCGTTAGCTGCTTGGCTGGATTTCTAGTTAATTATCCCGTGACTACAGACTTTAGGTAAGTACTGACAGAGTACAAAATCACCGAGTACTCGTTTTGTGACAGATAATTTAATCATCAATAAATTGTTAAACACTTAATCCTCAAAACTTTTGAGGCACTTCGTAGCATTAAACAAAAATCATTTCAATGGAAACCCATCATAATAAGACAACCAGTGTTTTATGATAAGTAAATAGTCCACGTCGAAAATGGTACGTGTACCTGACCTCAAGACTAACTCGTAAATTTATCATCTACCCACACTTACTCGTAACTTAATCGGACATGAACGCTCCATAACTTGACGTAAAACAGTTAACTAAACAACTTGGGTTTTCCTTGTAGTTTCAACAGAAGATTTCCTTTTAAAATTTGGTAGTGGAGGAAAACGTGTGGTAGGAACACCTTGTAGGGAAATAAGGTAGTTGGTGATTCAGCACAAAAAAATATTCGGTGATTTTGTGCTACTTGTTGCAAAGACTGGTGGCTGCTGGCCTCTGTGGTTGCGTTTACACAAAACATTACCCCGGGATATTCAATACATTTATTTACTCTATACATTCACTCAATATATTTATTTACATCTTTCCTTGTAATGAGTGTGTACATGCCCATGGATTCAGTGAGTAACCTGCCGGAGTTCTCGCATTGCTTGGGCTTGGTAAGTGCAATTATTGATAACAATGACGCTGAGGCGGTATATTGTCTAGGTGACTTTAATGTGCATCCCAGTGAGTTATTTTATAGTGACTTACAGAACTACTGTAACGAAAACAATTTTACATGTGTTGACGTTGATATGCTTGGTTTGAGCTCGGAAACACATACGTATATTAGTGATTGTAACGGTTCAAGGTGATGGCTAGATCATTGTCTCTGTACAAATCCTCTTCAAGGACTGTTAACTGTGTTTATGTTATGTATGACGTTATGTGGTCGGATCACTACCCTTTGTTGATTGAATGTGATCTTAACATAATCAGGTCTAAATTAGTCAAGCGCCCATCTAGTGACAACAAGGTAATTCACTTATACGTACAGTGAGGCATGTCACCGCCGTCTGCGTGAGATTGAATTTCCGGCAGAGTGGTCAGAGTTGTAATCACATGTGTAGTGGCAATGGCAATCTATGACCATGTTATCCAACTCATAATATGGTTATAGATTGCCTGTATCGGGATGTTGTATCCACTCGAGGGGATGCTGCCATGATTAGCTGGGAACAAGGACGTGGTAAGAGGAAATGTGTGGTGGGCTGGAACAGACATGTCAGCGGGGCTCATATGTACGCTAGGCAGAGGTTTTGAACAGCGGCTTATTGTGGTAGACCGAAACCCGGCTAGGTATATGAGGGAATGTGTATCAGGAGGTGGTGTCAAAATCACCAAGACCAAATCCAGATGGACAACCTTGCCGAGAAGCATGAGGAAAAAGATTTTCGCGCTTTCTGGAAGTGTACACAGAATAACAACCCTAGGTCTGGCCTGCCAGTGAGCGTCGACGGTGTGTGTCAAACAAAAATGTGCCAGTCTCGCAACTAGTCCCGGGACTAATCTGATGTGATTTATTTATTTACTAGCTGACCCGACAAACGTCGTTGTCGTGTCAACATTTCAATAATTCATACAATATTCCCATAGAAAATGCACTTTCAGTTTTCCCGAATTTTCCAATTTTCCCGGAAAGTTTTTTTTTCATTTTGTATGAACCTACAAACCTTATCCTGACAATTACAAACACAACACAAAAAGAATTACCCAAATAGGTGCATCCGTTCTGAAGTGATGCGCGTACAAACATTGGGCAATTGATTTTTATTTAAATAATAGAAAAAGATTGAACCATTTATGTACATACACACAAATAAACAGACAAGAAGAAAGGAACAGAAAAATACGTACAAAGGTGATGCTTGTTTCTAGAGAAATCTCTTCCAGCATACCTGCGATATGACAGAGGATAAAAAGAGATGTAGACACCGTGTGAAAAGAGTACAAGATAAAATAAAATACATAAAATGTAAAAAAACAATTCACTTATTAAATAAAACATATTAAATATACACTTCTAAAATAAATATCATTAAAATACCTAATAATTATGACGAAGTGGAAAGATAGTGTTCTTTCACTCTTAATATAAATATAAATATTTTAATAATTAAAATAACAAATATTTATTGCGATATATCGCATATATATCGCCAATTTGCCACGAAGATTAACAATTCTGTTAAACACACAGGAACAATATATTCAGACACAGCATTTGAGAGCCAATAATATTGAAATTAAGTTCATATCTAATGATAATGAAGGCGATAACTTTATAAAATGACATTCTACTTTAGTTTCTTACCTACTTGTACTGTTATCATATAAATCTAGATATTTTACTAGTGTTTGGCGTGATATTTATGTTAATTTCTATGCTAACGACAGGAAATAATAATATGATGTCGATCCAATTTGTTTTTAATAGTTTTAAGGAGATAATTTTTAAGAAATTACTTGATACTTATGGAAATTCAAAGCTAGATTATTTTTTCTTTGTGGTGCATCATGCAGCTGAGATGAGAATGCTAAGATGTGTGTTACGCGAATAGATAGAATAAGAAATAAGTATACTTTTTAAGAGTTGTAAGTTGGTTTAAGAGGAAGTCTGACAGTGACACCGGTGACTGAAAAGTTGTGTGGAAATCGGTTGTCATGGTATGTGATGCGGAGGAATGAGGAAAATGTCGTCAGGAAAGTTTTGAGTATGAACGTGGATATCTATACGAGTAGGGGAAGAAAGATGATATGGCTGGATAGGGAGTGACTACCAAGATGACGACTAATAGAGAAGTATGGAAGAAAAAGACATGTTGCACCGATCACAAATAAATAGGGATAAGGGCAGGAGAATGAGATAGGTGGAGTAAAATTGACCAGAATCACTAGGGTAATTTTGTCTCACAGTCACAATCAGCTAGTAACTTTAACTCATCAGATAACGTGTTTGATCAAAATGGTGTTTTTGAGTTACATCTTTCACATTTCCACCCTCAAAAGAAAAAAGAACATACATATATTTTATTCTAACATAATTCCACCTATAGAGAAAAGAACCAAACCACAAAATTCGCAATCGCGACTTCAAAAGTCTAGGCCGATGACACATGTAACCTAGCCACGATTATAAACTGGGCACATAAAGTGTGTAACACACTGGTCCTCGTTATCTCAGAACTTGTAGGTAAGTGGTGATATGTACTGGACGGGGATATTGCCACATATGTAGTAGGTAGGTAAGTATAAGTAGCACTGGCAACTTGTTACCTCATTGCTTCACATTAATGACTCATTGACTCATGTGTCCCGGCTTATAACTTGTTCCAGCGATTGCGTTCTGATCGCTTACGTTTAACGAATCTAGATCTCCGAAAGGGGGACTAATTAATAACAGCCGCACGAGTCGGTTTGTGGATGGGTGACGAGCATTTTTACATACCGAGACCCCTCCGTGCCTCAGAAAGCACGTTAAGCCGTTGGTCCCGGCTGTCATTCGTGGATCTTTGACAGTCGTTACATGTTGTCAGAAGCCCTAAAGTCTGACAACGAGTCTTCTTTATTGTATTACCCAGTAACAGATTGATGGGCTGGTAATTAGAGTGCAACCGGTTAGCCTGGAAGACGACCCCAATATTTTTGGGAAAAGGCTAGGCAGATTATGATGATCTTCAAAAGGTGCAGACAGCAACTATTGTACGAATGGAATCAGTAGGTAGTCTTGTAATCACAGCTGTAAGTTTTCTGCAGCTGTACGTATGCTGCAGCTGTAAGTATGCTGCAGCTGTAAGTATGCTGCAGCTGTAGGTAAGTATGCTACAGCTGTAAGTATGCTGCAACTGTAAGTATTCTGCAGCTGTAAGTATGCTGCAGCTGTAAGTATGCTGCAGCTGTAAGTATGCTGCAGCTGTAAGTATGCTACAACTGTAAGTATGCTGCAGCTGTAAGTATGCCGCAGCTGTACGTATGCTGCAGCTGTAAGTATGCTGCAGCTGTAAGTATGCCGCAGCTATACGTATGCTGCAGCTGTAAGTATGCTGCAGCTGTAGGTATGCTGCGGCTGTAAGTATGCTGCAGCTGTAAGTATGCTACAGCTGTAAGTATGCCGCAGCTGTACGTATACTGCAGCTGTAAGTATGCTGGAGCTGTAAGTATGCTGCAGCTGTAAGTATGTTGCAGCTGTAAGTATGCTGCAGCTGTAAGTATGCCGCAACTGTAAGTATGCTGCAGCTGTTAGTATGCTGCAGCTGTAAATATGCTGCAGCTGTATGTATGCTGCAGCTGTAAATATGCTGCAGCTGTAAGTATGCTACAGCTGTAAGTATGCTACAACTGTAAGTATGCTGCAGCTGTAAGTATGCCGCAGCTGTACGTATGCTGCAGCTGTAAGTATGCTGCAGCTGTAAGTATGCCGCAGCTGTACGTATGCTGCAGCTGTAAGTATGCTGCAGCTGTAAGTATGCCGCAGCTATACGTATGCTGCAGCTGTAAGTATGCTGCAGCTGTAAGTATGCTGCAGCTGTAAGTATGCTGCAGCTGTAAGTATGCTGCAGCTGTAAGTATGCTACAGCTGTAAGTATGCCGCAGCTGTACGTATACTGCAGCTGTAAGTATGCTGGAGCTGTAAGTATGCTGCAGCTGTAAGTATGTTGCAGCTGTAAGTATGCTGCAGCTGTAAGTATGCCGCAACTGTAAGTATGCTGCAGCTGTTAGTATGCTGCAGCTGTAAATATGCTGCAGCTGTATGTATGCTGCAGCTGTAAATATGCTGCAGCTGTAAGTATGCTGCAGCTGTAAGTATGCTGCAGCTGTAAGTATGCTGCAGCTGTAAATATGCTGCAGCTGTAAGTATGCTGCAACTGTAAGTATGCTGCAGCTGTAAGTATGCTGCAGCTGTAAGTATGGACTGACTCGTCTTTCACCACGTTTAATGCGATAATTTCATGTTGCTGATGCGCACGAGAAATGAAAACTATTGTATGAACCAATTTCCTCAAATGACATGAAATCTAGATCGAAGCTTGCCTGTACCTATATACCAGGTAAAAATCCAAAGATTTTGTGTAGGTACTCGGAGTGTGAACTAAGGACATAACTTCCATTTTACATTTTATTTTCCGGATGACAGCGATGCGGACGAATACTTCGACGCCTAGTGTCCTTTTGTCTTTGTATATTTTTTTTGTATATTAATACAAATATGTAGTGTAAATAGTTAGTTGTGGAAAAATATTATAAAAATATTTTACCTAAGTTCTTCCTAATTACAACACATATAACATAATATCACGCCTGTAATCCCCGAAGGGTTAGGCAGAAGTGTACTTACGGTACACCCACATTGCGCCAGTTATGTTTAAGTCCCAAAATATGTAACATTAGGCGAGCTTATTGTCATCAACCGATCACAAATCCAAACTCCGGGCTGCCTAAATTATCTTCGACAAAAACCCATACTCTTTTTTTATTTTATTGAGTATTTATTAATCGCAGGAAACATACAGATAATGGTGTCCTGTCGGTGTAAAACCAAAATGAGAATAAACAAGGCTGTAAATCTTGATTAGCGATACACGTCATTAATTAAAGTTCAATTAAGTTAATACAAAGGTGAACATATACATAAGTTAATACATATCTTGTAATTTAGTATAACTAATTTATTCTGTGCGGAAAATATGCTCATGATAAAGGTCTAGGAATTTAACTCAGAAACAATGTATTATTTAAATCATTATTTTTTAAGCAGCTTTTAAGTTATTAAAATAATCTACATTAAATTGCACAAGCATAAAGGAACTTTTGTGTTCAAATTATTCGCTAAAACTGCTTGTAAATATAATAATACGAGATTGTCCTGATGGCCGTGGGATACCTCTCCAGTCCTCATCAGCACCTCAGGACATGTTGCTCCCTTGTCCCTTGTCGCTCCCTTGTCGCAATGACCTATGTGCTAGCGACCGTTTTCTGGGGCCCATTATTGAGTGTGCAAGTCACCCCTGCCATTTTATCTGTGTATTGTATATAAAACATTGGTCAGGCAGTTCTATGTAACCAGTCCACAGCCATCTAAACACATAGCCCAACATGTTTTGTTTCCATGTTCTGCAATAGTTCTGTACAAACCGGGGGTTACCCTTGGGTGCACCTGCATAGTGCTTACAGGGATAATCGTCGGTTGGTGCCTGCCTGCTCATCAATTAAAATTGTCTAAGGGGCCCACAGATCTTAAAACACATGGAGCCTCTGCGACTTGGCTTCGGCCCCTCGCACGCCTTCCAAAAGTCCGGGATATTTCAAAGACATTTTAAAATAATAATAAAAATGTATAAAAAATAACAAAATTATTATTAATAAAGACTTGAAACGGAGAAAAAAATTTAAATCTTGAATCAGAGCGCACCTCCCCCTAGAGGGCGGAAACGTGCTAAATTGGAAAAGATAAGCAAAGTAGTCTCATAATAGATAAGGATAAATCGAACTTTTCATCATAAATGTATGCACGTTATATATTTTATTCCTTACTAATATTATAAAGAGGTAAAAATTGTGAGTTTTTATGTATGGGGAAAGGAACTACTGATATAAAATACCGAAGCTGCAGTATTGCCGAGTGGGATATATTTTTTTTTTTAATGTAAAACCAAGAATATTCACGCGGACGAAGTCGTGGGCTGAACCTAGTTCCATACACACATAAGCCGATTTAAATAATAATAGTTACTTTACAAACTCCTACAAACTGTAAATGATGCTAGATTACATAGGTACTTACGTAAATGGACCGCCATTTTTTTTTTCTGACAGATATCGTAGCAACAACACGATACCTATAAGCTGTATTGTGGGCAGATAACATTTATAGTGGTCAATTCTTAAGTCAGTCCACTTCCTCAACTTGTAGTGGGAGTATTAATCTAGATACCATATTAGGATATTTATTTAAAAGACGAAAATGTCTCTTTATTTGATAGTAGTGGAAATTAAAAATTTGGTCTTATCGCATGTCTTGATACTACAATAATAAACAGCAAATGAGGCATTTACGCGACGCTTTTAAACATAATCTATTTCAAGAATAACATTTTACATTTTAATAACATGACAGGCCAGTTGGCGTGGTTGGTTAAGATACCACCTATCATGCCGCAGGTCGTGGGTTCGATTCCCATCCAGGACAAACATTTGTGTGCATGAACATGTCTGTTTGTTCTGAGTCTGGGTGTAATTATCTATATAAGTATGTATTTACAAAAAAAAAGTAGTGTATGCAGTATATCAGTTACCTGGTTTCCATAGTACAAGCTCTGCTTAGTTTGGGACCAGATGACCGTGTGTGAAAATGTCCCAGGATATTATTTTTTTTTTTTTTTTTTTTTGACAGATATTACTATGTTCTACTTGTATTTAGTCTCGACCTATCGTCGTCTGGTTAGTCGTGTCGTATTTCATTGCTCATTTATATATGGTAACTGGTAATTAGTCAATTTACTTAAACACATTATTGTAATCATGATAACAAACAACTTTTACTATGGGACCAACCTGAGTTCGCGAAAATAAAAAATCTGCTGTCCCATACATTTATGTTCGCATAACTCGTCAAAATGTAGCAGCAGATTTTTTTTTGCGATTTCAGGTTTGGTCCCATAGTAAAAGTTGGTTGTTCTCACGAGTACAATCACGTGTTTAAGTACCGGTCACTAATTACCAGTCAATCTATATAAATTGAACAGAGAATACATGACATGCTCAACAACGAGAATTCCTAATATATCTAGACAGATTTTCTATGATAAACAGAAGTCCTAAAATAATCAGTAAATGCTTTCCAATAAAACCACGCACTCGTGCGCACATACCACTCCCAATAATCATCGAACTATACGAAATAAATTCCGAGAAATTCTCTCAACATTTCCAAATCGTGAAACTGGATATTAAAACAAAATGGTCACTTACAATATGTGTTGTATAATGGTCGAAGCTTGTCTGGCGTCGCCTTTAATGGCGGAGCACGTGATTCGCGGGGCCGATGCAACTCATTATGCAGCTTTGAAGAACGTGATGACATAGAGTAATGGCGGTTGTAGAAGGGAGTGTTGAAGGTTTTGTGATAGCAGGGTATTTGAGAACGCTTTGCTTTCTCGTTGCTCTAAAAATGCTAAAGGGAAATATCTCGAAGAGAGCAACGACCTGGAACCAAAAAATTCAGAGGAATGTAACGTCTACCAACCCGTAGTGGGCATGAAGTTACATGAACATGAGTGACCTGCATTTCGAATAATTATTTTTTAACCATAAAAAAATGGGAATGTGGACCATCAAACGCCACACCTTTTTTTTGCGGAAGGGCAAGTCAGACTTTTACTGACTAAAACACACCCATGTTCCTTCAGTTGTTTGTGCCAGGGCCACGGTAACTCTTTCAAACAACTCGCAACCCTGGCATCGGCCCTAGCGGACCCCTTCAGCTAGTGCTGACATCTCTTTGAGGCGCTCGTGGAACACAACACGCCGCCGTCGACCCGGGCCTGGTCCTTACCAGACGGCGAGCTGCCCATTTCTTGCCATCCGCAACGCCACACCTCAATTTCAGTTAGATGAACGCGAATTCTTATCACAAACTCTTCGTAAAAGTGTGAGTCCAAGTGATGTACGTATTCCTTTTTAAGTTATCAATCAATCAACTCTGTTTATTGCAGTCCTTTGCTGAAAATATGGCTCTCTCAAGCATCACGTCACCCGATTTCCCTTAGCTAACTGAAAATACACAGACCTAATTGAATTCTCCTTTCCCTCCAATATAAAAATGTGTCCTTTCTCCACCATAATCTGTGCGTTGCATGCAAATTTAACGTCCCAACGAAAGTCTTATCTGCGAGGCGTGGCTCCGATTTCTCCGCGACATTTCTCGGGGTGCGTGCATATTATTGAAGAAACAACATCGTTATTGAAATGCTATACGCTGTGTATCCTTAATTAGTTGTCTGTTTAGGCAAATTGCTTGCTTTGTCTTATCTTAGTGGGGGAGTTTCGTATCTCTGCTAATTTTGTGGAAGAAATATTAGGTTGAAAGCTTGGTAACTGGAGTTATAATAATCATAAATCTTTATTTATCTCAACATCTTATTACAGGCACCCGGCCCGCACAGATCACCCGGCTTTCTTAGATCAATCAATCTACCTAGCCTTTTCCCAACTATGTTGGGGTCGGCTTCCAGTCTAACCGGATGCGGCTGGATACTCTGTGTGCTGGTATTTTACATGGAGTGACTGCCATCTGACCTCCATAAATCAGTTACTGGATAACACGATACCCCTTAGCAAGACTGGTTGTCAGATTTTTCGGGCTTCTGACTACTCGTAACGACTCTCAAAGATTTACATATGACAGCCGGGACCAACTGCATAACGGTATTGGTATGTCAAGGAGTCAAAGTAGTATCTACACGTATATAAAAAACCGTAGCGAAGTGAAAACTATACATTGAATATTTTTGAAAAATAGTAATTATTATGAGGAGCTCGTGGCTAAGTAATAACAGCCGCACGGGTCGATCCATCAGGTTAAGCTACGCTTGCCGGGGTTGGTCCGTAGATGGGTAACCATCTCTACATACCGAGATTCCTCCGTGCCTCGGAAAGCACGTTAAGCCGTTGGTCCCGGCTGTCATTCGTGGATCATTGACAGTCGTTACGGATCGTCAGAAGCCCGAAAGTCTGACAATCAGTCTTACTAAGGGGTATCGTATTACCCAATAACTGGGTTGTGGAGGTCAGATAGGCAGTCGCTCCATGTAAAATATTGGTATTCAGCTGCATCCGGTTAGACTGGAAGCCGACCCCAACATAGTTGGGAAAAGGCTGGGCAGATTGAGTAATTATTACGAGGGCTGGAAAAGATTCTAATGCCGCAAATTAGTTTTTAGAATTTTTGTCTGTCTGAATGTATTTTCCAGCATCACGCAAATACTACCGGATAGATTTTGCTTAGATATTTTATTTATTTTATATATTTTATTTTATTAATTTTAGGAAAACTTACAGCTCCATATCAATATATTAAAATGAGAACATAATGTATTCATTTTATTTTTTACACAGCAAAAAAGTTCTTTGAATATTTTGCAGTTATCGGAAATAATTGTTCCGTCGTTCGTGGTTTTGGAATAGAATTACAGAAAGCAGTTTCTTAATTAAGGGTTTTTTTTATATATTTTTTATCTAACAGTTTATGTACACACATAATAAACAGACAAGAAGAACTTTACGCACAAAGGTATTATATGGACAGTTAAGACTAAATAATACTAAAAGTTTAATGGTATTCGTACAAAACAATGAGCTCAGGAATTACTGTCAATTAAATCTAACTCAAAATAGCCAATTACTGCTAATAAAATGTGTACCAGGTTTTAGTTATAATGAAGCAAGAAGCTCCGAAGTCTTGTAACTTTTATCAAAGTTCTATCTGATCGAAGCTTACTTCGTGACGTTACAACTTCTAATCTATGTGTATCAATGTGCTTGGTTAATTTCATATTATTTACCTTATTAATTTCGTTAATTTTGATAAACTTTTTTTAGTTGTACCGTCTGTTTATTGTTCTGACTTTTACATATTAAACATTATTTAAAATGCATAAATAACTACTTTTACCAAATTAATTAAAAATAAAAATATAATACTAAAACTATTAACAAACTAAAATTTGCAAACCAACCGTTTGGAGATTTCATTAAACAGACCATGAGCATTTCTATAATGGTTTAGTAGAATACCGACAGGTACAGACTTGATACTGCCTAAAAATCAAAAACTGAGCTAAACTTTGAGTATGAGAAGCCCTGCAGGGGCCTTTGCCCTGCTGGAACAGCAATAGGTTGGTATTATTATTTATTTAATACTAGTCTAGCTACCGCCCGTGACTTCGTCCGCGTGAATTTCCTTGTTTTAACAAAAAAATCTTATGACACTCAGCAATACTGTATCTTCCCATTAACTGAAAGAATTTTCGGAATCGGATCGGTACCTCCGAAGAGTAGCCCCTACATACAAACTCACAAATTTTGCCTTTTTTAGTACCTATAGATATTCATTGATCCTGACTCATGAGTCTCATGATACAAGATATGGGTCCAATCTTTGACTTTAAATATTTTTCTTTAATTTATATATGTTTTCCTAGTAGAAAATGCAACAAGCGAAAAGGCTGTGGGTTCTGTTCAGATCGGAAACTATTCAGGCTAACTATTTATCACTAATCGAGTACAACAAATAACAATCCAAATACACACACACACACTATGAATTAACATTACATTTCTACTATAAACTTTGTGCTAAACTTTCAGCCTGCGATTTAGACAGTCACCACTCTGCTTAAAGCATGTTCTCTAATGAATGCACCTAAATTTTTAGTCTCTCAAATCGTTTCTTCCGTTTTGAGGGCATCGTGGTCAATATTTAGCTCAAACTAACACACCTATGATGGCCAGTGGGCCTCTATGTCTCTGATAACTAAAGATACAAGTACCAACGGAGACTTCTCGACCAATAACAAACTGTCCTACTCGCTGACTTGTGACATGGCGCGAACTAGAACCTACCAGGTAGACTCGAAATTGTAAATAGAAGAGCAAAACCCTCAGACTAAATAAAAAACCAAGACATAGCGCTGTCTACAGCGACGTGAGGCCGGTTTCCTAAACATGTGTGCATTTAGTGAGGTGACATTTTTTTCGAAATAGAGTTATTTACATCTTCAAAATCAGCAAAAAAGAGGCATCTACCAGTATTTTTATATTGGCGTAAACTTAACGAAAACCTAATAATAGACAAACAAAACACGCCTCTGCTTTTGTATTTTAAAAAGGCAAATTATTTTTTCTCCATTTTAATGTATCTGTAAAAACGTCCTTTTTCCTTACGGCGACAGTTTAGTTGTAGTTTAGTGTAAATGTGTGCATGTGTGCGTGTATGCACAGAGCGAGGTGTAGTTTTGCGCATGCTACAGTGTATTGTTCGCAGCGCTATGTATGGGTTTTTTATTTGGTCTGAGAGCAAAACCATAATCAAATAATTACCTACCATTGGTCTTGTCCAACAAATCATTAACCAATCTACATTACAATAAGTAATAAGTAAAACACTAATTCCACCACCTTTCTCTTTGTGCTAAACTTTCAGCCTAAGATCTGGGCAGTAGCCACTCCTTAAGGGGGAAGCTCCAGGTAGCCCGCGAAATTCAATTTTTTTACGTTTTTGCGATTTGCTAGTCAGTATTAGATTGAATGTTGATCAAAGTATGATTCGCGACCGTAACAAGCAAGCATTTGTAAAATTAGAATCATTAATACAACTCCTTAAGTTAGTGTAATTCTAAATGTGAAGATTTCAAGAAATACTCATTCATTAGGATTATGTGAACTTAGAGAATTGTATTGATGATTTAAATGATTATAACTCTATAAATACAGATTTGTTACGGTCGCGTATCATATCGAAATTTATATACAACCTGATATGACCTGCATATTACAAAACAAATTAAGAAAAATTGAATTTCGCGGGCTACCTGGAGCTTTCGCCTTAAGGAGGAAGCGTCAGGGTAGCCCGCGAAGTTAAAATTTTCTTACGTTTTTTGCACTTTGCAAGACAGTATTAAGTTGTATGTTAAATAAAGTATGATTTGCGGCCGTAACAAATATGTTTTTACAGAATTATATACAATAGAATCAGTAATACAACTCCTTAAATTAGTATAATCCTAAAATGTCAAGATTTCATGAAATAGTCATTTTTTGGGATTACCTGGTCTTAAAGAGTTGTATTGATCACTTTAATGATTCTAATTATGTAAATAGATACTTGTTACGACCGCAAATTGTAATTTGTTCAACGTACAATATAATACCGACTTGTAAATTGCAAAAACGTAGGAAAATTTGAATTTCGCGGGCTACCCTGACGCTTCCCCTTAAAGCAAGTACACGGCTAAAACTGGCTTGGTACAGTTCATGGTAGCTGAGCACGCGAGACCGGATTAGTACCGAACATTAATAATTTATTGGCTGTAGGACTGTACTTAGATTTTCTGTGATAGTAGGTTAAATTGTGGGTCGTTTTGATTCCTTTTGATGTGATGGGAAATGCCAAGCAAAATCTGAATCCTTATAATACAGATGAAAGTGCTACTAATAGTGAGCTCTCGTGGCTAAGTAATAACAGCCGCACGGGTGGATCTGTCAGGTTAAGCTACCATTGCCGGGGTTGGTCCATAGATGGTGACCATCATTACATAACGAGACTCCTCCGTGCCTCCACGTTAAGCTGTTGGTCCCGGCTGTTATTCGTGGATCTGTGACAGTCGTTACGGGTTGTCAGAAGCCCGAAAGTCTGACAACCAGTCATACCAAGGGGTATATAATACCCAGTTACTGGGTTGTGGAGGTCAAATAGGCAGTCGCTCCATGTAAAATATTAGTATTCAGCTGCAGCCGCCGGTCACCTAACCTAACTTGAAATTTTAATGTATTCATTTTTTTGGGAGGTCAACGATCGCAGTTGGTGTTGTTATTTTAGGTATGAGTTAAGAAAAACTGTTTCCTTGTGTTTTATCGTGCTTAGATTCTTCGATACCCATCACTTCTGTAAATCTTACACAAAACAAACTGATTTTTAAACAGATATCTCAAGTGACTACAATAGGTAAACGCGGTCGATGGCCCAATAAAAAAAAAATCACCAAATTAATTTACTTTTTGTTTTATCATGTTTAGATACCCACCGCATCTGCGGAGCTTAGCTAGTCAATCCTACTAATATTATAAATGTGATTTTTTTTAAATTACGCCAGAACGGCTGAACGGATCTGGATGTAATTTAGCACAAAGATAGATTATAGTCTGGAATAGTACATAGAATACTTTTTATCCCGAAAAAATGTACGGTTCCCGTGGGATGATTTCCAACATCCACGCGGGCGAAGCCGCTGGTAAAAGCTAGTTTAAAATAACCCTGTAGGTATCTCTTTTACTTACACGGGATCTACAATCTTTTGGGCGAGAAAATCGTTGATAGCTTCCTCGTCGGCGCCGGGACAGGTGCCTCACAAATGCATTCTAAGCTGGGTGCAGCAATAAAATATTTGATTTAGAGGAGCTCGTGGCTAAGTAATAACAGCCGCACGGGTCGATCCATCAGGTTAAGCTACGCTTGCCGCGGTTGGTCCGTAGATGGGTGACCATCTTTACATACCGAGACTCCTCCGTGCCTCGGAAAGCACGTTAAGCCGTTGGTCCCGGCTGTCATTTGTGGATCTTTAGCAGTCGTTGCGGGTCGTCAGAAGCCCGAAAGTCTGACAACCAGACTTACCAAGGGGTATCGTATTACCCAATAACTGGGTTGTGGAGGTCAGATAGGCAGTCGCTTTATGTAAAATACTGGTATTCAGCTGCATCCGGTTAGACTGGAAGCCGACCCCAATATAGTAGGGAAAAGGCTAGGCAGATGATGAAATCCTACAATCGCGATGTTAAGGATAACTTACGATATTACGCCTACTTTTAAAGTAGAAGCGATGCACGTAATCCATAAAGTTTAGTTACAAATGTAATGTCACCTTAAAACAGAAAATCAAGTAGCAATATAATATCTAATCGAAGAAATAAGCCATAGATATCTTGGACACGCCAGCAGGGACAGCCAACAAGCCGCTGTCGCTGAATACGGACCAAAGGACCAATAACTCTTTTAAGTGCTAATTGGTACGATTCAGCCTTAAGAAATGTTCCGGTAAAGGGAATTATGGAAGTCTGTATGGGCTTATATAGCAATGCGATAAATTCATTCACACTTACGCTTAGTACTAACTGGGATGGGTTTAAGGAAACTTTGTATGGGTTGTGTCGTGTGGTACATTGCATATACACGTAGGAAGTGAATAAATATGTGATTTTCGTCCGTTAAGTATAAAGACCTTTCAGTTCTTGGGATTTACATGTATGGGCAGTAAACACTTACACAAAAAACACTTAAACATAATAATATCATGCCTTGTTTCTCCGAAGGGTTAGACAGATGCATTTCGTAATAGAAGGAGAGTATTGAGCCATCAACCGGACACAAAATCCAGATGGAAAAACAAAAATAACACTTTGCTGAACCTGGGAATCGAACCCAGCACCCTAATTGCGTAACACACTATCGATCGGAATCTGAATCATTTTAAAGTAAATTGCTAATCCATTGCTTCATATGTTCGAAAATTTTGTCTGCTCACCAACGTAAATAACGCAATGAATGTTGTTGAACTGTCAAAATGAAACCAATTGAGATTGATCGTGTGTTACGCAATTGGGGTACAGGACCTCATACTCAGCAGTAGCTGCACTTGCGAGCATTAACCAACCATTATATAAGTACTGAACTATAATGCGTCTCGTTAGAGATAGCGATAGAGTCGACTGTACGTGAGTACAGTCGACTCTCGATAATTTGAAACTCAAGGGACAGAAAAATTTCAAATTACCAAGAGTTCAAAATAACAGGAGTTTTAGTAACCAAGAGGGAGGGAGGAAAAAAACTTTTTAGCAAAAAATAAAACCGACTTCTAAAACAAAACACTACAAAGTGAAAAATAACTTTAATTTCGGAAGTCGGTGTCTTTGGTTTTGTATTTTCGTTTTTGGCCACCGACTTCTGAAATTAAAGTTATTTTTCACTTTGTAGTGTTTTGTTTTAGAAGTCGGTTTTATTTTTTGCTAAAAAGTTTTTATTTTTCACTTTTTAGTTGTGGAACCTACCCCACACAAATTCGAATACATAATTGAGCACAATAATTGTAGATATAGCCATGTAAATAACAGTGATAGGAAATTATTAAAACACCATCACAACATCCATATAAAATAAGTGGGAAATATACGCATTATTGAAGCTAACTCAAAAACTCCTCGAGCAAAGTTAATAAAATTTATATGGGACCACCTCGGAAGTATACCCTTTCAAACAAAAAAAAGAATTTTCTAAATCGGTCCATCCGACTTTGAGTAATCGCGTAACAAACATACAAAAAAAAAAAAAAAAAAAACATACAGACGAATTGATAACCTCCTCCTTTTGGAAGTCGGTTAAAAAATCAAGTAAACAAGCTGACTCACTTTAACGTTCAAAGGTAGACTGGAATGCGAACTGTAAACTCACTCATATCTTATTCATAACAAACGATAGGTGCATGATAAACGCTTCAAATTTTAGAGAGTAGGGAAGCCCGGACTTCAAATTATTGCATGTTGACGCGCAAGATACTATTCCGTCACCTTCAAATTACCGAGGGGACCAATTAACATTGATTTTATTCAATTTATCGAGTATTTTTTATTGACAGACCAGTTGGCGTGGTTGGTTAAGATACCGCCTATCATGCCGCAGGTCGTGGGTTCGATTCCCATCCAGGACAAACATTTGTGTGCATGAACATGTCTGTTTGTTCTGAGTCTGGGTGTAAATATCTATATAAGTATGTATTTACAAAAAAAAAAAAGTAGTATATGTAGTATATCAGTTATCTGGTTTCCATAGTACAAGCTCTGCTTAGTTTGGGATCAGATGACCGTGTGTGAAATGTCCCAGGATATTATATTATTATTATTATTATTTTTCAAGGGACCAGAAAAAAAAATTGAAACTATCGAGTGTCAAATTATCGAGAGTCGACTGTATATGGTAATTTCTTGCTATATTTGAGAAATGGAGCTGCTATAGTAGGTGCAACAACGTGCTATTACGTATTGCCCGGCTGGTACACATTGTGATCCTTTATGGAAAACTACTCCCGAAGCCCGAAAATATCATGATTTAGAGAAATACGAGTAGCTATAACTTTGCTCTTTTGCTGATTATGAGTTGCACATATGTGGCATACTAAACTAATTATATTTCATAAACTTAGATGACGATGTTCAGCCCCGAAGCGTTATGAGACCGGTGCGGTAATTACCTCTGTTAATTGCTCTATTTTAATTGCAAGTAGAACTATTAATACTTTTGAGAAATTCGGTTTTGATTAGACAACATGTATCAATGATTTGTTTTAAATTGTGCAGTGATGCCGTGCCAATCCAAAAGACTCAACTTACAGTATTTTAGCTCAACAACGCCCAATCAGTTTATTTAAGTCTGTTTGGTACCCTTGATCAACCATTTTTTTCATTTTAATGTATATTTTGCAAGATGAGGCAAGCTAAAAAACACTGTATTACCTTCAAGTTCAAAGCAATTAATATATATCATCAAAAATCTCACATGTGGTTTTCAAAAGATACAGTGTATTTGGATTGACGGGGCAGAATGTATACAATTTCATAAGGCTGTACATGGGTACTGGGATTATTTCTTCTTATCTAAGGCAGTAATTCAGCCAATCCGCACAAAATAACACTACGAGCTTCATTTCCGTTATTATGATGTCAAAAAAATCAATCTATCTAGCCTTTTCCTAACTAGGTTGGGTTCGGCTTCCAGTCTAACCGGATGCAGCTGAATACCAGTATATTACATGGAGCGACTGCCTATCTGACCTCCACAACTCAGTAACGAGTAATACGATACCTCTTTGGTAAGAGTGGTTGTCAGAATTTTGTTAAAGATCCACGAATGATAGCCGGGACCAACGGCTTAACGTGCTTTCCGAGGCATGGAGGAGTCTCGGTATGTAAATATGGTTGTCACCTATCCACGAACCAACCCCGGCAAGCGTTGCTTAACCTGATGAATCGACCCATGCGGCTCTTACTACTCACGAGCTCCTTTGTTATGATGTCTCAATAAAAAAAAAAAATGTTATGACCGGACCTACGTGCTCGTCACTCAATGAACGGGTTCCAAAATCACTAATCTTATCATAAGTAGGTAAGTACACCAAAATATTACTATATACATAGTTAATACAGTAGTATATGACCAAAAAACAAATGACCTTTCATTACTTCAAAACCCACTAAAGTACCACATAAGTTAGGGAAGACGGACCAACTTACACTGGTCCTCCGAATGACGCGTATATTTTGACTGCGAGCTCAAATTTCGGTCTTTGGAGCGGCGCAAATCGCATTTCGTGCTGAATTCTACAACAAAACAGGTCAAATGCCGATAAGTGAACGAATTGTCGCACGTACTGATTCGAAACAGTCGCCTTTTAGAGCACAGTGTGGAGTTTTGAGAAGACAATACGAGTAGATGCGAGCGCCCCTTTGGCTGAATTTTTGTTATTGAGATATGTGCAAAATCAATACGGTACTGAATATAAAATCGGTATCTTGTCAACCATATGAAGCAAAGAAGTCCAAATCCAAGGAGCCAATCAAAAAAGTAAAAACCGACTTTAAAAACCTAAAACGATTAAAATGTGTCTTCAATTATTCAATACCTTAAGCTTGGCAACGACTTCAGAAGCTGTTCGTTCAGTTTTTTTTTTTTTATTTAAGAAAGTTATTTTATTCGTTTTAGGTTTTAAAGTCGGTTGTTACTTTTTTTTAAAGTAAATTTATTTTTCCACTTTTCGTTGAATATCCGCTTAGAAATGCCGGAGTTACAGTATATTTATGCATATAACTTCGTACATGAGAATAACTACCTAATGTATTATATACTAAAACCTTCCTGAAAGTATGTAGCTCACGTTAGTGAAAGAATCATCCAATTTAGTTCATTAGTTTTTGAGAAAATCGCGGACATACAAACATACATATATACGTGTCGAATACAGAATCTCCTTTTTTGAAGTCGGTTAATAAATACCACAATTTTTAGGGATATTTTTACATCCAGCCTACATACAGGCTTATTGAAAACTTCCTTACACACAAAAGCCGATCACCAAGCGCCTTGGGCGTCGAACGCTAGCCCCCTTTGTGACCCCTCACATAATCTAATACCTAACCTCAACACCTATGATTACTAGCCAAAAGTTCCCATCGAACTTCCTCAAGCTAAATACCAGGTAGATGACGTCACGTCTCCGTCGTCTAGTCCTGTCTAGTTTCGTTCCACCATTCCATAGTATCGTTGACCCGATGCAGTCCAACGCCGACCAGTCACGGACGCCGAAGGCCACCACGGCCGTTACATAAAGACGCCCGCGCCGATTTTCAACAAAACATAGTTATGAGCTCGGGTTTGCGGCAAAAAAACTGATGAAAATATGCGTTAAAGAAAAAAGAGTTCAACAAGAAGTCTTTGTTGTGCTCGTAAAGTTTTGAGGAGTAGTCGGCTCGTCTGGTGTTGATGGTAACTCTTTCGGGAACTGTCGTAAGGAATGATTGTCTGCTGTTTATGATGAAGGAGTCTTTGTAAAAGACTCTTTTTCTAGATTATTCCATAAATACTAGTGTAGGGACACGAATCACACGCTTCTAAAAATATTAAGTGTGGAGTGGAGTATTGAGTGGACCATAGGAATATTATCTGAGCTGATAGGTAGGTACACGAGAAAGCCAGTATTCAATACCTGAGAGTCACAGCTTGTTTCTCTCAATAATCAAGGATTTGCATATTCGTAAAAATAATATGAAGAATCAAAACTAAGTAAGACAATCGCACTATACAAGGTGTAACTTACATAACGCACAAACTTTTAAGGGGTCATTCATTCACAAGGTCAACAACTTTTATATGAGACCAAAGCTGAAATCGTGAAAAAAATCAGCTGTTCCCTACATTTTGACGAGTTATGCGAACATAAATGCAGGGTGCAGCAGATTTTTTTGCGATTTCATGTTTGGTCCCATAGTAAAATTTGTTCATAGTAATCAGTACAATGAGTCCTTATGAGGTTGTGCGTTATTTAAGTTACACCTTGTATAGGTTTAAATTAAATTAGCTAGCGAAACGCCGCAGAGGGTAAATGAGTATCGATATCTAAAAATGAATAAACTAAAAGAAAACAATATTTGATGGTTTTTTGGGTTCAACGACCCAGGAGTAGACCCAGGGGGGTGGGGGGGGGGATTAGTTTACTTGCTTAAAGACAAAGTATGAGTTTGGAAAATCAGAATTTTTATTGTTTTATATTGTTTAAACATTGACATTTAAATATATCTTTTACAGTCCGTTCAACCGATCCCCATAGGCATAAGGATGGCATTAATAGCAATAAAAACCGGTCAAGAGCGAGTCGGATTCACGCACCGAGGGTTCCGTACTATCATATATTTAAAAAAAGTGTGCTATTTAGACACCGTTTTATTTTTCCTGTACTCTTTACATAAGCTATCACACAGAAAAAATCAGTTTTTTCTTCGAAGATAGAACGATATTTTTTTAAACAGTTTTCATCAAAAGTCAATAACTATGGGCCTAAAAAAAGAAAAAAATGTTTGAGAATGTACAAACAGCGTTCTTTCATATGATACCCCACATGCCCTAGAAGCCCCACTTCGAATTTTTCAGACCCCTTTCAGTCCCTGTTGCATAAAATATACACATATTTTTTTATTTCTTTCTTATTTGCAGAATAGTTGGGCAAACGTCATCTAAAACTATTCCAAAATTCAAGTTGACAGCATTAGTAGTTCTTGAGATAACCAGCGGTGACAGACAGACAGACAGACTGAGTCGCACCATAAGGGTTCCTTTATACCATTTTGGTACAGAACCCTAAAAACGTGGTTACAATACCAACTTTACTGCGGCTGCCATTTGTCATTCCACGGACGCATTAGAAGTCCAAAACGGTTGAAAAGACTGTAAAAAAGGTTTATTTAAATGTGTAATCTTATTTCTAATGCAGTATAAGATATGACGTCTGCGAAGTTGCGCTAGCTAATTGAATTTGACCCTGTAGGTATAGCCAACGGTGCCTTCAAAACTTCAAGTTGAAAGATTTCTGTTAGCAAAACTAGTACTAAGCCCTTTAGATTGCCAATACATCGACTTTTGGCTACTACCATAATCACGCTCGGCGCGCATGTTGTTGATCAACTTAAAAACACGTGATCGACGTAATCTGAACACAATATAACAAAGAGTTACAAAAGGTCAACTTTATCTTATACCTATTCAATCTGCCTGCCTAGCCTTTTCCCAACTATGTTCGGGTCGGCTTCCAGTCTAACCGGATGCAGCTGAATACCAGTATTTTACATGGAGGCTTCTGACGACCCGTAACGACTGTCAAAGATCCTCGAATGTCAGCCGGGAACAACGGCTTAACGTGCTTTCCGAGGCACGGAGGAGTCTCTCGGTATGAAAAGATGGTCACCCATCCACAGACCAACCCCAGCAAGCGTAGCTTAACCTGATGGATCGACCCGTGCGGCTGTTATTACTTAGCCACGAGCTCCTCCCTATATCTCCTCTTTTACCTATTTTGAGCGAAAAAAACATGGGTAAAAATAAATCTGAGCGGAAAGCGAAACGGTTTTTCGCGCGAATATTTCCCCAAAGAGATTATTCTAACCTTAATTAAAAATGCGGCGGATTTTCGTGCAAATATCTAACCAAGTTGCAGACGTGCGACTTATTTTTCACTTCTTTCTGAAAAATTATTTCTATCTATACTAAACTAATAACATCAATAATTTCCGGAAATGGGGAATCTGTGGGTACGTAAGCACAGATTAATACACATGGGACACTCCGTAGTTTAGGTATGAAGCTACAAGTACGCGGCGGGCCAATTCAGTAGGACTGCCGCGGTCAGAAGGTATAAGAGTTACGCGTTAGAAAGAGGCAACTTGTAGGTGAAAATAACTGTAGGTAATAAGCGTTTTGCGACCTGAATTGCACTTTATTGTGTCGTAGCAAAAGTCACTTTTTATTTAATCGATTTGCAGTGTCCCGTCTGTAGTAACCTGTGCTCTTGCGAATAACTCAATATCGAGGGTTCACGGGCTATTTGTATTAAGTGACATGTTTGGAACTTTACAGGAGAGAATTTCAAATTTTCATTATTCGGAAAAAGAATTTTGTAAAAACGTATCAATATTTTTTACGAAAAAGTGGTCTATCGACGGTTAATAATCAATAGTGTATATCTCCGTTTTTTACGTTTTTCACTTTTTAATGCAGGTAGATATGATAATAACTCTACTTGCACCACAAGCCACTAAATAGGTACATTTTGCTTTAAACATATTTAAAACATCATTTTGTCTATGTCACCTTCCTTCTATTCCTTGACAGAAATAGAACGATTTTTAAATACGTTTAGCGCTAAATGTATGTATTTAGTCATTTGTGATGGAAGTAGGCCTGAGACTACGATACAGTGAACCTTCTGCCTATCACATCTAGTGGAATAGGTAACCACGTCATGTCTCGAGTAACCGGGCTACGAACATTTCGTCTAAGCCCGAAGGCCACTCGACCAAACTGGTTCGCAGTAACTCATAAAGCAATTGCTTCTAAAAATACCTATTATTAACAGACATTTAAGACATGATCACATGACAAAAGGAATATTTTACTATTTTCTAGGAATTATTGTGTTTGTATGCGTTGTATTTGACTGTTTAATTGATTTAATGCTTGTAAAGGCTTGTTCACACTGTGTTAGTCAAACTAATTATTATGCAGACTAAAATAACGAGAACGGGTACTAAAATATTCTAATTCGTAAGAAAATTTGCAGGTCACTGTCAGGTTGAATGTTGATCAAAATATGATTCGCGACAATAACAAACATACATTTTATTACATAATCGTAGGAGAGGAGCTCGTGGCTAATTCATAACAGCCGCACGGGTCGATCCATCAGGTTAAGCTACGCTTGCCGGGGTTGGTCTGAGGATGGGTGACCATCTTTTCATACCGAGACTCCTCCGTGCCTCGGAAAGCACGTTAAGCCGTTGGTCCTGGCTGTCATTCGTGGATCTTTGACAGTCGTTACGGGTTGTCAGAAGCCCGAAAGTCGGACAACCAGTCTTACCAAGGGGTATCGTATTACCCAGTAAGTGGGTTGTGGAGGTCAGATAGGCAGTCGCTCCATGTAAAATACTGGTATTCACCTGCATCCGGTTACACTGGAAGCCAACCCCAACATAGTTGGGAAAAGGCTAGGCAGATTGATTGAATTATAATCGTAGGAATCATCAATACATCTCTCTAAGTTATATTTCGGGATTCATGACATTTTGGTACAAATCTAACTTAAATAGATGTATTGATGATTCTTATGGTTTTATTTATGTAAATACATAATTTTGTTGTAGTACCGAATTATATTTTGATCACCTGACACTGACCTCAAATTTGCAAGAAACGTAAGAAAATTTGAATTTCGTTTGAAGAACTAAGTAGGTACTTAAAATGAATTTCTTTTCAATTTTTATTAGCTTAGTATTGATTTGATTGCTTGAAAAGATCTTGATTTCCTAATATTTATTCTATTTTATTGCATGTTCAAAATCAATAGATATTGACATCGAACATTAAATTTTTACTATACTAATTTAAATGTTCGATACCCACCATTTGCCTATTTCCATTTTAATTAGCTTTTAATACTTATTATCAAATATACGTTGTTGATACTATTAAAATATCTAATCATTTTAATTTCGACACTCCCAAAAGCAAACGAATCACCTGAAACGCTTCTTTGGCATCAAGGCAAAAAATTGCACCTTGTTTTTTCTGTGATACTTATTTTAAAAAGAACTTAAGGTGAGTACATTAAATTAATACCTTACCACTGAAATCTTAATTATTCTTAAGCAACGTCCACGCTTGAGTACAGTCGGTAACACAGATCCCTGAATTATCGACATCTGTGCAGAGCATTTTCACCTTTACGTAAATAATTTCAGAGGTTATTTTTCGTATTCTTTTTTAATGTAATGGTAACTTGAGAAGGTCGGTTCTCTTCGTCACGGGAGGCGCGTATGGCGTAACAAATTCGACGCGCTACGCTTGCTCTGCTTTGGGTGGTGAGCAGAAAGATCTGGTGGAACTTTTTAGGGTTATACGCACGTGAGAAAAACATTCCTAGGGTACGGTTGGTCGCTAGAGTAAAACAAAAGAAGGGGACTTGAATGAAGTGGGAATAAGCGTCCGACAATTACCTAATGATTGGTGGTTTAGCCGTTGGTCCCGGCTGTCATTCGTGGATCTTTGACGGTCGTTACGGGTTGTCAGAAGCCCGAAAGTCTGACAACCAATCTTACCAAGGGGTATCATATTACCCAGTAACTGGGTTGTGGAGGTCAGATAGGCAGTCGCTCCATGTAAAATACTGGTATTCAGCTGCATCCGGTTAGACTGGAAGCCGACCCCAACATAGTTGGGAAAAGGCTAGGCAGATTGATTGGTGGTTTAGTGATCGAAGTAAAATTTCAGCTGTATGAGACAGTATTTATAGCAATTGTATATTTTATTGGATATCCTCATTACAAGCAACGGAAGAAAATGAAAGAAGTATGTAGTTGCATTATTTAAGGGGACTTGCAGGACCTAAACGCAACTAAACGCAAGTTTTATAATGCCTAAAAGCATATGATCAAAAACAAAATCAGACATATGATATTCTTCAATCCTGAAGATCCTGATATTTTTCTGATTTTGTTTACTAGCAACTAGCAAATATCCTGGTATGCAAGTTAGATAGTGTGTTGAAAACATAATACAACTAATTTGATACGATAGAAAAAAATCACGAACATACCTGTAAAAATTAGTTTTAACAAATAAAAAGTATGCAAATATACATGCAATCATTCAGATTTTTAGTCAGATTATTCTACAAGCAACATATAAACGTAACAGTGTTTTAATTTTTTAGTCCAATAAATAGTTGTTTCGTAAATAGATAATTGCTTCATATTTTGCGATAAATTACCAGCGTTGTGTCATCGCACTTCTCTTTTTTCTATGCAGTCTGACCGTGACCGCGCTTAGGTCCTGTAGTAACTCCTTAACTGTATTATGAGACCACTAGCTCTTCAATCTCAAATTCCTCAATAGTCTTCCTGTATAAGGCTCCCGCAGACAAACGCAAGCGTCAGCGCGACGCGATTCTAGTAGTACAATTTCCATGAAGTTTTCACAAATAACCAGCAGCATTGCACTATGTTGTCATTTGCATAAAGGGAACCCCCTTTATGCAAATGTCCACATAATAATAATAAAATCCTGGGACATTAATCACACACGGTCATCTGATCCCAAACTAAGCAGAGCTTGTACTATGGAAACCAGATAACTGATATACTACATAGACTACTTTTTTTTTGTAAATACATACATATATAGATAATTACACCCAGACTCTGGAGAAACAGACATTTTTATGCACAAAAATGTTTGTCCTGGATGGGAATCGAACCCACGACCTGCGGCATCTTAACCAACCACGCCAGCTGGCCTGTCAATAATGCACAGAAGCTGGATATTTGTGAATCATTGATCAATAATTGAAGTGGTCTTTGGCAAGGATGTTGAAACTGACTAGCAAATGTATAAATTTCACACCAATAAAAGTCGGCTACAAAAACAAGTTAATAACGTTCATCGTATTAAATACAAAAGAAGTAATACCCTAAAACAATGCGCACAGAAATTTGAGAACAAATTGCTGTTCAACTCGTGGGATACTCCGTCCGTAAGTCTGTAATGAGCGCTTGCGCATAACGATGTGTGCACACGCCCGAGTTTGCTCGACAATTGCTTTGGGAGAATTCGACTTTATTAAAGTTACTCGATAGGAGAAAATACTGTAAGTTTTATTGCAATGGTTATGAATTTGTAAAGAACCCTTAATAATTAAAAGTGGCTATGACAGACTGAAAAAAAGTTTTAAAAAATCGTTGCGGTTTCAATGATTATTTAAAATTTTGTTTTTATTTTCTCTCTCCACTCTCTACTTTATACTTCAAAGTATTTCTTTGACTTTTTTGCAAGTTTTTCCAAGTCATTACGACAGTATGTATAAGGAAAACGAGAGAGAAACAGATTTTCTCATTACTTATAGTGACATTTATTTTATCGAATTTAATTCTATAATTTGAATTGCATTATTTTATTCCGATAGATTACTTTTCTAATTGTATTGTTACTTTGGGATAACTTTGATTTTTCCTTAATATTATATAATACAAGTAAACTTGCAATAAACACATGCTATTGTAAAAAATAAACCGGCCAAGTGCGTGCGTGCGTTTTAAGACCATAGATAGAGTTCTTATAATATATACGTATAGAACTATTTTATGTATTAAAAAAAATTTGGCTCTGTAGTTTTGGAGGTGGGGGGAGGGTCAATTTTCATTTAATTTCATAAATACCTTAAGACTATTTATTTTAAAATTATTTTAAAAAATATATATTCCTCACAGTAAGCATTTTCATTTAATGTATAACACGGTACAGTTCGTAAAACTTTTTTTTTTAATTTTATAATTTGGCACCCAAAAGTGATCCCCATATTCAAAATTAATTTACATATATTTACATTGTATACGTCCTTATTTGGGTCGCAGAAATTCATATGTATTCGATAGATTCGGAGCAAATTGGCTGTGGCAGACGGACAGACAGACAGACACACGAGTGATCCTATAAGGTCCGTTTTTCATTCGGATGTACGGATCCCCAAAAATACCAATACGCAATTGTAGGTACGTACCATTAAAATTCAAATTTGCACATTAAAAATATTAAGTATATACGTACTTATAACACTTTTATTAACTGAATTTAGAGTGTTATACCTACAGCAGATTTGTCGAAAAACGTCTTCGACAAAACACTGCTCATGTGGCTTCACCCTTATCGCACGGTTGTGTGCGTTTACAATTACATCTGCACGAGTGTGTGTAACAATGAATTCTGAGCGCAACTGTACCGGAACATAAATTGTTATATCAAATTACCCGTTCCTTACCTAATTTAGAGTTTATATTATTATGATGTTCTTACGAATATCATAATAATATAAACTAAGTACTTCATTATGTTACGTGTTATATTATTATATTACTTCATCATGTCAATAATGTTATTTTATTTACAAGAGGAAGTAATCGTATAATACACAATATCTAAGGTATTCATTCCGACAGTCGTTGTATTGTCATTATATTGACGATAAGATTACAATTAACCTACTGACATACCTACGGTCGTATTTTTATATTATTATAAGTACTTGGACGACCGAGCTCTGCTCTGATGAAAATAGAGACTACCCTTTTTTTCTAGATAGATCGATTTTTCGCCGCCGTAAACCCCTATATAGCAACTTTCATCGAAAATGTTAGAGCAGTTTTTGAGAACGTGATTACAAATACATGTAAGGTCTACTCTAGGTACTCATCATTATGAATAACTTTTACTTAACCAAACCTGAAATCCCGCGAAATAAATATCAGCTGTTCCCTACATTTTGACGAGTAATTTATTTTAATTTTATTTGAGATGGGTTTGTCTAGGAAAAGGCGACAGAGACAAAGTCGACGATGGAATGAGCTTACCCAGAGGAAGCCTGTTCACTCTCACTTTGAAGAGATATGCAAGTTATGCGAACAGCTGATTTTTTCGTGACTTCAGGTTTGGTCCCGTAGTAAAAATTGATCTTGTACTTGATGAGTACAATGACCCTTAAGAGAGTTCGTGTATATTCATAAACACATAGACACACTATATTATAGGTATGTATATGTATATACAAATAATGCTCATTTAATAGTATAGGATAGGATAGGAGAATCACATAAAAATTGGATTAGTTTTACTTGAAGACTAAGAATGATTAATGCCCGGTTTCTGAGGTTTTTAAACGCAGTTTATCCATTCGATAGTGATTAGGTATTGGTTCGATATCGTGTTTCTGAACACTTCGTTAAGGAAGAATTTTGCTTAAAAGTCCAGTTAATTACTATGTAGGTATGTTTGAGGACCTCATAAACCGAGCATAAGTAAGGAATTCGCTTAAATAGATAATTTTGTCGAATCAATAGCTATTAGGAGTTTAAACTCCGATTCCGAAAGAATTCTTCAGAAACCGGGCATCTGACATGCAGAATTAAAGATGTAAGTAAGCCCTTTGACAAAATATTTAGCCAAATCAGGTAACTGTACTGAGATTATTTCCCATAAAGAGAAAAGCTCAAGCTTTATTATTAAAACTGCATTGTATTGGCTGAAATGCGTCACTACCGGTACTTGGTATATTAAGTGAAGATAATTTGCATAGACTAATAACATGATCACGAAATTAGGCTAATTGAATCATTTGTTTATTTGTGAAACAATCGTGCGACAAGTATTAAAATGGCTGCATTTATTAACATGGCACGTGACCAACCTGAAGCAAAAACTGCTTAGGTCTAACTGGAGTCTTAACTAGTCCAACAAATTGTGACCGTTTGCGAATAAGTAATAATGTTGCCCGTTTTACCTCGCTTGCAGACAGGAAATATCTATCTAGTTTGTCATTGAATTATATTTTCGCTCTGTTGTCAGTACTAAAACATAGAAATATTTAAGCAACATCTATGTTACTATTCGAAATTGATGTTGTCAGAAGTCGACATAATTCGAAGTAATTTACGAAATCGATTGACCTTGTAATAAATGCTTGCTTGACGTAAATGTGAAATAATATGACTAAAATGTTATACTACATTATGCTTAGGTACCTATATGACTATAATGAATGAACAAATTGATTTGATAATGATTTATTTTAAATAAAATGTAGTAAATTATTGATAAATGTGTAGTATAATGTAATTAATTGTAATAATTAGAATCAATATTATATAATTAATTTGGAAACCTTTGCAGTGCCCTTACAGGGTGCATGTATTAACACTGTGTCTTGAAATTTTAATGCATGCCTACTAACCAGTGTTTTACATGTTAGCAAATAACTAAATAAATAATTATTAATACACCTAAAATTAGTCTAATACTCCACTTAATTAATTACCTTCACTTAATAATTTAAAAACCAAGTAACGGTAGTGACGCATTTCAGCCAGTACAACGCAGTTTAAATAATATAGCTTGAGCTTTTCTCTTTATGGAAAATAAGTAAAAATCTTTTTAAAAACCAGCTTTTATTGAACTAAAAGTACTAAGTAAAACGCAGAACTTTAATATTCTTTTAAAAGTTTGAGACGTGAACATCCTTCTTATACTTAAAAATAATCCTCAAGCTTTTAAGAAAATATTACAGGGGCCGTATTATGAACTATTAACGCCATCATAATTCCGTTGCGAAAAATGGATGGTGCTATAGCTCCGTCTCTCTCTAGCATTGGAAAAATGATGGCGTTAATAGTTATATACGGCCCCAGTTCTGTGTTAATGAAAACTTACTAAATATTCTAAAATAACTTCGCCTACCGGAAATATTCACCTACTCAATTTAATCTTAGATTGCGTTTCTCCTTTTTACAGACACACACACACACACTCACGTACAGACAAACACACACACACTCTCGGGCAAGTAGATGCTCGCACCCAGTGCCCATCGTTGGCGCTGAGTGTGGGGACCTATTGCACTCACGGACACACTCACTCTCCAAAGACACACATAGTACACCTATTTGTTATAAATATTAATACTCTACCTCTCAGCATTTGGAGCTTATACATTGCTGTAGTACGTAAGTGCAATTTAATATTGTAATTTTAAGGGTGTGAGCCTGGAGATCTGTAATACAGGCCCCGAGCCCAGTATAGACTCGAGCTCTCACAAAAGTTTGATTCTGCCTGTAACTTTGATACTATGTTCCAAAATTGTACCTTTTTGAGAGAAATAAATTACTATTACTATGTTTACGTAACTTTTATTTAATTTAATAAAAGCTTGTTTTTCAAAAAAGAGTTTTACTCATTTTTTTTTCGTATTCGTTTCAGCAAACCCTTTCATTTGATACCCATATCACGGGAGTGCACAAAAAATTATAATTAGTCCGCCGTCTTGGGCCGTCGTTCGACGTCGTTCTAAATCAATGTGGCGACATTGATTTAGAACGACGTCACTTAGCTTACCATGCATGGTTATCCAAACTAAACGTATATGCAAAATTTCATCTCAATCGGTTGAGGATAACTGCTTTAAAATTTAGTTGCAAGATTTGACGCGAACATACATACATACTTACATACAAACAATTCAAGTTAAATAAAAGCTAGAAAATAAAATCCCTCACTATGACTTTGGGCTTCTGAGTCATCAACAATGTCCTCCTGTCAGCTTCTATCAATTATTTTGTGCCACGATCGGCCCCGCGTGTATATTCTTGTATTTAGCTGTCAACATACTGTGTTGACAGCTAAATACAATTCAACCTTTTTAACCGACTTCCAAAAGGAGGAGGTTCTCAATTCGTCTATATGTTTTTTTTTTTTTTTTTTATGTTTGTTACGCGATTACTCAAAGACGGATGGACCGATTTAGAAAATTCTTTTTTTGTTTGATAGGGTATACTTCCGAGGTGGTCCCATATAAAATTTATTAACTTTGCTTGGGGAGTTTTTGAGTTAGCTTCAATAATGCGTATATTTCCCACTTATTTTATATGGATGATGTGATTGTGTTTTAATAACTTCCTATCACTGTTATTTACATGGCTATATCTACAATTATTGTGCTCAATTATGTATTCGAATTAGTGTGGGGTAGGTTCCACAACTAAAAAGTGAAAAATAAAAACTTTTTAGCAAAAAATAAAACCGACTTCCAAAACAAAACACTACAAAGTGAAAAATAACTTTAATTTCGGAAGTCGGTGGCAAAAAATGAAAATACAAAACCCAAGACACCGACTACCGAAATTAAAGTTATTTTTCACTTTGTAGTGTTTTGGTTTGGAAGTTGGTTTTATTTTTTGCTAAAAAGTTTTTATTCAGTTAAGTATATAATTTTTAACACAACCTACACGTTTTTGGGCTTTCTTTATACTTACAACCATCCACATTCACACTCCAGACTTGAGCGTTATCCTGTCTCTGTATTTCTCATTTTTAACCGACTTTATGTTTTTTTTTTTTTTTGGAGAAATTGTGAACATACCGATTTCTCCGTCAGTTGTGGACCGATTTTCAAAATTCTTTTTTGTTTGAAAGGATATGCTCTCGAGGTGGTCCCATTGCCACGAAGTCAGAATCTGATTACGGGATCTCATGGAAATCGAAGGAAATCTTAAAATTTTATAAGCATACCTTTAGCAATTCAGGTATTTTTTATAATAACACGTGCATTTGCTCTTGGAAAGCACTATGTGGTGAAGTGGAACTGATGATGAAGATGATGGCCATCGGAGTTGCTCAATAATAAATATTTCACGGGGTGCGATTCGTTACATACCTATTTTAATATGGTTGCTAAGCAATGTATGCTCGTCTCAATGCATATGCTGAAGTGGGGCAGATGGTGACTTCACTATCAGCTCCAGTTCTCCTGGTTCTTACTAGGAGAACTCCTCAACAATTAAAGTCCCTACATCGGGCAAAGCAATATTTTGTAAAACGTGATGAGCAGTTAACATTAGGCTATTGTAACTTAATATTACAAACTGAACCACTAAAAAGTGAAAAAAAAACTGTTTTACAAAAAAAAAAACAACCGAGTTCAAAAACAAATACTTACTACAAAGTGAAAAATAACTTTAATTTCGGAAGTCGGTGGCAAAAAACTAAAATACAAATCCAAAGTCACCGACTTCCGAAGTTAAAGTATTTTTTGGAAGTCTGTTTTTTTTTTGTAAACAAAATTGTGAGGTAGCACCTCGAAACAAATTGGCACCCCAAGAATCCTCACTTGCCTTCCAATTGTGTCGTAGTTTGTAGAATTCAAAAACTGAAGATTCAGATTCAGATTCAGATTCAGATTTATTTATTTGCCATCAATGTAGGTACAAGTTTAAGATGATACAAATAGCTGAAGGTTACCGCTACATTCTACCTTACGGCATGCAAATCCACAGAAACTAATACATTACATACAATATTATTAGAAATTAACAACTAACATGTCATTCTAATTAACACAAACAGACATAAAAAAGGAAATAATAATAAAGTAATAATAATCAACACATAGTCAATTGCACATAAATGAATCTTGTCAATAAAATGAATTTCATTGGAATTATAATTAAGTGAAATATTATTTTACAAACATAATGTCATTTACAAATTTTATTGTCAATTTTTTTTATCATTTAAAAAGTCATTGATGCAATAATAACATTTATCCAATAATAATGCAGTAAGCTTAGATTTAAATGTTCGAATAGGGTGTTCTTTGAAACTGTGCGGAATTTTATTGTATATGATAGGTCCCATCGACATAATATTTTTCCTTAGTAGTGCTGTTCTGTAATTGCCTGTATGTAATAAGTTTTTATATTGTAGTCTCATTGGACCTGACTGAAGTTTATAAGCATCCTAGACTTTTCACAAGTGTCTAGGGCAACTTCTACTTTAACATTTGAACAATATGCAAAGATTTTTTGACCAACAAATAAAATAAATAATTTCTCTGTAGCAGTCTGGAATTGTGCCCGGATGGCCATAGGCTCGCTCCCTATTATATTGGACTTAAACATAACTCGCGAAATGTGGGTGTACTATAGGTACAGTCAGCCCCTAAAAGATGTATGCTCATTTTAAAAGGACATGGAACCATTTTATTGCCAACAACTTTTGTTTCATAACATTAACTTTTGTATATATGTACAGACGCCAGCAGGTCAACCTACCCGAAACTGTCAGATTTTCCCAATCAACCTTGAACCAATAAAGTCGCTTTAGCAATAAAGTCGAAAATCTATTTGACAGGCCAGCTGGCGTGGTTGGTTAAGATACTCGTACCGCCTATCATGTCGCAGGTCGTGGGTTCGATTCCCACCTAGGACAAACATTTGTGTGCATGAACATGTCTGTTTGTCCTGAGCCTGGGTGTAATTATCTATATAAGTATGTATTTACAAAAAAAAAATAGTATATGTAGTATATCAGTTATCTGGTTTCCATAGTACAAGCTCTGCTTAGTTTGGGATCAGATGACCGTGTGTGAAGTGTCCCAGAATATTATTACTTATATATTATTATTATTATTAAAGAAATCTGACAGATTGTAGTAGCTTGATGTGCTGGCGTCTGTACATGACAATTTTTTAAGCAGTGTGCAAATTTTCACAGGTTATTCTACCCATGAATATGAACAACGATCACTATGCTACCACCCCTGACATCGCGAAAAAAAAATCAGCTGTTCAGTTCATTTTGACGAATTATGCGAACATAAATGTACTAAACAGCTGATTTTATTTTCGCGATTCCAGGTTTGATCCCATAGTGAAAGTTGTTCATATTCATGGGTAGAATAACCCGTGAAAATTGGCGCACTACTTAAAAAATTGCCCTGTATTTAAATCGCACAGTAACAACACAAATAGAAAATCAAATACTTTCTTATCTACATATCATTCATTCTGCAAATTCTTAAAAAAAAAAAATATTGCCAAGTGCGTGTCGGACCACGCACAATGAAGGATTCCGTAGTTGGAATGAATTTATCCCAAGAACAAACATAACATTGTAGTTGGAAAACATGTTCGCCCATACAATCCAACCGCAAATGCAAGTTTGTACGCACAATATTGAGAGATTTACCATGTTATTTTAAGATCATAGACTTTTCATAGGTTTTCCTGTAATCTATATGTCCTAGAACTATTTCCTGTATTTCTTTTTTCAAAATTTTAGGCTTAGTAGTTTTGGAGATATGGGGGAATGGTTAATTTTCGACTATTTTCTTAAATAACTTTGAAACAATTTATTTTAAAATTATTAAAAAAAAAACTGTATTGGAGACCGTCACAGTAAGTGCTTTCATTTGATATGTCACACGGTACAACTTGCAAAACTTTTATTTTTATTTTCTTATTTGCTCCAAAAGTGTTGTGGAATGTGGGGGACATTCCGAATTCTTTTATTTATGTTACACGCCCGCGTCTGGGTCACAGAAATTCATATGTGTACCAAACAACTTAATCGGTCTATTAGATTCGGAGAAAATTGGCTGTGACAGAAGGACAGACAGACAGATACACGAGTGATCCTATAAAGATTCAGTTTTTTCATTTTGAGGTATGAAACCCTAAAAAGAACAATAAGAAGCCACCGTCTTACAATCAAGCCTACCCTTGTTCTACAGCCAACAAAAAGTCGAACAACGTCCAAGATTACTGGCTGCGCACACGCACACACTTGGCAGTACTTGGGACATACAAACCCCCGCTGGGGCAAAGCGGCGTCTATTTATCTCCAGGAGGGCTTCAAGCTCTCGCCATTCTTGACAATAAGTACTGTCTTTTATTATAAAATATGGCGATTTTACGGCGTTTATAAATAAGTTTGCATTCAACGCTTTCACAAAATAGCTGCGATTCAAGTTTTGAATACAATAGCGCCACATCCTAGTGTGTAGGCGGCCTGGGACCGTGACTCACTAGGATGCCTTAGAGTTGGAGTACACTGTGCAGGAGTTCACTATGATATCTAAAATCTAGGGATTTCCAAATTACATAAGCTTGGAAACGTTTTACCTAATTTTATTCGCGTTTTTTTTTTTTTTTGTTTAAGACCTGCGTGGAATTATACTACAGTGACATTATCTGATGGCAACACTCACATTAATGTCATCAATTATGTTGGGGTCGGCTTCCAGTCTAACGGGATGCAGCTGGATACCAGTATTTTACATGAAGCGACTGCATATCTGACTTCCACAACCCAACTACTGGGTAATACAATACCCACCCTACCCTTGGTAAGACTCACTGTCAAACTTTCGGGCTCTGACGACCCGTAACGACTGTCAAAGATCCACGAATAACAGCTGGGACCAACGGCGTGCTTTCCGAGGCACAGGTGGGTCGTGGTAACTAAAGATCACCAATCACCAATCCACAGACCAAACGCGGCAAGCGCAACTTAACCTGATCGACCAACCGGTACTGAACTTAATTTAAAGTTCTACAAACGGCCCAGTTCCAGTCCAACTCGTGTACAACTGCCCTAAACGCATTAAGCCGCGAACCTAAACACTACAGCGGCCGTGCACTCCAATCTTTATGTAGGTGTACCTTTCTAATCTAGAAAGCTGACTACATTAATATTTGTCTGCTAGTGCTCTTAGTGCATTTTCTATTTTATCAATGTAATGAAGTTCAGTTAAAACACTTGGTTTAATTCAGTAATATGTTGTACGAATATTTTTATTTCTATAAATACAGAGTAGACCAGTCCGTGCCTCGGAAAGCACGATAAGCCGTTGGTCCCGGCTGTCATTCCTGGATTTTTGACAGCCGTTACGGGTCGTCAGAAGCCCGAAAGTCTGACAACCAGTTTTACCAAGGGGTATCGTAATACTGGTATTCAGCTGTATCCGGTTAGACTGGAAGCCGACCCCAACATAGTTCGAAAGAGCTAGGCAGATTGATTTAGAGGTCAACTGCGAAGCTTGGAAAGTTGGTATTTTAGTCGATTTCAAACGGAGGACAAAACAGGCACCTCATCATCACTCATATCTTCTTTTAGAATCTTCTTCTATTTTATTTTCTTTATTTCTTTTTCTTTCGTACCCAGAGTTTCCTATTAATTTCTCTTTATGGGACTTAAAATAGATCTCGATATGTGATACATTTATTCCTACCTCCTCTGGCTCATACAGGTGTCATTTTTTTTTATTTTAATTGGACCTAGTTATGCAGAAAGCAGCCATATGACACTTTTTACAAAAATGAGTTATAAACACAGTCATACTACAAGATTTTTTGCAAAAACAGCCATGTCGATATCTCTATTTATCACGGAGATATGAGCCGTCAAATGCAGTCTGTCCATACATCCATAATGCAACCATCGACAGAAAAATGCTTATAACTCTGTTTGTACTTTTCCCGACATGGCTGCTTTCTGTATAACACAGTCCTAACGGGTTGTTTCATTTCATCTTTCATTAAATTCTTTAAAACTATTTCTTATTCGCAATATGCCAATACTCACACTATTTTGTGACTGTTTGCATTTCTAATTAACTCCAGCTATTTTCGTCAAGTTAAGACGGGTATGTTATTATGATTATAAATTATAAGTGTTTGTCTAATTATTACGGTAAATAAATGATCTGTCATCATCTTATCTTTTAAATAATTAAATGTAAGGAGAGCATATTTTGTTCGTACAGCAAAAAATAAGTACCTACATTACGAGTAGTTGATGAGAAAAACAGGAAACTACACTAATTATAACTTAGCTGTTATACCTATCATTTAAACTGGTTTTAAGAAAAGCTTCACCACGTGCACAATTTAATTATTTTGGAATTACCTAGTCTTGCCATAAATATTGTCACGAAGAAAAAAAATGTTTTTTTTAATTGTAACAGTATTTATGGCCAGACTAAGTATACTCGTAAGTATAAGTCGTGTCCGTGGTGCCTATCACCAACGTACTCATCATCATTCTCTTGCTCTTATCCATATTTAGGGTCGACGCAACCTGTCCCTTTTTTCCATACTTCTCTATTAGGCGTCATCTCGGTAGTCACCCCCTTTCTAGCCATTCTTTCACACAGTCCATCAACCGTCTCTTGGGTCTTCGCCTACTCTTAAAGCCATCGACATTCATACTCAAAACTGTCCTCACCACATTTTCCTCATTCCTCCGCATCACATGCCCATACCATGACAACGTACTTATAATAAAGCTAAAAACAATATTTGGGGTGTCTGTCCTTTTCCATTAAGGTGAAAGCGCCAGGGTAGCCCGTGAAATTCAAATGTTCTTACGTTTTTTGCAATTTGTAATCAAATGCTGACTAGTATTTTTTTTTTTTTTTAGGTAGTCAGTATTGCAAATTGAACTGAATATAATTCGCGATCGTAACACGTATGTATTTACAGAAATATAATTATTAAAGTAATCAATACGACTCTTAAGACCAGGTTATCTTATTAAATGATATCTTATTTAATGATGAATGACTTATTAAATAAATTTCATGAAATCTTGATATTAGTTTAATGAGTTGTATTACTGATTTTAATGATTATAATTCTATAAATATATGCATCAATTTGAGGAGCTCGTGGCTAAGTAATAACAGCCGCACGGGTCGATCCATCAGGATAAGTTACGCTTGCCGCGGTTGGTCTGTGGACGGGTGTCCATCTTTTCATACCGAGACCCCTCCGTGCCTCGGAAAGCACGTTAAGCCGTTGGTCCCGGCTGTCTTTCGTGGATCTTTGACAGTCGTTACGGGTCGTCAACCTTACCAAGAGTTATCGTATTACCCAGTAACTGGGTTGTGGAGGTCAGATAGGCAGCCGCTCCATGTAAAATACTGGTATTCAGCTGCATCCGGTTAGACTGGAAGCCGACCCCAAAAGAAAATTTGAATTAACCTTTCCGCCAACAACCATCAAAATCGGTCAAAAGATATTTAATAGTCTTCAAAACCTACAATCAGATCTATACAGATTGTTGAAAATATTGACTAACCCGTATTACTATGCAAATCTCGAAACTTGATAAAATTAGAAGCCCCAGTTCAAACAAGTTGGAAGCGTTGCGTTCACATTACATTATGAATAACTTACCCAAGTTAGGACCGGCGCACACGATCAATTTCCCACGTCACTGCTCACACGGGCGACTGAACTAGGCTGTCGTTTGTCGCTGTCTGCCTGCGACAGTTTGTTTGATTGTCAGTCAGACCCTTAGGTCGATCGCTGATCATCGGTTTTGCATATTACGTGGGAGACAACCCTTTATTGGAGCGATTCAATACTCTATCAATAGGTACGGTTACTTTTGTGTGGCTGTTTCCGAACGATATTTTCTTTTTAACCGTCTTCGTTTCGTTCGTCTGTATGTAATTTTGTTTTTAATGTAAGTAGTTATGTTAAACGATATTTTCGTCAATTGAGGAGCGATTTTTCGAGTTTCCATAAATTATATTAACTTTGCTTGGGTAGTTTTCGAGTTAGCTTTGATAATAACATTAATTTCGGAAGTCGGTAGCAAAATAAAATACAGATCCGAAGATACCAACTTGCGAAATTAAAACTATTTTTCACTTTGTAGTGTTCAATAAGAGAAAAGAAAGAAAGGATAACGTTTATATGGACACAGCGTGAAATACAAAATACAAATAACAAAATAAAAAGTGAAAATAATGTTTTAAACCATAATAACAATGATGATGAAGGGATGAAACCAGAGGACATAAAGTGAAGGAAGTTTTGAGTATAGTTTTTGAGTAGCAGAAGACCAATGAAGTCATGGATGGATTATGGGCAAGTAGATATGGTTAGAAAGAGAGTGACTACAGCACGCGTAGTACTCGTATGACCATGATAGAAACGGGTTTTGTCGACGAAAGAGTAGACAAAATGACAGACTGTGGAAATATTTCTAACATCTAAAGGCCTGTTTTTTGATCCGTATATACTACGGATCAAAAAACAGGCCTTTAGATGTTAGAATTATTACTATGTTTAACCATTGGTTTTTTGCCACCGACTTCCGAAATTAAAATTATTTCATAATTTTAATTTTGGTCAGAGTTTGTTTCTGCATAATAGTATATTATAATATAAACAATCTAACACTAAAATAAAGTTACAAAAATAATATCCTAACCAACTAAAACTATTAAAAATAGGGCGTCGAAAAATTCATCCGCATCTGGTAATGTACCCAAGAGACTGGCGGTATTGCCACGTTGTATGGCAATGCTTAGCCTCTGGCCAAGGTAAAAGCCTGCCCTTGGGTCACGGGAAGTGTCAACCAGCCGTTGGGAGATATCCTTGAACAACACGGACCCCACGGCCCGAGGGTTTCAACCCCAAACGGCTGGAAAATATAGTTACCGATAAGGTTATTATACTTCCGCCGCTTGAAGTTTTCCGCAGCCGCAGCAGCAGCGCCAGCACAGCACGCTGTGCCAGGAAGATGGGAAGGCGCAAGAGTATCGACGTTTATATTATATTACTATGTTTAACCATTGGTTGATTTATAACTCGACCAATGGTTAAACATAGTAATTAATGGTTTTTTGGCTAAATGTTTACGGCTACACATGAATGAGTTATGCCATTAGTTACTTTTTTTTTTTTTATTTGAGATGGGTTTGCTCTTGACTCTAGTCTAGGTCAGAGGTGACAGATACAAAGTCGACGATGGAGAGAGCTTACCCAGAAGAAGCCTGTTCACTCTCACTTTGAAGAGATTAGGGTTGTATGCGCTCGGAAACAGACGCAGGTAGTAAGTTCCACTCTTTTGCAGTGCGCATTATAAAAGACATTTGGAAGCGCTTAGTGCGAATTGGTGGAATATCAACCAGGTAGGGATGGTAACTGGCAGTGCATCTAGATGTGTCCGTTGGTAGAAGGGGGTCGGTGGAATCAGGTCGTCGAGTTCTCGGGCACACTCACCGAAGTACAATCTGTAGAAGACCGACAAGCAGGCAACTGATGCCAAGCTGTGAAGCTTGGCATCCACCAGTTTTAGGTTTTTTAATATGAATGAGCTCACATCTTATTCATGTTTAGCCTTGATTTAGCCAAAATTCAACCATTATATAGTTACTATGTTTAACCATTGGTTGAGTTAACTGCGGATCAAAAAACTGGCCCTAAGCATGGTGATGTGTCATTTTTTCTATTCTTCCGTCGACAAAACCAAAACCCGTTTCTATGGTGGTCAAGCTTCGCGTGCTATGATGACAGGTAATAGAAATGTGTTTAAGAAAAAGACTTGCTCAGCCATCCCCAAATAAATCGTGATACAGGAAGATGATGACTCAGGTCGCTATTACAATTTGCTCATGCCTGGTAAGTTCTTTAGCGCTATAAGAGTGATATTTATAATGTTGTTTGGGGACGTAGAACAATAGATGAAAAACTTTATTATATTTATTTTGTATTTCATCTCAGAGAAACGTGCGCGCTTCTACCCGTCGACTTTTCATTGTAGCTTTTCGAAACAAAACCTACTTAAATTTATTTGAAACTAGCGACCCGCCCCGGGTCGCACGGATAGCCCGATCGCTACCAAATTCACCCGCTGGGCTAATCTGAAGATTGCCTGAAATGTTAATCAAAATCGCTCCAGCCGTTTTAGAGTCTTTAGGGAACATACATAATACACACATCGATTTTTAGGGTTCCGTACCTCAAAAGGAAAAAATGGAACCCTTATAGGATCACTCATGTGTCTGTCTATCCGTCTGTCACTCACTGCCAATTTGCTCCGATACTAACGGACCGATTAAGTTGAAATTTGGTACGAATGAATGTCTGTGAATCAACCACGGACGTGTAACGTAAATAAATGAATTTTGAATATGGGGGTCAATTTTAGGGGCAAATAAGAAAATTTTAAAAAAGTTTTGCAAACTGTACTTTATGTCATATCAAATAACAGGGCTTACTATAAGGATTTCAATTACATTTTCTATATAATTATAAAATTAACTATTTTAAAGTTATTAAAAAAAATAGACAAACATTGACCATTGCCCCTTATCTCCGAAACTACAGTCTAAAATTTTGAAAAAAATACAAATAGTTAATAGTTCTATACCAAAATACAGGTAACAATTCTATACCTATAGATTACAGGAAAACTCATAAGAAGTCTATAGTCTTAAAATAACATGGTAAATCTCTCAATATTTTGCGTACAAACTTACAATTGCAGTTGGAATGTATGGGAGAACATGTTTTCCAACTACAATGTTAAGTTCGTTCTTGAGATAAATACGTACATCCCAACTACGGAGCCCTTCATTGTGCGTGCTCCTACATGCACTTGACCGGTTTTTTTTATAGATATAGAAGATTAATTCGAAATTCGTTTGAATGATCGAGTGCAACCAGAGTTTATTTTTCTATAAGCCTATCGCATTTTGCATGAAACCTTTACAGTACCAAATTCTCACCCATTTCTCTCTTCTGTTACTTAATGTAAGAAATAAATCTTATAAGCCAAGGCGAATTTCCAGTAGTTTCCAATGTACCATACTAAACGCGTGGGTGGCTCACTAACACGAGCTACAGTGGCCTCCGGGGTCAAAGTTCATACAATTAAGCCTATTTAAGTAAATAATAATGGCTGACGAGTTTTATAATAAATATTAAATTGAGTAATAATATTGTTAATCTTCTGATTGATTAGTTATGGCTTAAGTAAAGTACAATGCTCGTTCTAATAGTAATGTTGTCTTTTATTTATCACTAAAAGAAGTCGTAAGAAACACGATATACTAAAATAACTGCCAAATTTATTAAAAAAACTCCCTCCTCCCCGACCCGCCGCGTTCCATCACCCGTCCATGCTATTTGTTCACAATTTCATGGGTTTTATTTTTCTTGCGCGGAACTCTAACTCTTTTTCTAAAATAACAGTAGCCTAAGTTACTCCTTATACTCGTAACATCAGCTATCAAAAAAAAAGTAGTGTATGTAGTATATCAGTTATCTGGTTTCCGTAGTACAAGCTCTGCTTAGTTTGGGATTACATGACCGTGTGTGAAATGTTCCAGGATATTATTATTATTATCTGCCAGTGAAAGCCCCGTCAAAATCTGTCCCGCCGTTTCGGAGATTAGCCGGAACAAACAGACAGACAGACAAACATTTCAAAAATAGTTTTTTTGTTATAAGTACCGTATATACTTACATATAAATTTAGTAAAAAGCTGTTATTTTGACATTACAAACAGACACTTCAATTTTATTTATTTGTATGTATAATATATAGATTACGAACGATTTCAGTTTCTCTTTAACTAGCTTTTACCCGCGGCTTCACCCTCGTGGATGTTGGAAAACTATAAGTATAAACCTTCCTCTGAAATCACTCTATCGATTGATGAAAACCGCCTTAAAATCCATACAGTAGTTTTTGAGATCATCGCGAACATACAGACAGACAGATAGACAGACGCGGCGAGGGAACTTTGTTTTATAAATTACTTTCTTTTAAATCGACGACAACATAGCATGTAAGTTATTACTTACATGACATTACATGATATTTCATGAATTCATTCATGAGTTCATAATTCATTTCTAATATTCAGATTCCAGTATTCAAACATAACCTTGTTTGAGCAAAGTTAATGTCAAAGTATGCAAAAGGAACCTTTCAAAACTTTTAACAAGAAAACATATGAATTGTTACAGTAATTACACAATCATTATTCTAATGAGCATCCACGAAATACCAGTTGAATTCAAACTTAAACTCAACACCGTTTTTATCAATCAAACTATATGAAGTTGGTCGGCCAGCCAGACAGTTGCATAGCCGTGATTCCTTTATATTCCAGATCTATCACTCAAGTTCAATATCGCAATACCTCGTTATAATCAAGAGAACATTCATCGTTTCATCTAGTGGTCGCAAGCGCTACTAGGTACTGAGCATGAGGTCTTGGGTTACATTCCCAGGTCAGGCAAATCGGACCTAGTTATGCAGAAAGCAGCCATATAGCACTTTTTCCAAAAATGAGTTATAAATACGACTGTGTTTATATACAAGATTTTTAGCAAAAACAGCCATGTTGATATCTCTATTTATCACGGAGATATGAGCCGTCAAATGCAGCCTTGTTCAGACGTCAATAATGCAGCCATCGACAGAAAAATGATTATAACTCTGTTTGTACTTTTTCCCGACATGGCTGCTTTCTGCATAACACGGTCCATCAGTGTCAGTAGGTTTTTCCATCATGAATTGGCAAGTAGCAGTCCCGAGTTTGGATTTGAGACTGGTTGATGTCAATAAATAGGCTCAATCGCTATTACGGAGGACTTAATCATAATATAATTGGTGGAAGGTGCGTGTACACTGTACTATGGGTACACGTCTGCCTAACTCTTTGGAGATTAAAGTTACGATGTTGTGTAGAACATTAATATTTGTAGGGAGCTAGCGGCGTCTTCGTTATGACGGAGAACCGGCCCGGATCGGCGGATCCGGTTCGAGTCTATTGTCTATCTATTACCGGTCCAGTGCAGCGTGGGCGGCGAAGCTTAGCTGACGTACAGAGCCTATTTATATGGTGCGATATTCTGGCCATCTTTTTTTCCTTGGGTACTATGGACTATCAAATTAAATTAAATTATCAAATTACATAGGTTTAGATGGATTTATTGTTTTGGGAGGACATTATATGATATTATTGTCGCCTCAGAAATCCTATCGACTGATGCTATGCCTGTAAGGCGAAGGAGAATCTTGTAACCTGTCTCCACGACACAAGGAATCCTAACGTGGAGGCTAGTGTTATTTGAATTCTGTAATGCTCTCTCGAACAATCGTGGACAACAAGGAGCTCGTGGCTAAGTAATAACAGCCGCACGAGTCGATCCATCAGGTTAAGCTACGCTTGCCGTGGATGGGTGACCGTCTTTACATACCATGACTCCTCCCTGCCTCGGAAAGCATAGCTGTCATTAGTGGACCTTTGACAATCATTACGGGAAGCCCGAAAGTCTGGCAACCAGTCTTACTAAGGGCTATCGTATTACCCAGTTACTGGATTGTGAAGATCAGATAGGCAGTCGCTCCATGTAAAAACTGGTATTCAGCGGTATTAGGTTAGACTAGAAGCCAACCCCAACATAGTTGAAAAGGCTATGCAGATTGAATGCTCTCTTGAACAAAAAAGTTTTTATTACTTTTTATTGTTATTTAAATACTACTTGTTAGATGTTTGTGGGCTTCGATAAATCTGACTAGAACTTAGAACTCGCACCTATAGGGAGGAGAAGAGTAGGGAGAGCTGTAAAAGTATCATACAATACAAAGACAGAATTCTTGAACATTAGCCTATCTAAGTACATATATTGTCACCAAAACCCAAAAACTAGAACTATTAAAGCTTTAGATTGTATAATCAAGTCCTAGCTGAGTTATGTACAACCATTTATCCCACATGTGCAGATATAATGCAGTAGATAAGTTAGTGCGACATGCAGATGCTACACATTGTCTTTGTACGCCTAAAGCTCATTTCCGACTACGCTATGCAAGTATTACGCTATTCTGCTATACAAGGTGTAACTTAAAGAACGCACAACCTCTTAAGGAGTCATTGTGCTCATCATTATGAACAACTTTTACTATGGGATTATTTATGTTACTATTTTTTGTGGATGGGAAATCATCAAATAACTTCTCCCGCTCTGGGTGGAGCGGGAGGGCGTGTCAGACTTCTACTGACTAAAACCCACCCGTGTTCCTTCACTTGCCTGTGCCAGGGCCACGGTAACTCTTTCGAACAACCCGCAACCCTGGCGATGGGACTAAACCTAAAATGGCGAAAAAAAAAAAATCTGCTGTTCAGTACATTTTGACGAATTATGCGAACATAAATATACTGAACAGCTGTTTTTTTCGTGATTTCAGGTTTGGTCCCATAGAAAAGTTGTTCATAATGATGAGTACAATGACCCCTTAAGACGTTGTGCGTTATTCAAGTTACACCTTGTATAGTACAACATTAAAAGCTATATAGCTCTACTATATAGCATTGCGTTCACATTAAGCGATATAATCGCAAGCAAATATGTTATATGGCAAGCTCAGTTGACCAATCTTGTCGTTTCGTTCGTCCTGCTTGCGGGGCGTGCGGGGAGAAGAGCGCCGCGCGATCATAGCATAGTGTATCGCTCAATTTCATAGCGTATAGCAAGCCAATAATATATAGTATAGCAAAGTGTGAATGTGTTCTAAATAAATATATGGCGAGCGATATTTTTGTGCTATGAACTATATGTTATATGCTATTATATTATAGCGTAGTCTGAAATGAGCTTAATATCGTTGTTAGAACGTGGAGCTACGTGACGTGTAAACGGTCTTTAACGGCCAACCATCGCTCCGCAGGTCACGCGAATACAATAAAATAGGTGACTTTGTATCAGGTTTCGCTTGTAGCTAAATATGTTTTGAGCAACTGTGTGTGGTAGTAGGTAATGCCCACGCTCTGACGACGTGTCACAGAAGTTGATAGTGTCAAAGTCCAAAGATCCAAAATCACTAATCTCTTTTAAGGCGAAAGCTCCAGTTAGCCCGCGAAATTCAAATTTTCTTAGGTTTTTTTCAATTTACAGGTCAGTATCAGATTGTATGTTGATCTGAATATGATTCGCGACGATAACAAATCTGTATTTATAGAATTATAATAATTAAAATCATAATACAACTATCTAAGTTCATATAATCCTAATGAAAAACTATTTCATGAAATCTTGATATTTAGGATTATACTATTTCTATACTAGGTCACTGATTTTATAATAGTAATAATAAATCATTTATTATCAGGCTACAATGGCCCATAGATACATATATACAAACTAACATATATAAAGTATAAAACAAAACTTGTGTTAATAAATATAGCTTAAAACTATGTTAGTACATTTTGTATATAATGTTACAGTCGCGAATCATACATTAATCAACATGCAACCTAATACTGACTTGCAAATTGCAGAAAACGTAAGAAAATTTGAATTTCGCGGACTACCTGGAGCTTCCCCCTTAAGGGGACTACAGGACCTAAAGTGCGGTTACTGTAGGATTGCATAGAAAAGATAAAGAAGAACGATGACACAACGCTGGTAATTTATCGCAAAATAGGAAGCAATTAAAAGATTGTCTGGACTTTATAAGAGACTGTGACCTCTGAGTTTGTTTCGGCCTTTCTTCTCAGAGTAGTCAGATAGGAAACGCCGACCTCATCTAGTTTAAAAAAAAACATGATTGTCTTGTAAAAGTGTTTGTACAAACCTACTTACAGAAATAAAAATCATTTATCATAATTATCTATTTACAAAAATGTATTGATTGGACTAAAAAATTAAAACACTGCTTGTAGAATATTTTGACAAAAAATCTGTATGATTTCATGTATGTTAGTATGGTTTATAGGGTTCTGTACCTCAAAAGGAAAAACCGGAATCCTTATAGTATCAATTGTGTGTCTGTCTGTCTGTCCGTCTCTCACAGCTAATTTGCTCCGAATATAATGGACTGATTAAGTTGAAATTTGGTACACGTATGTATTTCTGTGATCCAAACACGGATGAGTAACGTAAATAAATGAATTTTGAATATGGGGGTCAATTTTGAGGGACAAATAAGAAAATAAAAAATATTTTTTTGCAAATTTTACCGTGTGACATAAATAATTTTAAAGTTATTTAAGAAAATAGACAAAATTTGACTATTCCCCCCTTATTTCCGAAACTACTGAACCTAAAATTTTGAAAAAATACAGGAAACAATTCTATACCTATAGATCACAGGAAAACCTATAAGAAATCTATGGTATTAAAATAACATGGTAAATCTCTCAATATTGTGCGTACAAAATTACATTTGCAGTTGGAATGTATTGGAGAACGTGTTTTTCAACCACAATATTAAGTTTGTTCTCGGGATAAATTCTTCTCAACTACGGAACCCTTCATTGTGCGTAGTACGACACGCACTAGGCCGGTTTTTTTTAATCGTTAAAAGACAGTTTTAGAGGTATCTTGGTTATCTTTCTATGGTATCAAAATCTAACTAGCATTATTCCTGAAGAATATAATTTATTTTACTGATGTTTGTGTCCTGTAGTCCCCTTAAGTTGGTTATTTCTCAAACTTAGGCACCCCAAGTGTTTTCTCATCTGATTAAAGATCTTTGTTTTTTATTTTATTGGTCTTAGGTAGATAAACCCCTAAAACCCACCAAAGCAAAGAACAAAAACAACGAATGTCTAAACTTATCAATATTTTAGGCATTTGAAACTTGATTTGAAACAATATTTTTTGCTTTTATGATACTACGAAAATAGTATTTAATAAATTTATCTGCATAACTAAACCGTGACTCTCGATGTCCAACATCTATTAGAATCCGCTCAAGCCTATTAGGAAATTACCCAAAGACAGAAAAACGCTGAAACGAAGGTCTTTACAGTCATCGATTAACAAGAAAATGGAACCACAATACGATCTGAATATCCGGAAGTGTTCATTTTATTGTGATGACTAATTTAACCACTGTAATTAAACCTTTAACTCTAACGGGAATTCTCTCTCTCTAAGATATTGTGTACATACCTACAATATAGCAAATGTTCGTCATCATTAGACCGCAAGTTGAAGGCATTGACCTCACTAAAATTAGATTAGTTAATATAAATTATACACCCACGTTGGCTATACACATTGACCCAACATACATGTTGGTAACTGTACGGAATACATTGACGGTTTACTTCATACTTGGGTCCACGACTTGAGAACAAACGCGGCAATGAATATGATTCAAATGCCAATAAGAGTATGATTGTCATGAGTAAGAAATTCTATACATTATTGATTGCTGATTAATAGTTCTGTTAGTGAACGGTAAATGACTGTGGTATTTAAGGACTTATAATACCTATTGCGCGTTGTAAAACATTTGTGAAGAAATGCTGGTCATAATTGTCACCGATTCTAGAAACCGCAAGCAAACGTGATCTGACGTCAGATCCGTTTAAATATATATATTACTACAACAACACTAAAAAATTAAGTACAAAAATGGTAATTAAATTGAAATTTTAATTAAAACGGAAAATTAAAAATTTAAACTAAAAATGGAAATTAAAAATTTAAATTAAAAATGGAAATTATTTTGTTTTTATTACTTGTTGCTATAGCGGCAAGAGAAATACACAATCTGTGAAAATTACAACTATCTACCTATTACGGTTCATGAGATACATACAGCCTGCTAAGCGCTGACAGACGGACAGCGGAAGCTTAGTAATAAAGTTCTGTTTGGCACCCTTCGCGTACGGAACCCTAAAAATTAAAGCTTGGATTGAAGCCATCATGGATGGTCTCCTAAGACCGTTTTCCTATAGCTAAAGTATTTACATACGTAAGCTGCCCTTAATGCCCCATCCCAAATTACCACAGGCAGTATGTACAGCCAATATTATAATTTCATAGACTTTTATATACATAATAACATGACATTATAATATATTTTCGTTAAATATAATTATCATTGGTATAATAAAATAAAAATTACCATGGCTACTAAGGCGTTCATACCTAGTTAGACACTATTCTTGGTACGAAACGACCACAAAACTAGATCAATTGTTGAAATTCCAGGAACACAGATTGTTATCCCGGATGTGACAATACCTATATAAATGATTGTATGATGACGATGGTAGGTTTGACAAAGTCCCCTCTTTGAGGAGTGGTTGGAGAGCCGCCACAGCGTCCTCACCTTCCGCCTGACGCAGGTCCTCACCGGACACGGTTGTTTCGGGAGGTTCCTGTTCTAGATAAGGCTGGAGGAAACGCCCGGGTGTTACCATTATGTGGATCGCCCGGAGGACACGGTGGAGCATACGGTGGAGGTCTGCCCGGCTTGGGCAGAGCACTGCCGCGTCCTCGCGGAGGTGATTGGCGGCAGCGATCTCTCGTGTCCGGCCCTGGTCCAGGCCATGGTACAGAGCGAGAGTGCATGGGAAGCCATCACCTCCTTCTGCGAAGCAGTAATGCTCGCGAAGGCGGAGGCAGAACGCGTGAGGGAGAGGCAATCTTTGCGCCCTCATGCCGCTAGTCGCTGTAGGAGACGCCCTGGGCGTCGGGAATCGAGAGCCGATTCCTGGCCTCCGTGGGCACGGGCTTGCAGACGGCGAGCAACGGGTAGCTCGCCGTCCGGCAAGGACCAGGCCCGTGTCGACGGCGCGTTGTGTTCCACGCGCGCTGTTGGTAGTAATAAATCGTCAATTAAGGAATCAAACAATGCAAAACACTTTAATTTAAACATGAAATTTAAAAGAACACTCAAACGTATTCAGAGATCTGTGGTTTTTTTAACGCTAAGTAATGTAAATGTTTACATGTAATTTAATAATTAAAATTAACTGTAGGCATTTTTTTTTTATTTAGAAAACATAATAGTTGCCAGTTTTTGGCGACAAACGATTCCTTTTTTCTATCTGTATATTTCCTGCTGTCGTAAATAGCTTAGCTAAATACGTGCCTACTCCTACAAACTTAGCTATAAACTAGAAGGTGGTCACAATTGCTGACCTTCTGTAGATGTAAACAAAAGATAAGAAAGTATTATGATTTTATAAATGAATCATTGTGTCTGCCAACTCGGTCGCAACGCAATATCTATATGGGATTTCAAGGAAGTCACTAATTACGAATGTCATGAATGTATACGGTATATATGTAGGTATATTCGGTAATTTGATGGTATTCGGCGAATACATATTCGTATTCGGTGAATCGCTATATTTTTTATTCGAGAAACTGATGACGGTTGCACTATTCATAGCATACCTACATCCAAGAATAATATTTACTCATCTTCATTTTAAAAGAAACAAAAAATAACATGAAATTATTATAAAAAAGTCTCAGTGTCAACCCTGAATGTGACCTAGCATGTCGTAGTGACGCGTGGGCGAGCTACTCGGCGCACGCGCATGTCAAGTGAACCAGTATCAGCGCACCTACCTAGCCGCGTTATTTTTTACTTATTATTATATTTTTATTTGATCCTTGTTGGTACAGGATTAACTAAATGAAATAGGTATTGATAAAATACAAAGTATTCAACTGTGTAAACTTTTTATTGGTAAAAGATCAGTTCTGAAATACCTTTAGCGAAATCTTCGAAGCTGAAGCACACGATTCTAGAAGTAGGCAATAATTAAGTTAGTCACAATAACTTGGAACTTCATGTCATAGAAGACCAATAAGCAAAGAAAATAATAATACTGTTATTATTGGTTTAAATAGGTTTTTATTTTTACTGTCTTCCCTTTATTTAATTTACATACATATCATCTACCTTTTTAAATATTTTTATAAAAACATAAAATTAAAATAAAACATTTAAAAATATTTTTATTTTCAAAAGAGTAACCGTGGAGTTTCTTGCTGGCTCGTTTCTATAGGAAACGACCAATAAGAACCGTGCACCTAGCTTCTGACGTTTCATAAGTACCCATGTACGTAGGTTTATGTGATAAAAATAATTTAGCATTAGGTATTAAATTGTCTGAATTCAAAATTCTGCAATTAATAGGAATAACTTACTCATTATATTATAAATGAGTATGTTAACAATCCTTTTTTTTTTTGGGTGGGAAATCATCAAATAACTTCTCCCGCTCTGGGTGGAGCGGGAGGGCGTGTCAGAATTCTACTGACTAAAACCCACCCATCAGTTGCCTGTGCCAGGGCCACGGTAACTCTTTCAAACAACCCGCGACCCAGGCAGAAATTAACAATCCTAATGTTCATAAAAGTTCAAAAATTCGTAAATTCTTAATTAGTCCTTTATTTTACCGCAATCTCGCATTCAAATCCGTGCTAATTATAATTAGTTGTAAATGAGTCAGTAGCTAACAGTTATGTCTTGCAATGATGTTAGATCAATAAAACACATTTCCCACGTTAATTATATATGTTCATTGTTGAATCTAACTAACCAATTTTTTTTAGGTTGTATTGCTCTTATCTATTGTGTTTTAAATCAACGACACTGTTGGTATAGGTATTTCATTGCAATAGTATTTTGGAATGGATTTACAAACTGCTGTATCTGGCAAATCCTGAAAAACTAAAACTAAAATTATTATAGATAAGTATCTGAAACATTATCAGATAACTTGCCTAGCATCCTATGGTCCCATAGGTTGTTCGCTCGCAGATATTTTACAAAAATACTCATCATATCTCATCGACTGCCGTCAGCTACATCACGTGGCTAAATAAGCCCTTAAAGTCAGTTCAAGGACAAATCGAAGGGACGCGTTGGACACATCGGACGAACAGACAGAAACACTTGCATTTTTAATCACGCTAGTATGGAAGGAAGTATTAATCATGTGGATGCTATGATGAAGTGACACAGTTCAATCAATTCAATCAAGCAATCTGCCTAGCCTTTTACCAACTATGTGGAGGTCGGCTTCCAGTCTATCCGTATGCAGCTGAATAACCAGTATTTTACATGGAGCGACTGCGTATCTGACCTCCACAACCCAGTTACTGGGTAATAAGATACCCCATGGTATGGCTGGTGTCATACTTTCGGGCTTCTAACGACCCGTAACGACAGTCAAAGATCCACGAATGACAGCCGAGACCAACGACTTAACGTGCTTTCTGAAGCACGGAGGAGTCTCGGTATGTAAAGATAGTCATCCATCCACGGACCAACCGCGGCAAGCGTAGCTTAACATGACGGATCAACCCGTGCGGCTGTTATTATTTACCCACGAGCACCTCGTACATGTTCATACTGTGTAATAAAATCGCCAACATCCGTATACCAGATCCACACGGGACAACAGTATCAAAAGAGATACTAAAAATATATTGTGAAACAAGTACAGTCATGAGCACGAATATGTATACTTTTAGGGAAATTCAAAAGCGATTTTTTCGTAGAATAACGGTAGCAATTTAGTGATGCCTACCTATTTCACAATACTAGGTGTTCCAAAAAGCTATGTTCGTAACAACATAAAATTATAATTAATACAGTAGAAGAAAATCAGTTTTAAAAATGGCAGAGTGTATACATATTGGTGCTCGTGACTGTACACCATACATAGATCAGTGGGCGTCCCCTAAACGTTGTATGTTGCACAATAACCCAAAACTGGCAAATACTCATTGTGTATAATTTTACAGTAAGTCACACGATCACACTTATATGCTAAGTTATATACCTAACACATATATAGGTTGATTATGTACCTACAACGCACGGTCAATATTTCGTCGTTGCGACTTTAAGACCTCTTATGTGTCACTTTTGGCAAAATCACTTTTTTACGCCAGCCGATTCTACATTTTGAAGCTCTATCGAATGCAAAAACTCTCATGTGTATACGACGTTTCAATCGTAATTTGTTTACAAACTTCAAGATCTCCAATGTTCTTGCTAATTAAAACTGATACGACGGTTTTTATCGATTTTCTCACAAAATTGATTTTTACACATAAGAGGTCTTAAAGTCGCAACGACGATTTGGGAAATAAAGATTTTTTTACAAACTATCAAGTGTTTATTTTATAATTGAAAACTTGTATATTTTTCAAAGGTAGTACACCTCCGCCGCGAAACCATAGCAGCGAAACCGCAGTAGTTCAAATCAACTGACTCACATGATGTTCCTTTACTCGAGTAGCGGAACATCAGTGAAACATCAGCGGCGGAGGTGTGCTAAGGCCCTCAAAGAACATACGAATCCGATTATTAGCAATTTAAAACTTTACTTAGGAGACTATACGGGAGAACTATGTTATTTGGTGTATAGGTACCCACCTTGCTTCATTCCATCTTCCGAAATCAGTAGGATCAAGCGGTGCAATCTTAGTGGTAATATTGGCTGGTGGCTGCTGGAAAGGATCGCGTTCTGTGTCGATCTGTGCCGATCCTTATCTACAATACAATACGCGACTGCGCGCGTCGTGATTCACCGTCACCGCCTACCACTCTGTACTACATAGTACGTTGCTTCAAGAGAGCTACGAGCACACGACGGTCACCGTTACAAGGTATTACGAGTTTACATAAACATTGACAACATGAGGCGTACGCCACCACAATCGCCAGCAACCTCTGTAGCTAGCGACTCTGGGACTCTTCAGGTGAGAATCCCAACTGTCTCACTTACTGGATCTGCCCCAAACCTAAACAGCATAGATGCAAATGTCACGACCCGCAATAAACGAAAACATGAAGTAGAAATGGTCGCTTTTGTGCAAGAGATACGGGACTTATTACAATCAGCTACCGCTCAATCGGAAAGTAAATTTAAAGCTTTACAGGATTCAATGAGCGAAATTATAGCACAGAACTCGGAAATGAAAAAATCTCTAGCCTTCGTTACTAAACAATACGATGACATAATAATTAAAATAGTTGATATCGAAAGAGAGAGAAATATCGATAATGCCTATATTAATCAGCTCGAAGTTAAAGTTGAGAATCTGGAGCGAATATTATGTCTTACAAAAATAGAGATGAGAAATATCCCAAAGAAGGAAGGAGAAAATAAAGAGGATCTGCATCGCTTTGTATCAGATACAGCTAAAGTTCTAGATATCTCTCTCGACCAACAGGACATTAAGGATATCTTCCGCGTAAATAAAAAAGGTGGAGGGTCAACTATTATAGTCGACTTTGTCTCGGTATCTACGAAAGAAAACATTCTACAGAAAGTCCGTAACTTCAATCGCAATAAGGCCCAAGCTAAATTCAACACATCCCATATAAATATACCAGGTGAATTAAAACCAATTTATCTATCGGAGAGCTTGACTTTGAAGGCACAACATTTGTTCTATCTTGCGAGGAAATTTGCGAGCGAGAATGGCTTTAAGTTCTGCTGGACCTCACTTGGAAAAGTCTTTATTCGACAAAAGGAAGGAGATCAATACATACATGTTAAAAGCGAGGCTGATCTAAAACCCAAATTACCACAATGACTGGATCGAGTATTTACAAGTTCCACTTACAAAATATTATTTGTTTTATTGTCTTTTTTTTATCTGCAATTGCTCTCTTTTTGTAAAACACATAAACAAAAACCAATCAAAATCATTTATTACCAGAATACAATTACACGTTATACATCTAACAAACATTGACATCACTCACATACTTAAATGTTCATGTTCTCGTATGGGTATACCTAACATCAATCATTCAGTTCTTATTTTCATCACGTCTATCACAGAAATACGCTTCCTAACAAGCAACAAAAAATATATACGGTTTTTCAATGGCTAATACGAACACTATTATATCATCATTGATGGATAGCTTTACTGTGGCATCTTCTCATCACTGTGATACAGACGCCTGTAACGAGATCATAAAAACCTCTAAGCCATCGCTAAAAATTATAACTCAAAACATCCGAAGTATCTATAAAAACTTAGATGGTTTTCAGGCTCAACTGGCTAGGCTATCGTGTGAAATCGACGTCATAATCTTGACAGAGTGTTGGCTAAATGATGAAAAGCCTATACCGACCATACAAAAGTATGTGACATACTATAGCAAAAAATGTCTAAATCAAAACGACGGTATTACGATATTTGTTAAAAGCAATCTCAATGTACGGTTGAAGAACCGGACCCAATAGGTGCTAATTTTCTTCTGTTAAAAATTGATCCCGATACTTGTATTCTAGCCTCCTATAGATCCCCATCAATATATTGTACTGATAGCTTCCTTAACTCACTGGAAAGCATTTTAGGTAAATTAAAAGCGAAGAACATCATCCTGATAGGTGATATCAATATAGACATAAAACCGAATAGTTCAGATAGAAATAGTTCATCCTATCTAAATCTAAATGCAGAATTGGGCCTTTTAATGGGACACACTCATCCTACAAGACTGCATAATTGCCTCGATCACGTAATGATTAGTACCACCACTTATGCAACCATCATGGTCATAGATTCCACCGTCAGCGACCACGCTTCCGTAATGCTATGTCTAAGTAATGCCTCCTCTAAAAACAGGAATACGAAAAGATATATTACAAAAGTAAACTATGAGGGCGCTGTTGAACAAATAAAAACTACAGATTTTTCTTTTATTTCACAAACTTGTGATGCAAACGAAGCCGCCACACGGTTTGTTGAATGTCTGATGTCCACGGTATGCCAACACTCAAAACTAACTAAAATCTCTAATCGTAAACTAGTCCTTAAGCCTTGGATCACACCTGGCCTCTTACGGTGTATTCGACATAGGGATAACCTCCACCGGAAATTCCTTGCAGACCCAAAAAACGGCATTGTCGAGTTATCATACAAAAGATATCGTAATCACTGTAATCTATTACTTAGGAAGCTAAGAAACGCTCACGAAAGCTCCGCTTTAAGATCCTCAAAAAACAATAAAGAAACATGGAACATTATAAAATCCATAACCAACGAAGACAGGAAACCAATATCAGCTGACAAACTTCTACCTGCCACTGATGTTGCGGATACGCATATTGCCATTGAGCAAATAAACCATTATTTTTCGAATGTTGGTAAGCGACTGGCGGATAATATTATTAAAAACCAAAATTCCTCACTTGCCCCATACAAAATTGGAACACCCCCTGCGCGTGATTCTATGGTTCTACTTTCTCCGGACGAAGCTGAAGTAGAAACGGTAATTAACAACCTAAAAAATGATTGTGCCTCAGGATGGGACTCTATTCCGGCATTACTCCTCAAACTGGGTAAAGATATATTAGTTCCACCTCTTACAAAGCTTGTTGCAGCCTGTTTTGAGCAAGGAGTTTTTCCCCGAATTTTTAAGAAAGCTTTAATCACACCTGTTCACAAGTGTGGAAACCAGGACGATATTAAAAATTATAGACCTATCTCAGTTCTGTCAGCACTATCCAAAATATTGGAAAAATTATTGAACCGTAGACTAATGAAATATCTAGAACACTATAAAATATTATCGGACACACAATTTGGTTTTAGGTCCGGGAAAAGCACCGCAGACGCAGTTAATCAACTCGTTGATTACGTGACTGGAAAAGTGGACACAAAGCTAAAATGTCTGGGTGTTTTTCTGGACCTAGCCAAGGCGTTTGACACTGTCTGTATTCCAACCCTTGTGACCAAGTTAGAACATGCTGGTATTCGGGGAAGGGCTTTAAGCATATTTGCAGACTTTCTCAATGACCGTACACAAAAAGTAAAGATCGGTGAGATCATTAGCAATGAAGCCAGAGTTGATTATGGTGTGCCTCAGGGTAGCTGCCTATCCCCAAGTCTTTTCCTGCTCTATGTGAATGACCTATGCCAGCAGTCTCTTACTAAGGGTAAAATATTTAGCTATGCAGATGACACCGTACTTATATTTCATGGAGAGAGTTAGAATGTGGCACGGCAAGCTGCAGAGAAAGGCTTAGGTAAAATAATCCACTGGCTGGAAGCTAACTTACTAACCCTTAATATTTCTAAAACCTCATTTCTGCAATTTACCTTCGCTAAAACGAAACCTACAATAATAAACCTTAAAGCGCACTCCTGTAATGACTCCAACCACAATCTTCCATGCTCATGCCTTCCAATTACACAAAAAAGACAATGAAGTACCTGGGTGTGATTCTGGATGAGAGACTTGGCTGGCGTCCCCACATAGAGCAGACTGCCTCCCGAGTTAGGAAACTTATATGGGCATTTAAAAGACTACGGCAAGTGGCCGACTTTAAGCTTCTCCGTGTGGTGTACCTGGCATTAGCACAGTCAATCATAGGTTACTGTATCACGGCATGGAGAGGTGCTTGTAAAACCCATATGATACACCTCGAGAGAGCCCAAAGATCTTTGTTAAAAGTCATGACCTTCAAACCGTACCGGTTCCCTACAAAAACCCTATATGAAAGTTGTCAAGTACTTACAGTGAGACAACTATACCTTCTCAAGCTAATAATGCAACAGCATGAAATCACACCTGTAAATCACGCAATGAAACATAAGAGAACTATCAACAATGTATGTCGCGCAGTCAAATGTAAAACCGCATCCGCTCGACGGCAGCGCCCATACCTAGCTACTTATATTTATAATAAAGTAAACAAAATTCTCAACGTCAACCCACTAATAAAATATAAAACTAAGATGAAACTAAACATATGGCTTCAAACACTGGATTACCCACAGACAGAAAACTTACTGAAAGAACTATACACGTGATAACTAAATAGTAATGTAGACAAACAAACTCAGATAATAACCCATAGCCCAGTCATAAAACCCAAACACTCACACAACATGCACACCCTCACACACACACACACACACACATACACACACACACATAAACACACACATAAACACAACACTCACTAACACCACTCAAGAGCATGTATGCACTAAATTCCCTTCGTTTTATGATGTTTTAATTTTATTGCATAATTGTTAATGTTCTAAAATCGGGTGAAGACACTGACTCCTGTAACACAGGTACCACCTAGCTCAGGAGTTAGGGCTTCAATTGAAGATGTTACATCTATTTTTATGTCAATAAAATATTTTATTATTATTTTATTATTTATTATATTCTTGGGCCTCATGAATATTACGGGGTGATCATGAAAATAAGGTATGTTTTAGTAAACTTTGCACGTATCCAGAAAACTACGTGGTAATAGCGTAACACACTTACAGTCGGAAGGGGACTCATTTTGCCAGTTCAACAAAATTCATTGCGTTATTTACGTTGTTGAGGGTCTTAGCACATCTCCGCAGCGGAACCGCATGATGTTTCACTGATGTTTCGCTACTCGTGTAATGGAACATCATGCGAGTCTGTTGAATTTAACTACTGCAGTTTCTTTTCAGCTGCTATGGTTTCGCGGCGGAGGTGTGCTAAGGGTCTGAGCAGGAAATGAGGAAAATGTCATGAGGAAATATTAAAAAAATGAATGTTGATGATAAGAGTAGGGGCAGACCAAAGAAACGATGGATGGATTTTATGAAAGATGATCACATTGACTACCGAGATGATGTGACGGCTAATAATTAAGTATGGAAAAAAGGGAAGGGTTGCATCGACCCCAAATAGATTGGGATAAGGGCAGGAGAATTATGATGATGTTTTTGAGCAAGCAATATGCTTCAAAATGGTGATTGATAGTGTGTTACGCAATTAGGGTGCTGGCCTGAGTTTAAGCTCTCGTAGGAAATTATTCTAAGAAAATCTCAAGAAGTGTATTAGGAACTCATACAGAAGAGTATGTTTATCTGCAACATATCACCCGTGAACTTCAGATACCTCCTAACTAGTATTTTTGCACAAAACTTTTTTATAATGCCAACTTCTAATTACGATTAAAATAAAAAAACAACACAATACTAACTGCATTTAGTTATGATTTCATAAAAGACAACAAACTAACCAACTACTTTTTGGTTTACCAAAATCCCCCAAAAAAAATGTAGGTAATAATTAGTTTTATGTTCCTCGTGTTAAATTTTTTTGTAGGTAGATAGAAGATCTCAGAAGTTCACAGGCGATATGTTAAAGTCCCTATTTATTTTAATGTTATTGATATTCCCAGCGTTGTGATAAGACGATTACCGCGAATTCGTAAGGTGATTGAACTTTGTATGGCATGACCTGCGAGTCGTTTGAATCTAATGGCAGTCTGTGTTACAGTTCTGTATGTAGCACGATTTCACTGAACTTCGTTATCGTTAAATAAACATTACATCACGCCTGTAATCCCCAAGGGTTCAGCAGAGGTGTATCTGTAATAGTAAACCCACGTTTCGCCACTTCGTTAGAGATATTACAGCTAATGAGGTAAGCAGGTCTTTTATTCTTTGGTATCTAAAACTTTCTTCTGTACCTGCTTAAAGCATAGGTAAATAGTTATTTTGGACTCCTACCGCCTAAAACCACGATTTGAGGTCTCAGAACGGTTGTTTCTGAGTTCTCTTGCTATATTTTCATTCTCCATCTTCTAGTAGTCGTGATTTAGATGTAAAGTCAAAACAGGAAATCCTGTAAGTCTGTGGTCTTAAAATAACATGGTAAATCTCTCAATATTGTGCGTACAAACTGACATTTGCAGTTGGAATCTATGGGAAAACATGTTTTTCAACTGCAATTTTAAGTTTGTTCTTGGGATAAATTCGTCCTAACAACGGAACATTTCATTGTATGTGGTCCGATACGCACTTGACCGGTTTTTTAAGTTCTTAATGATCACGATTATCATCTTTCTATATAGATATTATTAAGATTTATTAACCAATACAATAATATGAACAGAATCTATTACTCTCTCGGACTTTTTTATGTTTCTGCCAAGTTAAGTTTTTGTTAACAAATCAACGACCCCAAACAGATTGATAGATGAAACCGCAAATGATTCGGTAGAATAATGACGGCGTGCCTGTGATTGACATTGTACCAATAATAAGGTAGCTATCACGAAATCAACATACCAGGTAGCTATAATGTTAAGAATTAAAGTTAGTGCGATCACCTCTCTACGCACAGTTTTGGTTGAAAAACTGGTACCAATAGAAGTGCTAGATGCAACTGAAAATTTGAATGCAGGAATAGAGATAGGAGGCGGATTGCCTCTTATCTCTATTTTTGCTCAATCAGGAACGTCAGTTTAGACGTACAGTACGTTCTGTGGCTATTTATCCACCGCACCGGGAACAGGAAGTCAACGAGATACGAGATTATTCGGCCAAAGGAAATGTACTGTGATGATGTTCTAATTTATTTTGCTGGTATTCGAATTTGTGTGGGGTAGGTTACTAAAAAGTGAAAAATAAAAACTTCAAAAAGAAAACAACAACCAGGTTCAAAAATAACACTACAAAGTTCGGTGGAAAAAAACGAAAATACGAAACCAAAGACAATGACTTCTAAAATTAGTTTTTTTTCACTTTGTAGTGTTTTGGAAGTCGGTTGTTTTTTTTTTGTACCTAATAAGTTTTTATGTTGGTGCCGCATCCTATTAAAAAAACAGATAGCGGAACCCATACCGGACACTTTGCTCAAACAACAAAATTCCGCACATCAAAAGCCGCATGTGATAACTACTTCAAAAGGCAAACTTCCTACCATGATTGTTAACAAACGCGCAAAATATCAAAGCCTAGTTAGTTATAATAGAACATAGATCTGTCAAGCCCAACTCACATCCAAACATACACTTTGAAAACTGAAGATGTGAAATAACATCAAACGACATCATTATTCTCTAACACATATTATTATTGTAATAATAAATGTAGTTCTAACAAAAGACCTAGATATAGCCGAAACTTGCTTCTGGATCCGCTCCCTTTACTAATGTTTTTGTTAAATATGGTTTCGGCTTTCAGTTATCCCATCCCTACCCGTGCCCAAACAATGCACTATTTTGATTTTATGCTAAACTTGGATCGAAAATGAAATTGCTCATTCCCACTGTATTGGACGCTACAATCTCATAATATCCCTATTTTGACGATCTGAAGAAACTGCCATTAAAACTGTATGGTGAACAATTTTGATGATACTGTTAGCATTTACACGAATCAGGTAAACCCAACCTGTCCGTCTTCATCGGTCTATATGCCTGTTCTGTCTGCTTCCTTATGTGCAGCCTTTTAGTACACAACTGTATCTTAATTTGACAGGACTAAACCGATATTTATATCCTGTCCTTTTCTTAATGAAAGAAAAAGATACACTAAACTTAAATTTAGTTTAATTTGTGAACAAAGGAATCGGCGCCAATATCAGTATCCACATTATGAGAAAACATCAACAGAGAGATTTCTTTAAACATTTTATGTTCGATAACTAATAAACGTGCTAGTAAATGCGGACTGCCGATTTACGACACACTTACTAGTATTCTACCCAATTTGTGGTTTCGGCTTTCATACTTATTGAATGCTTGCGACAAAGATATGACCTTTCATGAGCACTTCATATGTATGTTCATCAGTATCATAAATTTTCGGAATAAAGAACGGTTCATCTCAACACTATCATCAACTGCTTTTAATTATGATTCCGTATATTTTATAGTTTCGGCTTTCGGCCAAACTATGATCCCAGAAAGTTTTTACGGTATGGGTTTTATTTATTTACATAACCAACGGCGATACATGTATTATAATATTGTATGGCTAATAATAGGTTACCCTATTTATCTAGAATGAGTATAAAATATGCGAACGGACTACTAAGAAATATTAAAGTTCAAAAGACGTTACATTAAGTATCTAACGTTAAGTGTAAAATTTTGTGACTATGTACTTATTTAGTTGATTATAGAGCCTAGGTGTTTGTTATCTACCTTTGTTTTATGGTTTTTATTATTTACGCTTTGAATATAGGTTTAGTACAGTTAAATATACCTACTTGAGAGAAATCTGTGTTATTGATTCGAGCAATACGGGTCAGTGTACAATTTTTGGCATAATTAGCCGAGTGCCGTGCCACGTGTAGCATTGTCATGTGACGAGTGCGCCGTAGAGAGTGTTGAAAGCGACTTTTGCGACCAACTCCGAGCAATCCAGACGTGCATTGAGTATTTATCATAAAGTAAACACATATCCATCACCTCGCCCGCCAGGGTTGCGGGTTGTTCGCAACTTAAGGAACACGGGTGGGTTTTCGTCAGTAGAAGTCTGACAGAAGTTACTTGATGGTTTCCCATTCACCAAAAAAAAAAAAATATATATATATATAAGATGACGAAGATTTTCGGAGGCGGTAGTTAAGGTGGTTAATAAATTTTCTTTCAACCCGTTCTATTTGATTCTTGTGTATGATGTATTGGGGGGACCAGGTTGGGCATGTATCTTCTAGGACGCTGCGCACATATGCAAAATATACCGATTTAAGAGCCTCAATGTTATTAAACACCCTACATTAACTGAGAACAAAGCCTAAGTTTTTATATGCTTTTGTGCTAGCAAATTCTATGTGATCTGAGAATGCTAATTTATAATCAAACAAAACTCCTGAATCTCGAACTATCTGGACTTTGTTGATACTGATTCCATTAAAATTATATGAGTAAACTATAAGGTTTTTTACGTGTATAACTAATACATTGACATGTATAATAATTACTTAAATTGTTTAGGTCCTCTTGAAGGACTTTACAGTCATCGATTGACCTTATTTTGAAAAATATTTGTCATCAGCGTACATTAGGTAAGAGTTCAGAGTGTTTAAAGGAATCAGTGATATCAAATAAATATGTGTAGTAAAAAAGAGGCCCCAAATGGGAAGTTTCGGCTTTCGGCCAAACTATGATCCCAAAAAATTCTTACGGTATGGGTTTTAGTTCTACTCCAGTCTAAAATTATCGCTACTCAGTGACCAATTTTGGTCCAGATCTTAGCGTACATTTATTGCATGTCTTGCTAATAGTCTTGGTACACAAGGTATTGTAAACGCAACGATAACTAACGTACATAAAACTGCTTTATTTATGTCAGTACTCGAAATGGTATCGAGTAACAGGGTAGTAAAATGGTTATTGTTCGGATTAGGTGTCCTTGTCATGAATATCAGTTAATATTCTACGAATTGTCTGTAAATATATCCAGTGGTAAAAGCAGAAAAGAAGATATTTCCGGATACGTAAAACCATTAAATTCTTCAAATTTAAAGGAAATTAATTTCTTCAAATTCAAAAATTCAAAGGAGCCCCGTGGCTAAGTAATAACAGCCGCACGGGTCGATCCGTCAGGTTAAGCTACGCTTGCCGGGGTTGGTCCGTAGATGGGTGACCATCTTTTCATACCGAGACTCCTCCGTGCCTCGGAAAACACGTTAAGCCGTTGGTCCCGGCTGTCATTCGAGGATCTTTGACAGTCGTTACGCGTCGTCAGAAGCCCGAAAGTCTGACAACCAGTCTTACCAAGGGGTATCGTATTACCCAGTAACTGGGTTGTGGAGGTCAGATAGGCAGTCGCTCCATGTAAAATACTTTGCTACTGTAAACTACTGCATCCGGTTAGACTGGAAGACGACCCCAACATAATTGGGAAAAGGCTAAGCAGAATGAATGACGTAAAACCAATAATTTTCTTTTACCAGAAATATTTTGTAATCCAAAGGTGTCAAAGAAAAGCCTCGTGGTTCACACGAGTGCTCTTTGTAAAAAAGTCAAAATGCCTAAATGTATAAATAAATTGACTATTCCCTTTAAAACCTTCATTTAGTGACTGATCAGACATTGTAAAGAAAAATGCCCAAAATTAGAAACAGAGAAACTAGGCACAGATTAAATACATACGCTCTTCCCATCTGGACATCCTATCAAGGACATTCCATTAATTTAACATCCTATAATATTTTTATCTAAATTTATTATATTTCAATGCTAATCTTGATTTTGATAAACCATGATTGTATACAGTTTGCATGCCTTACGGTAGAATCTCTTGAAACATGTAGATTTAATAACGACATTGTAACAGTGTTTTCTGCAAGAATAAATGATTTCATTTGATTTGATTTGATTTGATTTGCATGGTAGTAAAAATCAATCTGCCTAGCCTTTTCCCAACTATGTTGGGATCGGCTTCCAGTCTAACTGGAGCTGCAGCTGAATATCAGTATTTTACATGGAGCGACTGACTATCTAACCTCCACAACCCAGTTACTGGGTAATACGATACCACTTGGTACTGGTTGTCAGACTTTCGGGCTTTTAACAGCCCGTAACGACTGTCAAAGATCCACGAATGACAGCCGGGACTTAACGTGCTTTCCGAGGCACGGAGGAGTCTCGATATGTAAAGAGACCCATCCACGGACCAACCCCGGCAAGCCTGATGGATCGACCCGTGCGGCTTTTATTACTTAGCCACGAGCTCCTTGGCATGGTAGTAAAAAACTCAAATAAGAAATTCGTAGTTTTACGCGTAAATAAAACAACATTATAATTAATCAATTAAATCCGTAGACTGTGTCACACGTCGTTTAATCACCAATATATTTTAATTTACGCATAAAAAATTAAATCTCCCTCTCTTTTGCTAGTAATTAAAAATATGCGTTGGATTTTAATAATGACATAAAACTTAGAAGATCAATGATTGCACTCTGAGGCATTAAACTAAATGATTTACGACGTGGAGATAATTAAAACTTATTTTAAAGGTATTAATTATTTTTTTAATTATGTGGTAGAATACAATAATAACCTGATTTAATCATTAATAAAATTAAACTTCACATAAATTAAAATAATCAAATAAGGTGATTGTGAAACAAACCATCTCAGATTAAGATAATATATGGTACACGATCTGTTCTTTTTTTTTATTGCTAACGCGTCCTGCTCTTGACCTCGATCACGCCTGATGGAAAGCGATGGATAAGGTCTATGATGGAACGAGCGGGCACACAAGATGCCTGTTCACTATTGCTTTGAAGGCAGACGGGTTATATGTGGAAGGGAACACAGACGCTTTGGCTGTTCGCATAATAAATGTGGAGGAAAAGCGCTGAGTACGACTGTTCGGGATATCAACCAATTGTGTATGGTACCCGGCAGTACCGGAAGTCCGGTGGTAAAAGGGCGATGGTGGGATCAGGTTATGGAGCTCCTGCGCACACTTTCCGAAGTACAGTCTGTAGAAGACCGACAGGCAAGCAACATTACACTACTTTTTAAGCCACAATTACGCATTAACTTTCTTGCAAAAGTAACGCGTAAACAAAAGTGGAAAACTACGGAGAAGATAAATGTTTACTCAGTCTTATCCTTTAGCCTTGCAAAGACGTGCTAACAACAGAATACGCCTTTCGAGATCGAAACTTGTCGGGCTATCCCGAAATAACTTGGTGTTTTGGCACAGATTAATACACATGGGACACTCCGCAGTTTAGGTATGAAGCTACAAGTACGCGGCGGGCCTATCTCACTGGGCCAATTCAGTAGGACTGCCGCGGTCAGAAGGTATGAGTTACACATTAGAAATAGAGGCAACTTGTAGGTGAATATAACTGTAGTACTGTAATTGTAATAAGCATTGTTCGACCTGAATTGCACTTTTTTGTGTGGTGCAAGAGTCGCTTTTTATTTAAATGATTTTGCGGTGTGGTTTCGGGTACAAACTCAATCTCAAAGCATTAAAATTTATTTCAATTAATCACATTTCAGGCACTTGTGAAATGTTAAAGAGTCGGCAAGTTAGTCAGAAGGTTGAAGCTAATTACCCATTCCGAAACGTAGATCTCTTGGTATGGAGAAGAACGGACAAGAAACTCCAAGGACACTCTTTTAAATCAATCAAATCGTAAAAATAATAAGTAATGAAAACATACACAATCTAAACCCGTATTTACTGACAGGTTAGGAACCCCACAGGTGGAGTGGAAACAAGCAGTTCAGTACAAGTCCCATGTAAGGTGAGTCTATTTTCATCAATCGGGCACTAGTCGAACCTCCAGAATTCTACTAGGAAATGTCAAATGGAAAAACCCAGTAACATTTTACATGAACTGGGGATAAACTCAAGTACTATTTACTTGTAACGTGAAGACCAGCGGAAGCGAGATCTCGACAGAAGCAATACCATTACCACTATGATATTCAAACGTGAGCACGATGTGCTTGTGTCCTCACTGCCAAGATAGGTTACAAGCCAAGTCAGAGCTCTTAACTTATAGTCGTAAGAAACAGAAACGGTCACGGTAGCCGAAATCGGCATAGTATGTAGATGTCGCAAGCAACTGGCTTATTTAGCCGTTTACTTAACCGCCTAGCCTTTGGAAGTAGTGCTCACCGGCCGGCGGCCGCTTCCGCGGCACCGCTCGCTTAGCTCGCTCGGCTCAGACGGGGTTGTTCGCAGTTCTATCACAACCCATTTGGTCAGGATGCCCTGGCATAGTTACTGCGACCAATTCGGCTTGCGCGTGGTTGGTCACAGTTCCAACCTAACCTATAATTGAATATCATTCAGGCCGCTCTAGTTGAATTGCCGCCGTTTTTCACTGAATCGCTAACTAAACCAGTTGACTGCAAGAAATATATTATTATTAGTAGAAAAATACCTAAATGAATGTTCCATGTTTCGTATTAATTCTCGAGCGATCCCACAATACTCCCCGCGTATTATCTGAATCTCTGTCTTATCTCGGGACAGTTAGACCGCCTCTGTAACGGCTTATCTGTTGAACAATGGCAATTCGTTCTTGTTGCATTTAAATCTTACTTTATAAACATTCGAGGGCCAATACAAAGGCTATTTTAAGAAAGGGGCCTTCAAACCAGCGGGTTTCATTTGTTATGTACGAGTACTAGAGACCCGCCCCTGCTTCGCGCGGTTCTACGACTTGACAAACCATCGTTTCTTTATAATATGTAGATTTGATATATAATAATACATACATAGTGACAGGGACATTGACTCACAACCTGTTACCATGGATTCAACACATGATTCTGGACCCCTGCGTTGAAATTTTACGTCGGATATTTAAAAAAAAAATTGGTGTTTCCTATCACATTTATTAAAATGTGACAGAAAAGAGCAATTTAAAAAAAAAACTAGCTGTTCCCTACATTTTGACCGCGTAGGTATTGACCTACGTGGTCAAAATGTAGGGAACAGCTAGTTTTTTTTTTACGAAATATTTCAACGCCTCCTGCTTTGAAATTTTCTTCTCGTCTCTCTATTTCTAATTTTCGTCTCTCTATCCTCTGCGGCCGAATAGTGGTAGGCGTTCAGGCCACTGACCTGACAGGTCGCAAGGGGACCAAGACACGGGATCGTCTAGCGCCCATGTGCTAATTTGGTCCATGGGGTGTTCACGGCGTGCAATGTGTTCTGGTGCGCCGGTGATGGGGGTACTCCCCAGAGAAAGGTCCGGTGACGGACAGCCGCGGCGGGTTCGCGGTGAGTGCTAACGCGTGCCAGCACTTTATACGAAACCAGGTCAAACCAATCCGTGTAATATCTGACAGCATGCTTTAAACTCAGTATAGCACTATGTGTGGACAGTTTGGGCCTGAACCCAATCTGGTTATCGTGCAAAGTTATTGTATTGTTTAACTGAGCACGAAGCATGCTATCAAATACCTTCGCGAGTACTGTCGCAAATGAGATCGGTCTGTAATTGTTTTATCTGATATATCACCTGTTTTATTTTTAATGGCACACAAAAAAAAAAACAGGTCTTTCGTCGACTCTCCACGAAGGACACGACCAGCGAACATGAGCAAAAAGTAATTACACGTAACTTCAAAAGAGTTAAATTTCAGCATTCCAAGCAAAAATTTTGTTGGATACAGGAATGCATAGTACCCGAACAGTTTCCTAAATAAAAATCTAAGGAATGTTCTTGGACCTTCTCAAGAAACAAGGCATAAGTACTTTCATAGGGGTTCCAAATAATTGAAGTTGACTAGTTTACTTCTCACTAAAGCCATATAAACCAATTTAATGGCCAGAGGGTAATTAAATTCTCGCATATTCCGAATAGTGAAACCTAGTCTTCGGTAAGAATCAGTGACGAGAGACCGCATGTGTTCGCGGTTTTGATTGCACTTGCCGAGGGTTTTGATCGCAACTAAATGCATTTAGCTGCGTTGAATAGGAGCTTAGTATTGTTTTCAATGCTCCATTGGAACACTGAGTTAATGTCCTCCTGAAGAGTTAATGCCATTTTCTCAATACCTTGTAACAACTTGAGATCATCACCTGGTGTGTTTGAGAACCTTCTCAAGATCATTCACCGTAATTCCGAATAGTAAAGGTCCCAAAATGGTCCCTTGACTAACGCCACACCGAGTGGGATATGTGTCCGTGTGAGTTAATGTCCTCCTGAAGAGTTAATGCCATCTTCTCAACACCTTATAATAACTTGAGATCATCACCTGGCCTGTTTGAGAACCTTCTCAAGATCATTCACCGTAATTCCGAATAGTATAGGTCCCAAAATGGTCCCTTGACTAACGTCACACCGAGTGTGATATGTGTCCGTGTGAGTTAATGTCCTCCTGTAGAGTTAATGCCATCTTCTCAACACCATATAACAACTTGAGATCATCACCTGGCTTGTTTGAGAACTGACCACTGCACATTAGGTTGAGTTTCAATGAACAGAAGTTGTTATCCAATGGTTATAAGGATATATAATAAATTACCAAAATCATACAGGGAACTGCAAATCAACCGTTTTAAAACAGCGTTATTCAAATGGCTGATAGAGAAATCTTTCTATTCTGTGAATGAGTACCTTAACTTCAAAGATTCACATTGACATTTTACTATATAATTTGAAATGACTGACATCCGTATCTTAATATTATATAATAACTATGATTTATGTTTAAATTTAATTAGCTCCATTTATTTAGTTATAATGTACTTAAACAATTATTTTGCATGCTAGTTTTAGCGAATTGTATTAGAAACAATTGTAAACCAGACCATCTGAAATGTACTACAATTCTTGCAATTAAATTTCATTTCATTTCAACCCAAATTGTGTGATGAGGTATCTTGTAACTCTTATTCTGGCCACTGATTTCGGGGCCCCAACTTGTCAGTACCAGCGACAAATCCCCCAACCAATCCTTATTAGAAATTTCGATAAAATTTGTTCCCAGTACAAATAAAATGTTATTTTCTAACGAAGCACATTCTCGCCATTAGCGATCAGTTTTATAGTTTGTAACGTCTAGACGCACTTAGCTTTATTTTTTATGACCTATAATAAAAACGTAGAACTAGTGAATCAATCAATGCTGTGTATTTACTCTTTTTTGAATCGACTACTTACATTATAAGTTTCAAAGATCAACAATGTATAAAGGTCGTTGAACCGAATCAAAGGTTGGTAATCATATATATTTGACAAAAGATAGATTTTTATGTATAGGTACTATCTTTCAAAATATTGCAAAAGACAGTTAGCTGTGTCGCTATCATATTATTTTTCTATTACAGCCAAGAATTTGGCTAAACAAGTTGCTTCTATTGAGCAATGCCATGACATTTTATCTCATTCAGCCAATAACTTGGTATCCAAAATTGACATTGATTGTAATTTAAATTAGAAATTAAGACAATAGAGGCATCCTCTAGCAATAATGTACAGAAATGCAAAAATAAACCAAATAAAACTTCAAAATTAATAAATAGTATTAACCTGGTGCATCAAAATATTCAAGGTTTTCTCAACAAAGATTTAGAAGTAGAATTATTTATGAATTTTAACAGTATTGACATTCTTTGTATAACAGAACATTGTCTTAAAAGCCACCAGTTTATGTTAAATTTTAAAAATCACCAGGTTGGTAGTTCAATCAGCAGAGTAAATGCTATACATGGTGGCTCATTAATTTTAGTAAGTAACCAGCTGAAATTTAAAGACCGTAAGTATATTGCGAGACTATCTGTTGAGCGGGCAGTTGAAATAGCTTATATAGAATTGGAGCAATTTATTGTATTAAGTGTGTACAGACCCCCTTCAGGATTGTATGACTGCTTTGAAAAGGTAATGGATGAAGTGTTACACAAGATATGTAACTCGAATAAATCTATTATCATTTGCGGTGATTTTAATGTTAATTTATTAGAAAAGTCAGGTTCTTGTAGTAAAATAATAAGTCTGTTTCAGTCATACAATCTTGTAAACCTATTTTTGGAGCCCACAAGAATAATCCCTACTAGTGCCACATGCCTAGATAATATTTATACAGATGTTATTCCAAGCCATAAAGAAATTATAAATTTACTAGATTCTGATCATTGCGGGCAAAGGATTACTATCCAAAACCAAAACAACAAAGTGGCTAAAAAGGATATCATTGTTAACCCCAAAACTACAAGTCGCTTGGAAGCTTTTAAAGTTAAACTCATTAATAAATTAACAGTTTTGGCTAATCACAGTATGATCCTAATCATCTATATGATGATTTTTTTAATATATACTGTCAACAATTTAATCTCATCTTTATTCCCAGACTATCTCGGTTAAATAATAACGCCTCTTTCAGTGATTGGGCTACCATTGGTATTCATAAAAGTAGAACACGGCTTTATGAACTATACAATGAAAGGTCTTTGGTAAACACTGCTGTATTTAATTTATATGTTAGAAATTATTCAAAATTATTTAAAAAAGTTTGCTGTATGGCCAAGTCGCGTTATTTGAGTTCGAAGATTAAAAACAGTAGTAATGTAATTAAAATGACTTGGAATATTATTAATAGTGAAACGGGAAGGTCTAATAACCGAAGTGCTGACTACAGCCTGTCTATTAATGACAACATAATAAAATCAGACTCACAAGTCGCCGCGGCCTTTGAAAATTTCTTTTCAGATATTCCCGTTTCAACTACTAAATCCCTAAACTCATCAACTTCTGTTGCTGAGTCTTTGCTTAAGGAAAATGTTAATGCTTGCGATTGGGAATTTAATTTTGAACATATTACCTGTAGAGATATAATTAAAACCTTTTACAATTTAAATGTAAAAAAGACAGCAGATCTGTGGGGTAATTCTGTAGAAGTTGCCAAGTCTATTATTGACATTGTAGCACCTACTTTAGCTCTTATCTTTAATAACTGTATCGACTGTGGGGAGTTTCCTGACCTCATGAAATATAGTAAAATAATACCTTTGTTTAAATCAGGTAGTACATCAGACCCCACAAATTATAGACCTATTTCAGTACTACCTACGTTTAGTAAAATTTTTGAGAAATTAATTTTAGACCAATTGCAAAGGTTTTTTAATAAACATAAATTATTACATAACAAGCAGTTCGGTTTTACAAAGGTTCGTTCAACTACTGATGGCCGGTGTTGAACTTTTAGGACATATTTATAATGCATGGGAAGACAAATGCGATGCCTTGGGCTTCTTTTGTGATTTGTCCAAGGCATTCGATTGCGTTCTTCATGAAACGTTAATCAGGAAACTCCGCCATTACGGGATCCGGAACACCGCTCTGGATCTTCTTACTTCATACTTGAGTAATAGGATTCAGAGCGTTGACGTTAATGGAAAAAGATCGCCCGGATCTATAGTAACAATGGGGGTCCCACAGGGCTCGATTCCTGGTCCTTTCTTGTTTCTTATTTATATTAACGATTTGCCCTACCTCATAAAGGATAATCATGATATAGTTTTGTTTGCGGATGATACTTCACTTTTGTTTAAACTTAAATGTCAGCAGCTAGTTACTGACGCTGTGAACAGAGCGATCTCAAAAGTAGTTCACTGGTTCAATGTTAATAATTTACTCCTTAATGAAAATAAAAAAACCAAATGCATTAAGTTTACGCTACCTCACGTTAGGCAGGTGAAAACTAACGTCTTGATAAAGGGTGAAGAATTGAATCCTGAGGAAAGCACAGTATTCTTGGACTTAACTTTGGATGCTAAGCTTCAGTGGCGCCCACATATAGATAAATTGTCAAAAAAGCTAAGCTCCGCAGCATACGCTGTTAGGAAAATTCGTAATTTAACTAACATAGAGACAGCCCGTTTAGTGTACTTTAGCTATTTTCATAGTGTAATGTCGTACGGTATTCTGTTGTGGGGAAATACAGCCGACATTCAGACTATCTTTGTTTTGCAGAAAAGGGTGTTTCGCGTATTTCGTGCAAATTCTCAACGATTCCAAATTTCAAATTTATTGATGAATTATTTGGGTTTTTTTTGCAAATATCATTAGTATATAATTAATCTTTGAACATTTAGTAGTTTCTACTTTCTTTTAATTAGTATCGATGAAATTATAATCATTTCTAAAATCGAAGTGAGACGGTAAACGAACGGAATGAGGAAGAAGATAATGAGGTTTGAATACTTTGTCCAGTTTTTCTTCAAAAATATCACAATTACAAATCTAATACATGTACTAAACTTCGAAGGTAATCATTAAAATTGATAAAAAGCTACGTAATAAATGAAATCATATATACTCACTTTCTAATACGGACGATAGGAAAGAGAACGAATTCAGAATAATCACCTCCCGCGACACTTAACACGAAAATATTTTTTTTCCACGAGCAAGCATGCATCCGCTACGACGTTTGCTGCCAGACTGAGACGTGCGCGGAGCTAAACATGGCAGCAGAGTAGCATTTAAGGTCTAGCGCAAACTACAATATAGATTTCTTCTCATAACGAAGGTAATCAGAAAAAAATTGAAAAAATTATGTACCAGATATAATTTCAGTATATTTAAAAGATCCATTATTTAATTTAGACGTAAACGTTGCGTTTATTAATATACTACATTTATATAGTTATAATTTTTCTATTTACTTCGTTTTATTCGGATAAAATACAAATGTATTAAGGATAGTAGTAAATGGACAACGACGGAAATGAGAATAAGTAAAGTTTTTAATTTATATTTAACTAATTACGTTAATTTATACAGTCAATCTTACATGCATGCAAGCATAACTCTATTACATTTAGTTTTCTATGGAAAAAGTTTAGAAGTTTATTGAATAAACATTTTTTTTCTTACTGGACTTGTAATATGCACGAAAAAAGAGAAACACCCAAAAGAGCTGTTCGATGCATTTATAAATTAAGTCCGAGACAATCTCTCAGAGAGAAATTTAAGGAGATTAATATAATGACTTTGCCTTCTCAGTACATTTTTGAAAATCTTTTATATGCCCATAAAACATTAACCTGTTTAAAAAATACAGTGATATCCACAATATAAATACTAGGAACAAACGCAATTTTGTTGTACCTCCAACAAGGCTCAAGAAAATAGGTCGCTAATTCAGGTGTATACTGAATACGCTTTTATAATAAACTTCCAAGCCACGTTCAAGATCTGAGCCTTAATAAATTCAAATCATTCATTAAACGCAAGTTGTGGCAGAAAGCTTTTTATACCGTTAAAGATTATATTGAGGACAAAAATGCTTGGGATTGAACTGCTCCAAATTTTATTTTATTCTTTTATTTTTGCATACGGAATGTTGACATGACTATTTACTTTGTACAGTATTATATTATTTTAATTTATTGTGAATGTGAAGACTATGTAGGTCATTGCTTTTTTTTTGTTTTATATTTTCTCTCAGTTATTTTTAATCATGGTCTGGCAGTTTGAGTAATTTATGCGGCCTACCCCAATGTCCTTTCTTTGGTATTGTTCGTCGAATCGTTGAGCTCCTTAAGTTCTGAGTTGAGCTGCGCGATTACTGACAAATGCATGCACTGACTGGACAGGTCCTCTCAATCTGTGTGGTTCTTTACTCAAAAGACCATTTCAGACACCAATCTACATAGTCTTCACATGAAGTGACCAAGATTATGTCTGGACTTTATAAGAGACTGTGACCTCTGAGTTTGTTTCGGTCTTTCTTCTCAGAGTAGTCAGATAGGAAACGCCGACCTCATCTAGTTTAAAAAAAAACATGATTGACTTGTAAAAGTGTTTGTACAAACCTACTTACAGAAATAAAAATCATTTATCATTTAAAGCTTATAAGAAAGAAAATAGTATCTCTCTTCAAAGCAAAATAAATTTCAAACATTATTCATAGGATTTTCGTAAACAGTTTCAATAAGTAATGCGAAAAAAAAGGCTAAAATCGAATGTAACCACCATTTGCATATACCGATTTTCCAATTTCAAAATAGCATGATTTGAAAAAGCGCGTTCTGAAGTAACAGACGAGCAAAACGTGTGGACGCACATTCGTTTGTCCTAGAATGTAATTATCTATTGCCATTGGAAACGCACATAATGGAGTCTGCGTGCAACTTAAACGTAAGCTGGAAACGTTTAATGTACATAAAATTAAGATATCCTTTGTTTATTGCTCAAATAAGGCATACAATAACTTCAGCTTTAGCTAGCTTCAAATATGCACCTATCACAATATCTTAGGCCTAAGATTTAAGTTATAGTACATTCGTTTAACTTAATGTGTCTTCAAAAGGTTGTTTATGAATGCATTAAAATAATTTATGATTATTACTGTAGTAGCTCCGAGCATTGCATGCCATTGTTCTGAATTCGAAATACGTTCAATTCTTTTTGTTATTAAATCTTTGACGTTTAATGATTAAAGACATATTTTAAATGAATAAAGTTTTAAAGAAATAAATATGAATAAAAATGAATATTTAAATTTATTTATTTAACAGTTTATGTACACATATAAACAGACAAGCAGCTTTCTCTTTGTCTGTGGCTGTGTGTGTGTTGTTCCTTTAAACAATAAGCTGCCTACAAAGGCGAAGCTGATTTTTAAAGGAATCTCTTCCAGCATACCTGTGGTAGGAGAATATATCAAAAGAGATGTAGACTAGACACCGTATTGTTACGTTTGTTAGTTTTTTTTTTTCGAGGAAACCCGTTGTAATTATGTACATACGTCAATGACATCACCTCTATCGGCATAATATAAAGATTTATTAGAAACTACATGCGAGTCTTTTAAATCTTTCAAACTTAGACCTAGAATTGTACTGAAAATACTTTCTTTTCTTTTTTTGCTAGCCTCTTTGTTTTCCAAGGCCTCGCCTTTTCCCGTCTAAACCTCTCTGTCTTGTGCGATCTCTGGCCATGTTGCCCCTGCAAATATGAAGAGATCATCATACCGCCTTCGCCGCGATTAACCTCGAAAATACTATATTATAAACATAAAATCGTTAGTCCAGAAGAAAAAATACAATAAATAAAGATGTTACTTAGATACTAGATAAGGATTCCTATGGATACCCATTTGTATTCAGACTAATTTAAAACTTCTAAGTTGGTGCAGGTTAGGTAACTGTACCAAGTTTAATTTAAAAAAAATAGAATTATAATACGAGTATATCCTGGGACATTATTCACACACGGTCATCTGATCCCAAACTAAACAGAGCTTGTACTATGGAAACCAGATGACTGATATAATAATAATATTCTTTTATTTCTCTCGTAATCACAAACACAGTACAAAGTCAAGGTAACAACACTTAATAGAGACTGGTGTCTGTTGTAGGTAAACCCTGTATTACAGATCACCAGGCTTACCGCCATCGGACAACTCATGAATGACTTATGACTGTAATAACCTAACATACAGGTTGTACATAATAAACAAATTACAAATTAATAACAAAAGTGAAGTGAAACTAAATGGAAAATTAAAAACTAAAGTAAAAATGGCTTAACGTTTGATTTGGGAATGAGTGAGTGAGTGTGAGTGTGTGTGTGTGTGTGTGTGTGTGTGTGTGTGTGTGTGGGTGATGGTGTGATGGGTAAGTATGTGTTAATTGTATATCGTTCCATGCTGGTAAACGTTACCTTAATGGTTTAAGGTAAAAATATATTAAAAATATACTACATACACCACTTTTTTTTTTGTTTGTAAATACATACTTATATAGATAATTACACCCAGACTCAGGACAAACAGACATGTTCATATATACCATAGGTGTTATCGTACCTTATACATTGTTTTAGCCACCAGAAATATACATAGAAACGATCAATATGTCAAAAATAATGCGTTAATTTTGACAGTTATTGGCTGTCAAATGGCAGTTAACATCTAAGATTAAGTTACTTTGCGTAAGTGATTTATTCGTGAATGTGTACAGTATTATCATATTATCTAGAATATTTCCACATTGAGGTGGGACCTAGGCAAATCGATTACTGTTGACATGAATCTCATTTTAGCATATAGATTGTGATTTGGAATTGCAATTTATTTTTTCTGTGATAACAAATAACTTAAATTAACTTAAAAGTGTTAGGATTTACCCTACACCTTTAATTGCCTGTCATGGGTCTAAAAGTCAAACCGAGCGTTGGCGGGGCCAGAAGGGCTCTCGCCTCTTCCTAGCTTTTCGTTTAGCACTCTGAGCTGTCTTTTGGACTACGTTGAATTAATTTACAACCTTTGGAAAACATGTACAGACGCCAGCACATCAAGTAACCCGAAACTGTAAAATTTTCCCAATCATCCTTGAACCTAATGCTTTAGCGATAAAGTTGAAAATCTATTAAAGAAATTTGCCATAGTAGTAGTAGCTTGATGTTCTGGCGTCTGTACTACAAACCATGCAGAACAATAGTATATATATCAACATACCGATATATTTAACAGGAGCTTAATGGCTAAGTAATAACAGCCGCACGGGTCGATCGATCACGTTAAGCTATGCTTGTCGCGGTTGGTCCGCGGATGAGTGACCATCTTTACATACCGAGATCCCACCGTGCCTCGGAAAGCTCGTTAAGCCGTTGGTCCCGGCTGTCATTCGTGGATCTTCGACAGTCGTTACGGGTCGTCAGAAGCCCGAAAGTCTGACAACCAGTCTTACCCAGTGACTTGGTTGTGGAGATCAGATAGGCAGTCGCTCCATGTAAAATGCTGGTATTCAGCTGCATTCAGTTAGACTGGAAGCCGACCCTAACATAGATTGGGAAAAGGCTAAGCATCTGGTGATGATGACCGATATATTTTACTACAAAGCGTGCATGAAACCTACATATATACCTATAATATTTACAATGTATACCCATGAACCCCCTGGCTGGCCGACTACATTCTAACATACGTCAAAATACTATTACATGAAACCGTCAAATCTGTCAAAAGTTCGAACATAGATTGTAACTACGGAAGTTTCAAAACTTCAGATCTGTTAAACTCAACGTCACTTTGACGTCTCTTAATGTCATGTCAAATATGCACTCTGTCTAAGTGACCCATGCATGAGTGACCAGTATATTTTGACAGATCAAAGCGGCTCTGATTCCATTGCCTGTGGGCCCTCTTAAATAACTTGTCAAAATGTATCTCTAAACGTAAGCAGTATCATATTTCCCGGCAGACCATGTTAGAATGGGTTGCCTCTTAATTGATTGAAAACACGGCGATGTCTGACAGGAGAGAGTACCCACATACCCAAGCTGTCAAAAGCATAGCCTGACCTGTTGTTCTCTTGGCTATATATATAACGTATCATTATAGATTGGTGCCGCCCAAGTTAGTATGACCATTATCTGTGAGACTGTGACCCGAGGCCCTTGGTGTGTTTACGACTTTTTTCTGTGCTAGCCTATGTTGATGTGTATGCATCGCCGTAAGGTGACCTGAAGGTTCACGGCCCCTCTTCTAGATCAGACCGCGGATACGAGTATAAAGACTGACTGTGCAATACTGACTTTTTCAGAGTCGTTGTCGAGTCACACTGGAAAATAATCGCTTTCTAAAATTAACACCTCCGTCTGTCCTTTTTGTAAACACATCGACATCCTGTTGACTGTCCAATACCAAGCCCCTTACTTAATTGATTCTTAAAGTTCGCACAGAATGAAATCGGTAGCAATTACTAAAGCACCGCCTTCGGGCAAACCAGGTGGTACAATTTAAAATAGCCGTTAATAAAATTAGCTTTAAATTGGAATAAATTGAATACTTGTGCAGACACGCTTTACATTCCAAATTTATAGAATGTTCATGTTCATGGTAGGTCAGTCTGTGAATTTTGATGAAATACTTGAGAATAATTTAAATAGCGTTTAATGAAATATGTGTTGTTTGCATATTTCTGACGTCCTGTCAAACCGAAGATGAAATTATTATTACCAATAAGAGTTTATTGGTATAGTAGCCGGCACGAGTCGTGAGCACAAATTCCAAATGAAATGTTGTTGCCATCGTCAACGGGCTCTTGTATTCTGTTTTCTATCTATCTATAAATAAGCTTGATCTTATATTAATCTCATTACCCTGTCCGTGTACGAATCGCCGCAATAGGAAAAAAGATTTGTAAGGTTTAAAAGTTGAATTTGTGCTCACGACTCGTGCCTGCTACTATAATAGCAATTTTATCTTCGCTAATAAAAACGCAAGAGATCATCCTTTAGAAACGTCTAAGGAGAGATAAAATTGCTTAATAATCTTCTCAAAATGTAAGTGTGGTCCATAACTACATACTTTCAAACAGGTGTACCAAACAGAACCAAGACAGGATATAGTCCCATCTCGGCACCTTCCCATCTCGGCACCCATGAATTTATTTAGCATGCCCACAAAAAAATCTCAATAATGTCATGGGTGCCTAGATGGGAAGGAAGGATGGGACTAAACCGCTGAAATAACTCACTTGGAACTAGAATCGATTTTTAAAACAAAAGTTTGAAGCCTTTGTGCTCATTTTGACGTATAAGCACAGAGTAGACTCCATACCACGCTTGAAAACGTACGCACACATTTCACGTACAGCGAGTGCAAACGCACACACGACGAGTATTAATATATATATTTTTTTATTTTTGAGTGTTCCATCAGTTTTTTGAAAAAACCCCGAGATTTTTTTTTACAGCTATGTCAATTTTAAAATAATGTTAAAAGCACAAAAGTCCTTATTATTTTAGGAAATATTAAGATCTAAAGAAATTGCGGTATTGAAGTATAGTTTCGGTGATTGGCACCGAATGACAAACAGATTATTATTTTAAAAAATCAGCTTTACTGTAGTAGAAAAACATTTAAAAATCAAAAACCCGGCTATTAAAAATGTGAACTTTGAAAAGATGGAAACAAGATGACCTATTTCCGTCTCCAAACAATCTTATGCAGCCGGAAGCATCTTCTTAAATTTGACAATAAATACCTATTGCCTTCGACTGCGTGAGATTTTTTGGAGACAGAAATAGATCATCTCTCGGCACCCATGATTTTATTTATCATGCCCACAAAAAATCCCAATACATTCATGAGTGCCGAGATAGGATGGTGCCGAGATGAGAAGGTGCCGAGATGGGACTAAACCCAAGACAGGCAGTTTACAGTTATTCGGTTACAATAACCGATGTTAATTTATATCACTTTGACTAACACATCATGGTGAGGACCACCCCACTGCCCTGCCAATCCAAAACACTGTAACTTTTGAAAAGCAAATATGATATTTTGACGTTTTTGATAATTAATTGCTTTGAACTTGAACGTAATACAGTGTTTTTAGTTTGCCTTATCTTACAAAATATTCATTGAAATTAAAAAAAAATGTTGGTCAGAGGTACTAGAAACTGAGTGGGCGTTGTTGAGCTAAAACACTGTAAGTTGAGTTACAGTCTTTTGGATTGGCACGGCAGCCCAGAGCTTCACGAATTACCAACAAGTTCCGGCTCAAGTAACGGTACTGTATCAATATCTCGAGCTGCGATCTTGAGACTAATGTCATTGCTCATTGATAGTGTATGAATCACCAATGCTATCAAACAGTAGGTGTAGAGGTTGGCTAAGAGATTTAGTCAAGAGAATGAGCACCGTTAAATGTGGCACTATCTTGACTTATCTAGACTTGATCAAAATTCTATTTTGAAACTAAAGTTAGCGTTTCATATGAATATGAACACTATTTTAATGAGGCAGTTTATGTTCCTATGAAAAAATGTGAGTAAAGAGTTTTATAGGTCCTAAAAAGATTATATAATATCGATGGCTCCTTAAGTATACTGAGTCAACTGTACTTCTAATAACTTTAAAGGAAGGCGATAAAAAGAGTTAGTTATATTTCAAATGTTAATACAATCAAGAAAAATAGCTAATCATAGTGTAAAATAAATGTCATATTATTTTATTAATAATAATTCGCTATTTTTATCGCCTTCCTTTAAAGTTATTAGAAGTACAGTTGACTCAGTATACTTAGGATCCATCGTTATATCAATTATGTTGATATTCGCATGAAACGCCTACTTTACTCGTTAGGTAAAGTCAAAGTACGATATGTGAATCCCTTGTACGACAAACATCGTGCAGCATGGCGAAGTCCTTCCAAATACCTCATGAGGTTTTGAACAGTCGTGGTATCGGAATCTTAAAAGAGGTCCCAGGTTTACATCAACAGTAAAGACTGCAGCATCCTTCTGTCTGCAAATAGTACAATTAAACTCGCCACAAAATAATAGGTCCGTTTTGACAAGAGGGTGTCCCTCTTTGTCCCGCTATGTTTGTCTCTCTTTGGCATATGAATCGATATGGGCTGTCAAAACGGACCTATTATTTTGTGGCGAGTTTAATTGTTATTATTATTTGTTGTTACAACGGCAATAGAATCACACAATCTGTGAAAATTTCAAACTGTATATCCATTACGGTTCATGAGATACAGCCCGCTGACAGACAGACAGACGGACGGACAGCGGAGGCGGAGGCAATAGAGACAGAGTCGACGATGGAGTGAGCTTACCCAGAAGAAGCCTGTTGACTCTCACTTTGAAGAGATTAAGGTTGTATGCGCTCGGAAACACAGACGCAGGTAGTGAGTTCCACTGTTTTGCTGTGCGCATTATAAAAGACATTTGGAAACGTTTAGTGCGAATTGGTGGAATAGCAACTAGGTATATGTAGTAATATTTCCTCGAGGAAGACGATAAATAACAATCACCAATCCACCTTACGCAGCTATTGATCATTCCACAGTCCCTATTGCTTCGGGTATTTCCGCTCAGCTTCAACTCGGATAACGGCATTGCAACAAATATGTTGGTTGCGACTCGCGGTTGATCTCTCGACCAAAGGTCAATTATCCGATGTGCGGTTATATGCGTCATCTTCGCAGAATCACTTTTCTGGTTATCCATGGTCCTTCCATACCAATATTATGGATATGTTACAAAACCTTTCACTTATGGTGTTTCCGGTTTAAAAAAAAAGGCAGTCATGGATACTGCCTGTCTTTTGTCGTAGTGAAAACTTAAACTTAGAACTGTACATAGTTAAACGAAAAAGATCCAACTCATAAGACACTTAATGTGGGTTGTATCCTTTTCGTTTAAGGCGAAAGCGTCAAGGTAGCCCGCGAAATTCAAATTTTCTTACGTTTTTTTGCAATTTACAAGTCGGTATTAGATTGTACGTTGATCAAAATTTGCGGCCGTAACAAGTATATTTACATCATTAGAAACATTAAAGTGATCAATACAACTCTTTAAGACCAGGTAATCCTAATTAATGACTATTTCATGAAATCTTGACATTTCAGGATTATTACTAACTTAAGGAGTTGTATTACTAATTCTAATGATTATAATTCCGTTAATACATATTTGTTACGACCGCAAATCATACTTTATTTAACATACAACTTAATACTGACTTGCAAATTGCAAAAAACGTAAGAAAATTTGAATTTCGCGCTCTACCCTGACGCTTCCTCCTTAACAATGACAACAATACTTACTATGTCTCTGTGTCCCAGTAACACGAACCCGTAAAATTTCTCCTACCAAAAATCGCTCAACGCGCCCAAAGAAGTTTTCACTTCAAATATATCTTTCTCTCAGTCAGCTTCTTTGAACATTTTCATAGCTTAAACATAAAAATAGTTAAATAGCCATTG